>CM060616.1:18486527-19086527 GCA_030578275.1 Meda fulgida
GTCAGTAGTGGTGTGTTTTTCATCCCATTGCTGTTGAGCTTCTCGCACTTTCTTATTATTGTCTTTAGTAGCTTTTTCTAGCATTGCGAGATAGCGGCGTAACTTTTCTTGGAACAAAGTAGAGTCTCCTCCTGTTCCCGCTGGTGGCGGAGCATCAGGAGGTAGAACCATTGCTCTTCCCGTCATTAGTTCAAAAGGGGTTAGTCCTGTAACTCGGTTTGGAGTTGCTCTCAAGTTCCACAGAATAGCAGGTAATACCTTATGCCAGCCTTGGCCAGTTTGCAGAATGGCTTTGATAAGAGCGGTTTTCAAAGATCTATTCATTCGTTCAACCAGGCCTGAGCTTTCCGGCCTATAAGGAATGTGGAATTTCTGTTTAATCCCCATCAATTTCATTGCTTCCTTCATCAATTTCCCAGTAAAATGAGTTCCATTGTCAGAATCAAGTTCGTATGGAAGGCCCCAGCGAGGAAAAACTTCTTCCTCCATTACTCGTGCTGCCGCTTCAGCAGTGCAGGATTTTGTAGGGTATGCTTTCACCCATCTAGTAAATCTGTCCATGATTACAAGTATGTATTGATACCCTCCACTGGGTGATAAAGGTCCTGTGAAATCAATTTGGAGGTGTGTCCATGGACCTGTTGGTCTGGGTGCATGTGACACTCGCACCTTTACAGATTTTCCTACATTTGCTTTGAGGCATATCAAGCATCTCCTACAGTAATCATCAATGTCTCTCATCATTCTTGGCCACCACCAAGTCTCACTGATTTGAGATTTCATTGCTTTTGCTCCAGCATGTACCTTTCCATGATACAGCTGCATTAGTTCTCTTCTTGTTCCGATAGGCATCACCACTTGTCCTGTTGGAATTCTCCAGATACCTTGATCATCCTCTTTCGCTCCCGCTTTCATCCATTGTTCTTTCTCTTCATCTGTCTCCAATTGATATGACAGAAGATGGAGCTCAGGATTATCCTTGCTATTTTCCTTTACCAAGGTAACAGGAGTAAAAGGAAGTAGAGCTGCTTCTCTAGCTGCTGCCGTGTTTCCTTGACTTTCTTTGGACTTGTCAGATTGATGTGATTTTACCTTGATCACGGCTGCTTCTCGGGGTAAGTAACATGCTGTAATCAAACGACGAATTATGGAAGCATGTTGTATTTCGCTCCCACTGCTAGTAATAAGTCCACGTCTTTTCCACAGAGCAGGGTAGTCATGGACCACGCCAAAAGCATAACGACTATCTGTATAGATGTTGACTCGATCTCCTTCTGATAGTTCAAAGGCTTCTGTAAGTGCTATAAGTTCAGCTACTTGTGCTGAAAATTTCCCAGAAAGGGCTCCTTTCTTTACAACAGTTCCATCTCCTTTCACTACAGCCCATCCAGTATGTCGTTTTCCATCAACATAATAACTGGATTCATCAACCCATAACTCTTTGTCTGGGTTTTTAAGAGGGATTGGATTAACTGGACCAAGACTATCTTCTTCTACTTGTTTTTCACACTCATGTGGTATTCATCGTGTGGTTCCAGCATCATTGTTGCAGGGTTAAGAGTCGTGTCCCTGATGATTTCCACTCTTAAATCTTTGTTCAACAAAGTTGCTTCCCATTTTGCTCTTCTTGCATCAGTTATGGTTTTGATGTTCGTGTTGTTCAACAGTGTCACTATACTGTGTGGAGTGTGCAATATGATAGTTTGTGCTCCTATCAGATTCTCAACAGCATCCACTGCCCATGTGGCACCATCGAGGGCTTGTATACATCGTGGTTGCCCAATCATAGTGACAGGAATCTTTGTGGAAAAGTATCCAACTGGTCTGTATCGATCACCTGGTTTTTGACACAGTACTGCTGAATATGTCTCATCTCCTACCCTGGTCCACAAATGAAAATGCAACTGTCCGTCAGGAAGTCCCAATGCTGGGGCTGAAGTCAGTTTTTCTTTCATAGAAGTAAACGCTTCCTCAGCTTCTGTTGTCCAGTTTATATGTTCCACTCCAGGCTTTCCTCCCTTGTACAGGTCGATGAGGGGGCTGGTGATGCTAGCAAAATCAGGTATATACTGACGACAATAGTTGAAAAGTCCCATCACCTTTCGCATTCCTGTAACTGTTAGAGGTTTTGGAAGTTGTCGTAATGCCTCTACACGCTCTGTTGTCATTCTCCTTCCCTCCACAGATATTTCTTGGCCCAAATAGATAACCTTGGATTTGGCCAGCTGTGCTTTATCGGGGTTAACTTTGAATCCCCCTTTCCTAAGGGCTTGTAGGACAACATTCAGAGCAAATACATGGCTGTTTTCATCTGGGCTTGCAATTAACAAGTCATCAACATATTGGAGGCAGACACTTCCTGATTTCTCAATTTCAGCTTTTTGCTCCGTTAAGAACTGGTCCAAAGCTCTATGAAATACAACAGGAGGAAGATTAAGACCTTGTGGGAGTCTGTTCCAAACATACTGTTTTGCGCCCACTGTGAAGGCTAATTTCTCTTGAGATCTTTTGTCTATAGGTATAGACCAGAAAGCCGACAGTACATCCAGTACCGTAAAAATTTTAGCATTTCCTGGAATGTCATTCAGAATGGTGGCAGGATTGGCCACAATAGGATGCGGTTTTGGTGTTACACTGTTAAGTGTTGTGTAATCAATGGTTAGTCTCCATGAGTTATCAGATTTCTTGACAGGCCAGACAGGACTATTAGTGGTAGATGAAGTTTGTCTGATGATTCCTTCAGCTTCCAAGTCTGCCACTATCTCCTCCACGGCTCGTCTTGCTTCAGGTCGGATGGGGTATTGTTTATGAGGGGCATGTATCGGTCCCTCAATAACAATGGGATCAATGTTGGCTTTACCACAATCCAATTTGTGTTTAGCCCAAACATCCGGATATAAACTGCACAGAAGACCCCACACACCGTCTTTCTTCCAGTTTCTGATAATTGGTTTTGCTGTACCAACAGACCTTAGATTACATGTGCGATCTTCGTGTGGTATTATCCCAGCAGTTGTAGCGATTTGACGACTGTCAGTGAATATGATCATGTTTAACAATGGAAGAATGTCCATGCCAATAAGGCTTCCTTGTGAATTCGGCCCAACCCAGAAAGATGTCCATAAGACTTCATCTTCATGTATTTGCAGTGGAACTTGAATACTTTTGCGGAATTTTGTGATACCTCCTCCAACTCCTTCAGCATCCATAGTTTCCTCTGTTGTAGGTAGGTTCAGATCTGTTATTGAAATGGCTGCGCCTGTGTCAACAAGGAAGTCACATGGGTGGCCCCCTATTAATGCATTGACGAAAAGGCGATTGTCTCTTTTCTTACTAATACAGGGGGCCGCTGATTCCTATTGCGGACGCATAATTCCCTCAATGAGCTGACGGACTTGTGCTTCAGTCCACGTCTTCCCTTGAGGGGTTTCATTATGGTTTTTTGCACTGACCTGTCTAAATGATGGACCTTGACCTTCTGCTCCACCTCCTTTAGCCCAACAATCTATTTTTGAGTGTCCACGCTTTCCACAGTTGCTGCAGGAAATCACCCTATTCTTTGTGTCCTTGTTGTATTGAGCTGTTGCCACTCCTCTTCGATATGGCTTGTTTCCTTCTTCTTTATTTGATCTCATAGCCATCTCTAAGCGGCCAGCCCATTGCATAATTTGGTCAAATGTCTCACCTGGGTTGACTCCAAGTGATAAGGCTTGTTGGTATTTTGTGCTAAGTCCATCCACAAGTGTGTCAGTGAACTGTACATCATCTCTGTCAGGTTGTTTCTTGGCACAGAGAGCCCATCTCTCATAAGCATTCCACTTACGTAGAGCATATTCATCTGGAGATTCATCATCCTTTTGCTTAATCAATGTCACTAATGTGAAAGGAATTTTACCACTGCCCAAGATTTCCTGGATTTCTTTTCGGAACACATCTAATGCTTGCCAAAGACCCAGGGGTCGTCCCTGGCCATCAACCCACAAATCTATCCATTGGGCGGTTGTTATCGAAGCTGGCAAGCGTTCCTATCTGTCTCTTGGGATTTTAGCTTTCACAATGGTGTGTATGTCTCTTAATGTCATTTCATGTGCTTCAATCAATGAGTCTAATTCTCGCCAAAACTCTGTGTTTGGATCTTGTCTCTTCAGAGGAGGCAAGGCTGTGAGAATGGCTTGACGTTCTCCTGGTGTGAATGGTCTCTCTTCTGTCATCATTTCAGATCCTTCCCTTTTAATTACAGGTGAAGAAAATTCAGGACCGATCTTGTCAATTGTGATCATGTCGTCATCTCTTGTCTCATCACCCCAGTCAGAATCATAATTCCGAAATGGTGTACATCGCAGCATGTCTCTGTTTGGCTGAACTGTTTTAGATCTTGTTATTACCGGAGCTGCTTGTACAGATGCAATATACATTTTGTCAACTGGACCTCCATTTGATCTCGAAGCTTGAGGCTGTGTCAGAGGTTTAGATGAATTTGTATATTGTTCAGGCAAAATTGGATAAATTGGGTTGTAAGGAGGAGGCGTTACAGTTGTTGCAGATTTCACTGGTGCTTGTGAATATTTCTTTTCAGCTTCAGTTATTATATTTGTCCAATCTGGATCAAATGAATCATCATTGGTTGTATTTTCTCCATCTGAACATTTAATAGACATAATTTTGTTCAATTTGTTATATGCTTCAATTTGAGGCTTCATTGCTTCAACAAGTGGGACTGGGCACCCATTGATACCACAACAAATTCCACCTTGTTTCAAAATCCAATGTGCGGCGAGGATTGGAAATACTTTTGACTTGATAGAGTCCTTCTGGGACTCAAGCCAGCTTAACTGCACATCCATAGATGTGTTAATGTCCAGTCCTTTTTTTCAAAAACTTAGCTTGCTTTTTCTGTTTTCTTTCTAAGTACCAAGCAGATATTGTTCTGCTGTTAAATCCACTTTCTGCCATTGCAAATTATTTGTCACTCTGTGTCTGTGTGCTCAAACAGCAGGGCTATTTTTGTGAGGGAGTGTGTGTGTGAATTCCAGGGGAGGCCCTCTGCTTTTCTCCCTTTCCACCTGTTCTAATTTCTCAAGAACAAAGAAGGGGTTGGGAAAAACAAAAAACAAAAAAAACAACTCTAATATTTTCTGTTTTTCTTTTTTGTTTGTCTTAATTCAGATTAATTTATATATATATATATATACACACATTAAAGTCGCTCTCAGATCAGTCTTTTCCTCCAAACACTGAACAGCTTTATTGTCAAAATCAGAATGCATGCAATTCTAGCATCTATTCCATTGATACCCTTCTTCTAAGGGTTCAATCCTCTGCGTATTTACGTTTTAGGGTTTATTTGTATTTTTTTTTATACTGCACTGTACTAACTTCAAGCACAGACCCGCCACTGTAAACCGCTATAAATCACTGCTTGTCACACTATCCTCATCTTCTTCTGAAACGATTCTTTGTGTATTGGATATATTTTAGAGATAAATCTGCCCTTTATCGCAATCTCGCCATATTCCAACCACCTTACAAGCTAATTGCTAAATCGCCTTACAGCTATTTCCAAAATTTGACTAAGATGGTCTTTTTCCTAAAAAAGATCCACTTTCTACAGCTTTTTCAAAAATGAAAAAGACTTCCCCAGCATCATTCAATATTCAGAGGTTTACTGACCAGAGCAACTCAAATAAGCCACATTCTAATTATTTAAATTATTTTTATTTTTCTGACACACATATTCATTGGCAAAACAACTGGTACTTTAAATAACACAGTTCTTTTAAGCAGTTTCAGTCAATGTCCAATCATCAGGCAGACTTAGAATTATTTAGAATAGAAAAAGTCTTACCTTGATTGAGACAAATGCCTGAAGATGCAATCCTGTTCTCGTGACGCCAAATGTAGACTTGGAATTAAAGCCTCTTTTGTTTCCCCGTTATTATTTGATTTACGGGACCAGACACCAGTTATCTTGCCAAGAAAGATTTTATTCTTATATGTCAGGAGAGAAACTTCAAAATGTTGTATTCATGCCAGGTCTATGCGTTTCCGTGTTTCTCTGAGGTAGTACAGTAAGATTGAGCTTTTATACATCACAGAGAGTCTTACAGCTTCCTTGTAAGGTAACAAAACATGTTGCTCTGAGCTTCTTAAAATTAGAACGTATGTCATACGTATACGTTATGTTTAGCATGTCACAATTCACTTCCATATTAAAAACTATCCTTGTTGTATACATCTGTGATGCACTTACATCAGTCGAACAAGTTACATTGTACACACCCCATAGCAAAATATAGCTTCCCCCTGTCTGACATATGATCCTCCCATGGATCCATGCTATCTATAGTTACCTCATGCATTCAAACTCATGCTTTTGAAACTTCATAAGATGATACAACTGATTATGAATATTAATAAAGAATAATAATACAGATACATAATATTTAATAATAAAATAATATTAAAAGATGAAATTTTGAATCTTCATCTAAAATGTAGACTTGGAATTAAAGCCTCTTTTGTTTCCCCGTTATTATTTGATTTACGGGACCAGACACCAGTTATCTTGCCAAGAAAGATTTTATTCTTATATGTCAGGAGAGAAACTTCAAAATGTTGTATTCATGCCAGGTCTATGCGTTTCCGTGTTTCTCTGAGGTAGTACAGTAAGATTGAGCTTTTATACATCACAGAGAGTCTTACAGCTTCCTTGTAAGGTAACAAAACATGTTGCTCTGAGCTTCTTAAAATTAGAACGTATGTCATACGTATACGTTATGTTTAGCATGTCACAATTCACTTCCATATTAAAAACTATCCTTGTTGTATACATCTGTGATGCACTTACATCAGTCGAACAAGTTACATTGTACACACCCCATAGCAAAATATAGCTTCCCCCTGTCTGACATATGATCCTCCCATGGATCCATGCTATCTATAGTTCCCTCATGCATTCAAACTCATGCTTTTGAAACTTCATAAGATGATACAACTGATTATGAATATTAATAAAGAATAATAATACAGATACATAATATTTAATAATAAAATAATATTAAAAGATGAAATTTTGAATCTTCAGAACTAATAAGTGATGAGAATGAGCACCAGCTCAGGCTGGGCCAACCCCCCCGACAAAAGACAATGCAAGCATACAGTGCCAAGGTTGAGGAGAGGGACCATAACAACAATAACAAGTTGCGGGATACAGTTTCAGACAATAAAAATCTTCAGACGATGCAACAGCTCACTTCTCAGGTGGAGACTCTGACACAAATGGTAGCTTCGTTGATGGAGGAGCGGACAGCAAGTACTCGGGTGCCATGCTCTCCTTCTCCGCCAACTCCTAGCAGACCTGTTCAATCACAGCTGGGACAACCTGCAGTCCAGGTGAGAGGAAGACCGGCTCGGTGTCCGAAATGCACTGAACAGAACGCACAAGAGTGTTACCATTGTTTTGTGTGTGGAGAGGCAGGACACAGAGCAGTGGGATGTTTGCAACGAGTCAGGGTTCAGGGAAAAGGGGCTCGGTCTTTGTGGAGGGACGCCCAGAGACCAGTGAGCAGCTTCAGTCCCAAACAGTAACAAACAGCAAACGACAAAGACCCCACGCCCTTACCAGGGAGAGTAACATCACCTGCAAGGCACCCCTCATTGGAAAGAAAAGTCTGCTGAAATGTTTGATTGGCGGGTACCCAGTTACAGTCCTGTTTGATTCAGGCTCGCAGGTGAGCATAACTGACCAACAATGGACTGACACTCACAATCCAAATCAAATAGTGAGACCCCTCTCTGAGCTTTCAGAGGAAGAACTTGGCGTGTATGCAGTCACTGGCCATGTCGTCCCCTACAGTGGATGGGTGGAGCTCACAGTCAATCTGGCTGGGAATAAAGACCCCAATCTTACCATAAAGGCCCCGTTCCTAGTTAGCCCGCTGCCATTGCCTCAGCCCCTTCTAGGAGCCAATGTACTACAGAAGATCAACAGAAGGAAAGAAGCTTTGGGCGATCCAGTTGCAACGGTAGTCAGTCTTCTCTGCAGTGCATTCGGAGTAGAGGAGGAACAGTTGGAGGCCATTGTGAATTTCAGCCAGGAGCCTTCTAGGACATGCTGTGATCCAGTCACTATAAGAGTGGGCAAAGACCATGCTATCATCCCCCTGGCAGAACAGTTCAGGTATGGTGCAAGGTACCCACAAACTTTGATCTGTCTGACCCCATTGTTTTATATGAACCGGCAGAGGAAAGTGTGGTCTTAGGGCAGTTGAGTGTAGGAGAAGGCCTCTTGGAAATCAATAACATCCAACGACCTTATATTAAGGTGCCCATTTCCAATCACTCAAAGAATGATGTCATCCTGCCAAGGAGAACCTCTCTGGGAACCATCCAACACGTTATCAAGGTTCTTGAGACCGATGCACCAGAGTCACATCAGGCCTGTTCCACACCAAGTAAGATGACATCAGTCAAGGTTAATAGTGTCGCTTCCCCCAGTACCTCTTCACCCGAGTCCTGGCTTCCTCCTGTTGATATCAGTCACCTCACCCCTGAACAACAACAGGTGGTAAAGGAAGTGCTCTGCGAAGAATGTGGAGCATTTGCCCGTAACACCGACGACATAGGGTGTATCCCTTCCCTACAGATGGAGATCAGGATTAAGGATGACATACCAGTTCAGAGGGCCTACGCATCCATCCCAAAACCACTCTACAAGGAAGTTAAGGAGTATATCCAAGAGCTGTTGGTTAAAGGGTGGATTGTGAAGTCCCAGTCGCCTTACTCAGCTCCTGTCATTTGTGTTAGAAAGAAAGATGGATCCTTGCGCTTGTGTGTTGACTACCGGCTCCTCAACAACAAAACCGTGCCGGACCGTCACCCTCTTCCCAGAATTCAGGACCTCACTGACTCCCTGGGAGGATATGCCTGATTTTCGATTCTCGATCAGGGGAAAGCTTACCATCAAGGCTTTATTGCCGAAGGATGGAGGTATCTGACCGCTTTCATAACCCCCTGGGGTCTTTACGAGTGGGTTTGAATACCCTGTGGGTTATCGAACGCCCCAGCGGCTTTTCAAAGGAGCATGGAAGGTATGCTTGACACGCTGAGAGATGAGTGTTGCATCCTTTACCTCAATGACGTGTTGTGCTTCTCCAGGTCCTTTGATGAGCATGTGCAGGTGCTACGCAGAGTACTCCGGGCCTTGCAGCGTCATGGGGTAAAGCTTAAGCCAAAGAAATGCGAGCTCTTCCGCAAGGAGGTCCGGTATGTCGGCCGGTTGGTGTCCGCGGAAGGAGTAAGAATGGACCCCAAAGACCTTGAAGCAGTGCGAGCACTGAAAGACAAGACGCCACAGACAGTTGGGGACGTTAGGCAGTTGCTTGGGTTCCTGAGCTACTATCGAACATATGTGCAGGACTTCTCACGTGTAGCCAAGCCCCTTTACGACTTGCTCCAGTTGAAGCCCAATACCCCTCCACTCAAACCGTCACGAGGAAAACCAATATACAATCAGCAATCCTCCCGCACCCCGGTAGAGTGGAGTGTACGACACCAGCAGATCCTTGAACAGCTTGTGAATAGACTAATGGAACCCCAGTGTTGGCGTATCCTGAGTTCGACCGGCCCTTCACACTCCACACAGACACTTCTCAAAAAGGCCTCGGTACAGTTCTGTATCAGAACCAGGATGGGAAGATGAGGGTGATTGGATACGGGTCACGCACGCTAACATCAATGGAACAAAATTATCACCTACACAGCGGAAAGCTTGAATTCCTCGCGCTGAAGTGGGCGATATGTGAGAAGTTCCGTGACTACCTATTCTACTCCCCACATTTCACAGTGTTCACAGACAATAATCCCCTCACATACATTCTGAGTACTGCCAAACTCAACGCAGTGGGTCACCGGTGGGTGGGACAGCTGGCCGATTTCCACTTTGACATCAAATACCGGCCAGGCAAAACCAACATCGATGCTGACACCTTTTCGCGCTGCCCCCTGGACATCGACACCTTCATGGCTGGGTGTTCAGAAGAGTTAATGGAGGAGGCAGTATGCGCTGTATGGGAAGGAAGCCGGAGAGCACAACAAGGAGATGTGGCCTGGGTGGCAGCCTTCAACTTAACATCCCACAGCCAACCTCAAGTTGAGCCTCTGCAGAAAATCAGTCATGATGAGCTTGTGAGGGAACAAAGGAAAGACCACGCTATTGGGAAAGTGATGGCGTTGAAGGAAAGCGATACACCACTAACGGAGGATGACAAAAAGAGAATGGACACACATGCAAGGAGGCTGTTAAGAGAGTGGAGCAGATTACATAAAAGGGAATGACCTTCTCTACAGGAAGAGTGCAGGTCGACAACAACTGGTCCTGCCCGCCACCTACAAACAAACAGTACTCACCCAGTTGCATAACAACATGTGCCATGTTGGCGTGGAAAAAGTTCTGAGCCTAGCGAGGGAGCGATTCTACTGGCCTTTCATGAAGAGAGAGATAGAGGAGTATGTGACCAGGAAGTGCTCTTGCATTAAACAGAAGAAGCCAGCCACCCATGAAAGAGCACCATTGGGAAGTGTTACATCAAATTCGCCCCTTGAGCTAGTGTGCATCAATTTCCTTCACCTGGAAGCCTGCAGAGGTGGATACTAGTATATCCTGGTAGTGGTTGATCACTTTACCAGATTCGCGCAAGACCTACCCCACCAGGAACAAGGCTGGTAAGACGGCTGCTGACAGGCTTTTCAATGATTTCATCCCCAGATTTGGATACCCGGCAAAACTACACCATGACCAGGGTCGAGAGTTTGAGAATGAACTCTTCAGAACTCTCAGGCAACTAGCTGGTGTTGCCCATTCAAGGACCTCACTGTATCACCTCCAGGGCAATCCTGCTGAAAGGTTCAATTGCACGCTATTGCAGATGCTTCACACCTTGGGAGAGAAGGAGAGTTGGAAGGACCACCTGCCCCATGTACTCCAGGCATATAACTGTACAAGGCATGAGGCCACGGGGTTCTCCCCGTATTATTTGTTGTATAGTCGACATCCTCGCCTATCTGTGGACATTCTCTTCGGTCTCATGACAGAGGAGGGAGCTGAAGCCAATGGACAAAAAGGATATGCTGAGAAATGGAAAGGAAAGATGGTCGAGGCTTACCGAATAGCAGACGCAAACAGCCGGCAGTCCAGTTCCAAAGGGAAGACACATTACGATAAACGCAGTCGAGGTGTGGTTCTTCAGCTTGGGGACAGAGTCCTGGTACGCAATCTCAGTGAGCGAGGGGGCCCTGGAAAGCTTAGGCCGTACTGGGAGAAGCTTATCTACATTGTGAGAGAACAGGTTGGAGACAATCCTGTCTACAAAGTAAGCCCGGAGGCGGGAGGCCGACCAGTCCGCACCCTACACAGAAACCTCCTGTTGCAAGTCAACGACCTACCAGTAGAGTCTCCTCAAAACTCGACATCCAACACAGATGAGTCACAAAAGAGAAGGAAGAGAGCCTCAGACATCCCGAAACTCACGCAGGTTGCACAGGGAACAGATATAAGTGACTCTGAGGAAGAGGAAAGTGTACCCCGTTACTGGTTGCGAATGCCGATGGAGAAACCAAGACCTGAAAGTTACTTACCTGTGTCACACTCCTGACTTTCAGAACAGGGTTGAACAGGAGGAGACTTACCTGGGAGAAACTATTCCTGCAGAACCTGAACAAGACAGGGAGAGCATTAGAGATGAGGAACAGGGGACATCCAGTGAGGATGAACATGGCATGGAGCAGCTTCAACCTGCAACCGTCCAAGAGGAACTGCATGCTGTCCGTCCAGAGAACAATGTCTCCACACCACAACCTGAACATCAGATCCCACTAAGACAGTCCACGAGAGAAAGACGGCCAGGTTATGTTTTTACTCACCCATCCCTGGGTCAACCAGCTTGTAACCCGCGGCCCACTGTGAGTGCAGTTGGAATCCAGCCAGCACAGTTTACTTACCAGTGTCTCTGCACACCATACCCCCACCACTTCCAACCCCCTTCCATCGCCCCATACTCTTACCTACCTGTCGTGTACCCAGCTCACTGTGGATGAGACATCATGAAAGACAATTACATACATTCCATATTCACCAGGTTAGATCTGGAGCACACACACACTTTATAGCACATCTAGGATACACTAGTTAAAAGTTAGAATGTGTTTTGTTGAGAAAAAAAGAAAGGGTGTGTGTGAATGTTAAGAGTTAAAGTGTTCAGAGTAGCTTGTGTCAGGAGCCACTTTTATTTGTTGGGGAGTGTGATACACCTTTATGTGGTAAATAATAACCAGCACAGCGAGTAGTAGACTCAAACTTTTATTGTATAACACAATACTAATGTAGGGGGGAACCAAATCAAAGCGGAACCAAAGTGCGGGTATTGTTGCATCACGGTACCTAGGTGACGGCCGCCTTCCTCTTCTCTCAGATAGAGATTTGGGAACGAAGATGGTGGTTCGCTCTTTCACTCACTGATTCTGTGATTCTGTTTTCCAGGTTGGTACTTAGCGAAATAATGTTTAAAACAGTTTCCTTCTAAAGTGTATGTGGTGTATTAAAGCTTGAACGAGTGTTTAGGGAATTTTTGAAGTGTGTAGCAGAATTAAAGAACCGCGTTTACAACCGCGGGAAACGGGTATTGTAAACAATGGCGCGAGCAGCTGAATAGTACATGAGTATTGTAGCTATATGGATGAATAGGTGTGCTGATGTCCTCACTTCCTGACAATGTGTATTTCGAGTGAATAAGGTGTCCTGACAGGCTATTGATAATGGTTAGTGTTAAGAGAAATGTTTGTTAAAACATAAAGGAAAGTTATTACTAAAGTTATACAGAAGCAGTTACGTGTCTGGTCTGTATTTAAAAGGTATTATAAATTTAACAGTTATCCCTAAGTGTATGATGATTCATGTTTTGTCACTAAAAGTCATTTAAATATTCATCTACAGCCAAAGAGGAT
This sequence comes from Meda fulgida, assembly GCA_030578275.1. Taxonomy (NCBI): domain Eukaryota; kingdom Metazoa; phylum Chordata; class Actinopteri; order Cypriniformes; family Leuciscidae; genus Meda; species Meda fulgida. The sequence goes on from CM060616.1 coordinate 18,499,527, forward strand.
TTATAATTCACATTATTACATCAGTATAATGGTGTATTTCTGGAGTTAAAAAGAAAACAAAGATATATAGCGTTTATATACACAGCTTAAAACATGATTTATCCTTTTGATATTATTGCACTTTAAAGAAAGAGTTATGTTTATTTTTGTAAATACATAATTATGTCTGTGAATGTGAGTGTGAGATATGTTGCCCACTGAAATGTGGAAAGTAGAGAAAACTGTATTAATGTGTTTAAATTGAAATGAACAAATGGACACTGAAACTGAAACATGTTTACACCAGGGAAATGTTATATTGTTTATTGCATAAGTTGAGAAATTTGTAATAAACAGATAGAGATTTGGGAACGAAGATGGTGGTTCACTCTTTCACTCACTGATTCCGTGATTCTGTTTTCCAGGGTGTCATCTAAGAGAGTTGAGAGTAGTGAATCACAAACTAAATAATTTGCCGTAAATCACGGCCGTTACAACATTTGAAACCCGTAACACGAGCTAGAAAGACAGAATTATCTCATTGTGACTGATTATTATTCCATGGACATTGAAATTTCCCACCTGTCTTCAACATCCAGCCACCAGGTCATTACCAGGCTGAAAGGCATGTTTGCAAGATGGGGGATACCGCTGGAGCTGGTGAGCGACAATGCCACACAATTCACCTCGGGTGAGTTTCAAGACTTCTGCCAAAGCTACGGGTTTGCGCATACGACTACCAGCCCTCATTACCCCCAAGAAAACGGTGCTGTTGAGAGAGCTGTGCAGACTGCTAAGCGCATTCTAAAACAGCCTGATCCATATCTTGCTCTAATGTGTTACAGAGCTACCTCTAGTGCTGTTACGGGGGTGAGCCCAGCTTTACTTATGGCTGGAAGAGACATTAGGACCACACTTCCTATGATTGAAGAAAAACGTCTCGGGTTACGACTGTAACCCTCGTTCCCTGAGAAGGGAACGAAACGCTGCGTCGAAAATCAACACTATGGGGAACGCCTTCAGCGTGACGCATCTGAAGCCTGTATGGAACTATTCCAATCTTGATTGGTGCTGCGTGATGACGTCACTCGTGACACCGCATGTGATGGTGAACCAGAAACTATAAAAGGACACCGGCAGCATAACAGCACTAGCTTTCAATTGGTCGAAGCAAGTCGTTCTCAGGAGCGCGAAGGAGTGGCCGAGGGACGCAGCGTTTCATTCCCTTCTCAGGGAACGAGGGTTACAGTCGTAACCCGAGACGTTCCCTTTTGAGGGAACTCCCGCTGCGTCGAAAATCGACACTATGGGGAACGAATGCCCACTGCGCCACTCCTGAGAGAAACGCCCTGGTATGAAATCTGGCATACTCAAGACGAGAGAACTTGTGATCCCGGTGTAGAGGGCAGATCCAAACTGTAATGTTTTTTGAAGGTGTGAGGGGAGGCCCAGCCTGCGACATTACAGACCTCTTGAAGAGAGACTCCTGACAGAAGAGCCTTAGAGGAAGCCACTCTTCTAAGCGAGTGGGCTTTCACTAGAAGAGACGAAGGCAAACTGCGCACCTCGTAAGCTGAAGATATAGCCTCTACTATCCATTTACTGATAGTCTGTTTAGAAACAGGAGAGCCCCTTTTAATTGACCCAAAACACACAAGAAGTTTGTCTGACTTTCTCCAGCCCAAGGTCCTCTGAGTATAGACCTCCAGGGCTCGGACCGGGCACAATAAATGTTGCTTAGCTTGCTCATCCGACACATGCGGTGGAGGATGAAACACCTGAAGAACTATAGACCGTGCCACATTTGACGGCACTTTAGGCACATAGCCAGGTCTAGGGTGGAGAATAGCCTTTACCCGGCCAAGAGCGAACTCGAGACAAGAGGGAGCAACCGATAAAGCCTGCAAGTCCCCAACTCTCTTGAGGGACGTAATTGCAAGCAGAAAGGCTACCTTAAAGGACATAAATTTCTCAGCCACCTCATCCAAGGGCTTGAAGGGGGCCAGGGATAACCCTTCGAGGACCACTGTCAGGTCCCAAGAGGGAACTCTGGACTGGACGACAGGCCTCATCCTCCTTGCTCTGCAAAGGAAACGAACAATGAGTAGGTGTCTCCCCAAGGTGACCACCCCTAGAGGTGTGTGGAAGGCAGCTATGGCCGCCACATAGACCTTAAGCGTGGACGGGGAGAGCCCGTCAGAGAAGCGACTCTGGAGGAACTCCAGCACTGAAGCCACCGGGCAGTTAACTGGGTCCAACTGAAGTTCTCTGCACCATAGGTTAAAAACATTCCATTTTAGAGAATAAAGTTTCCTTGTGGAGGGGGCTCTAGAGTTTAAAATGGTGTCCACAACCTCAGTTGAGAGACCAGTATTTATGAGCTGGTCCCCCTCAGGGGCCAGACCCACAGTTTCCACAACTCCGGCTGACGGTGAAATATTGTGCCCTCGGCCTGAGAAAGAAGGTCCCTCCTGATCGGGATTTGCCAAGGAGGGCCTGCTAGAAGAACCATGATGTCCGAAAACCATACTCGGGCCAGCCAATACGGGGCTACTAGGAGTAAGCTGATCCCGTACCGCCGGACTCTCTCTAGAACCCCTGGGAGCAGAGCGATAGGGGGAATCGCATACAGACGTAGCCTCGGCCACGTCTGCACCAAGGCATCCAGCCCCAGGGGAGCTGGATGTGATAGGGAGAACCAGAGTGGACAGTGAGTATTCTCGTGAGTGGCAAATAGATCCACTTCGGCCTGTCCAAACTCCTTCCATATTAGATCCACCGACTCTGGGTGGAGTCTCCAATCCCCGGGCCTCAGCCCCTACCTTGACAGAATATCTGCTCCCACATTCCTGCTTCCAGGGATAAACACAGCCTTGACTGAAAGAAGTTTGCCCTGGGCCCACAGGAGGACCTGGTGCACCAGTCTGCATAGAGGACGCGATCTCAGGCCCCCCTGTCGATTTAAGTAGGAGAACACTGACGTATTGTCTGTTCGCACCAGAACATGATGGCCTCTGAGGTCCGGAAGAAAGTGCTTGAGAGCCAGGTGTAGCAGCCTTCCATAACCGCACCCCAGCCTGTTAGGGAAGCATCCGTGGTCACAATTTTTCGCTGACACGGTGCCCTCAACACAGGACCTAGGGAGAGAAACCAAGGTTTCTTCCACATTATCAAGGAATGAAGGCATCTGCGCGTTACCTTGATAATGCGAAAAGGGTTCCCCCTCGGGGAAAACCCTTTGGTCTTGAGCCACCACTGTAAAGATCTCATGTGCAGCAGGCCAAAAGGAATTACGTTGGACGCCGCTGCCAGGAGACCCAGCACTCTCTGAAAGTGCTTGACAGTGATGGTTTGGCCTGACACTCCTTACTGTGGTCAAGATGGTATTTACGCGAGCAGGAGACAACTGTGCCCGCATCGTAAGTGAGTCCCAAACTACTCCCAGGAAAATAGTCCTTTGCAGAGTCAATGAACTCTTCTTGACATTGAGTCTCAATCCCAAGCACCTTAGATGGTGCAGAACAACATCTCGATGTTGAACTGCCAATACCTCCGACTCTGCTGGAATTACCCAGTCGTCGATGTAATTGAGGATACGAATACCTTGAAGTCTGAGAGGAGCAAGAGCAGCATCCATACGTTTGGTGAAGGTGCGTGGTGACAGTGCTAGACCGAATGGAAGAACCCTGTATTGGTAAGCCTTTCCCCCAAAAGCAAACCTTAGAAACTTCCTGTGCTGCGGAAGGATGGAAATATGGAAGTATGCATCCTTTAGATCTATCGTTACAAACCAGTCCTCGGACCTGATTTGACTTACGATAATAGGTATGGTCAACATTTTTACCCTGTATCTCCTCAGAGACCGGTTCAATACCCTGAGATCCAAAATGGGACGTAAACCCCCATCCTTCTTGGGAACTATGAAGTACCGGCTGTAGAACCCGGTTTCCTGCTCTTGAGGAGGAACATACTCTATGGCCTCCTTTGCTAAGAGGGACTGAACTTCCTGTTCCAAAACCTGACCCTGCTCGGAGCTGACCAGTGTGTGCACGACCCCATTGAATCTTGGCGGGCGATATTCGGACTGGATTCTGTATCCCTTCTCTATTATTTGCAGGACCCACTGAGATATATTTTTAAGACCCTATCCAGGTCTCTAAATATTCTACTAGGGGGATCAGTCTCTCGAGACTGACCTCTGGTGTTAAGTTTAAAACCTCGGTGACCTGAAGCAGATGACTGGCAGGTCTTAACCGAAATAATTTTTCTGCAGGCCTCACGAGAGGAAGCGAACTCGACCGGGCCACCAATATTACGGGTGGACGCTGCGATCCGCGTTCGCTGGAAACCAATGCGTCCCGAAGCGCCTTTGGCGGCGGGAAGCGAACATCGATTTCCTGAGGGCTCCGCGAAGGAGTGAGTTCTTGACACTCGATCACGGGGGGGAATGCCCTCAGAGGCCTGCGCAACACGTCAGGACCTCTTCGCCGAAGCCTTCCTTGCCTGAATAACGGTCCTCAGATCCGTTTTCGGCAGGGAAGACTTCGGCTGAGAATGTTGCCTCTGGCTCCAAGCCTTATTCGGGGGAGCACAAGAAGCAACACTCTCTTTCTGCACTTGCATGTGGGAGGAGCCAGCAACCGCCCCGTGGGACTGCCCCCTGGCAGCAGACCCACGAGACTGGGGACGACGGCGGGGGATTAGCTATTTTAATGCAGCTGATTGACGTTTCGTCTCAACCTCTCGACGACAGCCATGGAACGGCCGATTGCGCGGGCCGTCTCCTTGGTAGCACGGAGAGACAAGTCAACCGCTCGACGCATCTCTTGAATATCGTCGAGGGCGACCTCCCCGCTGTCGTCCACCTCTTTTAACAGGTCGGCCTGGAATGCCTGCAGGAGACCCATTGTGTGCAGGCATGCACCAGCCCGACCTGCCGCCATATATGCCTTCCCAACCAAGGCCGATGTTGTACGACAGGGCTTGGAGGGAAGCGCCGGAGCCCTCAGGGACGATGCAGCTTCGGGTGAGAGATGAGATGCAAATGTCTCTTCAACCCGAGGCATCGTCCAATAGCCCATCTCTCTCGACCCCATTATGTTGAAATATATATTTACATTGGGGCTGGAAAGTCGAGAGGAGAAGGGCTTATTCCACGATCTTGACACCTCGGTGTGAAGATCGTGAAAAAATGGAAGACTCCGGCGTGAAGGTTGTGACTGGGTTTGCAGGAAGCGCTCATCGAGTTTGCTTTTTACTGTCGCTTCCTGCACCTCTGGTGGCCAACTAATATTTAACTTGGCCACAGCCCTAGTCACAACCTCCAGCAGCTCCTCAGATGCAGGAGAATGGGGTGGCAGATCCCCACATTCCCCTGCACCGATGCTCAAATTATCCACCTCCTCAGAGGCAGACAATTCGAGCATCTGTTCCTCATCACGGGCGGGAGAAGCCGCAGAGCGGGCTCCCGAACCGTGAGGGGGACCATGGGAACTGGTTGATGAATGTTGAGAAAGGGCCTCAGCCGTCTCAACATCCCCAACCAGATCCCTTTGCGATCCCCATGAATGCAAGCGCCGCGCTGCCTCGATAGACGCGGGACCTGATCCCTGGGGAGCGCGTGCCTGACCTGTTTTATCATTAAACAGGCCCAGGCGGGAACGGAGTGTTCTCATAGGCATGAGATCACAATTTGCACAGACAGCACCCTCGAGTGCTCCATTCTCAAACAAACAACACAGAGCGAGTGTGTATCACCCTCACTCAAAAAGCATGGACAAGGGGACGCACACTGCCTGAATTGCTTCTTAGCTGCCATATTTCTAATATAAATCACAAACAACACCAAATAAGACACACAGTCACATATAATGCTTGCTGAAGATCAGAAAGCTAGCGCTGTTATGCTGCCGGTGTCCTTTTATAGTTTCCGGTTCACCGTCACATGCGGCGTCACGAGTGACGTCATCACGCAGCACCAATCAAGATTGGAATAGTTCCATACAGGCTTCAGACCCGTCATGCTGAAGGCGTTCCCCATAGTGTCGATTTTCAACGCAGCGGGAGTTCCCTCGAAAGGGAACTACAAGCTTCTCCTGTGGACAGACATCAAATCCAGCAGAAGGATGCTCAGGCTAAATCAGCCTGCCGGTTCTTCCACGATCGCCGTCACTCTGCTCTGCCACTTCCTGAACTCCAATCTGGGAAGGCCGTTAGAGTGAAATTGGATGGAGAAAAGGGGTGGAAAATGTCTGCTAAAGTCATTAGCAAGTGCAGTGAGCCCCGGGCTTACATAGTGAAGACAGACAACGGTGCAGTGCTGCGACGCAATAGAAGACATCTGCAGGCAGTCCCGGAGCTTGCTGACTCTACAGACCATCAGCAGCAGTCTGAGGGATCTCCGCTGCAGCTGCGCAGCAGCACTCCTTCTGTGGCTAGACCCAGTCATGGTGACCCTGCTTCTGTCCAGAGACTGAAAGATTCACCTGTGGTGTGTTCACCACACCAGCCGTCCCCTCAGAGAACTGTTCAAGTGACATCCAGAGGTCGTGAGGTCAGAGTACCTCTTAGATATAGAGACACTTGAACACTTATTGATACTTATCTTCACACTGTTTCCTCAGTATTTCTGTTTGAGTGATAAGTACAGTTAATAAAGCTACATTATGTTCCCGAGTTATGTTCCATGGGAATAGATTGTTATGTTTGGAAAAGATCCGATAATTGACAGGATAAATAGAAATTAAGTGCCTGAGATCACAATAAGTAATGCTGACGTAATTCATCGACCACCCAGAGACTGTTATGTTCATGTTTATCTTTATTTGATGTGTAGTACATCTTGTTTAACTGGTGAAACTTTAACCTTTGAAAAGGGGGAGATGTTGTGATATGTAACTACAGGTTGTGGGAGTCGCGCAACTGTGACGTCAGTGGGGTGCCTCTCGAGAGCGCTGAATGCATGTGACTGTGTTATGCTCAAGGAGCTTAGCTGTAGCAATAAGGGTCGGTTAATAAAACAGTTCATTCCAAGCAAGACGACTTGGTTCCTCTTTCATTTAAAAGCATCGACACATGACAAATATTAAATTAAATGTTAAACTTAATGTCCCCAACTAAGCAAGCCAAAAGCCAATGGCAACAAAGGTGAAAAAGGCGACAGTGGCAAGGAACCAAAACTCCATCAGGTGACAGAATGGAGAAAAAAACCTTGGGAGAACCCAGGCTCAGTCGGGGGGCCAGTTATCCTCTGGCCAACGAACGTATGTGTTACGGAAGCAGGCGGACAACAAGGTAAGTAGTGAAGCTCAAGTTTAATTAAACAGCAGAGTAACAGTATATCTCAACGTGCAGAAATGAGTGAGTAGATATTTCCTTTGCAGGTACGGCGAGAGGAGATTTCCAGAGTGGTTACACACTCTGTTAGAAGAGGCTGACAGGTTGATGGCACACACTCACGCACCACTTGGCTGAACTGGATGGCTTACGGCTCGCCCACCACTGGAGAGAAGATCTAGGCAGACTGGGAAGAACACAGAGAACTGGTGAGTACACACAGGATAGTTTGGTTAGTGACACTCGTAGAGAGAAGCACTATGAGTCCGCTTCTTATGAACGAGCCCGGACAATGAGAGGTGCGTGGTGTGTGCTTATGAAGCAGAGTGGCTGATGGAGTACAGGTGTCCCTCGTTAGAACTCTGGTGACAGAGATCGCTGAATGATTGTGGTGGAAGAACCTGGCCAATCTGTGACATTACCCCCCTCCCCAGGGCCCGCTCCTGAGGGCCGAGGTCTCCGCCGTCGTGGTGGCCTTCCTCATCCACGAGGTCCAGGGTACTGAGGATGGCTGGAATGGAACTCTTCCAAGATCGTGGGGTCTAGGATGTCGACTCTTGGGACCCATGATCTCTCCTCTGGTCCGTATCCTTCCCAATCGACTAGATATTCCAAACGACCACCACGACGTCGGGACTGCAGGATTTCACGAAGGGAGTAGATGGACCCTTCTTCCAGCAACAAGGGAGGGGGAGGTTCCTCTTCGTGGCCAGGTTCTGTGGAGGGAATAAGAGGTTCGTGAAAGGGTTTGAGTAAGGAGATGTGAAATGTGGGATGTATTCTGTATTGCGGTGGTAGCTGGAGTTTGTAGGTGACGGGATTGACCTGTTCTAGGATGGTAAAAGGGCCAACAAACCTGGGACTACGTTTTTTGGAGGGCAGACGCAGACGCATATCACGAGTGGAGAGCCAAACCTTTTCTCCCGGAACATAGACTGGGCCCGAAATCCTCCTCCGGTCAGCGATAGTTTTGGATCTGCGAACTGCCCTCTGCAGATGATGGTGAGCCTCGTCCCAAACTCTCTCGCTCTACCGGAACCAGTAATCCACTGAGGGAACCTCAGATGGTTCACCATCCCAGGGAAATAGGGGAGGTTGGAACCCAAGAACACACTGAAATGGTGTGAGGCCGGTCGTGGGTTGCCGTAGAGAATTTTGGGCATACTCTGCCCAACCCAGAAACTGGTTCCAGGAGTTCTGGTGGCCATTACAGAAGGTCCTGAGGAACCGCCCCACTTCCCTGATCTTCCTCTCCGTCTGGCCATTGGTCTGAGGGTGGTAGCCAGAGGAGAGGCTGACTGTCACACCTAGGAGCTTGAAAAACGACTTCCATACCCGGGATATGAATTGGGGTCCTCTGTCCGATACAATATCTTCTGGAATCCCATAATAGCGAAAAACCGGATTGAACAGAAGTTCGGCGGTCTCCAGGGCAGTGGGAAGACCTCTCAGGGGTAATAGTCTGTAGAACTTTGAGAATCGATCTACTATGACGAAGATGCAGGTGTTTCCATCCGATGAAGGTAAGTCAGTCATGAAGTCTACTCCTAGGTGTGACCAGGGGCGGTTAGGAATTGGCAAGGGATGGAGCTTTCCTGCAGGCAGATGTCTGGGACTTTTGGACATTGCACACTCCTTGCAACCTGTGGCGAGGGGGGCGTGGTTCCGCGAAGTCTGTAGCGGGAGAGAAGTCAGCGAGCCGCGCGGTGAGTAAGTGGGTCAAGTGCAGATAACGAACACCTGTGTCTGATTGCAGTAATTGGCGTGGAGACTGCATATAAGCTGCCGGCTGAGAGTGAGAAGCTGAGAGAGACCTGGGACTCGCACGAGCCTGAGAAGCCTGCACAGAATCCGTGATTGTTTTGCCTATATTGTGTACTTATTTTGCCGTGTAGTGTGACACGGCGGCCGCGCACGAGCGCACTGTATCTACTGGTTGCTGATATAATAAAAGTGCGAGTCCCAATTTCCCCGACCTCGTCTTCTTCTTCCTTCAAACATACTGAACCTTGCCACACTGGTGCCGAAACCCGGGAAGAAGAAGACTGCCGCCGCCATGCAGACCCCGCCGGGAACGCCGTTTGCGGAGCTTATACAGACGCTCGCGGGTCTTCACCGGGAGCAACACCACGCCCTGCTGGCCGTAAAAGAGGAGCAGGATCAACGGTTCCAGATGCTCCTCCAAGGCCAGCAAGAAGACCGCGAGCTGTTCCGGAGCTGGCTAGACCGGGAGGTTCGGGCCGTCCCCGCTACAGCTTCGGCCTCGGCCCCGCCCCTGCCTCTCAACAAAATGGGTCCCCAGGACGATCCGGAGGCGTTCCTGGACCTCTTTGAGAGGTCGGCCGAGGCCCAGGGATGGCCCCAAGCGGACTGGCCCATGCGACTCATCCCACTGTTGTCGGGTGAGTCCCAGATCGCCGCCAACCAGCTGCCAGTCCAGAACCTCCTGGTCTACGAAGACCTGAGGCGCGCCATCCTGCAGCGGGTCGGCCGGACCCCCGAACAACATCGCCAGCGGTTCCGGTCCTTGAGCCTGGGGGAGTCTGGCCGGCCCTTCGTGCTGGCGCAACAGCTCCGGGACTCCTGCCGCAGATGGCTGATGGCCGACGGAGGCGACGTCGAGGATGTCATCAACAAGGTGGTACTGGAGCAGTTCGTCACCACGCTACCGAGGAAAACTGCTCAGTGGGTCCAGTGCCACCGCCCGACGTCGCTGGACCAGGCCATCCACCTGGCGGAAGACCACATGGTGGCGTGCTCAGGGGTCGGCGAGCCCCTTCCATCGGCTTCTCTCTCTCCATCTCTCTCTCACTCTCTCTCTACCCCTTCTCTTCCCAAACCTGTGCCCCTTCCCAGGTCTCGCGGGGGGCTGGTGCCCCGGCCGGCGCCAAGGTGGAGGACAGGGACACCGGCGGAGCCCGTCCCTGCGTCCCGGGCCCCACCCAGGGGGCCCGCTTCAACCGACTACCCCGTCTCGAGTCCGGCAGCCCTGCACTCTCCACGCCAATTCCATGACCCGCTTCCCGCCACTGGAGCGGCGGGGAGGCCTGGGCCGGCCTGTTGGCGCTGCGGGGACCCGGGACACTTTGTAGATCGGTGTCCGGTTATGGAGGTGGGGACGCTGATCCGGGTCCCCGACGCGCCGCAGGCTGCCCCCGATCAAACTGGCCTGTACCAGATACCAGTGAGTATCAAGGGGGGTACTTATCAGGCTTTGGTGGATTCAGGCTGTAACCAAACCTCTATACATCAAAGTCTGATACAACCGGGGGCATTGGATGGCAGCCGCATGGTTAAGGTGCGGTGTGTGCACGGGGTGGTGGTGAGATACCCGTTAATGTCGGTCGTAGTTCAATTCAGGGGGCAAAAGCATAGTGTGGAGGTGGCCGTTAACCCGCACCTCCGGCATCCGTTCATTCTGGGAACGAATTGGCCGGCCTTTAACGAATTATTGGGGGTATTATCAGCGGGTGCCTCTTGGAAAAAACAAAACAGGGGAAAGACAGCGGTTGTTCAGCTGGGGGATGCTGAGCCGGGACCAACGGGTTCTGCTGCAGGGGAACAGAGTGCTCTGGAGAGAACGGTTCTCTCCGAGCGCGATGATTTTCCCCTGGAGCAGTCCCAGGATGAGACACTAAAGAACGCCTTCAATCAGGTCCGATCCATCGACGGCCAGCTCCTCCACCCAGACCAACCGCTCTCTTATCCCTATTTTACTGTTTTAAAAGATAGGTTGTATCGGGTGACCCAAGACGCCCAGACAAAAGAAGATACAACACAGTTGTTGGTTCCTAAAAGCCGCCGGGAAATGCTTTTTCAGGCGGCTCACTCTAATCCAATGGCCGGGCATTTAGGGCAAGCGGCGACACTAAACCGTCTCATGGCCCGGTTCTTCTGGCCGGGCATTCACGAGAACGTGCGCAGGTGGTGCGCGTCTTGTCGTGAATGTCAGTTGGTGAATCCACCGGCCAATCCAAAAGCACCATTGTGCCCCCTTCCGTTAATGCAGGTCCCCTTCGAGAGAATTGGTATGGACCTCATCGGGCCATTAGAGCGGTCGGCACGAGGGCATCGCTTTGCGTTGGTTATGGTAGACTACGCAACGCGATACCCAGAAGCAGTTCCGCTTCGCAACATTTCGGCTAAAAGTGTTGCGAGCGCCCTCTTCTCGCTAATCTCCCGAGTGGGAATCCCCAAGGAGATTCTCACTGATCAGGGCACGGCGTTCATGTCACGAACGATTCGCGAACTCTACGAATTGTTGGGCATTAAATCGATTCGCACTAGCGTCTACCACCCACAGACAGATGGCTTAGTGGAAAGATTTAATCGCACTTTGAAGGCCATGATTCGTAAGTTCGTTCACGAGGACGCCAAAAATTGGGATAAATGGCTAGAACCCCTCTTGTTCGCTGTACGCGAGGTCCCACAAGCCTCCACGGGGTTTTCCCCCTTCGAGCTCCTCTATGGACGGCAACCCCGCGGGGTGCTTGACGTTCTTAGAGAGACTTGGGAGGACGGACCGACCGCTGCTAAGAACGAAATTCAGTATGTCCTGGACCTGAGAACAAAACTCCACACTTTGGGGCGGCTATCAATGGAGAATTTGTTACAAGCCCAGGGCAGACAGAGTCAGCATTACAACAGGGGAACTAGACTCCGCCAATTTGCACCGGGAGATAAGGTACTTGTATTACTCCCTACTTCCAGCTCTAAATTACTCGCAAAGTGGCAAGGGCCCTTTGAGGTCACACGGCGAGTTAATGATCTTAACTATGAGGTAGCCCGTACAGACAGAGGTGGAGCACATCAAATCTATCACCTCAACCTCCTCAAAAAGTGGGTTGAGGCAGAGTCAGTGATGCTGGCGACGGTGGTGAGTGGAGAGGAGGATCTCGGGCCTGAGGCGAGCGCAAAATCGCAATCTCTCGCGCTGGCTCTTGGTGGAGATCACCTCTCGCCCTCCCAGCTCACTGACGTGAAAAATATTCAAGCCGAGTTTGCGGATGTGTTTTCTCCTCTGCCTGGTCGGACGAACCTCATTCAGCACCACGTTGAGACGGAACCTGGGGTAGTGGTACGTTGCCGCCCGTATCGTTTGCCTGAACACAAGAAAAAGGTAGTTCAGACTGAATTAGAATCTATGTTGGAGTTGGGGGTAATAGAAGAGTCGAGCAGTGACTGGGCGAGCCCGATAGTCTTAGTTCCTAAAACGGACGGCTCGATCCGCTTCTGTGTCGACTATAGAAAGGTGAACGCGGTGTCCAAATTTGATGCCTATCCAATGCCCAGGGTTGACGAATTGCTTGATCGGCTGGGCACGGCTCGTTTTTATTCGACATTGGACTTAACAAAGGGTTATTGGCAGATCCCCTTGTCTCCAATGTCCAAAGAAAAATCAGCTTTCATGACGCCGTTTGGATTACACCAATTTGTTACCCTTCCTTTCGGGTTGTTCGGGGCTCCAGCGACCTTCCAGCGTCTGATGGACAAGATTCTCCGGCCGCATGCTGCATATGCCGCTGCCTACTTGGATGATATTATCATCTATAGTACCGATTGGCAGCGTCATATGCAGCATTTGCGGGCTGTCCTGAAGACGCTGAGAAGGGCGGGCCTCACGGCCAACCCGAAGAAGTGTGCAATTGGGCGCGTGGAAGTAAGGTATCTGGGTTTCCACTTGGGTCACGGACAGGTGCGTCCCCAAATTGATAAGACGGCAGCAGTTGCAACCTGCCCGAGACCTAAGACCAAGAAGGAGGTTAGACAGTTCCTGGGGCTAGCGGGATATTACAGGAGGTTTGTGCCTAATTATTCGGACCTCGCTAGCCCGCTGACTGATCTAACTAAAAAGGAAGCGCCAGATACGGTCCAGTGGACGGAGCACTGCCAGCAGGCCTTTACCCAGATAAAGGCTGCTCTGTGTGGCGGCCCGCTTTTGCATGCTCCTGACTTCTCTCTTCCTTTTATCCTGCAGACTGACGCATCGGACAGGGGGCTGGGCGCGGTCTTGTCCCAGGAGGTGGAGGGTGTAGAGCGGCCGGTGCTGTACATCAGTCGCAAGCTCTCTAAGAGAGAGACGATGTACAGCACCATTGAAAAAGAGTGCCTGGCCATCAGGTGGGCCGTTCTCACCCTCCGCTACTACCTCCTGGGGCGGGAGTTCACCCTCTGTTCGGACCACGCTCCCCTGCAGTGGCTCCACCGCATGAAGGATACCAACGCGCGGATCACTCGTTGGTATCTTGCTTTACAGCCTTTTAAGTTCCAGGTGATCCACAGGCCGGGTGCACAGATGGTTGTGGCTGACTTCCTCTCCAGGAGGGGGGGGGGGAGGCTGCAGGCCGGACGGCTCCCCGGCCTGAGACGGGCGGTGGGGGTATGTGGCGAGGGGGGCGTGGTTCCGCGAAGTCTGTAGCGGGAGAGAAGTCAGCGAGCCGCGCGGTGAGTAAGTGGGTCAAGTGCAGATAACGAACACCTGTGTCTGATTGCAGTAATTGGCGTGGAGACTGCATATAAGCTGCCGGCTGAGAGTGAGAAGCTGAGAGAGACCTGGGACTCGCACGAGCCTGAGAAGCCTGCACAAAATCCGTGATTGTTTTGCCTATATTGTGTACTTATTTTGCCGTGTAGTGTGACACGGCGGCCGCGCACGAGCGCACTGTATCTACTGGTTGCTGATATAATAAAAGTGCGAGTCCCAATTTCGCCGACCTCGTCTTCTTCTTCCTTCAAACATACTGAACCTTGCCACACAACCTTGTACATACCTCTTCACATCCCCTGCCATACCCGGCCACCAGAAGCGTTCGGATAACAGTGAGAGAGTGTTGTTGGCCCCGGGATGCCCAGTGCCCAGAGATGTGTGAATGGTGTGAATGAGATCTACCCGTTGTGCCCTGGGGATGAACTGACGATTAGGTGGGCAGCCCGGCGGAGATCGTGGATTAGGAGTGGCGACGGCTGGAGGAGCAGACCATTCGATGGGACTGATGATGATATCTTCGGGTATGATGGTGGTGGTTGTCTCGGGAGTTTCTGTAGAATCATGTAATCTGGATAAAGCATCGGCCTGGACATTCTTAGGACCAGGACGATAAGTAATGGAGAAGTGTAATCTTGAGAAGAATAATGACCATCTGGCTTGACGGGGACAAAGTCGTTTTGCATCACGGAGGTACTGGAGGTTCTTATGGTCGGTGATAACTTGAAAAGGATGGATGGCACCTTCCAGCCAATGTCGCCACTCCTCCAGGGCGAGTTTGATGGCCAGGAGTTCACGATTGCCAATGTCGTAATTCCTCTCTGCCGGGTTGAGCTTCCGGGAGAAGTAGGCACATGGATGGAGTAATTTAGGTGTCCCGTGAAGTTGAGAAAGAACGGCTCCAACTCCGGAAGTCGAGGCATCCACCTCCACCACGAAAGGGAGCTCAGGATCTGGATGCATCAGGAGGGGTGCTTGTGTGAAGGCAGATTTGAGGGATTGGAAGGCTTTGGCCGCTTCAGGAGTCCAGAGGAGACTTTTCGGTTTACCTTTGAGCAAGTTGGTGAGTGGAGTGGTGATGATGCTGTAACCTCGTATGAAACGTCTGTAAAAGTTGGCGAATCCAAGAAATCTCTGAAGTTCCTTAATCGTGGTGGGTTCTGGCCAGGTAGTTACTGCAGTGACCTTCCTCTCATCCATGCGGACCCCCTGACGGTCAATGAGGTAGCCTAAGAACTGTACTGATGGGAGATGGAAAGAACACTTCTCTGCCTTCAGGAAGAGGTGGTGAGCTCTGAGTGTGCGGAGGACCTCCACAACGTGGTGACGATGTTCGACTTCGCTCCGGGAGTAGATGAGGATGTCGTCTATATAGACGATCACGAAGCGATGCAGAAACTCCCGGAGGACTTCATGAATAAAGTTCTGAAACACGGAAGGGGCGTTGACCAGTCCATAGGGCATAACCAGATATTCATAGTGGCCTGTAGGGGTCACAAAGGCGGTCTTCCATTCATCCCCCTCTCGTATTCTCACCAGGTTGTACGCGCTGTGGGGGTCCAACTTCGTGAAGATGGTAGCAGAGCGGAGTTGTTCGAGGGCCGCAGGGACGAGAGGAAGGGGATATTTGAACTTGACGGTACCTTGATTTAAGATCCGATAATCAATGCATGGTCGCAGCCCTCCATCTTTTTTGGCAACAAAAAAGAAGCTGGATGCTGCGGGAGATGTAGAATGCCAAATGTATCCTTGTTTGAGAGCTTCCTGAATATACTCCTCCATGGCCTTGGTCTCTGGCAGTGACAACGGGTAGATCTTACCTCTGGGCAAAGTGGCATTTGGCATAAGGTCAATAGCACAGTCCCATGGCCGATGAGGTGGTAGTTGGGAAGCTCTTTTGGGGCAGAAGATGTCTTGGAAAGGAGAGTAGATGTCAGGAATCTTCGTGGACTGTTTCTCGAGTAGACTTTCAACTGACGTGACATAAACTGGAACAGGATTCGGAATAGGACGTGGGAGAACCGGAAAACATCTTGAAAAGCATTCCTTGCCCCACTTTATCACTTCCCCGGAGCCCCAAGAGATGATGGGGTCATGTTTCACCAGCCACGGACGCCCAAGTATGATATCCGCATTGGTTCCCTCCAAAATCAGCAGCTGAATTTCTTCCTTGTGTAGGGCGCCGATTTGGAGAGTAACGGGTTCACATTTCTGATGAATACGTGGGTGTGCAGTAATGAACTTGGTTATGGGTTGGATCTGGTAAACATTTGACGAGGCTTCGGTACGGAGCTGGAGCTGGCGACAGAGGGTTCCCGAGATGAAATTTCCTCCCGACCCGGAGTCGACGAGAGCGTGAACTGAAACAGTAGATGTCTGGGTGGTTAACTGAACACAAGTAGTGAGAGGATGCATCTTTTCTTCATCAATACAAAAAACACTCACCGATGTTCGTATGGGACGAATTGGACAGTTCAATCGAACATGCCCACTGGCTCCACAATACATGCATAGACCCCGGGTCAGCCTCCTCTGTCGTTCAGCTGCGGCAAGTTTGCCAGATTCGATAATCATGGGCTCTGGTTCGAGAGGGCTGGCGGTTTCAGATGGGCGGTGGAGTACAGTAGTGTTAGATTGGGACTGATAAGATTGCATACGGTCTGAGCATCTGATGGATTGTTGAATAAACCTTTCAAGCCCCATATTATCATCCAAGGCGGCCAGTTGCAGACGGAGTTGGGGTGTGAGACCAAGTCGGTAAGTGGTCAGTAAGGATCGCTCATTCCATCCACTGGCTGCAGCTAGAGAGCGAAAGCGAATGGCATATTCACGAGTAGACATCTTTCCTTGAGATAAATGATAAAGTTGCTCACCGGCTGATATCTCTCCATCAGGTTGACCGAATACTTCTTTGAAGTGGGAAACAAAGGCTTGTATTGAACTAATGGCTGGACCAGCTTGCTTCCAGATTGTTTCGGCCCATTGGAGAGCTGGACCGGTGAGTAGGGATGTGATGAATGCTATTTTTTACTGGTCGGTAGGATATAAAGTGGGTTGCATGGTAAATATGAGAGAGCATTGAAGCAAAAATCCGTTGCACTCCTCCGCCCCGCCAGAGTAGGGCGCTGGTCGGGCCATGGGACTGGAAGATGCGGGGGCCGAAGAAGCGCTCGGGGAAGATGCGGTGGCCGAAGAAGCGCTCGGTGGTGGTGCTGGAGGCATGATGGTAGGAGAAGATATTAATACCCTCTTCAATGAATCCACCAGGTCTTGAAAGGGATCTGGAACACTCATGCTGTTATTGTCTTCTTCAGTCCGGGCTAACTGTTACGAAAGCAGGCGGACAACAAGGTAAGTAGTGAAGCTCAAGTTTAATTAAACAGCAGAGTAACAGTATATCTCAACGTGCAGAAATGAGTGTGTAGATATTTCCTTTGCAGGTACGGCGAGAGGAGATTTCTAGAGTGGTTACACACTCTGTTAGAAGAGGCTGACAGGTTGATGGCACACACTCACGCACCACTTGGCTGAACTGGATGGCTTACGGCTCGCCCACCACTGGAGAGAAGATCTAGGCAGACAGTTTGGTAAGTGACACTCGTAGAGAGAAGCACTATGAGTCCGCTTCGTATAAACGAGCCCGGACAATGAGAGGTGCATGGTGTGTGCTTATGAAGCAGAGTGGCTGATGGAGTACAGGTGTCCCTCGTTAGAACTCTGGTGACAGAGATCGCTGAATGATTGTGGTGGAAGAACCTGGCCAATCTGTGACAGTATGATTGTGATTCAGGCAGCATTATAGGTCAGAAGTTAGGTTGGATTGGAACAATCAGAATATTATCCAGTTCCATTTGGTTGAAGATCGGAGTCATCACGCCGGTATGGAGACGGGTTTGTTGAGGATAAGTGCCGATGAATTTCGTGTCAATGAGGCCTTCACAGGGGAGAGTCTAGTTGACACAACCTCTGCTGACATTTCAGGGATGTGTTGTGGTTGTGTCTAGGCGCAGGTCCTCCATCTGATCTGGATATGTCCCGATCCGGCTGACTACAGTAAAGCTCGGAATAAGCAGAAAGACAAACATTAGCGTAGGTGCCATTCTTCTTATGATGTAAAGAGTACATAGGCTGTTATAGGAAGTGTCCCCGGTTCCGGCTGACCTAATTTATGGAGCCTAATAATCATTTAACTATTTTGAATAATAGGAATGTATAATTTTTTGTGTGTATGCCAAGTTAAAAGAGATGTGTTTTTTAAACTGACAAAGTGTGTTTGCTTCCTGGACAATGTAGGGAGACTGTTCCAGAGTTTAGGTGCTAGAGAGGAAAAGGACCTACCGCCAGCAGTCGATTTTGATATTCTAGGTATTATCAACTGGCCCGAATTTTGAGATCGCAATAGACGTGAAGGACTATAATGCGTTAAGACCTTGCTCAAGTACTGCGGAGCTAAACCATTTAGTGCTTTGTAAGTAATCAACAATATTTTAAAATTTATACAATGTTTAATAGGCAGCCAATGCAGTGTTGACAGAACCAGGCTAATATGGTCATATTTCCTGGTTCTAGTAAGAACTTGAGCTGCAGCGTTTTTGACCAGCTGTAGTTTATTTATTAAGCGTGCAGGGCAACAACCCAGTAGAGCATTACAATAATCTAGTCTTGATGTCATGAAAGCATGAACTAATTGTTCCGCATTTGTTAATGAGAGAATATGTCGTAATTTAGATATATTTTTAAAATAGAAAAATGCGGTTTTACAGATACTAGACACGTGACATTCAAATGAAAGATTGCTATCAAAGAGCACACCCAGGTTCCTAACCGATGACAAAGACTTAATAGAGCAGCCATCAGTTTGTGATTCACTACTCCCCTCTCTCCTAGATGACACCCTGGAAAACAGAATCACAGAATCAGTGAGTGAAAGAGCGAACCACCATCTTCGTTCCCAAATCTCTATCTATTTATTACAAATTTCTCAACTTATGCAATAAACAAAATAACATTTCCCTGGTGTAAACATGTTTCAGTTTCAGTGTCGATTTGTCCAACTTTCCACATTTCAGTGGGCAACATATCTCACACTCATATTCACAGACATAATCATGTATTTACAAAAAAAATCAGAAATACACCATTATACCGATGTAATAATGTGAATTATAAACCCTCATTTGCTGTAGATGAATATTTAAATGACTTTTAGTGACAAAACATCAATCATCATACACTTAGGGATAACTGCTAAACTTATAATACATTTTAAATACAGACCAGACACGTAACTGCTTCTGTATAACTTTAGTAATAACTCTCCTTTATGTTTTAACAAACATTTCTCTTAACACTAACCATTATTTATAGCCTGTCAGGACACCTTATTCACTCGAAATACACATTATCAGGAAGTGAGGACATCAGCACACCTATTCATCCATATAGCTACAATACTCATGTACTATTCAGCTGCTCGCGCCATTGTTTACAATACCCGTTGGTTCTTTAATTCGGCTACACACTTCAAAAATTCCCTAAACACTCATTCAAGCTTTAATTCACAACATACACTTCAGAAGGAAACTGTTTTAAACATTCTTTAGCTAAGTACCAACATGGAAAACAGAATCACAGAATCAGTGAGTGAAAGAGCGAACCACCATCTTCGTTCCCAAATCTCTATCTGAGAGAAGAGGAAGGGGGCCGTCACTTAGGTACCGTGATGCAACAATACCCGCACTTTGGTTCCGCTTTGATTTGGTTCCCCCCTACATTAGTATTGTGTTATACAATAAAAGTTTGAGTCTACTACTCGCTGTGCTGGTTATTATTTACCACATAAAGGTGTATCACACTCGCACAAATCAGCAGCAATGCGCTGCCAGGGTCCCCAAGGTAACGGTGTGGTGAGGAGCGGTTCACGTCTTTGAGCGCGTCTATTTTCAATACAGAACTTACATGTTGACACTGTCGTTGTGATCTCTGCACTGATACGAGGCCACCATACTGACATCCTAGCTCGAACACGACACCTTGTTAGACCTTGGTGTCCCTCGTGTAGCTGTTTGAGCACTTTCAACCTAAGTGCAGTTGGGATAACCAGTCTATCTTGATACAACACTAGTCCATCGGTCTCAGAGAGGTGAGCTCTAGCAGAATAATATCCATGCAGGGATGGAAACAGCGATGTCCTTGGTGGCCATCCGTTCCTAATGAACTGCACAATATTTTGCAGCTCTTCATCCTCTAGTGTAGCGGAGCGGATTTTGTCAAGTTTTCTCGATGAAACAGGCGCATTATCTACCACTGACTCCACATATGCTTGAACCTCCTGGTCAGTGTGTTCATCACTACTGTCAGTCAGTGGGCTCCTAGAGAGAGCATCGGCTATGATAAGCTGCTTCCCTGGGATGTGCTCAGCCACAACATTGAATCTCAGTAGGCGCATTAGGAGTCTTTGGCACCTTGGAGGGACTTTGTCCAGGTCGTATGTATTTATGAGGGGTACCAGTGGTTTGTGGTCTGTTTGTAGAAGGAAGTTTTCCATGCCTTGCACATAGCGAGCAAAGCGCTCACATGCCCACACTTTACGCTCACATGCAAGACACTCCTTTTCAATTTGGGAGTATCTCTTCTCTGCATCTCACAAAGTGCGGGAGCAGAATGCAACTGGCTTTAACACACCCTCCTGTTCCTACAATAATGCCGCACCTAATCCGCAGCTGCTCGCATCGGCGCTGATGACAGTCTTGCGGTTAACATCATAATATACAAGTGCTGGTGCTGACACGAGCATAGCTTTCACTTTCTCAAACGCCGCTTCTTGAACATCACTCCACACCCACTCACTTTCTTTCCTGAGCAGGGCAGTGATGGGATGCAGCTGTGAGGAGAGGCCAGGCAGGAACTTTCCAACATAGTTGACAAGACCCAGAGCCTGTTTAAGCTCCGTAACATTGGTTGGGCTTGGCATCCGTGTGATGGCTTTAACTTTGTCAGTGTCAGGTCTCATGCCTTCTGCACTTATGAGGTGGCCAAAGTACTTTATTTCAGTTTTGCCAAAATGACACTTGGCCTTGTTCAACTTTAAACCACTGCCCTTTATGGTCATCAGCACCGCATCAAGACGGGTGTCGTGTTCTTTCCTTGTTGCTCCATAAACAAGTATGTCGTCCATTACTACGACAACTCCATCATGACCCTTTAACAGTGTCAACATCTGTCGTTGGAAGATTTCTGGAGCCGATGTAATACTGAATGGCAGCCGTCGGAAACAGAATCTCCCCATTGGGGTGATGAAGGTTGTCAGCTTTTGGCTTGCAGCATCCAAGGGGATCTGCCAAAATCCGCAGGAGGCGTCAAGGGTAGAGAACACTTTAGCTCCGGCTAGCTTGAGAGCAATAACCTCTAATGTTGGCATGATGTACCTCTCTCGCTTAACCGCCTTATTTAAGCGTTTTAGATCGACACACACTCGCACTTGCTCCTTGTTCCTCTTCACTACTTGAACCATCGGGGCACACCAGTCAGAAAGCACTGTAACCTCCTCAATTATGCCCAGGGCCAGCATGCGTTTAAGTTCAGCCTCTACTTTAGCCAGGAGGGGGAACGGGATGTGACGTGGCGTCGTCAGTGAGTAGGGCTCACAGTCAGCTTTAAGTTCGATTTTTACGGGGTCGCACTTGAGCAAACCAATATCCCCAAACATCTGACTTAACATTACAGTGTCCTTCCCGTCTACTCTCATGACCAGTCCCATTCTTGTGGCAACACTCCGTCCCAAGAGTTTGTGAGAGTATGGCCCTTTAATTACAGTTATACAGAATCTGTACTTTTCTCCTTTGTACTCCTTTGTTACCAGGAACTTGCCAATGCTCTTAAATTCGCCACCGGGGCTGGTGATGGGTCCTTTCGTTGCAGTGACCAGGCGGGAGCGCTGTGGCAGTCTTATGAATGCAGCCTGTGATATTACACTGATGTCTGCCCCAGTGTCTATTTTGAATTTCACAGTGTTGCCATTAACGGGTAAGTCAACAAGCCACTTATTTTCTGAATCAGGTTGATCCATTATGTCTGACACATGTTCAGTAACTTCTCCAAGGAAAAACATCTCATCTGTGTTAGTAGTGCTGCTAGGTATTGTAACCACCTCTTTCAGCATCCTCGTCTGACAAGCTGCCTCAAAATGTCCAATTTTATTACACCTTCTGCACTTTTTATTCTTGGCTGGGCAAGGATTATTTTACCATGTTGTCTGTTACAGCGGGGACAGGTAGGATGCTGTTTTGACTCGCTGTGTTCCTGTTTTTTCTGCCATTGTTCATCGTTGCTGCTCCTTCTGCCATGGAAGGGCCGCCTCCCGTCTCATGGCGTCTACTGCACACTACGAGTGCAGGCTCACATTCTGTTGCTTTATTTGTTCGCCCTGGCGTGCTATTTGAATAGCTCGTTCAAGAGAGAGTTCAGGCTCGAGCTGTAACTTCTGTGATACATCGTTGTCAGATATACCAATACCTATTCTGTCCCTTATATGCTCATCTTTAGTGTTCCCAAACTCGCAGTACTGTGCCAGTTCATATAAACTTCTCACAAAAGCCTCTACTGACTCACAGGGCTTTTGTGCTCTCTTGTGAAAACATGCCCTTTCATGGATCACGTTTCTCTTGGGCACAAAATGATCAGAGAATTTGGCTATCCTCATGTCATAGTCCAACTCCGGTCTACCTCTTTCCTCTTCCTCGTCATCTTCTCCGCTGTCATCGTACAAAAAGGAATCATAAATCGCTTCCGCCTCTCTCCCCATTGCGTAGAGAAGCGTGTTTACCTGCACTTCACCACTATCTTTGTCCAACTTTGACGCCACTCGAAAGCGGTCGAAACGTCGGCGCCACATCGGCCATTCCGCCGGGCGCGTGAAGTCAAAAGATTCCGGGGGTCCGAGCTTCGCCATGTCTTATTTTCAGAGCGTGAAGTCGACCACTTCTGGCACCATGCCATGTGTCGATGCTTTTAAATGAAAGAGGAACCAAGTCGTCTTGCTTGGAATGAACTGTTTTATTAACCAACCCTTATTGCTACAACTAAGTTCCTTGAGCATAACACAGTCACATGCATTCAGCGCTCTCCGAGGCGCCCCACTGACGTCACAGTTGCGCGACTCCCACAACCTGTAGGTACATATCACAACAATATTCAACAATAATATTGATCTGCCTGCATTGACACAATTATATGAGAACTGAATTTAGCTGGACGATGACATCATGGTTTTCTCCAGAGCGGCTATATTTATAAATTAACTAAATTAATAACTTTTTTACAATAAAAGTTAATCACTGAACTTACTTAAGCTGGACTGTGACGCTATTTTCTTCTGGAAACAAACTTTGTTAGCATTATTTTCCTGTTATCTCTGTAAAGCTGTTTTGAAACAATCTGTATTGTAAAAATCACTATATAAATAAATGTGACTTGACTTGGCATTATTAATGTCATGATGCCGGAAGGACGAAGCAGAGAGAGAATCCAAGTGCAGCATAATTTAATCAAAATAACAGGAGAAACAAGGAACACAGGAACACTAAAGCAAGAACAACGACCGACAAACCACAACTGAAACACAGAGGTATAAAAAGACAGGCAAACAAGCTAAACAAGATAACAAGGGGGCGTGGCTAATCAGAAACACATGGGGAGACTAATCAACAAAACAGGGAACAGCTGAAACATGAAAGGACAGGGGAACACATGACAGACAAGAACAAGATACACAAACACAAAACCCACACCGTGACATTGCCCCCCCCCCCCTATGGGCGGCTCCCGACGCCCCTCGAAACAAAACACTAAAGTTCAGGAGGGTGGTGAAGTGGAGGCGGTCCTGGGGGAGGGACGGAGGGCCAGGCCTGTGCAGGGAACAGAACCAGGGCCTTGCAATGGCGGGCATGGGCCATGGAACGTGGGCGGAGCATGACGCGCAGGCGGCGGCCAGGGCGGAGGCGACCCCTCGGGCGGCCAGGGCGGCGAAGACCCCTCGGGAGGCCAGGGCGGTGACGACACCGGCTCAGGAACAGCAGACACCGGCTCAGGAACAGACAACACACACACTGGCTCGGGAACAGACAACTCACACACTGGCTCGGGAGCTGACAGCACACACACTGGCTCGGGAACAGACAGCACACACACTGGCTCGGGAACAGACAGCACACACACTGGCTCGGGAGCAGACAGCACACACACTGGCTCGGGAGCAGACAGCACACACACTGGCTCGGGAGCAGACAGCACACACACTGGCTCGGGAGCAGACAGCACACACACTGGCTCGGGAGCAGACAGCACACACACTGGCTCGGGAGCAGACAGCACACACACCGGCTCGGGAGCAGACAGCACACACACTGGCTCGGGAGCAGACACCGGCTCAGGAACGGGAACAGACACCGGCTCAGCAGCCACTAGAACAGTAGCGGCCACAAGGACAGACACAAACACAGAAACAAACATTGACTCAGGAATATCAGACACCGGCTCAGGAACAGACAACACACACACTGGCTCGGGAACTGGCTCAGGAACTGGCTCGGGAACTGGCTCGGGAACAGACAGCTCACACACTGGCTCGGGAGCAGACAGCTCACACACTGGCTCGGGAGCAGACAGCACACACACTGGCTCGGGAGCAGACAGCACACACACTGGCTCGGGAGCAGACAGCACACACACTGGCTCGGGAGCAGACAGCACACACACTGGCTCGGGAGCAGACAGCACACACACTGGCTCGGGAGCAGACAGCACACACACTGGCTCGGGAGCAGACAGCACACACACTGGCTCGGGAACTGGCTCGGGAACAGATAACACACACACTGGCTCGGGAACTGGCTCAGGAACTGGCTCGGGAGCAGACAGCACACACACTGGCTCGGGAGCAGACAGCACACACACTGGCTCGGGAGCAGACACCGGCTCAGGAACGGGAACAGACACCGGCTCAGCAGCCACTAGAACAGTAGCGGCCACAAGGACAGACACAAACACAGAAACAAACATTGACTCAGGAATATCAGACACTGGCTCTGGAACAGGAACAGACTCTGGCTCGGAAACGGCCATCTTGTCCGTAGACACTGGCTCGGAGGCGACCATCTGGTCCGTAGACACTGGCTCGGAGGAAGTGATGTGAACAGTCTCTGGATCAGCAGAAGTGATGTGAACAGACTCTGGATCGGCCATCTTGTCCGTAGACACTGGCTCGGAGGAAGTGATGTGAACAGTCACTGGATCAGCAGAAGTGATGTGAACAGACTCTGGTTCGGCTATCTTGTCCGTAGACACTGGCTCGGAGGAAGTGATGTGAACAGTCTCAGGATCAGCAGAAGTGATGTGGACAGACTCTGGTTCGGCCGATGTGACGTGAGGCGTCTCTGGCTCGGCAGATGTGACGTGAGGCGTCTCTGGCTCGGCAGATGTGACGTGAGGCGTCTCTGGCTCGGCAGATGTGACGTGAGGCGTCTCTGGCTCGGCAGATGTGACGTGAGGCGTCTCTGGCTCGGCAGATGTGACGTGAGGCGTCTCTGGCTCGGCAGATGTGACGTGAGGCGTCTCTGGCTCGGCAGAAGTGACGTGAGGCGTCTCTGGCTCGGCAGAAGTGACGTGAGGCGTCTCTGGCTCGGCAGAAGTGACGTGAGGCGTCTCTGGCTCGGCAGAAGTGACGTGAGGCGTCTCTGGCTCGGCAGAAGTGACGTGAGGCGTCTCTGGCTCGGCAGAAGTGACGTGAGGCGTCTCTGGCTCGGCAGAAGTGACGTGAGGCGTCTCTGGCTCGGCAGAAGTGACGTGAGGCGTCTCTGGCTCGGCAGAAGTGACGTGAGGCGTCTCTGGATCGGCCGGAGGCTCAGGAAGGGCCTCCGGGCATTGCAGGATGCAGGAAGTCCTCTTCCTCCTCCTCCGTCTCCGAGAGCGAGAGGGCGCTGGACTGGACCAGCGGTGAGGGCGCTGGGCTGGACGGGACCAGCGGTGAGGACTCTGGGCTGGACGGGGTCAGCGGCGAGGGCTCTGGGCTGGACGGCGTCAGCGGCGAGGGCTCTGGGCTGGACGGCGTCAGCGGCGAGGGCTCTGGCTTTTGCTCGAAGACTGGCTCTGGCTGGACGTGGCTGACGTGAAGCTCTGGCTGGACGTGGCGGACGCGAAGCTCTGGCTGGACGTGGTTGACGTGAAGCTCTGGCTGGACGTGGCTGACATGAAGCTCTGGCTGGACGTGGCTGACGTGAATCTCTGGGCTGGACGGGACCAGTGGCGAATGGGGCCCTGGGCTGGACATCACCAACCCAGGGTCGAAAAATGGCCAGCGTGGAGAGTGGTGTCGGGGCTCCTCTCGACCACCTCCTCTACTGAGGCCTCCACGTGTCCCACGAAACTTGACCAACCAGGTCCCCTCAAAAGAGTGGCCTCTCCTCCGCTCGGTGGCTGGAGATGAGACACTGGCAAACATGCTGCTGGATTCAGTGTGGTCGGTCGTTCTGTCATGATGCCGGAAGGATGAAGCAGAGAGAGAATCCAAGTGCAGCATAATTTAATCAAAATAACAGGAGAAACAAGGAACACTAAAGCAAGAACAACGACCGACAAACCACAACTGAAACACAGAGGTATAAAAAGACAGGCAAACAAGCTAAACAAGATAACAAGGGGGCGTGGCTAATCAGAAACACATGGGGAGACTAATCAACAAAACAGGGAACAGCTGAAACATGAAAGGACAGGGGAACACATGACAGACAAGAACAAGATACACAAACACAAAACCCACACCGTGACAATTAAATTCAAAAGTTGTATTTGTTAACATTAATTAATGCACTTTGAAATAACATGAACAAACAATGAACGAACATTTTTATCAACTAACATTAATAAAGATGAATAAATACTGCAACAAATGTAATGCCCATTGTCAGTTCATGTTAGTTAATAGATTAGTGTTAACAAGTGAGACCTTATAATAAAGTGTTTCCAAGAAAATTTCAAGGATTTTTCACATTTCTAGGAGAAAATCAGGGAGCAAAAAAATATGCTTTACATTAAAAAATATATAATAAAAATAAAATAATATAAATTACAGGGTGAAAAATAGCATATAATGTGAAAATGTTAGGTGTAGCATAAAAACACTGTAAAAAATACTTAGAATGTTTCTTTAGGGATTCCATAGATATTATCTCATTTGGCTATTCAAATATTTTGCCACATGACACATATTGTTTTGTGAAAAAGTTTTGCATTATAATTGCATCCACAAAATATAAGTTTTAATTATTTGGCACAGTATATACGGCATATTTACATAAATATTTATGTTTCAACTCCACTGGAAAAAGCATGCCAATATTCCTGCAATCTCAAACAAGAAATAATCTATTAAAAGGCTTCATATTGCGTAGGTGATCAAGTAACACAATATTCTGTTGTGATGAAACCATTTCATTACCTCTCAGCTCTTCACTTTAGATAGTCCCTGACATGGAGAGAGGTGCAGTGTGCAAACACAACAGACATTTGGGTGGCTAATTAATATAAAATACAGACTCACGGTGACCTTTGAGTGAAGTGACTGACATAAACAGACATTTACAATCCCTAACCTTCACAAAAGTCTGGCTGTGCCTAAACCACTGAGACAGCAGAACCCTTGACAACAGCATGCCCTCACTTTACCATATTGATCCAATTTGTGGAAAGAGAAGCTTTTTGCATGTTCATTGTTTTCTTTTCTAGCTTTTATTTTACTGAAAATGAAAAGTGCCCTTTGAGATTTAGTATTTTGAGCAATCATTATTCTTGTTTCAGTTTTCACTAAATTGATCAATATATTGAGTCAATACATTCATTTACATTTAAATTACAATTTATTTTATGATGATATATACAATTATTTGAATTATAGAATTATAGCGCAGCATTATAGACCTTTTCATATGTATATTTATAATCTTCTTTATTGTTTTAAATTCCTATATCTGACTTTTGAAAAAAAATAATAATAAAGCATCTTGCACTGCAAACTAATTGCTTGAAACTGTACCGTAACTATTTTTGTTTGTATAATTCTCAAAACCAATTCAATACCAAAATGTTTTTCTGCACTAATTTGAATATAGCACATTTCATCTGCTTTTTTGTGTGTTTGCTGAATTTTTTGAGGCTTGAAATTAGTAAAGTAGTTGAGATTAAAGTCTTTCTCTCGGTTTTCCTGTTAATTCTGACATTCCCAGTGGAGCAGACACCATATTCAGAGTGATTAAGTGTGGCTGTGGAGGCCAGCTCCATCTCTTCCTTTCGCTGGGTCCTAATTTCATGAGAAGTTGAAAGGATCTATTTGCGTTATTTGCTTTTTTATGTCGAAAACATCAAAGACTATGTCTCATTTTCACCTATCATCAGTGACAGTTACTGCACCTTGGGAGGTGAGGGAATAACTTATTTATTTATGTATTTATTTATTTATTTATTTGTACTCCTTTCTGAAGATAAATTACACCACACTCTTCCCCGCCTAAACAGAAAAATGTATAAATACATACAAGAGATGGTGAAAAGGATTCTAGTGAGAAGATCTAGAATAATAAGTTTGATGTTATTTATTATAGACAGGACTGTTAAATTTCAAGTTTGCAGCTTTTCAACCCGCTTTCAGTACTTGACTTTTGCACTGTCAATACAAGATCTTGACCAAATATCAATGCATCTCTTTATGGAAATAAATATTGTAATGCTATTTCCATCAAGAGGTGAATCAATTTTTGGTCAAGATATTGTATTGACAATGCAAAAGTCAAGCAATCCAGCAAATCCCAAAGACTTTAAAAGAATTTAAAATATGGACTAAGAGGTGCCAATTCATAAGGGAAAATTCGAGCCCAATGAATCCTGACCTTGTCCTTTTGGAATATGGCCATGATGTGTGTTTCTTCCATGGTTGTTTAAGAAATAAAAAGCTACACACTCCGTCAATTAGGGTTAGAAGAACTGTTGCCAAACACATAACATGCCAAAAACATAATAATCACTGCAATAATGATCCAGTGACTCTTAAGCATTTGCCTATTTAAATCCAAACAGCAATAAATATACAGTCGTGCTCAGAATTAATGGTACCCCTGGTAAATATGATGAAAAATGGCTGTAAAAAATAAATCTGCATCGTTTATCCTTTTGATATTTCATTCAAAAAATTGGCAAAAATCGAACCTTTCATTGAAGTAAAATAATTGACAGTGGAGGGGAAATCACATTATGAAATAAATGTTTTTCTCCAAAACAAGTTGGCCACAATTATTGGTACCCCTATAATTGTTTACGAGTAAAATATCTCTTAAGTATATTCCCATTCATATTTACCTTTTTTTTGCACACCAGGGTGACTAGGAACATGAAATTGTCCAGCCATGACTTCTTGTTTTACAAGAGTTTAAATATGGGGAAACACAAAGGCCAACTTCCCTTAATCATCCATTACAATGAGTAAAACCAAAGAATATAGTTCTGATGTGCATCAAAAGATTGTTGAGCATCACAAAATAGAAAGTGGCTGTAAGAAAATAGCTAAAGCATTGAAAATCCCCATTTTGACCATCAGGGCAATAGTTAAGCACTTCCAATCAACTAAAGATGTTACAAATCTGCCAGGAAGTGGACGTGTGTCTATATTGTCTTAATGCATGGTGAGGATGAAAGTTTGAGTGGCCAAAGACTCTTCAAGGATCACAGATGGAGAATTGCAGAGATTAGTTGAGTCTTGGGTTCAGAAAGCCTATTAAAAAAAAATTAAACAACCCCTACATCACCACATGTTGTTTGGTGGGTTTTCAAGAAAAATCCTCCTTGCTCATCCAAAAACAAACCCCAGCAAATTCAGTTGTCAGACATGACTGGACCTTCAAACAGCACAGGGTTCTGTGGTCAGATGAAACTAAAAAATAGCTTTTTGGCAGCAAACATGCAAGATGGGTTTGGTGCACACAAGGATAAAAAGTACCCCATGTGTACAATTTAATATACCATCTTTAATGTTGTGGTCATATTTTTCTGCTGGAGGTCCTGGACTTCTTGTTCAGATACATGCATGGCATCGTGGATTCTATCAAATACCAACAGATAAAAAATCTAAACCTGACAGCCTCTGCTAGAAATCGTATAATGGGCCGTGGTTGGATCTTCCATCAGGACAACGATCCAAAACAAATATCAAAATCAACACAAAAATGTGTTAAGTAGCACAAAATGAAGCTTCTGCCATGACCGTCCCAGACCTGATGAGTGGAGTGAACTGAAGAGAAGAAGCACCAACATGGATCTGGGAATCTGAAGGATCTGGAGAGATTCTGTAAGAATGGTCTCTGATCTCTTGCCAGGTGTTCTCCGAACTCATCAGGCATCATAGGATAAAACTCAGAGCTGTTATCTTGGCAAAAGGAGATTGCAAAAAGTATTTAATAAAAGGGTACCTATAATTGTGGCCAACGTGTTTTGGAGATAAACATTTATTTCAATAATGTGATTTCCCCCCCACTTTCTATTCTTTTACTTCAATGAAAGTTTAGATTTTTGCCAGTACTTTGAATGAAAGATCAAAAGGATAAATGATGCAGATTTATTTTTTCCAGCCAATTTTTATCATATTTACCAGGGGTACCATTAATTCTGAGCACGACTTTATATATATATATATATATATATATATATATATATATATATATTTTTTTTTTTATTCAGTTGATTCACATGCATTGATATATTTTATTTAAAAAAATTAAACTGCCTTCCCAAACTCTTGCTGCAGCAGCAGTTTATTCCTCCCTTGTAAATACATTGAAATTTATGATATTTTTCAAAACGATCTCTTCATCTTCAACAAATAAATTGTGCCATTTGGGGGGGAGTACTCTGGGTTCGGGCCGAATACCTAGCTCGGAGCCCTCTCCTCGGACAGCACGCCAAATACACATTTATTCTATCTGACTTATTTGTAAGTGTGAACTCGTGAAACGTTTTCACGGAAACTTTGCTAAAGCTGCATGTTAGTGGTGGTGAGCGAAAAGCTCCATGTATTGCGTATAATCACAACAACAAAGTTTGTCAGGCGTCTATGTCAGTTGAGGAGATTAACGTTACAAAGATTAACCAAGTGTTTTATTATGTATAATAGCAATTAGTTGGATTTGTTTAACTCTGAAACATGAAATGTGGAGTTATCTGCTTTTGCAAAAATCAAAGACTGTTGGAGTTATCTGGTTTTGTTAAAAAAAAAGAAAAAGTTTAATATATATAAAAAGTCAAGTCAAGTCACATTTATATAGGGCTTTTTACACTACAGATTGTTTCAAAGCAGCTTAACAGAGATAACAGGAAAATAAGGCAAAAAAGTTTGTTTTCAGAAGAAAATAGCGTCACAGTCCAGCTTAAGTAAGTTCTACCAGAAAGACTCCGGAGATAGAATGATGTAACAAAGCATTCATTTATTGACAGCCCAACAAGCAATTATTTATAAAGTTCTTTGGCGTAGGCCCCGTCTGTAGTTCATAATCCGAGGGAAGACGAAGACAGGGGCCAGCCCACCCCCCAAAAATTGTAACGGAAAGTATATCCACCGGAACCAAATTAGACTACGATCGTAGTCAATAATGAAAGCTTTGTAGCTATAGGATCGAGATCTCATTGACTTTGTAAAATGAGCATTTTAGACAGAAGGCAATCAAGAATATAATGGTTTTAATAGTTGGACTAATAATACATCGAACTACAATTCACACAGAATATATGTATATACACCCGAAACAAACAAAACGAAAAACATTACAAACACGAATTAAAATAGGATGAGAGAGAAAGATAAAAATGAGAGGGAGAGAGAGTTGGGAAGAGAGAGAGAGAGAGAGAGAGGGAGAGAGAGATCCATAGGATCACAGTTTGGCAAAATTCACCTGGACATTTAAACCTTTAAGAGACAACACGGAAAAACAGTCTTAATGCTCTAAAATCTTGGTAACTCAAATATACTTGCATATAGTTCTCATGTGTCTGAGCCCTGCGGCGTGTGTGAGCTGCTGGTCTTTGTGTGTTCCGTTGGAGCGTCACGTGGTTTGCTGCGGTCTGGAGCGCGCAGTTTCAAAGAAGGCTTCAAGGTCTTTGACGTAAATTACCAAATAAATAATTTAGACTAAGTTCACTTCTGGTGAAATGAACAAAGGAAAAACAAACTTAAGCAAAAGAAAAGAAGAGGAAAGATCCCCCAGGGCGGGGATCACGAGTATGATGGTTACATCGGATCGAAGGAGAGGGAAGAGTCCAGTCAAAAGTCGAAGTTCCCTCGAAGAAGGGAGTTCCCCCAAAGATGCAGTTCTTTCTTCCCCCTCCTTACTCTTCCAAAACTAAAAACCAAAAATGAGGTGCTTGGTGGTCTTCTTTAAAGACCCTTCTGTTTACGCCTCCTCTGGCGTGAATGCACCAATCAGCTGGGAGGAAAGTGTGCGGATAAGTGTTCCTTTGTTCCCTCGAGATCGACTTTGCATGTTTCATGACCGTGATGTAAAAATGCGTTCAATTTTACTCCAGAGATGATAAAACATAGTAACATACATTTTACGGTTTGCACCCATATATATATGGTTTGGTCAGATCAAGAGGATTCTAAAGGTGTGAAGAACGACATACAAACATTATAGGAAAACACAGTTACATTAAAAATGCATCTAAAAGCACCTCTGTTCATTTAGAATTATAATACGATCACATCTAACCCCAATGGAACATGGGCAAACATAAAAACATATCGAATATATCATAGTACAAATCTCTCAATTGAGGAGATTGGAGAAAAGTTCTTGTGTGTGTGTGTACTGTGAACGTGGCTGGGTCATTCGTTGGTGAAGATGTGGTGAACTTTTGCTCACCCCCCTCCCGGGCAATGATATGTGTGTGCGTATTCTTTGAATTGATGAGTTTTTAAGTCTGGATTACAATGACCAGTGTGGTTCATTACACAAGGTTGTCTGTGTTTGTGAAGTGTCCTGCAGAGGGGACACCACGGGATCTCCGGCCAGAGAGGCGCTCCTGTTGGGTCACATGTGGTAAGACAGAGGACCCTGTGATTACTTATCAGCGAAAAACGCCGCGGGGGCACTTCTGGCATTGGTCATTTAATTAAGTCCAAGAACCATTTGCTGGTGTGTGAATCGGTAACTTAAAAAGTCCCATGACATCTGTTTTTGTCACAATCTGAAGAATGGAGGAGTGTTTACTTAATTAGAATTTTAGTTGATTAAAACCACATGATTGCGCTGATCATCTGATTATTGCTACACCTGTAAGGTAATATGTTGAGCCATGTATTTTTTTTTCATGCATTTAGCAGGGCTTTTATCCAAAACGACTCACATAGAATTCAATGTACTTTTTACATGATTACCAGTTCCTCACCTGAGGACACGTAGAGACAAGGCCTCATTGGACCATACAGAACAGTGCCACATTGGGCCATACATAGACAGGCCACATTGGACCACACAGAACAGTGCCACATTGGGCCAAATATAGACAGGCCTCATTGGACCACACAGAGCAGGCCTCATTGGACCGCAAAAGCTGGCCACATTGGACCACACGGCCATGATAGACCACAGAGATGAGGCCTCGATGAGCCACATGGAAATTATAGACCACAGAGACAAGGCCTCGATGAGCCACAACGGCCACATAAAAGACAAGGTAGGATTAGACGAAACATGTAAAATAAAGGCCACCCAGCCTTTTTTAATTAATTTTTTTATTAAGCAATGAATGCTACAAGGCCTTGGTAGACAACAGAGAACCTATGTCCCGAAGGGCCACTGGCCAACCAAAGGCATCTTTTAAAGGACAAGACCAAACCGCTAAGGCCACACATAAACAAACCACACAGAGACAACAGCTACTAAGCCACACAAACCTATGCCCCGAAGGGCCACACGGCCAACCATAGGCATCTTTTTAAGGACAAGGCAACGATATGCCACTAGGCCTAAAATACCCACACAGAGACAAGGCCCGCTGGACCACAAGGCTGCTAACGCCACACAGAGTCAAAACCACTCATAGACAAGGCCCTAGGCCACATAGAACCAATGCCATAACTGGTCACAAGACCACGGGACAAGGCCACATTAGGCTACATTATCACAGTAGACCACACAGAACATATAATGGTTCCGATACCGTAAACCCACACTGAGACAACAGGGGTCCAGGGCGGAGCAGACCGTGCAGATAGCCAGGGCGGGACCTGCCGTTCGGGCGGCCATGGCTGAGATGACCAGGGCGGAGCAGGCTGTGCAGGTGACCGGGACGGAACAGGTCCTTTGGGCTGCCATGGAGGAGACGACCAGGGCAGAGACAACCCTTTGGGCGGCCATGGCGCAGGAACAGACACCGGCGCAGGCACAGACACCAGCACATAAGCGGACCACCGGAAAGCTCTGGGACAACCGAAGTCGGGTCCTCCCGGACCACCGGACTTGAGACCCCCGATGTCGGGTCCTCCCGGACCACCGGCATTGAGACCCCCGAAGTTGGGTCCTCCGGGACGATAGCGGGCTGCTCGAGGACGGCCTGCGGGACGACGAAGGACTGCTCGGGGACGTCCTGTGGGTCTTGAGGAACGGTGGACGCCTGCTTCCTCCTCTTATGATGGTGAGGCGGTGGCATCAAGCTTACCGCCTCTGGGGGGCGCTGCAGTGTCTTCAGCCGCCTCTGGGGGTGCCACAGTCTCTTGCAAGGGCATGGCGGCCATTTTGCCTGTAGAGACAGGCGTAGCTGGTGTTGCCCATTGGCTACTATGATGTAGGTATGTAGTGAAACCCCATAAGTCCAGGATTTCAAGCCCCTTCATCTCCCACCGAGGTAATGGGTCATCAAGGCAGTTATTAAAAAGATCCTTCAGTGCTGCATCATTGTAATCCATGTGTAGCAAGGTTCATATGTTATGGGAAGGAGGAGGCGGGAACCGGCAAACACTTAAATATTTTTAATAAAAATAAAACAAATACAAAATGAAAATAAAAGCAAGCATCCCCTCATGGATGACTGCTGGCACACAATAAACCACAAAACACAGTTTCAGGCTTGTTTCTCTCTCGTTCATCACTGTCGTCGCTCCTCCTTTATGCCTCCTCTCCTCCGTGAACGATACGAGACCGGTGCGTCTCGCAGGTGTCGCTCATTATCAAAGCGCCGTTCTCTCACGTCCCTGGGCCTTGCCCTGCTCGCCACATACCCCCATCGCCCCGCGCAGGCCGGGAGGTACACTCGAGACTAAGCTCTACTCCCCCCCCCCCCCCCCCCCCGGGGCGGCGATCCCTAGGGGGTATGGACAGACGAGGCGAAAGAAACGGAGACGGAAGCATGAGGAGCGACAGATCCGAGAGAGGAAGAAAAAATAAATAAATCTTGGTCCGGTTCCCGGACACACTGCCGCTCACTCCTCAGCCAGCTGAGAGACTCACTCGTGATGCCATGCGATGGTACTGGACATCCGTTGGGGGGCGGCTCGACGCTCCTCCGCCTCCTGGCGGACAGCGATGGCTCCTCCGGTCGAGGGCTGCCAGCAGTGTGTCCCCTGTTCCCTGCTCCGCCCCCATCATGGCCGACAGCAACAGGTTCTGGCCCACGGCGAACGGGATCGTTCCCCCCGTTCTCCTCCGCTCCCCCTCAGACAGCAGCCACCCCTCCTCGACCCAGGAGCACGGCAGCGAGGTCTCCGTCCCACCTGCTGTTCAATCGCTCCAGCACCATCGCCTCGGGCAGCAATCGGCGGCCATCGCTCCCTCGTGCTGCCCGACCTCCTCAGCACCGCAATCCCCCTCAGCAGCGAGGCTCTCCGACAGCGTGTCCCTCCTTCTTCCCGGGTTTAGGCACCAGTGTAGCAAGGTTCAGATGCTATGGGAAGAAGGAGGCAGGAACCGGCGATCACTTAAACATTTTTAATAAAAATAAAACAAATACAAAATGAAAATAAAAGCTTATAAACCACACAAACAAAAAACACAATAAACCACAAAACACAGGTTCACGCCTGTTCCTCTCTCGTTCATCACTGTCGTCGCTCCTCCTTTATGCCTCCGCTCCTCCGTGAGAGATACGAGACCGGTGCGTCTCCCAGGTGTCACTCATTATCAATCACGCACCGGCCTCGCGCCGTTCTCTCACGTACCTCGGCCTCGTCCTGCTCCCCACACCATGCCTCTCGAGAGAGTCCAAAATGTCTGAGACAGACAACCCACCGTCTGGCCCTGCTGACGTAGGGTCGCTAAATTACTGACTCGTCCCCTCCTATCCTTCTCAGTGGTTGGGGGAAGGATACGAAAACCTGTCCTGCTGGATCTATACATTTTGGTGGAGTCCTTCTGTCACGAGAAGAACACAAAAAGGTAAGATCCAAGAGCAGTTTAAATGGGGTAATCCATAATCATAAATCAGCCAGGCAAAGGGTCAAAATCTATACAAAGACCGTCCAAAAACAAAAACAGGAAAGGAACTCCGAAGTGCAACTTGACATCAAACAAGGACTCCATGATAAACACTGAAACAGACAGGAAATAGACAGATACAAACAAGGTGAGTGGGAACAGCTGTGTGCAATGATCAGTGATGAGTTCAGACAAAGGATATTGGGAAATTCAGTTCATGATGTGGTGGACAGTGGACACCCAGGGTACACCAACCAGACACTGTGACATGCTGAGCTTCGAGAATAGTTTTTGAATCAGGTGTTATATATATGACACTTCGGCGCCCTGAAACGGCGAACCGGCAGGGAACAACCGAACTGACCGTTCTACGACCCTCGGAGGACCCTCGGAGGACCGTACGGGGGACGCTGACACCTCGGTGCCCTGAAACGGCGAATTGGCAGGGAACAACCGATGTGGCAGCGCTGCGATACCACTCAGAGTATCGCCTCTCAGAGGGCGCCGAGGAGGAACGATTTCTCAACACCATCCCTCCCCGGAGGGGACCACCCTCAGAAGTCTGACTCCTTGCGAGTCAGGACTTCTTCTTAGTCCAGACTTTCTTTGAGATGACAGTCCTCAGATCTTGCCTACCCCTAGCTGGCCTGGACTGTGACCGCCACCCAGGTTCCCCAGATTGTGGAGGAACCGGGGCAGCGACGCTTTGTTTCTGGTGCGCTCTGCGCTGTGAGGAGCTCATACTCGGCTGAGGCTGCTCGGACTTAATAAACGTTCTACGTCCGGTAGTCTCAGAAACATTCTCAAATCGTCGAGGAAGAAATTTTTGGAATGCAGCCAACTGCTTCTTTGCATCTTGAAACCTATCGACGACACAGTTGATAGCGTCGCCAAATAAACTGGAAGGTGAAAGCGGAGCGTCCAACAAAACAGACCTATCCTTATCTTTAATGTCTGACAGGTTTAACCATAGGTGGTGCTCTGTAGCCACCAGGGCTGCCATAGAACGGCCCACTGATTTGGCCGTCTCCTTAGTGGCCCGGAGCGCTAGGTCTGTTGCACAACGTAATTCTCGAATTACATCTGCACTCACTTCCTCACGATCATCAATTTCTTTCAACAGATCAGCCTGGTATGCCTGCAGGATAGACATCGTGTGCAGGCATGACGCAGCCTGACCTGCTGCCGAGTATGCTTTACCCACCAGAGAAGATGTAGACTTTAGAGGTCTGGTGGGTAACGTCGGGGCTTTTAATGATGACGCTGACTCTGGAGAGAGATAGCTCGCGAGCGTCTCTTCAGCCCGCGGCACCGTCACATAACCATAATCAGCAGCACCTAACACATTGCTATAGTTAGATGTCAGTGGATTAAATACTCTAAATGACGCCGGTCTATTCCACGATCTCGACACCTCAGTGTGGAGATCAGGAAAGAACGGTAGTCCCCGACGTGGAGGTGGTTTTTTAGATTGTAGAAATCTTTCATCTAACAAACTCTTTTTAGTAACACACTCAGATTCATCGGCTGGCCAATTGATGTTTAATTTAGCTACAGCACAAGATAATACCTCCAAAAGCTCCTCATCACCGGAGGTATGAGCTGGCGAAGACTCATAATCCCCCATGTCAACACTGGCGACATCCAGTTCCTCAGAACTGGATAGTCTCAGCATTGGTGCCTCGACCTGGGAAGGAGAAGCCGCAGCGCGGGCTCCTTCCTGGGCTGAGACACCGGATTCAGCAGGGAAGGTCAGTAACAAAAATTCCTGCCCAACAGGCCAGAACTGTCAAATGTTGCATTAAAATGGGCCCTTTGTTATCTGATCAAGATGCTCTTTTTGTACCGGATGAGTGCGCGAAGTGGCCAGATGGATTAAGGGTGGAGGAAAACATTGTTCGCCTTAAGAGAGGGACCTGTTCACGCCTCTGTATTCCTGTGATCAATGATACTACTCATGACATTGACCTGCCTCCACGGGCAGTTCTGGGCCATATCCAGCGAGTAAAAGCCCTCTACCCTGCCAAGGTGAGACCGGTGACCGCTCAGAAAGAGATTGCATGTGCGACTGTTGCACACACCAGCCAAAGCCTGTTGCAAAAAGACAGTGATCAAGTCAGCCAATCTACAGAAAACGCAAAAACAACGTCAACGGTTCAAAAAGAGAACCTATGGGACCCCCCTGTATGCGTTGATCGCATAAAACCTGAAGAGCAGCAGAAAGTGAAGCAGCTTTTAAGGGAGGAGAGTGGTGCTTTTGCTCGTGATGACAGCGATGTAGGATGTATTCCATCTCTCCAGCTAAAAATCTGTCTCCATGATACCACATTCGTGAAGCACACATACATGTCCCTCCCGAAGCCACTTCGCAGAGAGGTTAAAGAATACCTGGATGATCTGTTAAATAAGGGGTGGATCACTAAATCCAAGTCACCATATTCTTCACCAGTAGTCTGTGTGCGTAAGAAAGACGGAACTCTCCGCCTCTGCTGTGACTATCGGGAGTTAAACAAGAAATCCATTCCAGATAGACACCCCATTCCCTGCATTCAGAACATGCTCGACAGCTTGGCTGGCAACACCTGGTTTTCAGTCCTTGATCAAGGCAAACCTATCACCA
The DNA here is from genome assembly GCA_030578275.1 of Meda fulgida. Classification (NCBI taxonomy): domain Eukaryota; kingdom Metazoa; phylum Chordata; class Actinopteri; order Cypriniformes; family Leuciscidae; genus Meda; species Meda fulgida. Next base: position 18,538,447 of record CM060616.1, read on the forward strand.
AGGTTTTGTAGAGGAATCCAGCCGACCTCTCACTGCGTTTATTACACCGTTGGGACTATAAGAATGGGTGAGGGTCCCTTTCGGATTGTCAAATGCACCTGCTGAATTCCAAAGGAGCATGGAGGAGTGCCTCAGAGAATTGCGTGATGAGGTATGTCAACCATATTTGGATGATAACTTAGTTCATTCTAAAACATTTGATGATCATCTCCAGGACATTAGAAAAGTGCTGTAGTGCTATCAAAATCATGGTGTCAAACTAACGCCTCGAAAATGTGAAGTGTTCCGAAATCGGGTACGATTCCTAGGGAGACTGGTGACAAAAGATGGGTACACGATGGACCCGGCCGACGTTGATCCTGTCCAAGCACTGAAGGAAAGGACCCCTAAGACAGTTGGTGAGGTGAGAAAGTTGTTAGGATTCCTCTCCTACTACCGGTCCTACATTAAAAACTTTTCTCGCAAGGCCGCACCTCTTTATCTGCTGATCACCGAAAAAAAGACAGGGAAAGTACAGATGAAGCAGAAAGGAAAAGGGAAACATGGCCAAGGACAGCTTGCGTCATCACATCCAGTCAAGTGGACAGATGAACATCAAAAGGCCCTCTGTGAGTTAATCGATTATTTATCTAACCCACCAGTGCTGGGATATCCAGATCTGGATGAACCTTTTGTACTCCATTGCGACGCTTCACAGAAAGGCCTTGGTGCGGTGCTTTATCAAAGGCAAAGAGGCAAGTTAGTGGTAATAGCGTACGGATCAAGAACCCTAACCCCTCCTGAGAAAAACTACCATCTTCACTCAGGAAAGTTGGAATTCTTGGCCATGAAGTGGGCTATATGTGAGCGGTTCAGAGACTATGTCTATCATGCACCATCATTCATTGTGTACACGGACAATAACCCTCTCACATATGTGATGTCAACAGCCAAGTTAAATGCCACAACGTACAGATGGGTTGCGGAACTTGCTGACTTTCGATTTACCATCAAATACCGCCCAGGAAAGTCAAATGGGGACGCGGATGGCTTATCGCGTATGCCGCTGCAAATGGAACGGTACATGTAAACCTGTTCAGAAGAAGTGAACCCTGAAGTCATGGTCAGCTTATCTCAGTCAGCGGTAGCACAGAATCAGGAAAGAGGGCCGTGGTTGTGTCCACTTACAATTGAAACTGCACTGTCAGGAGAACAGGAGGAGGAGCTGTTCACTTCAGTGGCAGAGATCCCCAAGAATGTACTGAGAAAAGCCCGAGAGGAAGACACTGAAATTGGAGAAGCTTTAGCATACCTCAAATTAAAACCGCAGCCTATGAACAGAAGTAAGGGTAAAGAGGTTCTGGGAATAATGAGGGAGCGGGCAAAATTATACCTGGATGAACATGGTCTTTTGTTTCGGAAAACAGCGACTCATCATCAGTTGGTATTGCCCAGGAGATACCATGAGCTTGTTTATGAGGAGTTGCATCAAGACATGGGCCACCTGGGAGCAGAAAGGGTGCTGAATTTAATCAGAGATCGGTTCTATTGGCCCCATATGCAAAAGAAAGTGGGACACTATGTCACACGTGTTTGTAGTAGCTTGAGAAGCAAACGTCCAAAAAAAGTGACCCGAGCTCCTCTGATAAACATCACCACCACTTACCCATTTGAGCTGGTCTCTATGGATTTTCTGCATCTAGAAAAGTGTAAGAGAGGTTATGAATACATTTTAGTTGTGATGGACCACTTTACCTGCTTCGCGCAGGCGTATGCATGCAGGAACAAGAGTGCCAAGACAGCGGCTGAGAAGGTGTTTGGGGACTTTGTTTTGAAGTTTGGGTTCCCGACAAAACTACATCACGACCAAGGCAGGGAGTTTGATAACAAGCTGTTTTCAAAGCTGCAAGAGTACTGTGGTGTGCAAGGCTCCCATACGACACCCTATCACCCCCGGGGACAAGTTGAGCGGTTTAATCGGACTCTGTTAGCAATGCTGAGGACCTTACCAGAAACCGCCAAAGCCGACTGGAATGCATACAACTGTTTGAAAAGTGAGGCGACGGGGTTTCCTCCCTATTATCTCTTGTTCGGCCGTACACCCAGACTGCCCATTGACATCATGTTCGGTGTACCAGCAAAGGACCAAAGCTCCTCTTACCAGGACTATGCCGATAACTGGAGGAAGAGAATGACAGAAGCTAAGGTTTCACTTCATTTGGATGGTCCCTTTAACACATTCTGTTGACTACAAGTAACGTTGCACCTGCATGCCTACTAGTAGTAGTAGAGTATTAGTAGACTGGGTTAGAATAAGTTGACATGTAGTTGCATAGTTTCTTATAGTCAGTAGACTGTCTGTTGGAGGACCATCACAATAAAGAGTTATCAGATATTAAGCAGACAGTACACTAATACTCTAATGAGAGTTAGTTGACATGTAGTTGCAAAGTTACTTATAGTCGCCAGAATGTTCAAAAGGGACCATCAAAATAAAGTGTTACCTAAGCTTACAAGTTAGCCTCAAGCGTGTCACAAAGAGAAAGAAAGTGGTAAAGCTTTGTATGATAGGAAAGTACACGGAGCGGATCTGATCCCTGGGAACAGAGTACTGGTTCGGAACTTCAAGGAAAAAGGTGGACCGGGGAAACTTCGATCATTTTGGGAAGAACAAGTTTATGTTGTCACCAAGAAGAAGTACCAGGATAGCCCAGTATATGAAGTTCGTCCTGAGCAGGGAAAAGGAAAACAAGAATACTACACAGGAACCTACTGTTACCGTGTGACTACTTACCTGTAGAGAGAGAATACTTACCAGGAAGACCTGAAAAAGAAAACGAGAAAAGAGGCAAAACAGAAAAAACATTGACACAGCAAAATCAAACATTCTGTGACAGTTCAGATGATGAGGATGATTGGAAATGCCTGGTTGGAGTGCCAGTCAACAGGGAGAGTCGGAGCACCAGAAATGGTCAACAGTCAAAACCCCCAGAACTGGATTCAGAAGACACGGTGATGCTGAATGATGAAGAACCGGAGGTGGAACATGAACAAGGAGCAGGACAGGGAGATGATGATGTGTCATCCTCAAGAGAAGAGGCTGAAGAAACTGATGATGCTGAAGAAAGTGACGTGGAGCCTCCTTCACAACCTGTCTGCAAAAGAGTATATCCTTTGAGAAACAGAAAACAAAAGAAAATGTTTACTTACCACACTTTAGGTCAGCCTAGTATTGTGGTAAACTGGGTAAACTGCTGAATTAAATTACAGTAATAAGTTCTAGCTAAAATGTTAAGGAGTTCAATTAAGACTAGGTACATTTTTTTTTTAAAGAAAAAATGGTTACCATAACATTCAAAAAAAAAATAAATACAAAGTAAATTGTTTCCATGGTGCAAGGTTAGATTCCTTCAGTGAAAGTACAGATTCCTGTTAATGTACAGTGATGGTGGTAGAAGATCATGGTGCACAATGATGTCTGCTACAAACACACTTCATGGAAAAGGAGATACATGTTGTGTGTCGTGTGACAGTATAGCACAAGTACTAAAACTGTTGTATCACTGACTCCTACCAAAGGAATGATTTAAGGGTGGATAACCAGTATTGTATTCTGAGAATGTTGGGACTACATTCTGTTTTGTAGGGGAGAATGTGGGGAAATCTAGAATATACATTGATAGAATATATATAATTTAATAATTGTTATAAGATAATTGTCAGTTAACCCCCCCCCCCCCCCCCCCCCCTTCGTAGTATACAGCTATGTGAGGTCTGTCCAGTGGGTGGCAGTAAGCCAGAGGAAAAACCTAGAAGAGAAAACAAGAGTTAGTTCACGCGAGTTTTGATGGGATTATAAGTGTCGAGTGGTGTGGTACTGTGTTGTACGGAGCTGTTGCGAATGACGCTGGCTGAATAAAAGAACCCAACCAATTCACACGCTTGTTCATTCCTTCAAGTGTGCTACACTAAAATGACCTGTTCAAATTTAGAAAGCACAGACAAATGGCCACAGTGAAAAACCTGCATTAAAACTAAGAAATTGGGGAGTTCAATGTAAAACTTTGTCTTGTCTTCATTCTTCTAAAAAGACTCTTGGCTAAGCTGTGTGTCCAGTGCTTTATTCCTAAGATCACCCAGCTCTGTTGTGGTTTGCTTCAGAACATCTTCCATCCTCTCAATGTCATCCATGGTTAGGTCTGTCTGACATCCTGCATCTGCATTCAATATATAGAAGTAGGGAGAGGGATTAGTTATTCACCTTACTCTCCAAATTATTAATGACGTGAATTGCTTAGTTGTCCACATTCTTATAAAGTGCCAAAGTTATTTGCATTCATATTTTTATGGTTGTTTAACCAGGGTAGTTCGTAGAGAATTTAGTATTCAATTGTGCAACCTAATTTAAAGTTTACAGTTCAATTCAATCTAGCTTTATTGGCATGAACGTAAAACAACAATATTGCCAAAGCTACAAATAAATTACAAAAGAACAATTCATTTGATATAGTTCATTAATCACTAATTTGTTTTTTAAATATCTATAAAATATCTATATATTAAGAATAAAGTGTGAGTTAAATATATATATATAAATTTAAATTAAAATAAATCAACAAGCATTATTTGTTGTCATAATCGCATGCCTGCCTTATAAAACTAGAATACTGGCAACACCTATCAATACAATTACTTCACCTTGTCGATCATGTAACATCTCTGTGGTGTCCTCTGGCTCTGGGTTCTCAGCTGACTCATGGAGAGCCAGCAAGTTGTATTAACTCACCTTTGACAAAGTGATCACTGCACACACGGGCATTTTCCGATTCGGCTCCTCCCGACCACAGACAAAGGTTTGCAAGCCATTTTTTCCGGCGTTTTTCTGTCGATTTCTTGCATATTTCCCCTTATGAACAACTACTTTTGGTACATGATAAAAACTCTTTGTGGTTTCTCGGTTTGATCAATTTGAGCAACCATAAATGACGCAAAACATAGGCATTTTGAATTTGTTATATTGCTTTCTACATGTACCAAATCACTTCCTGCCCTCCATCTGCATTTCGTGCCATGGCAACGCAGTGATTTGACGTCATATGCAAACAAGCTATACTGGCAATGTTTCTTTAGGAATTGGAATCTGATGACATTGATGACAAAATGAAGTACCTGTACTCCTTTCTGAATTTGAATTTATTTTTATTTTTAGACCATTGAGGGACGTATGGCTATGTGGGAGCGACAGAATCGTGAATACAACGCATCATTGGCAGACAGAGAAAAGGTATGTTTTTACATGGTACATTCAAATAAATTAATTTAAAAGAACGCATTATCAACTAAATTTCCTACATGAGACAGCAACAAGTACAGGCCATGGAAGAAAGAAGCCTAAAGGTAACCGTTTCCTTAAGCTTTGTAATTTAGTCTTAAACTTTCTTAAATTCTTAAAACTGTCAAATATAATAATTGATTTGTTAAAGGCAATTGACGAAAGACGACAGAGGATGGTATTGTTCCCAGAGCCTTCTGATGGTGTGCCTCTTCGGTTAAAATTCCCAAATGGACTTATGAAAACCAGAACATTTATGATCAATTAAGGTAATGTGTCATAGTATGATGTTTTGTTTATGGTACTTAAACATCCCTGCAAACTTGTCATCTTTAGGCAAAATTCACCAATCTGACATTGAAATTAAATAAAACTACTGATTTCAGCATTTTTAGAAGAATTCAAAGACTTTTATTATTAGAGTTGATCTCCCTGTCCTTCTCACAACCTGCTTGATACTGTTCAATCCTCAGCACCCATCCATTTATTAAAAAGTTGTAGCAGGGTCGGAAATATTACTGTTTTTGATTGCTTATACTGTTTTAAAATGTCCATTTTAATAAAAACAATAGCATCCCTAACTATCCATTTTGATTTCATGTTAATATTTCTTTTTTCTTTCTATTTAAATTTATTTTATAGACATTGTTTGATTTTGTGGGGCAAGAAGACTCATCCACTGAACATTTTAGCATAAGGGTCATTCTACGGAAATGTCCATTTTTCTGTCCCTAGCCTTTACAGAAATCTTACACTTGAAAAATACTTTAGGGTTACAATTTCTTTATATTTTAAACTTAAACAATATGTTATTTGAACAATTACACCTTCTTGAGCCATCAATGTGGCAATATTTTGGTTTTTATTAATTAATTAGAATTCCAAGCAGCACAGAAGTGCTCGTCACCACAGTCATGTACAGAGGGAAAATGCTTTATTTTGAGGTCAAAAACAGTGTTTTCTTCCATTTAAAATACAATAATGTGTCCATAACTATCAAATATATGATGTAAATTACATAAAAAAAATGCTGAATTAATATTATAAAATATATAATGAAAGTAGTGGTCCCCTGGAGTTGTGTCACTGGTGTTAGCGTTTAACAAAAAAACTCTTATTTTGAAATAAAAATCACACTGATGACATTACTTGACTTCCTCCTTCCAATTTCCTGGAGATCTATGAAGAGAAGCCCATGGTAAGTCCACTGTCTCTTTTCAGTTATCAGAAATCTGGTTGTGTCACTGGTATGGCCTACTTTATTGTTTGGGAATTGTAAAAAAAAAACTTGAATATAAATTTATTAAACTACTTAAATCAAACAATGTCTATAAAATAAATTTAAATAGAAAGAAAAAAGAAATATTACCATGAAATCAAAATGGATAGTTATTTTTATGGAAAATGGACCGCAACTGGAAGAAAACAAAACTAGAGGTATTTCGCATTTCATGGACAGAGAGCTCGATTGCTTACAGAGAGGCTTTAAAAGCTGCTAGATCTGCTTATTTTTCAACCCTATTAGAAGAAAATAAACATAATCTTAGGTATTTATTTGAAACAGTGGCTAAACTAACGAAAAAGAAAGCTTCAAGCACAGAAGTTTCAGGCCAACACAGTAATGACTTTATGAACTTCTTCACTTATAAGATTGATAATATCAGGGACAAAATTATAACTATGCAACCGTCTACTACAGTATCGCATCAGGGAGTGCATTGTAGTCTCCCTGAGGAAAAATTTTATTCATTTGTTGCTATAGGAGAGGAAGAATTCTGCAAACTCGTTAATTCATCTAAATCGACAACTTGTATGTTAGACCCTATACTGACTAAGCTATTGAAAGAGATGCTTCCAGAGATCATAGATCCTCTTCTTAATATCATTCATTCGTCTTTGTCTCTACGGTACGTACCAAAAACTTTTAAGCTGGCTATGATTAAACCACTTGTTAAAAAAAAACGCAACTTGATCCTTCAGAATTAGTCAATTACAGGCCGATCTCAAATCTGCCTTTTCTGTCAAAGATATTAGAAAAAGCAGTATCCTCACAACTGTGTTCCTTTCTTGAAAGAAATGATATCTGCGAGGATTTTCAGTCAGGATTTAGACCGCACCATAGTACTGAGACAGCTCTCATTAGAGTTACAGATTTACTTTTATCATCCGATCGTGGTTGTATCTCTCTATTAGTGTTACTTGATCTTAGTGCTGCATTTGACACAATTGACCACAACATTCTTTTAAATAGACTAGAAAACTATGCTGGCATTAGTGGAATTGCACTAGCATGGTTTAAATCATACTTATCTGACCGTTATCAGTTTGTAGCAGTAAATGAAGAGATGTCTTATCGATCACAAGTTCAGTATGGCGTACCACAAGGCTCAGTACTAGGACCGCTGCTGTTCACTCTGTACATGCTACCATTAGGACATATCATTAGGAAACATGGAATTATCTTTCACTGTTATGCCGATGATACTCAGCTGTTTATTTCTTCAAAACCTAACGAAACTTACCAATTCACAAAATTAACGGAATGCATAGCTGATTTAAAAAATTGGATGACTAGTAATTTCCTACAACTAAACTCTGAAAAAACAGATATTCTAATTATTGGACAAAAAACTTCCACACGTAATAACCTAGAATACTGTCTAACACTTGATGACTGCTCTATTAAGTCTTCGTCGTCGGTTAGGAACCTGGGTGTGCTCTTTGATAGCAATCTTTCATTTGAAAATCAGGTGTCTAGTATCTGTAAAACCACATTTTTCCATCTTAAAAATATATCTAAATTATGACATATGCTCTCATTAACAAATGCAGAACAATTAGTTCATGCTTTCATGACATCAAGACTAGATTATTGTAATGCTCTACTGGGTGGTTGCCCTGCACGCTTAATAAATAAACTACAGCTGGTCCAAAACGCTGCAGCTCGAGTTCTTACTAGAACCAGGAAATATGACCATATTAGCCCGGTTCTGTCAACACTGCATTGGCTGCCTATTAAACATTGTGTAAATTTTAAAATATTGTTGATTACTTACAAAGCACTAAATGGTTTAGCTCCGCAGTACTTGAGCGAGCTCTTAACGCATTATGGTCCTTCATGTCTATTGCGATCTCAAAATTCGGGCCAGTTGATAATACCTAGAATATCAAAATCGACTGCTGGCGGTAGATCCTTTTCCTATTTAGCACCAAAACTTTGGAACAGTCTTCCTACCATTGTCCGGGAAGCAGACAAACTCTGTCAGTTCAAAGCTAGACTAAAAACACATCTCTATGACCTAGCATACACATAATATATTATAGACTTCTATAATTCAATGTTAGGCTGCATAGATTAGGTCAGCCGGAACTGGGAACACTTCCCTTAAATCCTGATGTACTCGTTACATCATCATAAGAAGAATGGCATGTACGCTAATTTTAGTGTCTTTGTTTATCCCGAGGTTTTCCCGCAGCCTACCGGATCCAGGCCGTATCCAGATCTGACTAGGAGCTTTGCCTGGACCCGATGACAACGCAGTGCTGAAGTGCCAACTAGCCTCTCCCTAAGAAGGATCCCTTTCCCACTCTACAGATAAAACGCTGTGATTCCGGTTCGCGTACCCACCCCAAATTGATAAAATAAAACAAAATTCTGTATCAAATTACAGTTACTGTAAATCCGGCCTCTAGTTCATAAACGCCAGAGGAGAACTGGCCCCCGACTGAGCCTGGGTTCTCCCAAGGTTTTTTTTCTTCTTTTTTTTTTTTTTTTTCTCTCCATTAGGTCACCTGATGGAGTTTTAGGATAACAGTAGGTCACTTGATGGAGTTTTTCAGTTCCTTGCCACTGTTGCCTTTGGCTTGCTCAGTTGGGGATATTCAAATTAATTAACCAAGCATTAATACCATTGATCAGCCCTACCAAACGTGGATGTTTTTTTCCACTAAGAAACAAACATTGTTGTGTTATTTGATTGATACTGTGAAGCTGCTTTGATGCAATTTATATTGTGAAAAGCGCTATATAAATACACTTGACTAATTTAGTGAGTATAGCATGATTGACAACATGCGGTTTGATACCCTGCAGCAGCCATTTTGTAAAATGCAGTTTTCATGAAAATTGTCACTGGTGTTACCTTCCTTATGGGCACCTTCCATTTGTGTTCCGAAGATGAACGAAAGTGTTACGGGGTTGGAACAACATGAGGGTGAGTAATTACTGACAGAATTTTCATTTCTGGGTGAACTAAACATTTAATCCTCCTCTGGTCAGATATTTCTAAATTGAGGGTATGGCCAAACTGAGTGCAGCTGAGAAACAGCGACTATACAGAACGCGTAGGGATGCTGATCCTGAACGCAGAGCAGAGTATTTGCAGAAATGGAAACAGAGCTATGTCAGTGACATTGACACAAAAAAAGAATGAGAATAAGTGATTTGAATGAAAGGGAGAAGAGATATGAGGGAAAGGCATGGAGGGTCCGTCAGCAAAGATGCAGGCAAAGAGTCAGAGCAGGAGCATTGACCCTCCCATCATCACCAGATAGATCACCCAGTGTTTCAAGGTACAAACTGAACTGTTATAAATACAGAAATAAATGGTGAAACAGTTATAAAAGTGCATAGCATACAGTACCTCCACATAAACTCACATACACTTACACTCTATCTCTCTCACTCACTCACTCACACACACACTCACTATCGCACTCACACTCACTCACTCACTCACACACACACACACACACACACACACACACACACACGCACACACACACACACACACACACACACACACACACACATCTGGATTTGCTTCCCTGGCTGTTCACACCAATATCATCTCACATACCCTTTTCACTAACTCTTTCCCTATCACCTTTTCTTCACACACAGAAAAAGAGAGACACATATTTACACATACAGTGGGAGAGCAAGAGAGAAACAAGCTAGAGTTAAATGAGTAAGAACTTTTTTTCAAGAAAATATTTATGCTTTACAGACAACTACAACAAGGGAGGAGACAACACAGGAGAGATGAACAAAGGAAAATAGAGAAACTGAAAGACGAGATAATCGATTGGAAACTAAGATATGAAAAGGTGAAGAATCGTAACGTACGACTGCTGCGTGTAAATCTTGACAGCCCAGAAGTTAAAACACAAAAAGTTATTCGAGGTCAGCGAGTCAACACCAGTGTCAGCGAGTCAACACCAGTGTCAGAAAAGTCCTGAAATATCACTTTGCTGTTTTGGGAGCACTGAAACACACATACAAAAGTTTTAGAGACACAAAGTCAAAACAAAGTCGTGCACAGCTGGTATCAGAGAAACTGATCAAAAAATATAAATGCAAGACATACTGCAAGAAGCTCACCAGTTGTGATTCTCGAATCATCAGAAAAACAAAGCAAGTTCAAGAAACTAGCATATGGAAGGAGACCGTAAAATCTGTCAGACAATTTTTTTCTCAGGGATGACGTCAGCAGACTGACTACAGTGAGGAAGAACACACTAACTCTCAAGAAGATCAGGAGACAGAGGAGGCTACTGCTCAACCTCCACAAGAAATATGTATCTGAACACCAACAAATTTCTTATGCTTTCTTCTGCCGTCAGAGACCATTTTGGGTGGTTCCACCAAATGAGAGAGACAGAGAGACGTGCCAATGTAAGACACATGAAAACTTGCAGTTCATGGCTGACAAATTATACAAGCTTGGCATTTCAGACTACAGAAACTTAGAGGAAATGTCCGACAGCACTGTCTCCAGCAGCTCCAAGACATGTGCGTATGGTGATTGTTTGGACTGCAAATTCCCTTAATTCCCTTAAGTCTGCCTATCCCTTAAACAGGTCTTCAAATAGGGTGGTGACTCTGAGTCAATGGTGCCAGGAGAAGGTGAACATCTCACTGCAAGGTGGAGAAACAAGAGTGAGTGCAATCACTGTCAAAAAAGATACCCCATTACAGGAGGATGAGCTTGTGGAACAATTCCAGGACCGACTCTTTAAATTCAGGAGACACATTTTTAATATTCGCTGGCAGTACAGGGAGTACAGGAATCTCAGAGAGAGCCTCACTGCCAAAGACTGCCTAATCCACATTGATTTCAGCGAGAACTATTCTTGTAAATACTCGAATGAAATCCAGTCAGTCCACTTTGGGGGGTCACATCCGCAGGCGACCCTCCACACTGGAGTGCTTTATCTGGCAAACCAGGCCCCCTTGCCCTTCTGCACCATCTCCCCCAGTAGAAGGCATGACCCACCAGCTATATGGGCTCATTTGGATCCTATTCTTAATTTCCTGAAAAAGGACCACACTGATGTCCAAAACCTTCACTTTTTTAGTGATGGCCCTGCCACCCAAAACAAAAAACGCTTAAACTTTTATATCATATCCACGGAGCCACACCAGAGGGGTTTCTCGACTGTGACATGGAACTTCTTTGAGGCAAGTCACAGTATGGGTTCACCAGATGGAGTGGGGGCTGCACTGAAGAGAACAGCTGACGCATTAGTTTGTCAAGGGAAAGATATTCCTGATGCACAGAGCTTTTTCCAGCTGCTGAAGTCAAGTCAAGTCAAGTCAAGTCAAGTGTATTTATATAGCGCTTTTCACAATATAAATTGCATCAAAGCAGCTTCACAATATCAATCAAATAACATAATGTTTGTTTCTTAGTGAAAAAACATCCACGTTTGGTAGGGCTGATCAATGGTATTAATGCTTGGCTAATTATTTTGAATATCCCCAACTGAACAAGCCAAAGGCAACAGTGGCAAGGAACCGAAAAACTCCATCAAGTGACCTACTGGTGTCCTAAAACTCCATCAGGTGACCTAATGGAGAAAAAAAAACCTTGGGAGAACCCAGGCTCAGTCGGGGGCCAGTTCTCCTCTGGCGTTTATGAACTAGAGGCCGGATTTACAGTAACTGTAAATTTGATACAGAAATTTGTTTTATTTTATCACTTCGGGGTGGGTACGCGAACCGGAATCACAACATTTTATCTGTAGAGTGGGAAAGGGATCCTCCATAGGGAGAGGCTAGTTGGCACTTCAGCACTGCGTTGTCATCGGGTCCAGGCAAAGCTCCTAGTCAGATCTGGATACGGCCTGGATCCGGTCGGCTGCGGGAAAACCTCGGGATAAACAAAGACACCAAAATTAGCGTAGATGCCATTCTTCTTATGATGATGTAACGAGTACATCAGGATTTAAGGGAAGTGTTCCCAGTTCCGGCTGACCTAATCTATGCAGCCTAATATTGAATTATAGAAGTCTATAATATATTATGTGTATGCTAGGTCAAAGAGATGTGTTTTTAGTCTAGCTTTGAACTGACAGAGTGTGTCTGCTTCCCGGACAATGGTAGGAAGACTGTTCCAAAGTTTTGGTGCTAAATAGGAAAAGGATCTACCGCCCGCAGTCGATTTTGAAATTCTAGGTATTATCAACTGGCCCGAATTTTGAGATCGCAATAGACGTGAAGGACTATAATGCGTTAAGAGCTCGCTCAAGTACTGCGGAGCTAAACCATTTAGTGCTTTGTAAGTAATCAACAATATTTTAAAATTTATACGATGTTTAATAGGCAGCCAATGCAGTGTTGACAGAACCGGGCTAATATGGTCATATTTCCTGGTTCTAGTAAGAACTCGAGCGGCTGCGTTTTGGACCAGCTGTAGTTTATTTATTAAGCGTGCAGGGCAACCACCCAGAAGAGCATTACAATAATCTAGTCTTGTTGTCATGAAAGCATGAACTAATTGTTCCGCATTTGTTAATGAGAGCATATGTCGTAATTTAGATATATTTTTAAGATGGAAAAATGCGGTTTTACAGATACTAGACACATGACTTTCAAATGAAAGATTGCTATCAAAGAGCACACCCAGGTTCCTAACCGACGACGAAGACTTAACAGAGCAGCCATCAAGGGTTAGACAGTATTCTAGGTTATTACGTGTGGAAGTTTTTTGTCCAATAATTAGAATCTCTGTTTTTTCAGAGTTTAGTAGTAGGAAATTACTAGTCATCCAATTTTTTATATCAGCTATGCATTCCGTTAATTTTGTGAATTGGTAAGTTTCGTTAGGTTTTGAAGAAATATACAGCTGAGTATCATCGGCATAACAATGAAAGCTAATTCCATGTTTCCTAATGATATGTCCTAATGGTAGCATGTACAGAGTGAACAGCAGCGGTCCTAGTACTGAGCCTTGTGGTACGCCATACTGAACTTGTGATCGATAAGACATCTCTTCATTTACTGCTACAAACTGATAACGGTCAGATAAGTATGATTTAAACCATGCTAGTGCAATTCCACTAATGCCAACATAGTTTTCCAGTCTATTTAAAAGAATGTTGTGGTCAATTGTGTCAAATGCAGCACTAAGATCAAGTAACACTAATAGAGAGATACAACCACGATCGGATGATAAAAGTAAATCATTTGTAACTCTAATGAGAGCTGTCTCAGTACTATGGTGCGGTCTAAATCCTGACTGAAAATCCTCGCAGATATCATTTCTTTCAAGAAAGGAACACAGTTGTGAGGATACTGCTTTTTCTAATATCTTTGACAGAAAAGGCAGATTTGAGATCGGCCTGTAATTGACTAATTCTGAAGGATCAAGTTGCGGTTTTTTAACAAGCGGTTTTATCATAGCCAGCTTAAAGGTTTTTGGTACATATCCTAGAGACAAAGACGAATTAATGATATTAAGAAGAGGATCTATGATCTGTGGAAGCATCTCTTTCAGTAGCTTAGTCGGTATAGGGTCTAACATACAAGTTGTCGATTTAGATGAATTAACGAGTTTGCAGAAATCTTCCTCTCCTATAGCAACAAATGAAAACAATTTTTCCTCAGGGAGACTACAATGCACTCCCTGATGCGATACTGTAGTAGACGGTTGCATAGTTATAATTTTGTCCCTGATATTATCAATCTTATAAGTGAAGAAGTTCATAAAGTCATTACTGCTGTGTTGCTTGGAAACTTCTGTGCTTAAAGCTTTCTTTTTCGTTAGTTTAGCCACTGTTTCAAATAAATACCTAGGATTATGTTTATTTTCTTCTAATAGGGTTGAAAAATAAGCAGATCTAGCAGCTTTTAAAGCCTCTCTGTAAGCAATCGAGCTCTCTTTCCATGAAATCCGAAATACCTCTAGTTTTGTTTTCTTCCAGTTGCGCTCCATTTTTCTGGCTGCTCTCTTAAGGGCCTGAGTGTGCTCGTTGTACCACGGCGTTGGACTATTTTCTTTAATCTTCTTTAAGCGCAACGGAGCAACTGCGTCTAAAGTGCTGGAAAAGAGAGAGTTAAAAGTTTCTGTTGCAATATCGAGTTCTTCTAAGCTATCCGGGATGCTGAGATGATGAAACTGATTAGGAAGATTATTGATAAAGCAATCTTTAGTGGCAGAAGTTATGGGTCTAACATATTTATAACACGGAGTCGGCTTTGCAGCCTTGGCTAAATGTAATTTACATGAGACTAGATAATGGTCTGAGATGTCATCGCTCTGCTGCAGAATTTCAACGGCATCAACATCTATTCCATGTGATAATATTAGATCTAGAGTATGATTACGACAATGAGTGGGTCCTGACACGTGTTGTCTAACTCCAATTGAGTTTACAATGTCTTTAAGTGCCAATCCCAATGCATCTTTTTCATTATCTACATGTATATTAAAATCACCAACAATTAGTACTTTATCGTTAGCCAATACTAATTCTGATAGAAAGTCCGCAAATTCTTTGATAAAATCTTTATGGTGCCCTGGTGGCCTGTATACAGTAGCCAGCAGAAATCTCAAACGTGATTTATCGTTTACACTATATATTTTTACATTAAGCACCAACACTTCAAAAGAAGTATATTTAAAAATAGATTTCTTAGTGGTTTTGAAAATATTACTATAAATTACAGCAACACCTCCCCCTTTGCGTTTTAGACGAGGTTCATGTTTATAACAGTAATCTTGTGGGGTTGACTCATTTAAAGTAATGTAATCGTTTGGTTTTAGCCAGGTTTCTGTCAAACACAGCACATCTAGATTATAACTTGAAATCATATCATTAACTATGAGCGATTTTGAAGTAAGGGATCGAATATTCAGCAACCCAAGCTTTATCATTTGTTCATCTGTATTATATCTGTTTTTTATTTGTTGAACATCAATTAAATTTTTTACCTGACGTTTTTTGGATTTCCAAATTCGGGGAACAGACACAGTCTCTATATGATGATATCTAGGTGAAAGAGGCTCTATGTGATGGGATTTATCTGACCTTGGTGACGCGAGGCCGCTAGCAGACGGTCGGTTTAGCCAGTCTGTCTGCTTCCTGACCTGAGCCCCAGATTGTCATGTTTTAGCTCTAAGACTATGTGCCATATTACTAGAGAGAAGAGCAGCACCATCCCAGGAGGGATGAACACCATCTCTTTTCAACAGGTCAGGCTTGCCCCAAAAACTTTTCCAATTGTCTATGAATTCTATATTATTCAACGGACACCACTTAGACAACCAACCATTGAGTGAGGCCAATCTGCTAACTATCTCATCACTCCTGCGAACAGGAAGGGGGCCAGAGAAAATTACAGTGCCTGACATCGTACTTGCGAGTTTACACACCTCTTTAATATTAATTTTGGTGATCTCCGACTGGCGGAGTCGAACATCATTAGTGCCGACATGAATAATGATCTTAGAGAATTTACGATTAGCATTAGCCAGCACTTTTAAATTTGCTTTGATGTCAGGCGCTCTGGCTCCCGGCAAACATGTGACTATGGTGGCTGGTGTCTCTATTTTCACGTTCCGTGTGATCGAATCACCAATTACCAGGGCACAATCAACAGAATTCTCAGTGGGTGTTTCACTGAGTGGGGCAAATCGATTTGTTATGGCAATCGGAACGGAAGGGTGGTTTTTTAATCCGCGACTAGAGCGATCTCTCACGGTCACCCATCTGCCCTGCTGCCTGGGCTCTACTTCAGCCGGAACCGAATCATGTACAGAGTTCACTATGCTAGGCGCATCCAAAATAGTATCTAAAGCTGTAGTACTATCCTTACTATCCTCAATTAAAGTTTGGATGCGTGTCTCTAGCTCTGAAATCTTCTCCGTCAGCCTGACTGTCTCCTTGCATTTATCACAAATAAATCCTATATTGCCATCGGAGAAGGCTACACTAAACATATGACATGTGACACAGGTGACAATAACAGGACAAGACATTACTCACCGTTTGTGTTGACTGATTCTTACTTACCTGGGCTTTTATGAACTCAAAGGCGCGGGCGCGCGAGAGAAAATAAATAATAAATAAATGAGCGCGGGTGGCGCGTAAACACGCGTTCTGTGCTAACAATAACGGAAGCTAGCGATGAAAGGTTAATCTGAGATGGTGGGTAAACTATATTTAGTAATATAAACAACTAGGAATGATAGTAAATGATGGTTCAAAACAGAAAGAAAGACAAAGCTAATACGAGGCGTAGAGCTTACAGCCTCGACGCAAACAAACTCACAGCAGGCAGGAAGGCAGACAGGAGCAATCGATCAGTGAACAGCAGATCAGATCAGACAGATCAAAATGTGATCTGTCTGCTATCCTGAAGAACACAAGCAAGGTGAAACTCTTCTATGTGAGTAAGAAAGAAGTTGAGAAGAAGGATGAAGGTTTAAAGCAAGTGCCCCTATTCACCATTAAAGGCATCATGAAAATGCATGAGGTCCTTAGCGTTTCTCCCGGCATTCTCAAATACAGGGACATAAGCTGTTTCTGCCAGGCTGCTGAGGGGGTGTTTGAGTGTCCATGCCACAGCCTAGAGGAGGTTACTCTTGTTGCTATGGATGCAATCAATCAAACAGGCAATGATTTCAGACCCAATGTCATAGAACAGCATCACACTGGGAAGTGGTGTGTTGTGGGATATGATGATGATCCCTACCCTGCCATTATCCTGCAGGTGGAGGAAAACAATGTGCAAGTCAAATGCATACACCGCAATGGCGTCAATAAGTTTTTCTGGCCAAGCCTCAGAGATGATGTTAACTGGTACAGTGATGACCAGATCATATGCCTGATTCCAGAGCCCATGTCACTAAATAAGCGTTCAGTTCAGATTGATCAGCGGTTCTGGGAGTTCATTATGGGGCAGTTGGTCAAGTAAGAAGAAGCAAAAAGGCACCATGAAATGGAAAATGAGGTTTTGAAAAACAGTTCAAAGTTTTCCCCTCTTAGTCATTGTCTAAACTGCAATTGTTCAATTGTGACTATTTTATGTCATGCTACTTTTATGCCATGTACTTACTTACTAGGTAATGTACTTTGTTGTACATTACTTTGTTGTACATTGTACATATGTTATGTATGTCACTGGGGATTTGTTGTCACTGGTGTTACTGTGTTTTTTTTTCTTTCACGTTAAATAAAATCTGTCACGTGACATGATGATAATTTTAAATTAATTGAATTCTGCTACACTCAAGAGTTAAGCTTTAAAGGACTGTATCGTTGCTTGTTTATAACTGTTTTTCAAATATTTTCATAGTTATAGTAGATACATGGTTGTGCAAATGAACTAACATCATTCAGTCACACTTTTAACAAATATGATTAAAATAAATAAAACACAATCTCCTAATTTGTTAGATTATCATTAATTTTCTGTACCTCTGACTGCATGTACTGAAACAAATCAGACATATTTCCTAAACACCTTTAATATTGCTAAAGAAGTAAGGTAACACCAGTGACAAAATGGTGTATGGGGTCTTTAAATACATGCACAAAAAAATAAAAAATCATTAAACTCTCATTTATGTGTACTCATAAAGTCAAAGGGTAATCTAATAATGGGGTCTAAGTTTAAATGTTAGAAAAATAAATACATTTTAAGACATCTTGCCATACCAAAAGTGGACGTTTCTGTAGAATGACCCATAAGAGAAGCCGCATCAGGCACACAGTAATGCCCTGTCAGGATCAATCGAGGACCATGACATGTGAAAGTAAGAATGTAAGAAATAAATCTGTTAAATGGAAATAACTGAACAATAGTAGTGATATGTTTGCTAACGAAATAAACCAATTAAAAGCCATTTATGGGGTGTGTCTTTTGTGTTCATGGTTAAGTGCTAATCTAATTTGCATTCCCGCTGAAAAACAAGCATTCTAGCGTGAAAATGTTGCCTATACTGTTGCGCGCAAATTCACATGATCAACCTCTCCTCTATTTTGCTTAGGAACTAATGTGGTCAGAACCAAAGTTTACTTGACTGTGTTCTCTGGAATCCTCTCAAGCGGAGGACTTCTATATTCCGATTGATTGCCGCCGAACAGTGCCATAGCTCATTACCATAAAGTTAACCTGAATTCAACTCTTCTCGCTTTCCAAGATGCGCCGCGCTGCCCTCGCCGGATCTCACCGCCAGCTCACATTGAAAATGAATGACATGACCTGTCTATAAAAGCAAATTAACGCATCCTTGAACATTCTGTGAGGCTAAAGTACTAAATATTGAGAATGCAACAGCCTGTATTATACATTTCTAATAATGCGAACGTCCACTGATAGGATTCAGCTGATAATCACCTTTGCTTCTAAATGTCAACTAGACTCTTGCATAATCCGATCATAAACTGAACAATTACATTTTAAATGGGTAAATCTTCTCTGAGCAGCACAGCAATTGATGTTGTCATTTCTTTGTGTATTGTAAACACCAGCGTTTACCTTCTATTACCCATCACCAGGTACCATCGGAGTTGCAGATGGCCCACACTATTGCACCTCCACGCACGTCTGCCCCTTCACCTCCACGCACGTCTTCCCCTTCACCTTCACATTCTCTCTCACCTCTATGCATGTCAATTCCCTCGCCTACCCATACACACCTGCATGCACACTGGTCTCCTGGACCTTCACCTCTTGGATCTCCTGGCATCTCAGGTTCTCGTTGGTCTCCTACACCTCCAAACTGGTCCCCTATATCTATTTCCTCTGAAATATTTGAGGAAACTGATTCTGTGTATGTGTTTCATGACATTAGCTTTTGTAGTATTGCTACAACATTTTATGTCATTGGTGAAATGTTGTTTTCTTTTTGCTTTTTCTTTACAGTGCTAATTTGCAGGCCATTTTAATGAGAATGGTTAGCAAAGTGGATTCCAATAGATGTCCCACCAGCAATCAAATAAATGTGTGCAGTGAAAATATTTTAAATGGAAGCATGCAAGCATTTAAGCAACGCCGTTTTGACCCAAGTGGAAAATTAGATAATATTTTCATTGACAAGGAGGGTGTGTCTGAGGGGGCTGTAGATGAAGGAGGTCCTTCCAGGGAATATTTCTGATTATTAATGAAGGCAATACAGCATGCTAAAATCTTAACAGGGCCTGAACAGTGTAGGCAGTTAACGCTTGATACACATGGTAAGTATTTAAAACATCTGTTACTAGGGCTGTAGGATATTGGAAAGCTACATTGTAATATGTTTTTGTGATTTTATATATTGAGATAAGAACTTCATGAGATGACTTTAATAGCTCTATTTGTAAAGAATGAATAACTCTAGAACAATTGGGATGAATTATTGACAGACAAGGACATAAGCAACTGCGATTACGAGGATACCTTCTGAGACTGGCATTTTGACATTTGTGTGTATGTCGTTCCGGCACAAAGAGACCCAGAAGAGAACACTTTCACTGTGTTGTAATGGTTAGATTTTGCAATTGGTCCATACAGATAAACAATCCCCATACTTGACATCTGTTGCGGATACGCACATCGCTATATAAATGCTTAAATATATCATGCAGCCCTAATTATAATTCTTGTTCCCTGATGAAGGGAACAGAGATGTTAGGCTTGTTAAACTTAAAGAGGTACTGCACAAACTGATCAGTGCATGACAAAGTACCGTAAGAGTATACAGAGCTGTCTGCTCTAATTGCTCTTGTGTCACTTTGTCATCAGTCTGTGCAGTGCCTCTTAAGTTTAACAAGCTTTTTATGTTTATAATGTCTATATTGGGGTCTCACTTAGGAGCCCGATTACTTCTGAGTAGTAAAGAAATGGTTAGTGGAATTAGCTTGGCAAGCCACTCCCCCAGACAAATGGGTATTAGATGGCAGACTATTATACAAGATTGCAGCCTGTATCTGCTCAGTTAACTCTATGCTGAGGAGCTGAGACAGTGTCCTGGCCAGCAAGAAAGATGATTATTTGTTTGTGTGCAACCTGTGTGCTGTGTGCGAAGCAAAGATCTGAATGAGTGGATGCAGGCAGCCATCTTGTATACCCCCATATCTCTGGGGAAGTGGCTTGCCATGCAAATTCCATTGGTCATTTCTTTACTACTCAGAGGTGATTGGGCTTCCAAGTGAGACCCCAATATGTCAGTATCTACATGACATCAATTAAAAGTTCCCTTTCTGTCAGTAATGTTTGATTAACTTTTTATCTAAAAATATGCACATCTGTTTTTTGTTGTTTTTTTCAGCTCTTGACACCAGGCTTTATCCATTAATTGGCATGATGATTTTAGTGTGTGTCATTCATGGTGGTGTTGGCCCACACTTTTTTCCAAACAACTGTTCCAGAAGCTTTGTGGGGGAAAAAACAGAACCTGCTGTCTTTGATGAAGTTGGAGACCACTCCTTCAAAGAAAAACTACTCAAGGTAATCTTTTAAGACCATAATCTCACAGACAGCATCTATTTTAAAACATCCAAAAAGTCAGCTGTTTTAGTGACTGCTTGTTTTACATAAGGAGGCAGACAATGCCGTAGAACTGGCAAACAATGCCATGAGTGAGGCAGAGGACAGGCTTAGCATAATGGGAGCACTTCAAACTGTCAGATCGTTGAAAGAAAGAGATTTCTTGGTCCAGTCGGCCTTGGGTTTTTACACCGATGGACATACTCGTGCTGCATTGGCACAGTAAGTGATTACCCCCTAACATCAAGTATGCTGACTTTTATACTGTCCACTAGGAGGTGTTCTAGGCATGTGTTATCTTTGATTTGATTTTCCCTGAAGAGATATACGCAGTTTTTGAAAACATAATTGTAGACTTGGAATTAAAGCCTCTTTTGTTTCCCCGTTATTATTTGATTTACGGGATCAGACACCAGTTATCTTGCCAAGAAAGATTTTATTCTTATATGTCAGGAGAGAAACTTCAAGATGTTGTATTCATGCCAGGTCTATGCGTTTCCATGTTTCTCTGAGGTAGTACAGTAAGATTGAGCTTTTATACATCACAGAGAGTCTTACAGCTTCCTTGTAAGGTAACAAAACATGTTGCTCTGAGCTTCTTAAAATTAGAACGTATGTCATACGTATACGTTATGTTTAGCATGTCACAATTCACTTCCATATTAAGAACTATCCTTGTTGTTTACATCTGTGATGCACTTACATCAGTCGAACATGTTACATTGTACACACCCCATAGCAAAATATAGCTTCCCCCTGTCTGACATATGATCATCCCATGGATCCATGTTATCTATAGTTCCCTCATGCATTCAAACTCATGCTTTTGAAACTTCATAAGGTGATACAACTGATTATGAATATTAATAAAGAATAATAATACAGATACATAATATTTAATAATAACATAATATTAAAAGATGAAATTTTGAATCTTCATCTCCCTCCACTGGAACTACGGCCGTCAGTTCCACACCATCATTCCCAGGTGGCCAACCTATAGAAGTGATAGTGAGGAGAAGAAATAGCAGACCAAGAAAATAGACAGAAAGAACAGAAGAATGGAAACAGAGAAACAAAACAAAGAACAAAACCCCAGCCCATGTTATGTCCCCGTATACTATGTGTATTTTAATATCTATGTGTATGTCTTTAAAATGAACCCCAATCATCTAAAAAAAGAAAAACTAATAAGTCTTCTGCCCGTGCCTGAACTCATTAATTAATTAACTCGTTAATTAATTAAATCCTTCAGTTCCGAACCAAAACAAGAAATTAAAATAAACGTTGACGTTAAAGGATCCTATCCCTTGGGGTTGAAAATCAGTAAGCGGATGTTCATTGTTTGTGAGGTAGTGTTTTGCATAAAATCTCTTATTTCATGCTGTATGTCCCATTCTTAGTTCTATCCATTTGGTTAGAAATAATCAATTTGACAGGTTTGGTACTTTTCCTTCTAGTAACACATATAAGGACTTGGATTATTAGCATGACCATCGTCGTTGGGTATCGAGAATAACTTGCAACCATCTCTAATCAATGTCAATGGAACTGATTCCTGAAATGGAAGCAGAGAAATAATTAAGATCACTTCTTTGTTCCCAATCTTTAAAACTAATGGATGAACATTGCTCAATCTCAGGCCATAAGCCATCATTATCATCTTGTTCATTCACTAAGCAAGGTTTAACTTGTGACCAGTGATACCATCTATCTGTTCCTACACCCTTCCCTTTGAGACAAACACTTGTATCAGTAGTTAGGAGTATCTCATATGGTCCTTCCCATCTAGGCTCTAAACCTTTCCTAGCAATTCGTTTGATCATGACAAAACTACCTAACTCGGGAATGTGTGGAATGTCAGTAGTGGTGTGTTTTTCATCCCATTGCTGTTGAGCTTCTCGCACTTTCTTATTATTGTCTTTAGTAGCTTTGTCTAGCATTGCGAGATAGCGGCGTAACTTTTCTTGGAACAAAGTAGAGTCTCCTCCTGTTCCCGCTGGTGGCGGAGCATCAGGAGGTAGAACCATTGCTCTTCCCGTCATTAGTTCAAAAGGGGTTAGTCCTGTAACTCGGTTTGGAGTTGCTCTCAAGTTCCACAGAATAGCAGGTAATAACTTATGCCAGCCTTGGCCAGTTTGCAGAATGGCTTTGGTAAGAGCGGTTTTCAAAGATCTATTCATTCGTTCAACCAGGCCTGAGCTTTCCGGCCTATAAGGAATGTGGAATTTCTGTTTAATTCCCATCAATTTCATTGCTTCCTTCATCAATTTCCCAGTGAAATGAGTTCCATTGTCAGAATCAAGTTCATATGGAAGGCCCCAGCGAGGAAAAACTTCTTCCACCATTACTCGTGCTGCCGCTTCAGCAGTGCAGGATTTTGTAGGGTATGCTTCCACCCATCTAGTAAATCTGTCCATGATTACAAGTATGTATTGATACCCTCCACTGGGTGATAAAGGTCCTGTGAAATCAATTTGGAGGTGTGTCCATGGACCTGTTGGTCTGGGTGCATGTGACATTCGCACCTTTACAGATTTTCCTACATTTGCTTTGAGGCATATCAAGCATCTCCTACAGTAATCATCAATGTCTCTCATCATTCTTAGCCACCACCAAGTCTCACTGACTTGAGATTTCATTGCTTTTGCTCCAGCATGTACCTTTCCATGATACAGCTGCATTAGTTCTCTTCTTGTTCCGATAGGCATCACCACTTGTCCTGTTGGAATTCTCCAGATACCTTGATCATTCTCTTTCGCTCCCGCTCTCATCCATTGTTCTTTCTCCTTATCTGTCTCCAATTGATATGACAGAAGATGGAGCTCAGGATTATCCTTGCTATTTTCCTTTACCAAGGTAACAGGAGTAAAAGGAAGTAGAGCTGCTTCTCTAGCTGCTGCATCTGCTGCCGTGTTTCCTTGACTTTCTTTGGACTTGTCAGATTGATGTGATTTTACTTTGATCACGGCTGCTTCTCGGGGTAAGTAACATGCTGTAATCAAACGACGAATTATGGAAGCATGTTGTATTTCGCTCCCACTGCTAGTGATAAGTCCACGTCTTTTCCACAGAGCAAGGTAGTCATGGACCACGCCAAAAGCATAACGACTATCTGTATAGATGTTGACTCGATCTCCTTCTGATAGTTCAAAGGCTTCTGTAAGTGCTATAAGTTCAGCTACTTGTGCTGAAGATTTCCCAGAAAGGGCTCCTTTCTTTACAGTTCCATCTCCTTTCACTACAGCCCATCCAGTATGTCGTTTTCCATCAACATAATAACTGGATCCATCAACCCATAACTCTTTGTCTGGGTTTTTAAGAGGGATTGGATTAACTGGACCAAGACTATCTTCTTCTACTTTTTTTTCACACTCATGTGGTATTCCCTCGTGTGGTTCCAGCATCATTGTTGCAGGGTTAAGAGTCGTGTCCCTGATGATTTCCACTCTTAAATCTTTGTTCAACAAAGTTGCTTCCCATTTTGCTCTTCTTGCATCAGTTATGGTTTTGATGTTCGTGTTGTTCAACAGTGTCACTATACTGTGTGGAGTGTGCAATATGATAGTTTGTGCTCCTATCAGATTCTCAACAGCATCCACTGCCCATGTGGCACCATCGAGGGCTTGTATACACCGTGGTTGCCCAATCATAGTGACAGGAATCTTTGTGGAAAAGTATCCAACTGGTCTGTATCGATCACCTGGTTTTTGACACAGTACTGCTGAATATGTCTCATCTCCTACCCTGGTCCACAAATGAAAATGCAACCGTCCGTCAGGAAGTCCCAATGCTGGGGCTGAAGTCAGTTTTTCTTTCATAGAAGTAAACGCTTCCTCAGCTTCTGGTGTCCAGTTTATATGTTCCACTCCAGGCTTTCCTCCCTTGTACAGGTCGATGAGGGGGCTGGTGATGCTAGCAAAATCAGGTATATACTGACGACAATAGTTGAAAAGTCCCATCACCTTCCGCATTCCTGTAACTGTTAGAGGTTTTGGAAGTTGTCGTAATGCCTCTACACGCTCTGTTGTCATTCTCCTTCCCTCCACAGATATTTCTTGGCCCAAATAGATAACCTTGGATTTGGCCAGCTGTGCTTTATCGGGGTTAACTTTGAATCCCCCTTTCCTAAGGGCTTGTAGGACAACATTCAGAGCAAATACATGGCTGTTTTCATCTGGGCCTTGCAATTAACAAGTCATCAACATATTGGAGGCAGACACTTCCTGATATCTCAATTTCAGCTTTTTGCTCCGTTAAGAACTGGTCCAAAGCTCTATGAAATACAACAGGAGAAAGATTAAGACCTTGTGGGAGTCTGTTCCAAACATACTGTTTTGCGCCCACTGTGAAGGCTAATTTCTCTTGAGATCTTTTGTCTATAGGTATAGACCAGAAAGCCGACAGTACATCCAGTACCGTAAAAATTTTAGCATTTCCTGGAATGTCATTCAGAATGGTGGCAGGATTGGCCACAATAGGATGCGGTTTTGGTGTTACACTGTTAAGTGTTGTGTAATCAATGGTTAGTCTCCATGAGTTATCAGATTTCTTGACAGGCCAGACAGGACTATTAGTGGTAGATGAAGTTTGTCTGATGATTCCTTCAGCTTCCAAGTCTGCCACTATCTCCTCCACGGCTCGTCTTGCTTCAGGTCGGATGGGGTATTGTTTATGAGGGGCATGTATCGGTCCCTCAATAACAATGGGATCAATGTTGGCTTTACCACAATCCAATTTGTGTTTAGCCCAAACATCCGGATATAAACTGCACAGAAGACCCCACACACCGTCTTTCTTCCAGTTTCTGATAATTGGTTTTGCTGTACCAACAGACCTTAGATTACATGTGCGATCTTCGTGTGGTATTATCCCAGCAGTTGTAGCGATTTGACGACTGTCAGTGAATATGATCATGTTTAACAATGGAAGAATGTCCATGCCAATAAGGCTTCCTTGTGAATTCGGCCCAACCCAGAAAGATGTCCATAAGACTTCATCTTCATGTATTTGCAGTGGAACTTGAATACTTTTGCGGAATTTTGTGATACCTCCTCTAACTCCTTCAACATCCATAGTTTCCTCTGTTGTAGGTAGGTTCAGATCTGTTATTGAAATGGCTGCGCCTGTGTCAACAAGGATGTCACATGGGTGGCCCCCTATTAATGCATTGACGAAAAGGCGATTGTCTCTTTTCTTACTAATACAGGGGGCCGCTGATTCCTATTGCGGACGCATAATTCCCTCAATGAGCTGACGGACTTGTGCTTCAGTCCACATCTTCCCTTGAGGGGTTTCATTATGGTTTTTTGCACTGACCTGTCTAAATGATGGACCTTGACCTTCTGCTCCACCTCCTTTAGCCCAACAATCTATTTTTGAGTGTCCACGCTTTCCACAGTTGCTGCAGGAAATCACCCTATTCTTTGTGTCCTTGTTGTATTGAGCTGTTGCCACTCCTCTTCGATATGGCTTGTTTCCTTCTTTATTTGATCTCATAGCCATCTCTAAGCGGCCAGCCCATTGCATAATTTGGTCAAATGTCTCACCTGGGTTGACTCCAAGTGATAAGGCTTGTTGGTATTTTGTGCTAAGTCCATCCACAAGTGTGTCAGTGAACTGTACATCATCTCTGTCAGGTTGTTTCTTGGCACAGAGAGCCCATCTCTCATAAGCATTCCACTTACGTAGAGCATATTCATCTGGAGATTCATCATCCTTTTGCTTAATCAATGTCACTAATGTGAAAGGAATTTTACCACTGCCCAAGATTTCCTGGATTTCTTTTCGGAACACATCTAATGCTTGCCAAAGACCCAGGGGTCGTCCCTGGCCATCAACCCACAAATCTATCCATTGGGCGGTTGTTATCGAAGCTGGCAAGCGTTCCCATCTGTCTCTTGGGATTTTAGCTTTCACAATGGTGTGTATGTCTCTTAATGTCATTTGATGTACTTCAATCAATGAGTCTAATTCTCGCCAAACTCTGTGTTTGGATCTTGTCTCTTCAGAGGAGGCAAGGCTGTGAGAATGGCTTGACGTTCTCCTGGTGTGAATGGTCTCTCTTCTGTCATCATTTCAGATCCTTCCCTTTTAATTACAGGTGAAGAAAATTCAGGACCGATCCTGTCAATTGTGATCATGTCATCATCTCTTGTCTCATCACCCCAGTCAGAATCATAATTCCGAACTGGTGTACATCGCAGCATGTCTCTGTTTGGCTGAACTGTTTTAGATCTTGTTATTACCGGAGCAGCTTGTGCAGATGCAATATACATTTTGTCAACTGGACCTCCATTTGATCTCGAAGCTTGAGGCTGTGTCAGAGGTTTAGATGAATTTGTATATTGTTCAGGCAAAATTGGATAAATCGGGTTGTAAGGAGGAGGCGTTACAGTTGTTGCAGATTTCACTGGTGCTTGTGAATATTTCTTTTCAGCTTCAGTTATTATATTTGTCCAATCTGGATCAAATGAATCATCATTGGTTGTATTTTCTCCATCTGAACATTTAATAGACATAATTTTGTTCAATTTGTTATATGCTTCAATTTGAGGCTTCATTGCTTCAACAAGTGGGACTGGGCACCCATTGATACCACAACAAATTCCACCTTGTTTCAAAATCCAATGTGCGGCGAGGATTGGAAATACTTTTGACTTGATAGAGTCCTTCTGGGACTCAAGCCAGCTTAACTGCACATCCATAGATGTGTTAATGTCCAGTCCTTTTTTCAAAAACTTAGCTTGCTTTTTCTGTTTTCTTTCTAAGTACCAAGCAGATATTGTTCTGCTGTTAAATCCACTTTCTGCCATTGCAAATTATTTGTCACTCTGTGTCTGTGTGCTCAAACAGCAGGGCTATTTTTGTGAGGGAGTGTGTGTGTAAATTCCAGGGGAGGCCCTCTGCTTTTCTCACTTTCCACCTGTTCTAATTTCTCAAGAGCAAAGAAGGGGTTGGGAAACAAAAAAAAACAAAAAAACAACTCTAATATTTTCTGTTTTTCTTTTTTGTTTGTCTTAATTCAGATTAATTTATATATATATATATATATATATATATATATATATATACATACACACATATACACATATATATATATATATATATATATATATATATATATACATATACACACACATCAAAGTTGCTCTCAGATCAGTCTTTTCCTCCAAACACTGAACAGCTTTATTGTCAAAATCAGAATGCATGCAATTCTAGCATCTATTCCATTGATACCCTTCTTCTAAGGGTTCAATCCTCTGCGTATTTACGTTTTAGGGTTTATTTGTATTTTTTTATACTGCACTGTACTAACTTCAAGCACAGACCCGCCACTGTAAACCGCTATAAATCACTGCTTGTCACACTATCCTCGTCTTCTTCTGAAACGATTCTTTGTGTATTGGATATATTTTAGAGATAAATCTGCCCTTTATCGCAATCTCGCCATATTCCAACCACCTTACAAGCTAATTGCTAAATCGCCTTACAGCTATTTCCAAAATTTGACTAAGATGGTCTTTTTCCTAAAAAAGATCCACTTTCTACAGTTTTTTTCAAAAATGAAAAAGACTTCCCCAGCATCATTCAATATTCAGAGGTTTACTGACCAGAGCAACTCAAATAAGCCACATTCTAATTATTTAAATTATTTTTATTTTATTTTTTCTGACACATATATTCATTGGCAAAACAACTGGCACTTTAAATAACACAGTTCTTTTAAGCAGTTTCAGTCAATGTCCAATCATCAGGCAGACTTAGAATTATTTAGAATAGGAAAAGTCTTACCTTGAATGATTGACAAATGCCTGAAGATGCAATCCTGTTCGTGACGCCAAATGTAGACTTGGAATTAAAGCCTCTTTTGTTTCCCCGTTATTATTTGATTTACGGGACCAGACACCAGTTATCTTGCCAAGAAAGATTTTATTCTTATATGTCAGGACAGAAACTTCAAGATGTTTTATTCATGCCAGGTCTATGCGTTTCCGTGTTTCTCTGAGGTAGTACAGTAAGATTGAGCTTTTATACATCACAGAGAGTCTTACAGCTTCCTTGTAAGGTAACAAAACATGTTGCTCTGAGCTTCTTAAAATTAGAACGTATGTCATACGTATACGTTATGTTTAGCATGTCACAATTCACTTCCATATTAAGAACTATCCTTGTTGTTTACATCTGTGATGCACTTACATCAGTCGAACATGTTAAATTGTACACACCCCATAGCAAAATATAGCTTCCCCCTGTCTGACATATGATCATCCCATGGATCCATGCTATCTATAGTTCCCTCATGCATTCAAACTCATGCTTTTGAAACTTCATAAGATGATACAACTGATTATGAATATTAATAAAGAATAATAATACAGATACATAATATTTAATAATAAAATAATATTAAAAGATGAAATTTTGAATCTTCAATAATGAACGATGTTTGCTACGTTTTATCCGTGAAATGAGTTCAGTGTCTTTAATAAAATCAACACAGATGATTTCTCTCTCATCCATCCGTGTATAAAATAAAATAATATTTTATTTGGTCTGCCTGACCCGCTGATATAAACATGTTCCGCTAATCTCAAACACACACACGTCAAGTACATTAGCATCGGCTATACTTCACTTCGGACAAATCGGCATGATCAAAAATATCTTGGTGGAGCTATGACTCAACTCAACTAAAAAAAAAAAACAACTCTTAAAAATACCTTCAGGGCTTAAATGTACACTGTGTAATTTTTAGCGGCATGTAGTGGTGAGGTTGCGAATAGCAAACAAAAGAATTTACGGTGGCCGACAGGAAGCGATGTCGTAGTCTGAGACAGCAGAGAGTAGCCAGTTAAGCAATGAGGTTTCTTTACAAAGATAAATTAAGAAATAAGGTTTACTTAATTCAGTAAAAATTTGTTATTGCATGTGACCTTGACAATATGGCTGTTAGAAATGTCGACCAAATTGACTATGTCACCCCAACTTTTCTGGGATGGGGGACCCTAACAATGACACTTTTAACACAGGCGGTTCAAATAAATGAACTAGAAGCCAAAGTTGATAATTTATTAAAAAATTACAGATACGATCCTTCTCCACAGATATGGTGGTTGAAATAATAACCTGACTGGTAGCAATGTTGTTTAGAAAAGATTTAAAAAACTTAAGAAAATAGAACAAACCAAAACCCCAAAAAGAACCAAAACCATACAACAATTCAACTCAATTTAAGAAAACGATTACAAATTGTAATTGTAAACGATACAATTAACTATGTCCGCCTAGTCATTAATTAACAATCATGCCACCGGCCTTGCGCCGTTCTCTCACGTCCCTCGGCCTCGTCCTGCTCGCCACATACCCCCATCGCCCCTCGCAGGCCGGGGGGTACCCATGAGACTGCGCTCTACTCCCCCCCCCCCCCGGCGGCGGCTGCAATCCCTGGGGGGTATGGACCGACGAGGTGAGGGAAACGGACGTTTCGACACTCCTCGGTGGACGTCTCGACACTCCTCCACCGCCCGGTGGACGGCGACGGCTCCTCGGGTGCTTCGGGCAGACGGCAGGAGTCCCCCGCTCCCTGCTCCTCCCCTTCAATGGCGGACGGTAGCAGGCTCCGGCCCACGGTGAGCGGCGGCGACTCTGCCCTCCATGCCCGATGGCACCGCGGATTCCCCACAGCGGCGAACACTTTTTAACAGCGCATTCCTCCCTCTTCCGGGGTTTCGGCACCAGTGTAACGAGGTTAGAAGTTATGGGAAGAAGGAGGCGGAAACCGGCGAACATTTAAATATTTTAATACCAAAACAAAAAAACAGACCGGTGCGTCTCACAAGTGTCATTCATTAACAATCACGCCACCGGCCTCGCGCCGTTCTCTAACGTCCCTCGGCCTCGTTCTGCTCGCCACACAAATCAAACTAGAATCATAAACTGGAGAACACACCACATGGGAGGAAACAAAAATCCAAACCAGATAAAAATCAAAACCAATCAAACCATATGTAAAACACACAAACCTATAAGAGCTCCCATACAGTGGAACACCAATAAATAAGACAGAGAGATTTCACAAAATGAATACCATAAAAAAACACAAAAAGAAGGATGGCATGATTATCCAATTAACGAAAGATAAACAAAACACAAACTAATCTCAATTTCAGTGGGAAAAGAAACGATGGCTATTACCCAAAGGAGGTTTTGAAACTCAATTCGCTATGGTTCACTTGGTTGACTGAGACACAACAGTCTCATTGAAAGGCAGAAATGGGTTGTAATGCAGTCTGTTCCGTACAAACGTCCGTAAATGCTGCCACTCCTAACTCGGCCAAGTATTGACACGAGTGATCATCCAGCGGCCGAACCCAACTGCAGAGTTGCACACACACGGCGTTCTCAGATCAACAGGTCATCAGCACAGGAAAAATTCTAAAACACATTTGCACATAGCCGACCCAAACGCAGAGTGGCACGCACACTGCATTCTCAAATCAACAGGTCATCAGCAGGAATAAACACTGAATTGTCGGGCACAGCAGTTCTTTCAACGCGCCAGTATAGGAGAAACCACACACTCGTTCATCGAGTGGAGAACGAGAACAAACACTGTTTCATTGACGCCCGCGAGACTTTAAATGCGTCTGGCCCCATCACATGCCCACTTAAAGACATAGCATACTTATTCTTTTTACATTGTGTTAGTGTTTTATTCGCTTACGGGTATATGATATTGCATTTCTGTCAACAGATCCTCCTAAATATTACACCATGCACCTTTAAAGCAGGTGCCTCCAAGTGCCCATCTACCTCCCTCCAGAGTTCAGCTCCAACCCTGATCAAACAAACCTGTCTGTAATTATCAAGTGCTCCTGAAGATCTTAATTAGCTGGTTCAGTTGTTTGATCTGGGTTGGAGCTGAATTTAGCAGGATGGGAGATAGGAACAGGATTAGGCACCCCTGGTTTAAAGGGTAAATGATTGATATTGTGACGTCCATATTTTTCCCCTATTCTGCTTGTTTTATAGGTTTGAGGATGGGTTACAAATCTTGGGTCTGCTTGAGGAAATCAAGAGTCAGGCTCATGTTTTTGAAAACCTTCAGACGGCAACAGACGGCAACAAGAGAACCAGACCATCTGCTTAGGGAGAGACTGGCTTATTGATGCTGAAGGTATGTATTACATTAGAATATGTGCAAAAACAGAAACACTTTACTTTCAGTTGTAATATTTCACACTATTATTATCATTTATTTATTTTTGATCAAATAAATGCAGCCGGTGGCAACATATTCCAAAGTTATGACCGGTATAAAACAGTTTGGTCTGGTTCTTGACCCTCACTGGCTGAGAGCCTTTTCCAGCCAAGAGATATTCTAAGAGTATCAGCACTGGAACAGTTTCACCGTTTGTCACTCCACTTGTGGTGACTGTCATGGCGGTCAAGCAAATCAACCAAATACAAAATACTACTGTTAGTTAAGCACTCACTGACCGCATTTCATTATATTTGAGTCCAAGTTCAAACACTATGAAACTCTCCATAAACGTACGGAGCTCTGAAACACTGCCAGCGGGACATTAAACATGAAGTGTCTGTACAGCACAGTACTGGTCAAAAGTTTGGAAACAGTACTATTTTTGATGTTTCTGAAAGAAGTCTCTTATGCTCATCAAGCCTGCATTTATTTGATCAATAATACAGAAGAAAACAATACTGTGAAATATTATTACAATTTAAAGTAATTGTTTTAAATTTGACTATACTTTAACATTTAATTTATTTCTGAGATGCAAAGCTGAATTTTCATGAGCCATTAACCCAGTTTTCAGTGTCACATGATCCTTCAGAAATCATTGTAATTATGATGACTTATCAATATTGGAAAATGGTGGTGCTATGGAGTTGTTTTTACAATTTTAATTGGTTCAATGTTACATTTATCAGCTTGGAAAATACACCAATTTGATTAGAAACGCCGGAAATGTAATGCATCATTCTAGTTACGAGTCAGGTGTGAATTCCGTGTTCAGGATAAACTATGGAAACCTGGCTATTGAAATACTATTAATTTTTATTTTTTTATATTTTTAATGTTTTATTATAAGTTTTAGTCTTAAAAAAGTTATTTAAACTGAATTACTGATCCAAGTAAACATTATTTTAGTAAATGTTGCATTGGCAACTAGCTGAAATAAAATATGAAAATAAAAATGATGTATTTTTATATTTTCAGAATACATTCATTTTATTCCAATTACTGTAAACACTTTTTATGTTTACATTCATTTTACCGTAATATCCATGATCCTGTCTTGTGACATTTTTTTTTGTTTGTTTACTTAAGTGTACCTTGTTTGTAGAAGGAGAATGAAGTCCTCTAACAATGGAGATGGTCCTTGAATTTGCTTCAGGTCAAGTCATCTTCATTTATATAGCGCTTTTAACAATATAGATTGTTTCAAAGCAGTTTTACAGAGGTAAACATGTAATTTAAGGTAACAGAGATTGTTTTGGCTTTATAGCGGTTCTTGAATAATGTTATTTTCCAGCTAAAGTTAGTTTTGATTGATTCACTTCCGTTGAAATTATAATTTGTTATTAAATTAGGGGCCGCTAAGACGACGCCGTTCTCTCTAAACAGACTTCAAACGCAAACTTGTGATAAACGCTGATGGTGTTTACATGCGCATCAACTTGGGTTTTCTCAGCCTCCCCAAATCCAGTTTCTACATGGAACGTCAGACTACAAAAGAATATATACTGAGGCCAATACATGTTTAATAATACTCAGACTGCCACGTCACAACAGCTATGATGACTTCAAAACGACTGACGGAATATTGCAGGCTCCAACCTTTGGGATTCTGTAAGAATGAGGTGACTCATTTTTAGTGTGCCATAGAAGGATCAAATTGTGGTGTTTGGAGACTAATTTACTTAATCAGTTAGTCAATTTCTTCTGAAGTCATCTAGAGCTTCTAGACCCATTGTTGAACTGGTTTTCTGTTCGGTTCTTGCAGTTTAGGAGAAGTGTATACATAAAATGACATTTTTTTAATTTTTTTCATTACTTGCATTTCATTTTTTTTTCTTTTGTTTCATTTCTGACATTTCTGAAAAAAGTGATTTTGAAAAACTACAATGGCTTTATGCTGGCTTTTTTATTTTATTTCAGTCACCTGGACCTATTTTTTGCAATCTGGTTCTGTTCTCGCAGGTTAGGGGAAGTATATAAAATGTCTATTTTCCTGTTATAGAACAGAAATGGGGTTTTGAAAAACCTTTCTGAAAGCAATGAATTTGAAGAACTACAATGCATTTGTTTTATTGTAAAATTTTTTTAAAAACAATGTAAAATGTCATTGTTACAAGTGAACAAATAAGTAATGCATTTTGATAAACTGGCCAAATAGTACTGTACTGCATAAATCTCACACACTCTACAGTATTTTAACTTGATGGCTGAATGGTCTAGTTAACTTCTACATATTTTTAACCTAATCTTGTAGGAATCTGGAAATTTCTCTGCATTAAGTCAAATATTTTTCCTTCAGGTCAGTAATTCTTGTCAGTGTATATTTTAGCATTTGCCATTGTCTGTGATGCCATTTGATTTGTGATTGAGTAACCACTAACAGCTCTTTTAAGGGCATCCTGATTAACTTCCAACTGAGTTAGCTGGACTCCATATCGCCCCAGTATGGTCTCCAGTTCCTCATTGTATGGGTCTCTGCTGAAAACGTTGTTAATGGCTGTTGTGTCCTGTTGACGGTTCGCAACCATACCTTCCATCCATATCTGGTTGGGTTTACGATTTGATTCAGTACGTAGCCTGTGACTGTTCCATGCTGCTCTGAAAGTGTCCAATCTTTCCTGAATGACTGGCAGGTAAACTTGTTCAGAAAATCTGTGTATGTCATTGTCTGGATCCAGAATTTGCTCATCCTCAAAGGAATAAAACAGGTGATACAAGTATTGAATTACCTGGGTAACAACATCTCTCCAGAACCTTTCAATACTCTGGTTGTCTACAGATCTTCCTGTGATGTGACTCCATTCATCACCATAAATCGAATTCATAAGCAAAGCAACCTGAGTGTTTTCTCCACCACTGTCAGACCATACTGAAATCTTGCCCCAACAAAACTGGCCAACGATGTCAAAGCAGTGTTATCAAGGTTTGCTCCCGTGTGTCACTATTCTCCATCTGTGAACATAAATTAAATGATTAAATTTAGCGAAAAAATTGTTCACACCCCCTTTTTGAACATCAGTTAATGTTTTCACATTTTGTAATAGTTGTGAACAAGTCCCTTGATTGTCTTCAATGCAAAATGTTGGATCTCAAAATCATGCATGAATCTGCAGGACCTGAAGAATTTGTGTACAGTAGGCAGTTTTACTGCTTGGGTTAAATCATTTTTTTTTTCGTTTTGACTCCTGCAATGGGTGTGGGGGCGTCCCATCCCTGTGCTTTGAGCCAACCAGATGAACCAGTTGTAAGTGCTATTTAAAAAGTCTCCGAGCCATAAAGCAGGATAGAGAGTACTGCTGAGTTGTAAATCCGGAGCTTCGTCTTACGAGAGATGGTTTGGTGCCGCCAAAATGGTTTCCAGAGAGACTGCAGAGCTGACGCAGCCAGGGCTCTTCTTCGGGTAATCTCTGGTTTCTGGTCGCCGTTGTCTGTCACTAAGGATCCCAGATACACAAAGTTGTTGACAGGCTCTACAATATCATTGCCAAACCGCAGGGAGGTTGGATGCGGTCCATCACCGACATACATAAACTTGTTTTTTGTCCAGCTCACCTGAAGGCCTAGCTTCTCAGCCTCTTCACTGTATATGCCCAGAGCGTCTCTCAACTGGGTGTAGGACGTGCTGAGCAGGATGGTGTCGTCAGCGTACTCCAGGTCAGTCAGGTGGTAACTACCAAAGGACACTCTGGGGAACCACTCACAAACCATAGACATCAGATGGTCAATGATGCAGTTGAAGAGGTCAGGGGCAGCCACGCAGCCCTGGCGAACGCCACTGGAGATGGGAAACCAGTCTGAGTCTCTGCCGTTGATACAAATACAGCTCTGAGCGTTACTATAAAGCTGCTTGAACAGTGCAACGATCTTGGGTGGTGCTCCAAGGGCGTGTAGGATACTCCACAGTGAAGGGTGGCAAACGGTGTCAAAGGCAGCCTTCAGATCTATGAACCCGATGTAAAGATGGCGATCTTTACGGAATTCATAGGTCTTCTCTATCAGCAAGCGAATGGCGGAGATTTGGTCTATTGTGGCGCGGTTAGGCATGAAGCCAGCCAGCTGGAGACGGCGGCTGCTTCTGATGGCTGGGAGAGCACGAGTGAGCAAGATCCTGGTAAAGAGTTTGCCGGGGATGGAGAGCAGGGTAATCCCTCTGTGGTTGCCGCAGACTAGCCTGTCACCTTTATGTTTCCAGAAGGGCAAGATGACTCCTCTGGTCCAGTCACTGGGAAGCCTTTCTGTCTGCCACACCTCATTGAATATGTGGGTAAGCCATTCGACGATAGTTTCACAGCCGGATTTTAGCATCTCAGTGGTTATTGCGCAGATGCCGGGGGCTTTTCTGTTGTTAAGTTTTTCCAGAGCAGCTCTGACTTCCTCAGGTTTGACAGGGTCTGCACTATTGCAGGCAGCACTAAGGGCTGCAGCATTAGCGGCCGATAAGGTGGCGGTATCAGCAGGGGAGGTACCGTGCTGCAGAAGGAGGCTGAAGTGCTCTTTCCAGCGTTCGAGGCAGTTTGCTTCAGTTGCTATAAGATTGCCATCGGAATTTCACCAGGGCTGTCTTGATGCGTGGGCCATTACGGGTTTGGCGCAGTAGACTGAAGACACGGCTCATTTTGTTGTTATTGGCTGCGGACTCTAGAAGTTTAGCTTCTGCTAGCCAGAAATTCTCCCTATCCTCGGCTATAGCCACATTGCGCTGGCGGTTCAGTCGCTGATACTCCGTCATGTCACCTCGGAACCGGGCCTCACGCCGCCGGTCAATGATGTTCAATGTTCTCTCCGATATCCAGAGATTTTTCAGGGAAGGTCGAAAGCATCCGAAGACATTGTGAGGTGACTGGATGATACTTTCCTTGAAGGTCTGCCAGTCGTTCGCCTGGTCGGTATACAGGTTATCAAAGGTGCGGCGGATGGCACAACTGAAATCTGTGAAAGTCTTGGTGTGCTGGTTGACTCGCAGCTTTAACTTGAGCTGGGCCACCAGCAAGCGATGGTCTGTGTTGCCGCTCTGCTCCTCGGTACACACGGCAGTTGGTGACAAACGGCTTCCAGCGTTGAGAGATGAGGATATGGTCCAGCGCTTTCCTGGTTCTGCCATCTGGGCTGTACCATGTCCAGTGATGGATAAGTTTCCGGAGAAACCAGGTTTTAGCAACGCAGAGGTTGTTATGATGTCAGAGAAGGATAAGGTGGTTACCATTGTCGTTTGTGAGCCTGTCAACAAAGGTTGTGCCAACAGGTGAGCCTGTGAACCGATCACTGCTAGACAGAGTGGTGTTGGCATCGGTTAGGATGACGGTGATGTCGTGTGGTGAGGCTTGGCCAACAGCCTGATGGAGTTGGTCAAAGAAGGCATCCTTTGCTTCCTCATCAGCAACATCAGTGGGGCATAAGCAACGATTACTGTCATCTTGCTGTGTTGATGGAGAAAGTTGATGGAGATGAGGGACTTGCGGAGGGCTTTTGGGATGGCAAGTACCACGCCATAAAGGCCTGTCCGTCTCTCGGGGCCACTCTAGAGATAGCAATGGTCACCTACTGTTGTTTCGCCATTGCCGTACAATCGAACATCACAGAGCCCTGCCAAGGAGATGTTATAGCGACAGAGCTCTCAGGACAGCAGGCTAGCAGCTCCGGAGCGAAGGAGTGTCAGGACATTCCATGTGGCGACTCGGGTCTTGCGACGAAGGTTGATCCGTACTCGTTGGTCGTGGGCAGGCTGGGGTCCGTTATCGTGTTGGGCTGTCCGGCTACTTTCTCTGATCGGTTTCGTAACAGAAGAGTTTCTCCTGGGTGGGTTGTTAGCCCTCCGCAGGATAGTGGGTTGGTGCGGCTGCCACCTCACAGCATACCAACATGCTGGGGTCTTTGTTTGTCTGGAACCTACCCTAGAGACCGGCCCGTCTAGGGTGACCCTACCAGGAGCAAGCTCCCGACGGTATCTGAAGATCCAAAATTTCATCTTTTAATATTATTTTATTATTAAATATTATGTATCTGTATTATTATTCTTTATTAATATTCATAATCAGTTGTATCATCTTATGAAGTTGCAAAAGCATGAGTTTGAATGCATAAGGGAACTATAGATAGCATGGATCCATGGGAGGATCATATGTCAGACAGGGGGAAGCTATATTTTGCTATGGGGTGTGTACAATGTAACATGTTCGACTGATGTAAGTGCATCACAGATGTAAACAACAAGGATAGTTCTTAATATGGAAGTGAATTGTGACATGCTAAACATAACGTATACGTATGACATACGTTCTAATTTTAAGAAGCTCAGAGCAACATGTTTTGTTACCTTACAAGGAAGCTGTAAGACTCTCTGTGATGTATAAAAGCTCAATCTTACTGTACTACCTCAGAGAAACACGAAAACGCATAGACCTGGCATGAATACAACATCTTGAAGTTTCTCTCCTGACATATAAGAATAAAATCTTTCTTGGCAAGATAACTGGTGTCTGGTCCCGTAAATCAAATAATAACGGGGAAACAAAAGAGGCTTTAATTCCAAGTCTACATTTGGCGTCACGAGAACAGGATTGCATCTTCAGGCATTTGTCAATCATTCAAGGTAAGACTTTTCCTATTCTAAATAATTCTAAGTCTGCCTGATGATTGGACATTGACTGAAACTGCTTAAAAGAACTGTGTTATTTAAAGTACCAGTTGTTTTGCCAATGAATATATGTGTCAGAAAAAAAAGAAAAATAATTTAAATAATTAGAATGTGGCTTATTTGAGTTGCTCTGGTCAGTAAACCTCTGAATATTGAATGATGCTGGGGAAGTCTTTTTCATTTTTGAAAAAACTGTAGAAAGTGGATCTTTTTTAGGAAAAAGACCATCTTAGTCAAATTTTGGAAATAGCTGTAAGGCGATTTAGCAATTAGCTTGTAAGGTGGTTGGAATATGGCGAGATTGCGATAAAGGGCAGATTTATCTCTAAAATATATCCAATACACAAAGAATCGTTTCAGAAGAAGACGAGGATAGTGTGACAAGCAGTGATTTATAGCGGTTTACAGTGGCGGGTCTGTGCTTGAAGTTAGTACAGTGCAGTATAAAAAAATACAAATAAACCCTAAAACGTAAATACGCAGAGGATTGAACCCTTAGAAGAAGGGTATCAATGGAGTAGATGCTAGAATTGCATGCATTCTGATTTTGACAATAAAGCTGTTCAGTGTTTGGAGGAAAAGACTGATCTGAGAGCAACTTTAATGTGTGTATATATCTATATATATATATATATATGTGTATATATGTGTGTATGTATATATATATATATATATATATAAATTAATCTGAATTAAGACAAACAAAAAGGAAAAACAGAAAATATTAGAGTTGTTTTTTTTTGTTTTTTGTTTCCCAACCCCTTCTTTGTTCTTGAGAAATTAGAACAGGTGGAGTGAGAA
This sequence comes from Meda fulgida, assembly GCA_030578275.1. Classification (NCBI taxonomy): domain Eukaryota; kingdom Metazoa; phylum Chordata; class Actinopteri; order Cypriniformes; family Leuciscidae; genus Meda; species Meda fulgida. Next base: position 18,578,216 of record CM060616.1, read on the forward strand.
AAGCAGAGGGCCTCCCCTGGAATTCACACACACACTCCCTCACAAAAATAGCCCTGCTGTTTGAGCACACAGACACAGAGTGACAAATAATTTGCAATGGCAGAAAGTGGATTTAACAGCAGAACAATATCTGCTTGGTACTTAGAAAGAAAACAGAAAAAGCAAGCTAAGTTTTTGAAAAAAGGACTGGACATTAACACATCTATGGATGTGCAGTTAAGCTGGCTTGAGTCCCAGAAGGACTCTATCAAGTCAAAAGTATTTCCAATCCTCGCCGCACATTGGATTTTGAAACAAGGTGGAATTTGTTGTGGTATCAATGGGTGCCCGGTCCCACTTGTTGAAGCAATGAAGCCTCAAATTGAAGCATATAACAAATTGAACAAAATTATGTCTATTAAATGTTCAGATGGAGAAAATACAACCAATGATGATTCATTTGATCCAGATTGGACAAATATAATAACTGAAGCTGAAAAGAAATATTCACAAGCACCAGTGAAATCTGCAACAACTGTAACGCCTCCTCCTTACAACCCAATTTATCCAATTTTGCCTGAACAATATACAAATTCATCTAAACCTCTGACACAGCCTCAAGCTTCGAGATCAAATGGAGGTCCAGTTGACAAAATGTATATTGCATCTGCACAAGCAGCTCCGGTAATAACAAGATCTAAAACAGTTCAGCCAAACAGAGACATGCTGCGATGTACACCAGTTCGGAATTATGATTCTGACTGGGGTGATGAGACAAGAGATGACGACATGATCACAATTGACAAGCTTGGTCCTGAATTTTCTTCACCTGTAATTAAAAGGGAAGGATCTGAGATGATGACAGAAGAGAGACCATTCACACCAGGAGAACGTCAAGCCATTCTCACAGCCTTGCCTCCTCTGAAGAGACAAGATCCAAACACAGAGTTTTGGCGAGAATTAGACTCATTGATTGAAGCACATCAAATGACATTAAGAGACATACACACCATTGTGAAAGCTAAAATCCCAAGAGACAGATGGGAACGCTTGCCAGCTTCGATAACAACCGCCCAATGGATAGATTTGTGGGTTGATGGCCAGGGACGACCCCTGGGTCTTTGGCAAGCATTAGATGTGTTCCGAAAAGAAATCCAGGAAATCTTGGGCAGTGGTAAATTTCCTTTCACATTAGTGACATTGATTAAGCAAAAGGATGATGAATCTCCAGATGAATATGCTCTACGTAAGTGGAATGCTTATGAGAGATGGGCTCTCTGTGCCAAGAAACAACCTGACAGAGATGATGTACAGTTCACTGACACACTTGTGGATGGACTTAGCACAAAATACCAACAAGCCTTATCACTTGGAGTCAACCCAGGTGAGACATTTGACCAAATTATGCAATGGGCTGGCCGCTTAGAGATGGCTATGAGATCAAATAAAGAAGAAGGAAACAAGCCATATCGAAGAGGAGTGGCAACAGCTCAATACAACAAGGACACAAAGAATAGGGTGATTTCCTGCAGCAACTGTGGAAAGCGTGGACACTCAAAAATAGATTGTTGGGCTAAAGGAGGTGGAGCAGAAGGTCAAGGTCCATCATTTAGACAGGTCAGTGCAAAAAACCATAATGAAACCCCTCAAGGGAAGACGTGGACTGAAGCACAAGTCCGTCAGCTCATTGAGGGAATTATGCGTCCGCAATAGGAATCAGCGGCCCCCTGTATTAGTAAGAAAAGAGACAATCGCCTTTTCGTCAATGCATTAATAGGGGGCCACCCATGTGACATCCTTGTGGACACAGGCGCAGCCATTTCAATAACAGATCTGAACCTACCTACAACAGAGGAAACTATGGATGTTGAAGAAGTTGGAGGAGGTATCACAAAATTCCGCAAAAGTATTCAAGTTCCACTGCAAATACATGAAGATGAAGTCTTATGGACATCTTTCTGGGTTGGGCCGAATTCACAAGGAAGCCTTATTGGCATGGACATTCTTCCATTGTTAAACATGATCATATTCACTGACAGTCGTCAAATCGCTACAACTGCCGGGATAATACCACACGAAGATCGCACATGTAATCTAAGGTCTGTTGGTACAGCAAAACCAATTATCAGAAACTGGAAGAAAGACGGTGTGTGGGGTCTTTTGTGCAGTTTATATCCGGATGTTTGGGCTAAACACAAATTGGATTGTGGTAAAGCCAACATTGATCCCATTGTTATTGAGGGACCGATACATGCCCCTCATAAACAATACCCCATCCGACCTGAAGCAAGACGAGCCGTGGAGGAGATAGTGGCAGACTTGGAAGCTGAAGGAATCATCAGACAAACTTCATCTACCACTAATAGTCCTGTCTGGCCTGTCAAGAAATCTGATAACTCATGGAGACTAACCATTGATTACACAAGACTTAACAGTGTAACACCAAAACCGCATCCTATTGTGGCCAATCCTGCCACCATTCTGAATGACATTCCAGGAAATGCTAAAATTTTTACGGTACTGGATGTACTGTCGGCTTTCTGGTCTATACCTATAGACAAAAGATCTCAAGAGAAATTAGCCTTCACAGTGGGCGCAAAACAGTATGTTTGGAACAGACTCCCACAAGGTCTTAATCTTTCTCCTGTTGTATTTCATAGAGCTTTGGACCAGTTCTTAACGGAGCAAAAAGCTGAAATTGAGAAATCAGGAAGTGTCTGCCTCCAATATGTTGATGACTTGTTAATTGCAAGCCCAGATGAAAACAGCCATGTATTTGCTCTGAATGTTGTCCTACAAGCCCTTAGGAAAGGGGGATTCAAAGTTAACCCCGATAAAGCACAGCTGGCCAAATCCAAGGTTATCTATTTGGGCCAAGAAATATCTGTGGAGGGAAGGAGAATGACAACAGAGCGTGTAGAGGCATTACGACAACTTCCAAAACCTCTAACAGTTACAGGAATGCGGAAGGTGATGGGACTTTTCAACTATTGTCGTCAGTATATACCTGATTTTGCTAGCATCACTAGCCCCCTCATCGACCTGTACAAGGGAGGAAAGCCTGGAGTGGAACATATAAACTGGACACCAGAAGCTGAGGAAGCGTTTACTTCTATGAAAGAAAAACTGACTTCAGCCCCAGCATTGGGACTTCCTGACGGACGGTTGCATTTTCATTTGTGGACCAGGGTAGGAGATGAGACATATTCAGCAGTACTGTGTCAAAAACCAGGTGATCGATACAGACCAGTTGGATACTTTTCCACAAAGATTCCTGTCACTATGATTGGGCAACCACGGTGTATACAAGCCCTCGATGGTGCCACATGGGCAGTGGATGCTGTTGAGAATCTGATAGGAGCACAAACTATCATATTGCACACTCCACACAGTATAGTGACACTGTTGAACAACACGAACATCAAAACCATAACTGATGCAAGAAGAGCAAAATGGGAAGCAACTTTGTTGAACAAAGATTTAAGAGTGGAAATCATCAGGGACACGACTCTTAACCCTGCAACAATGATGCTGGAACCACACGAGGGAATACCACATGAGTGTGAAAAACAAGTAGAAGAAGATAGTCTTGGTCCAGTTAATCCAATCCCTCTTAAAAACCCAGACAAAGAGTTATGGGTTGATGGATCCAGTTATTATGTTGATGGAAAACGACATACTGGATGGGCTGTAGTGAAAGGAGATGGAACTGTTGTAAAGAAAGGAGCCCTTTCTGGGAAATCTTCAGCACAAGTAGCTGAACTTATAGCACTTACAGAAGCCTTTGAACTATCAGAAGGAGATCGAGTCAACATCTATACAGATAGTCGTTATGCTTTTGGCGTGGTCCATGACTACCTTGCTCTGTGGAAAAGACGTGGACTTATCACTAGCAGTGGGAGCGAAATACAACATGCTTCCATAATTCGTCGTTTGATTACAGCATGTTACTTACCCCGAGAAGCAGCCGTGATCAAAGTAAAATCACATCAATCTGACAAGTCCAAAGAAAGTCAAGGAAACACGGCAGCAGATGCAGCAGCTAGAGAAGCAGCTTTACTTCCTTTTACTCCTGTTACCTTGGTAAAGGAAAATAGCAAGGATAATCCTGAGCTCCATCTTCTGTCATATCAATTGGAGACAGATGAAGAGAAAGAACAATGGATGAAAGCGGGAGCGAAAGAGGATGATCAAGGTATCTGGAGAATTCCAACAGGACAAGTGGTGATGCCTATCGGAACAAGAAGAGAACTAATGCAGCTGTATCATGGAAAGGTACATGCTGGAGCAAAAGCAATGAAATCTCAAATCAGTGAGACTTGGTGGTGGCCAAGAATGATGAGAGACATTGATGATTACTGTGGGAGATGCTTGATATGCCTCAAAGCAAATGTAGGAAAATCTGTAAAGGTGCGAATGTCACATGCACCCAGACCAACAGGTCCATGGACACACCTCCAAATTGATTTCACAGGACCTTTATCACCCAGTGGAGGGTATCAATACATACTTGTAATCATGGACAGATTTACTAGATGGGTGGAAGCATACCCTACAAAATCCTGCACTGCTGAAGCGGCAGCACGAGTAATGGTGGAAGAAGTTTTTCCTCGCTGGGGCCTTCCATATGAACTTGATTCTGACAATGGAACTCATTTCACTGGGAAATTGATGAAGGAAGCAATGAAATTGATGGGAATTAAACAGAAATTCCACATTCCTTATAGGCCGGAAAGCTCAGGCCTGGTTGAACGAATGAATAGATCTTTGAAAACCGCTCTTACCAAAGCCATTCTGCAAACTGGCCAAGGCTGGCATAAGTTATTACCTGCTATTCTGTGGAACTTGAGAGCAACTCCAAACCGAGTTACAGGACTAACCCCTTTTGAACTAATGACGGGAAGAGCAATGGTTCTACCTCCTGATGCTCCGCCACCAGCGGGAACAGGAGGAGACTCTACTTTGTTCCAAGAAAAGTTACGCCGTTATCTCGCAATGCTAGACAAAGCTACTAAAGACAATAATAAGAAAGTGCGAGAAGCTCAACAGCAATGGGATGAAAAACACACCACTACTGACATTCCACACATTCCCGAGTTAGGTAGTTTTGTCATGATCTAACGAATTGCTAGGAAAGGTTTAGAGCCTAGATGGGAAGGACCATATGAGATACTCCTAACTACTGATACAAGTGTTTGTCTCAAAGGGAAGGGTGTAGGAACAGATAGATGGTATCATTGGTCACAAGTTAAACCTTGCTTAGTGAATGAACAAGATGATAATGATGGCTTATGGCCTGAGATTGAGCAATGTTCATCGATTAGTTTTAAAGATTGGGAACAAAGAAGTGATGTTAATTATTTCTCTGCTTCCATTTCAGGAATCAGTTCCATTGACATTGATTAGAGATGGTTGCAAGTTATTCTCGTTACCCAACGACGATGGTCATGCTAATAATCCAAGTACTTATATGTGTTACTAGAAGGAAAAGTACCAAACCTGTCAAATTGATTATTTCTAACCAAATGGATAGAACTAAGAATGGGACATACAGCGTGAAATAAGAGATTTTATGCAAAACACTACCTCACAAACAATGAACATCCGCTTACTGATTTTCAACCCCAAGGGATAGGATCCTTTAACGTCAACGTTTATTTTAATTTCTTGTTTTGGTTCGGAACTGAAGGATTTAATTAATTAACGAGTTAATTGATTAATGAGTTCAGGCACGGGCAGAAGACTTATTAGTTTTTCTTTTCTTAGATGATTGGGGTTCATTTTAAAGACATACACATAGATATTAAAATACACATAGTATACGGGGACATAACATGGGCTGGGGTTTTGTTCTTTGTTTTGTTTCTCTGTTTCCATTCTTCTGTTCTTTCTGTCTATTTTCTTGGTCTGCTATTTCTTCTCCTCACTATCACTTCTATAGGTTGGCCACCTGGGAATGATGGTGTGGAACTGACGGCCGTAGTTCCAGTGGAGGGAGATGAAGATCCAAAATTTCATCTTTTAATATTATTTTATTATTAAATATTATGTATCTGTATTATTATTCTTTATTAATATTCATAATCAGTTGTATCATCTTATGAAGTTGCAAAAGCATGAGTTTGAATGCATAAGGGAACTATAGATAGCATGGATCCATGGGAGGATCATATGTCAGACAGGGGGAAGCTATATTTTGCTATGGGGTGTGTACAATGTAACATGTTCGACTGATGTAAGTGCATCACAGATGTAAACAACAAGGATAGTTCTTAATATGGAAGTGAATTGTGACATGCTAAACATAACGTATACGTATGACATACGTTCTAATTTTAAGAAGCTCAGAGCAACATGTTTTGTTACCTTACAAGGAAGCTGTAAGACTCTCTGTGATGTATAAAAGCTCAATCTTACTGTACTACCTCAGAGAAACACGAAAACGCATAGACCTGGCATGAATGCAACATCTTGAAGTTTCTCTCCTGACATATAAGAATAAAATCTTTCTTGGCAAGATAACTGGTGTCTGGTCCCGTAAATCAAATAATAACGGGGAAACAAAAGAGGCTTTAATTCCAAGTCTACAGTATCGCTCTCCGGGGTCACTGGAACACGCAAGCCTTCTCACCACGTCAAGACCAGACCCGAGAGAGAGTAGGGTTAAATAAGGGACTAGTAAACAACTATCAAAGACTGTGAAAATATCCATGTAACAACAGAATATTAAGAATCAAAGTGGGTATACGGGAGTATATGGATGTAAACATCTGTAATGTGAAATAGCTTATTCGGGGGAGTAAAAAAAAAATAATTAAATATTTTTTTTTGATAATTTAATTGTTAAAAATTCATTTTATAGTTATAGAACTTCAAAAAAAAAGATGCGGCAGCCAATGAGAAGCCGGCGGGGGCTGGCTGCAGGACGGCTAAAGATTTTGCTTTAGTATAATTTTCAATTTCAATTAGGGCCGGATTCGAGATTCAGGACAACAGCATAGATTTCAGGTCTGTCCCAAATTTTACATTGTTTTCTTATTATGAATAAAATCTCACGGATCTATTCTTTAATGATTTATTTTTTGGGGACGGTTATCCCAATTAAACCAGTCAAATGGCCGTGATCCAACTGGCAGCTTACTGAGGCTTTGCTGGACGCTCAATCAATTCAGCCGCTGCTGAACTACGAGTATAACGCGTTGCCTGACACTCTAGCTGTTAGGAAACCAGCAGTTAGCAGTTACAGTTTCCTAACTGCTTGAACCAGCAGTTTGATTATCATTAGACTCAGAGTTCAGGTAGTGTAAGCTGGCGGTTGGAATGTTTCACTAGTTCACACTTACATATAATTAGAGGGATTAAGTTTAATGCATATTTGGCGTGCTCTCCGGGGGAAGGGCTTCGTGCTCGGAATTCGGCCCGAGCCCAGCCCGGTATTTCAGTGCTTATAACAAGAAGTGAGATGAAAGGGGCGGTGGAGGGATGCTGCAAAAACTGCCAATGCAACGAGGTGAGACCGCTGGGCAGGGGCGTCGCTAGGCCCTTTTTAGGCGGGCTTCAAAAATGAGTGATTAATGTAGGCTACACAAATTCGTGTTCGCTTCAGTCTTGTTATAATCATATTCAGCGCGTTCTTCATCTTCAATCCGCAGCGGCGCCGAGCAGAGAGCACGTCAGAAACAGAGGACAGGGTGTGTGTGTGTGTGTTCATCTGAGCCTCATTGGTCTGTCACTGCTCGTCAATGTCAGAATATTTGAGATGACCAATCAAATCAAAGTAGGCGGGCTTTATGTTCACAGACGCTGCTGAGCGCGAATTTTAACAGTGCGACTCGACGCGTACGGTCAAGTGCGCGATAAGATGTAAGTAGCTAAACTTAACATTTTATATTTTACTTTTTTTAGGTCATAAATGTTAAACGAATGACAAAAAATAATCAGGCAAACTAATATAGTTTTGTCTATTTTCGCCATTTTGAACTGAAAATAGGCCTATGTAACGTGTAATGTAGGCTGAGAATTAGTTTACTGTCATTGTGAGGGGACAAGAAACATTAAAGCCATTTTCATCATGTTAGGCACAAGATTAATAATGAATGTGCACATATTGAGAATATAATACAAACTGTAGCCTTTAGTAAATTAAAAAAGCTCAGCTTTAAGAGGGGAAGAGAAAGGGATGAAGAGACTGAGAAAAAAAGAAAGAGTGATGGAGATGAGGAGAGAGCAGGTATTGACAAATAATCTACTGCCCACTGGCATAGTTTTAAAGCTATTTCTTATCCTTTTTTTTTATTTTTGGTCTTAAAAACGTCTTGAAATGCACATATCAGAGAAATAAAAAATTGAACCCCCTACCAACCTCAAATTTAGGACCTCTTTGATTATAAAGCCCTGTCTATGGCCTTGTATTAGGCATAAGATCAATAATGAATGTGTAGCCTACATATTGTGAATGCAACCCATCAGTTGACCCTATGTTTACTTTCTTCACTGACAGACAAAAATGAAAAGCCTATATCAGTCAAAGCTCAGCTTTAGGAGGGGAAGATACAGGGCAAGATAAAAACAAAGAGAAAAAGAGTGTGATGAGGAGAGAAAGATAATCAGCTGCCCACTGACATGGTTTTAAAGCTGTTATCCAATTTTTTTGGCCTTCAAAACATCTTAAAATGCACATATGTAGATCAGAGAAATCAATGTTCTCGGGTTCAAGGAGAATGATACGTATATGTATCATTCTCTGTGTAGGCGTTGGAAACCGGAAATCACAGATGAAGAGGTAATTAAACTCATCCTAAAAAATATAAATCCTAGCATTGCCAGTGAGTTACAACGTAGAGTATCCACGGTGGACGAATTAGTTTGTTTGGGACAACAGTTGGAGAAAGGTAAACAAAATCAACAGCAATATGAACAGCGTAAAGGTTTCTCCAACAAAATGATTGTTAAAACAGAAAGTCAGAATCACCAGACTCAAAGTAAAAAGGAGCAAGAGAGGGCCACCCCAGTGTTTTGTTGGAAATGTAAAGGAGCACATTCACCTGCATCTTGTCATCAATACCCTTTAAACAAGAATAAGGATACCTTATGAAGTAGTAATGCATCTATTGTTGCTAATACTTCTGGTCATCAGTCCCATCCCACAGTAAATGTGTTCATCCAACAGAATAATGTTAAGACAAAAGATCAAACTGTTGGTAAAAATAAAAGAGACAGAGTCCCTTTACTAGCTACAGGTAAGGATGATGGTTTCACTGATGGTTCGCCAATGGAAAGGAAATGCTATTGTAGACACAGGATGCTCTTTCACGCTTCTTTCCAAAAACCTCTGGGGTAATGTGCAGTTGCCTGGAGAAGAACTACAAGCTTGGGAAGAAGGACCGTTATATTTGGCTGATGGTGAAGCCAAACAACCTCTGGGATGGACTGAGATGGAAGTCCAGGTAAATAACCGCAATTGGGTAGTACCTGTTGTAATCATGTCTGAAGGGATGCTTGTTTTTCCAATAGTATTGGGCCTTAAGTTTCTATTCTTCAGTGGATTACAGATTGATGTAACGACTAACACCTACTGGTTCAAACCTGATGAGAAACAAAGATTTCCTTTTACTGGTGGTTTCCAGAATTTGAATGAGTGGGAACTTGAACGTCCAGTTGCTTTATTTACAGCTATTCCGCCGACTCTAGCGATGCCAAGCTTTGAAGGTGAATTGGCAGATCTGGTAGAAAAAGCAGCCCAACATGCTCAGTTGAAAGAAAAAGAAAAGCTTAATAGTGGTCACACAAAACTATTAAACCATCAGATTTTTCTTATAGAAGACGTACCTGTGAAGAATAAACCTTATCGAGTTTCTCCCTCCAAAATGAGAATCATGAAGAAATTTATAGAGGAAATGTTAGCTGTTGGAGTTATTGAACCCTTCTCATCAGCTTAGGCTTCACCCGTGGTTCTTGTTCCGAAAAAAACAGGAGACGAATGGTTTGTTTGGTGTATTTGGATGATATAATTGTGTTCTCCCCTAACAAAGACCAACATTTCCAAGACCTACAATTGGTGTTGGATAAACAGAGAGGCAGGACTTACAGTGAACATGAAGAAAAGTAAATTCTTCCAGAACAAATGAAAATTTCTTGGTCATTTTGTGTCTTGAGACGGTATACAAGTTGACTCCGAGAAGACCCAAGCCATTCGTGGCTTCCCAATTCCTACTAATTTGAAAGCTCTTCAACGCTTCCTTGGCATGGAGGGTTGGTACCACCGATTTGTGCCTAATTTCTCACAAATTGCTGAACATCTGACAGCCCTGAAACGAAAAGGAGTACGATTCAAATGGTCTGAAGAATGTCAGGATGCATTTGATACCCTTAAAAGTTATCTGATGGAATCTCCTAGCTTGGGACATCCTGACTTTAACTTACCTTTGGTCTACCTGTGGTCTATACAGACGATAGTGGTATTGGGCTAGGAGCAGTCCTGTGTCAACAAAGAAGTCCAGGAACAGAATAAATTCTTGCCTATGCAAGCTGGACTTTGAATAAGGCTGAGCGAAATTATTCTACAACTGAACAAGAGTGCCTTGCCGTAGTCTGGGCCCTTGAGAAGTGGCGATACTACGTGGAAGAACATTACTTTAATGTTGTAACCGATCATTCCTCTCTAAAATGGGTATTTAAGACCAATAAACCCAGTACCAGACTCATGAGATGGGCTCTACGACTACAAGAGTTCACCTTTGCCGTGGAGTATAGGAAAGGAAAATACAATGTAGTTCCCGATGCCCTGTCCAGAATATCATTTGACCAGTCTTGCATGTCCACCTGTGCTACAGTGTTGAGGGCAAATAAACAAGAGACTCCTGCACTTGTGTTTCCCTTTACAGATGAGGAGTTATGGAGATCTCAACAAGATGATAAAGAGGTACAGGAAATATATCAAAGCATTTTGGAAGATGGGGAGAAAAGGGTAAACTCCTCCACAAAATGAACTATTGTTGAGGTATAACTTTACCGGGTAGTCCAACTTCCCCATCGTTCTCTTTATCAGGTATGGATTCCCGGACCCTTGCGATCCAGGATGATGAACTTCTTTCATGACGATCCTCTTTCGGGACATCTAGGAAGATATAAGACGTATAGGAGGTTACAAACTCTGGTATACTGGCCAAAAACGAGTCTGGATGTTAAAACTTATGTGACAAATTGTCAAATTTGTCAACGTTACAAACCAGAATGCAAAAAGCCAGCAGGTAAACTGCAGCAAACTCAAGCAACGAGACCATGGGAGATGCTGGGTGTGGACCTCATGGGTCCCTTTCCAAAAAGTTCTCAGCTGAATTCTTATTTACTTGTTTTTGTAGACTATTATTCCAAATGGGTAGAGATTTTTCCCTTACGAAAAGCAACTGCTGAAATTGTATCTAAACTGATGGTCAAAGAAATCAATACTTGTTGGGGAGTACCAGATTATGTGTTGTCAGATCAAGGACCGCAGTTTGTGTCTGAAACATTCTCTGAGACCTGAGAGACATTCTCTGAGAGTAAATCGTACCCTGAAGACTATGGCTGCCTATGTAGGCTCACAACATCATCATTGGGATCAACATCTTCATGAATTTTGTTTCGCCCTGAGCTCTGCAGGTATAACTCCCGTGGATTCTTGCACAGCTGAGTTAAATCTCAACAGACCCCTCAGAAGTCCATTGGATATGGTGTTACAGCCTCAGGACATTCCCCCAGATTCTTCAACATATAGCAATGTTGCTCAAAGTCAAGAACTAAAGGAGCTTGTTACGAAGAATCTCCACCAAGCTCGTCTCAGACAAAAGTGAAATTATGTAAAAGAAGTAAAAGAAGAGAACTGTCATTCAGAGCGAATGACAGAGTTTGGATGCGTTCACACCCTATCTCGAAAGCAGAGAAAAAAATCATACATTAATAAGTCATACATATGGAATATGTGCCTGTCTCTTCACTGCTGTCCTCACTCGCAGAGCCCCCCTCTGTTGCATGTGCGTCCCCGGGACGCTCCGGGGACAGTTCTAGATGCCCTGATGACAGCGAGGGGATTTTCTCCGCTGCTATAAGATCGACCCTGTTGCGACGGTGCCCTGATGACAGCGAGGGGACTCTTTCCGCTGGTCTAGGATCGACCCTGTTGCGACGGTATGTTGTCCCCTCCACCTTAACAACAGAGAACCTGGGGCCCGCCTGCTGCAGGCACACCCCTTTTCTCCACCAGCCAGTCCTGTCCCCAGGGAGTGGTTTCATCCTGATGGGCAGGCCGATGTTCAGCTCAGGTAAATCTTTGGCTGATCTGTAATAGTTCAGTTTCGCCATCTGGTCTTTCATACACAGTTTGTCCAGTATCTCAGAGATGATCCGGGGCATCAGGAGCTGGTCTGCCACAGGCAGGTGCGTCCTCAGTCACCACGACATCAGCCGCTGTGCAGGACTCCAGTGCAGTGCTTCCGTGGGCGTGTTTCTCCAATGGAGAATAGCTTTCCATGGGTCCTCGCCAGCAAACGCGGCTCTTCTGCACAGGTTTTTTACAAGCTTTACTGCCGACTCTGCTTTGCCATTGGCTTTTGGGTGTCTTGGCAATGAGGTAAAATGCTCAAAGCACCACTCTTTTGCAAATGTCCTGAAAGCTCCACATGCGAACTGACATCCACAGTCAGAAATGACCCGGTCTGTTATGCCAAGGTGCGCAAATTGAGCCTTGCACCTAGTGACCGTAGTTTCAGCTGAGAGGTCAGGAAGCAGATCGACCTCCCAGAAGTCAGAGTAGTGGTCCACCACGAGCAGGAAATCCCTTCCTGCATGGTTGAACAGGTCCATGCTCACTATCTGCCAGGGACGTGTGGGTAGCAGGTGAGGCATCATGGTCTCCTTCTGTTGCTCATGTGCGTACTCATTGCACACAGAGCATTGTTGCACACAGAGCATTGTTGCACAAAGTCTTTGATTTCACCTTGCATGTTGGGCCAGAATAGAGTGTCACAGGCTTGCCTGTTGCAAGCCTCTCCCCCATGTGGCTGTAGTGAATCCATCTCAGCATTTCCGGTCGCAAAGTTTTAGGAATGATAACACGCTGGCTTCTGCAGAGTATGCCGTCTTCCACACTGATTTCGTCTCTGATGGCCCAGTACCCTCTAATTACTATGGGCGTCTCCTCTCTGCAGTCTGGCCTTCCTTCAAGCATGACAGTCTTGAGCATCTGAAGGCACTCATCCTTCTCTGTGTGTTGTCGGATTTGTGTAAGACGGTTGGCTGGTGACATTCAGATTGTCTGTCTGCTGAATGGGTGCAGACCATTTACAGCCTGTACTGTGTGTCTGTGCTCTGTGGTTGGGGTAGCAGCTCATTATGTCCCATCTAGACTATTGCAACTCACTTTTCCTTGGTCTCCCTGTGAAATGACTTCAAAGGTTACAATATATTCAAAACTCAGCAGTCAGGCTTCTCACCCATACCAGACGATCAGCACACATCACCCCCATTCTCTACCAACTCCACTGGCTACCAGTTCCGTCCCGGATCAAATACAATGTACTACTACTCACCTTCAAAGCGCTCCATAACCTTGCTCCCCCCTACATCCGCGACCTCCTGATCCCGTACACTCCATCCCGCTCACTCAGATCCTCTGATCAAAATCTCTTGGCTATCCCCTGCTCCAGACTTTCCACACTGGGTGGCAGATCCTTCAGTGCCTTGGCCCCCAAACTCTGGAACAGCCTCCCTCAATCTCTTCGTGACTGTCCTTCACTTTCCCTCTTTAAAGCTCATCTCATGACGTTTTTGTTTAATGATCATTTTTCCACACCAAACTCATAGCTTCACACAGATTACTTGTCTTTGTTGTATTGTTTTGGTTGTTGCTGTTGTGTATACTTGCCTTTCCACTATGTAAAGCGACCTTGGGTTTGAGAAAGGCGCTATATAAAATAAACTTATTATTATTATTATTATTTGAGGCAGTAGTTCTGAAGCGTAAGGAGCATGCTCTGGAGGCTCTTTGGTGCACTGGGTAGGGGCTTACTGAAGATGGACACAAATGGGCGGTGATCTGTCTCTGCTTTAACATCACCCCTCCCATACAGGTAGTAGTGGAATCGCTGACAGGCAAACACAGTGCTCAGGCACTCTTTTTCTATTTGTGCATAATTTTGCTCTGTTTGGGACAATGCACAGGATGCGAATGCAGCTGGCTGTCCTTCCTGCAGCAAGCAGCAGCCCAGGCCTCTCTGGCTGGAGTCGCTTTGTATGGTGACCGGCCTTTTAATGTCATAATACCTCAAAACAGGTACTGCTGTGATCAGCGTCTTGATCTCCTTCATGGCCGTGTCGTGGTTGGCAGCCAGTGCCATGGTACATCCTTATCCAACAGCCTCCTCAGGGGTTCAGAGACCTCTGATAAGCGCGGCATAAACTTGGATAGGTAGTTCACAAACCCCACAAAACGCTGCACGCCTTTAGTGTCTGTGGTGTTGGGCATATCCAGAACTGCTCTGACCTTGTCAGGGTCAGCTTTGAGGCCCTTTGCCGAGAGGATGTGGCCGGGAAAGCGGACTTCCTTTACTCGAAATTGCAGCTTCTTCAGACTCAGCCTCAATTTCACTTGCCTGCATCTGTCCATCAGTGCGGTGAGGTTGGCATCATGGTCCCGGATGGCTTCCTCCTTTGTGTCGCCACAACTCTCTATTAAGATGTCGTCAGCTATAGGTTCAATTCCTTTCAAGCCCACCAGGAGCTCGTGCTGCTTACTCTGATACAGCTCTGACGCAACCGACATGCCGAAAGGGAGTTTCAGCCAGCATTTTCTGCCCCACGGCGTCCAAAATGTAGTCATCAGGCTGCTCTCTTCATCCAGGCAGCACTGTAGAAACGCGTCCACCAGCGTGAAGATGCTTTTGGCAGTTTGTACAGCACATCATCTAAGGTGGGCATAAGGTAATGGGACCGCTTGAGAGCTCGGATCAGGGGTCTGGGGTCAATACAAAGCCTAAGTTTCTCTGACTTCTTTATACCTCCAGATTACTTATCCAGTCAGTGGGTTGTGTGACTGTGACTAATTGTCCATCCCTTTCATACTGATCCAACTGCGCTTTAATGGCTGCTTTGAGGGCCACTGGCACATTTCTGGGAGCGCACTGCACAGGGGCCACAGTGCTGTCCAGCTCCAAATTAAGGTCGCCAGGCAGAGAGTCAATGGGGCCGTTGAAGACATCATAGTACGTGATAGCAACTTGCTGTGCTCTACACTATTCAGCTCCTCTGGAATTGTGAAGCGTATCAGACCAAAATCCTTGCATGTGGAACCCTAAAGCAGTGGCCTCTGGCCGGATTTCACAATTTCAAAGTCAAGTTTGTGATGATGACTAATGATGCACTGAGTGCTGAACAGGCCCATTGAATTCATCCAAGCACTGTTGTAAAGTTGTAAAGTCAAGCTGGCATCTCTGAGGTCCGTTCTGCAGTGGGAGGTTGACAAACCACTTCTTCCCCTGTGTGTTCTCTGCTCCTATGCTCATTGCTGTGTAGATCTGGCCCAGATTTTCACCATAATCATCTTGGTCCTCTTCAGATTGGTCCTCATCCATAGTGTGCAACTGGCGTGTGTTTTGGCCTCTTTTCATGCACACTTTAGTGAAGTGATTGGGGGTGCCGCACGAGCGGCATGCTTTCCCAAAAGCAGGGCACTGGTCCTGCCCACGTCTGTGTTTAGTGCCAGAGTACCTGCACTTACCTGTCCCTCTAATGCTCTGTGCAGGTTTAATGGTCACCTCAAATGGCCTGCTGGTAGGCTGCTGTCGCTGTCTCTCTGCCACATTAAGGCTCTCCCTAGGTCTAGAGTTGTCCAGCACCATAGCTTTCAACTTATTGTCCATAATCTCTGCAGCGCGGCAAATCTCAACCGCCATTGCCAATGTGAGGTCTTTTTGAGCAGGCGGCAGCTCGTGCCCTCATCAGTTATTCCAAGAACAAGCCTGTCTCTTATAAGCTGGTTTCTTAAGGTTCCATATTCACATGTTGCCGCTTTTTCTCTCAGTCTTGTAACAAACGCATCAATAGTCTCACCCTCCTCTTGTCTAAGATTTCCAAAGACATACCTCTCGAAGATGACATTTTTAGTGGGTGTAAAGTAGTCTTCAAGTGCTTCCAGAATGGCTTTTACATTTTTCTGCTGGTCTTGTGTGAGACCCAGGTTGTGCTTGTATAAGTGTCGGCACTCACTGCTCATTAGCCTTCATAGTGTCGCCGCTTGCACATCCGCATCTTTCTCACATAGTCCGGTCGCCAGCAAGTAATCGTCAAACTCTGCTCGAGAACTTGCCCAAATGCTGCTCAAGTCACCAGACATCTTCATCGGCTCCGGTGGCAGAATGGACGACGCCATCTTACAGTCGCAATGTTATGGCTTACGTTAGCTGATTTGCCATGAACGGACGAAAATACAACTTATCTCTCCAGTAAATAAACCAAACGCATTGCGTTAGGGCTACATAAGCTCACTTTTGCGTCCTCGTCTATCTGACACCATGTTGCATGTTGATGAATAAGGACGCTACACAAACTTTGGTTTAAGATCCGTGTTTTGATATATTGCAGAACTGACACGCTCCCGGTAGCACAACACTGTTGACTTTCTTTTACATGTTGACATACCCAATTTCCCCACAGGGTGGAGCTGCTGCCTAAGCAGTACAACAGGATACCCTGTAACACTATGTTGACTCTTTGTTGTGTGTTGTGTTTTGGATAGTTTTACCTGGTATGTTATGTTTTTAAAAATAATAAAGTGCACGAGTAGACTCTTCTTTTTCATTGGCAGATTGGAACGCAATAAAGCTCATTACTGCCGCCAAGAGGCAAAAATGATGCTATGGTCATTTGTTTTACTCTACTCCGTTGTTATTTTTAGAGTCATTTGAGTAAAACATGAAATAAACAGACATAGCATGGTAGTCATGTTGACTATTCTGTTTTGGAGAGTTTTACCGAGTATGTTTTAAAAATAGCAAATAAAGTGCACTGAGTACACTACAAAAAAGGCTTTTTTTTTAAGATTACTGCATTTCAATTATAAATTTCATCATATTCAATTGAACAACCCTTACATATTTTAATTGAATAATTGAACATTCCTTAATCAATATTCAATTAAAATATGTAAGGATCATTAAATTCAATTTGATGGAATTTTACTATTGAAATTTGTATATCTTTTAAAAAGGCTTTAAAATTTTTCAGCTCATTACCGCCACCAAGAGGCAAAAATAAGGCTATGGTAATAAGATGACAATAATAAGATTTCACAGTTTTGAATATAGTTCAATTATTTTTAATGAGTAGGTTATACTGTTCGGGAAAACAGTGAAGGAAATAACATACAATTCCAAACATATCACAGGCAACATATAACAATACCAATGTTTTTTATTTTATTTTATTTTTAAAGCTATTGCAATTATGACAATATGACAATGTTTCTGTCAGGACCACTATCGTCAAATTCGATTGACAATTAGCATACAGTTAGGATTGGCTTTATGGTTCTGTTCTGGGCAAGAACTCCCTGCACATCCATTCAGCCTAGCATGGATAAGAGCAGGGAGAGCAGCAATAAAACCCCCCTTAGGGTAAACAGAACAGAACCAACATGAATGTTGTTATATGTTAGTCCTATGTTTCCCCCTGCTTTGTGTTTTTGGTTCAGTCCTGTGTTTCAGTTTTCCTGCTCCTCGTTATTGTTCAGTTCATTCACCTGTTTAGTTAATTTGCCCTAGCTGTGCCTTGTTCCCCTAATCTGTTCTCTGTGTATTTAAACCCTGTGTTTTCCCTCACTCCTTGTCCATTCTCGTTAATGTATAGCGTGGTTTTGTATGTTTATGATGTTTGTTTATTAAACTTCAGTTTCCTGCTATATTCCTCGTCTCCTCGTACTTCCTACCACCAAGTATTGTTACAAATGTATTGCAGATATCATTAATTCATTTTAATGTACATATTCATTGGAGAATCTGACGAGAGGAGAAGCTGGAGATGAAGGAGGGAATTGGCTCCTGAGAAACACGATAGCTGTTGATAATACTGATGAGCTACATATGTATACAGTGATAGACGTCGTATTCCTTTGGCAGATGTGGATCAGCTGATGGTCAGCTGATGCGAGTTCACTAACGTGACCTGCCAGAACTGACGCTATGCTTGATGATTTTATAATGTAATAGATTTCTCATGATGTAAAACTTATTACGTTATGAGCTCAAGATTTTATGTTTTGAGAAAATTATTACATTATGAACATTTTATTGCATTAATAATGTAATACTTAAAAATATTATGTGCAGTTATTACATTATGAGTTGATACAACACATTTAACATTAAATAAAACCGTTTCTAAAATAGAATCAGCCGCATGTTGCCATTGTGGCTGGTTAGGACAAAAACTCTGATTAACATTAAAATAAGTTTTATCGTGTGTCACGGTAGACAGAATTGAATAAATACTGTGATATTACTGCAAGAATGACAAGTGACAAGGGTAAGGTTGCACCAGCCATTCGTAAGTTCTTAAATTGGAATGTAAAGAACACACTAGAGGCTTAGTATCTACTAGCTAGTTTGTAACTTACACTTTTTGTTACCATTTGTAACTTACCATTTGTTCTTAAGGCAGAACATAACTAGGTTGTAAGCTCTCTGCATGCGTAGTCACATAACATGATGTTTACCCTCAATGATCCATTAGCAGCCATCAAATACGTGAGAAGTTATTTAAATTCTGTAAATTTCAGTTTATCCTTGATTCTAACTTATTTTTTCACACGTAACCAATGGTAAAAATACATTTCCATTGAAATACAATACAATGTAATCATGAATAACATAATAGATATTTTATATGTACTATAAATAACGTTCAGAAACTGTATTTGATATTACTAAGGATCAATAAATAAATACTTATAAAAAATATTGATGATTAAAAAAAAGACATGACATTTATTTATTATGACTGATTTTATTTGAGAAGCACAACACGGGCCGATGCACACAGACACGCGCTGTTTAGGACGGGTTTGTGTTGAAGAGCTGCTAACAAAGTAACAGGGGAGGCTGGCCAATAGAGGGCGCTAGGGCGCAGCCCACCCCCATGAGCCAGACCACAGTTTATGAGCCACGTACATAAATAAATACATAAATAAATAATATATATAAATTGTCAATATTTGTGTGTTTGAGATATTAAATGCACCCAGTATATGTGAAAAATATGATAGAAATTCAAAATGTCTGTTTTTTCTACACGTCCCCTCTAGCTCTGTGCACGTGATCAGCTCTGGGGCGCTGGAGAAATCGCCCCAGGAAGGCAGGTCTCTGGAGCAGCTTAGCCAATTGCTGATTTAAGATATAAATGTTTGACATAATCTGTAGCCAATCAGCAAGCTCCAATCAGGTCAGCTATGGGCGATTCTTTTAGCGCCCCAAACTGCGCGGCCGCGCTCATGCACGCCACTTCTAAAGTCAGGACGAGTCATAGGGCGCCATTTTTACTGTATGAGAATTGGGAACAAAATGACTCCCAACTCTAACTCGGGACAATCTCTCCTTCAAGATCTGTTTGAGAGGAAAATTTTAGCAAATAAACTACTTGTGAAAGAGCTGGGCCCAGATCAACCTGATATCTCTATCAGACACCAGGCTAGCGATAAAGGGAAGCAGTATGTGAGAGGATTCTCTCGTAGCTGGTATACTGGAAAGGCCTGGCTGGCTGGCTGTGGCCATGCTAATGCCTTATTTTGCTTTCCGTGCCTTATTTTGCTTTCCGTGCCTTATTTTGCTTATTTTGCGCGATATTCTAATTTTTCGAGTTTCACCTGTAACTCCGATTGTATTCGTCTGAAATAGAATGTAATATACACCTAGAGTTGAGGGTGAGTAAATCATGGGCTAATTTTCATTTTTGGGTGAATTATCCCTTTAATACTATGTTTGCTATTTACTGTAGATGTTGTGGAATATTTTCTTGAAAAACACTCAAAATTGTTGCAGGTAATACTTTTTTATTTGATCAGCTAATTAACCAAGTGTTTGGGTTCAATTTCAAATTCATATGGAACGTTTGTGCAATATGTTTGTTTTTGTGCAAGAATGCCTCAACCTTTTAATATTGGCATTAAATAATTACTTTTCACTGAGCACTGTTATCCTGCAGTTTGTTTTAAATTGTGTTTGTTAAACTTTTATTTATATAACATTTCCAACACCCAAGGTCGCTTTACAAAGATAGGTTAAGGAATTGAACAAAATAAACCTCAACATCAAAGATCGACATACCAAGGGCAGAAAGTAATATACAGAGGTCACTTACAAAGTTAGGTTAAAGATTCAAGCAAATAACATATCCATGACAAGGTAGAGTTTAAAGATTGTGAGCTAAAGAATATTCAGATAAAAAATGAGTTTTTAAGAGGTTTTTGAAGGAGAAAGGGGTGGATGTTTGACGGATGTCTTGACGAAGAGCATTCCACAACGCCAAAAGACCTGGGTCCCATGGTTACCAGACTTTTGAAAATGACCGAATATGACACAGCCCCACCTAAGATATTTTCCACCAGCCGCCACTGCAAAGTAATCTATTCACATAGTGTTCTCTCTTTTAAAATGTAAGCAACTGTAACTGTCAGCATTATCCCATATGAGTAAAGGATTGAAGTCTCTCGGTTGAAACAAGAGCAGTTCAGTCAGTCTGCTGTTTTATTACAAACGTTACTCCTGGTCAGAGGCTTCCGTAAATATTTAGTTTATACGTAGTTACGCTTCAACTAAGTTTAATAGTGCAACACAAAATATTTACTAGTATGTAAGTTGCAACTTAGAGCCCCTTTATGTCAAAACTAGGCTAAGTTGTAACTTGCGCCCAGCTGGTTCAACCGGCCCAAGATGATGATTTAATGAGAGATACATTTCTTAGACCATGAATCACTAGAGTTGTCCTACTCCTTGGGGAGAGGCTGGTCACCTGTTTCCATGTTCAAGGGGTTAAGGATATTAATCAATGTCAATGTCTGCTTTTTTGAAGACAATATTGCTACAGACTTTTGTCAATGCCCTACAGAGAACCACTTTGTTCAGTCACACGTTCAACCATACCCCCCATGCCTGTCAAGCTCATTGCTAGAGCTTGCCTTCCTAAGGGCTTCCGCTCTACTCTTCCCTGCTTGACCTATTATTTGATATTTGACCACTCGGTTGCAAGACACTTGCTCTTTGGAGCTCAAATGTCACTGGGGCATCTTGTCAGCTCGTAGACTCTGGCTGACAGCGATTTCACTTTAATGTGCTACAAGGCAGGAAGAACTAGGGGCAAGTGGCTATTTCACCATAACTGTGTCGGCCAGGCAGGTCATGATGCAGCATTCACATAAAAGTGGAGAAGCTAGTTCATCAGCTTCGGGAATCCACCAACACAAGACGCAGATCTTTTAATAGATCATGTTGATTGCTTATATTGAGTCATACTATGAGGCTGTTGAATGCTTGATTATGGTTGGTTAACAAACATTCTAAGGTGTGCAATTATTTCCCAGTAAACGCACAGCTAAAGTATTTCAAGGCAGGTCTTGACTGCATTATAGTTCCATATCACTTCACCAAATTATTTTAGTTATTTCAAAGCAAAATAACCAAAAGTTACAGACACTGACCAAACTAATAAATATAACAAACAATAGGATAAAAATGACAAAATATTATGTTTACCCCACAAAATAATGTTTCATGATATGAAAGCTTTAGCATAAGTTCTGCGGGGAAGACTCAATTGTTACATCACCCATTACCTTCTCATCTATCCAATCGTGTTCTAATACTTGTGGTATAAAAGATGGGTACTTACACATGTCTGAGTTCGCAGACCAAGATGGTTCCTTCCCCTCCTTCCTCCCCACCACCACCAGGATGGTCCCTTCCCATACCTCACAGGGGGTCGGCTGTGCCCCTGCCTTCGTCTTCATTTAAACGCCATTATCGTTTATCACAGGTTCACGTTTAAAGTCTGTTCAGAGGGAACGGTGTCGTCTTAGCGGCCCCTAATTTAATAACAAATGATAATTTTAACTAACTTTAGCTGGAAAATAACATTATTCAAGAACCGCTATAAAGCCAAAACAATCTCTGTTACCTTAAATTAAATGTTTACCTCTGTTAAGCTGCTTTGAAACAATCTACATTGTTAAAAGCGCTATGTAAATGAAGATGACTTGACACACACACACACACACACACACACACACACACACACACACACACACACACACACACACACACACACACACACACACACACAAACACACATAGTAGAGACCCAGAAAGACATGACACAGGTAGTTCACACTTAATCAATCACTGAATGTCTCTCTCTCTCATAGTCTATGTGGCGAGCAGGACAAGGTCGAGGGCCGTGAGAGATATGAGGCCGATGCATAGCGCAGGTGTCGCTCATCAGTAATCACGGCACCGGCCTCGCGCCGTCCTCCCACGGCCCTCGACCTCGTCCTGCACGCCACAGTCTGCATTTCAGTTGCTAAGTTTTGGAGTTAGAAATGGCTTGGGATGGGATAAGAAATTAATTCTACACACAAGAGCGTTTTAAGGACAAAAACTTGACAATTGTCTTGAAATAAAACATCAGAACAATGTTTTGAGGTGTGTTGACCATAGTGGAAAGTGGAATAATTGACTTCGGGCCATTGAATTATTAGAAATATAATGCACACCTGGGGTGTAACTTTGCTTTGTGTCGTGATTGCATTATTTTTCTAATAATTCAACGGATCATCGTCAGTTATTCCTTTATTTATCTGATCAGCAGTAAACACCCATAATGACACCTATCTGTTAAATTTTAGTCTCTGTGTATTTAGTGAGATAATAAAACATTCAGGGGGGGTGGATGAAAATGTAGAATGAGTGTTTTTGTTATCTGTTAATAGGAAATATATAATCCCAAAGGTCAGTATATGATCCTCAGACTGAAGAGCTACATAAATACAGCAATACTTATTTCCCTCGCCCGGCCTGATAGTTTGACTTAAACCAGGGTGGATAGATGAGGGCAAGGACTCTGAATCTGTTTGCCTTGTGCCATGAGTGACAATGCAGTACATTGGAGGAGGATTTGAAAGGGAGATAGGTGGAGCAGAATAGCAGTCACATCATTTCTGGTTTTTGCAACCTGTTCAAAGATTGCAACTAAATGCTTGTCTTCTGTAGAGCTGACAGGGAGAAGTGGGCGCTCAGTGAACCATGGCTTGGCTGCCATGAAATGACAGGAATCATTGGCATACATTTCAAACAGCTTGCACGATTCCATTAAAGTGCCACATACTCCACTTTAAAATAGACAAGAAGGAATCCACTCTGATAGATAGAGACTAGAATGGATTATTGATTTTTCTCCTTTGGAACTTTGGAAAATTACACAAAATCTAGGGTGAATTATAAAAGCCTACTAAATGGAAAACTAAAAAAGACAATGATCAAATGCACATCTAATATATATATAGTTCAGAAGAACTGCATTTATCTGAAATAGAAAGATTTTGTAACATTATAAATGTCTTTATTGTCACTTTTGATCAATATAATGCTTGCGGATTAAAAAAAGTGAATCTCTTTCCAAATAAATAGAAATAAAGATCTTACAGACCCCAAACTTTTGAACGGAAGTGTATAATGTTAGAAAAGCTTTCTATTTTAGATACATACTGTTCTTTTGAACTCTCTATTAATCAAATAAACTGTTTTCAACATGGATAATAATAATAATTAATATTTCTTGAGCAGCAAATCAGCATATTAGAATGATTTCTGAAGGATCATGTGACACTGAAGACTGGAGTAATGACTCTGAAAATTCAGCATTGCCAACACAGGAATACGTTACATTTTTAAATATATTCAAATAGAAAACAAGTTATTTTAAATTGTAACAATATTTCACAATGTTTTTTTTTTAAAACATTAAATAATCTTACCGATCCCAAACTTTTGAACGATATATAATTTCAAATTCATTCCAGGAAACCTCATTGCCTTCATCTGATGTATAAAACGTTTCTCTTTAAAACAATCTCTGCCTATTTAAAAAAAAAAAAAAAAAGCCTACTATTTCAAATGCTTCCATTATGTCAAGTCAAGAAAATACTCTATATTTTTTTATACAATACATCCATTTGAAGTCCTGGAATGGGCTCTAATTTTCAAAAGTTATTTTAAACACTAAGATCCTCACCAGGCACTCCTCTTATCTATGATTCCGTCCCTTCTAATTAATTTATCCGAGCTCTATGAGAGAAGTGTATACCTACTTACAGTGAATGCTGCAAAAGTGATCGTCTCATTTTCATCTGACAAAATGATGAAAATTAAATGTGAGCCTTAGGAAGATAAATGTGTATTTGAAGCAGGAAAACTCATACTCTCACACAGAGCTGTGTTAAACAAGTATTTCACATTGGAATACACCAATGTAATCTTTCTTTCTTTCTTTCTTTCTTTCTTTCTTTCTTTCTTTCTTTCTTTCTTTCTTTCTTTCTTTCTTTCTTTCTGCCTGCCAGCCAGCCAGTTTCTGTTTATTACAGCATTCTTAATATTGCTTTCTTAGAAACTCAACTGATATAAACAATTTCATCTGTTTTTTTTTCTGTTTGAATTTTGCAAAGACATTAGGTGGTCTCTCTCTCTCCACTCAGGTCCAGTGACAGGGTTCTATCTCACAGCTACACTTGACTGAGTTTAACTGACACTCAAATGTCAGACCAGCAGCCCTCAAACCACGACTCTCACATGCTCTACAGACTCACCCAATTAACTTGCTTTCACTTCACACCGTGGCAAAGAGCTTCATAATAGGTGGTCAAGGTGCAGCATGTCTACTTCGCCTTTAAGACAGCTCACATAGAGCGAGGCAGACTCACTCTCACCTCATGGTCTGCTTATGGTGACAGGAAGAATGCATGCACTTAGTTAGAACCAGTTAAATTTTAGACAATTTATCTGGCAAATCATGTTTTAAGTGAAAATTATGTAATTATTAAATTATTAAAACTGTTGGCATAAAATAATGCCTTACAGAAAACCTTCTTTCAGCATAGTTTTACATTAATGATGTTTATTAATCAACTCAATTACCATCAGGAGGTATATATGTATATATATATATATATATATATATATATATATATATATATATATATATACATATACATATACAGATACATATATATATATATAGGACTGTCATTGTTAACATTGAAAAAATTAATGCAATTAATGCAGTATCCTTTTTTTATGTCATCCTTTTGGCTAGAGTTATATTATATGATCACACTTTTCTTCATGGAAATGCTTTTAAACCATTCAAGTGCAACAAGAAAAAAAAGAATGCACTGGCTGTGAATGTCCTGTCACACACAAGACACGCCAGTATCATGCGCACAGACACTGTGCCAGAATCAAGTTCTCTTCCGCACTTGAATGAACAATAACACAAACAATTATGCCAAAATTTCTGTTTTGTCGAGTATTCTCATTAGAGCAGTCTTAAAATAGTTAAATAAAGTCTTAAATGAACGTAAAAAGTTGTGAGAAAATGAGATGCAGATCATGAGATCATATGATGGTATTGTAATGACCCGGCAGTCAGCGCTAGCATCTGGGTGCATTATGGGTAATTGTTTGTTGGGAGTTGATTTATGTGTTATTACAGCAAGATGGTTGATTTTTTGTGCTAGTAAATTTATGTGAGTTTATGTTCAAGTTAGGTCAGGTGTTCTTGGTTAATTTACTGCATTGTTATGTAAAAATGTGTCTCTCACCATCATGGAGATAGAAATGTAAGGGAGAGACTTGGCGATAGGGCCTGATAATGGGAAGTTTGGTTTATTTTGCTGACTAAGATTTTTTACTATCGTTCAGCAAAGTAAACTAATCTTTTTCAAGTAATTTCATTCATGTCAGCATAATACAACTTAAATGGCATGTTAAATGTCCCAACACAACTAGTACTTAGGAAAATCTTGATTACATTTGTAAAAATAAACTATAGGGTAATGCAGCCAAAGCCAAATTTTAAGAAACCGAAATGTTTTATTTATTGATTAGTTGTTGGGTCTTAAGTTTAGGCTATTGCAGTCTGATTCTGTTCACCTCTCCTCCTGATCCGAGACGTTCTTTCCTTTGCAACCTCATATTTATAAGGTTTGTTCTCCTCCTCTCGTGTCTCGAGACGTTAGTTGTCGACTCGTCAGTGTCTGACTCTAATCTGTCTGCTGGGCCGTGCCGTGTGTGATACAGCAGGGCCGAAAATAGAAATGATTAGTTCATCTTTCGAGTCTCAAGTTCGGGTTCGGCCGGGTCCGAGTCTTTCGTACTTCCTGTCAGTCCCATAGAGGCTATGCTGTCAGTACCGGAAAGAGAAATGATTAGTTCATTTTCTTCGAGTCTTTGGGTTTTGAGTCTTTCGTTCTTTTGTCACGTGACCGCTGGTATCTCGCATCAAATACAACATTAGATTCGTATTATTGACTGCGTCTAAATGTATATTGTTTTATATTTAAGAATTAAAATACAAAATATGTCCAATAAACATTTTCTGAAAAATAAAAGTTCCATCTTATTATTGTCCCTGTCCGTCACTTTTCTAAATGTTTCTTGTGCATCTGTGGTGTGTTTTATTATATATTATACATTAATTAACTACTATATTATACATTAACTACGTGCTTGTTTCTAAAAAGTTTGTGAATTAGTAGGCTATTCAATACGGTGACAATTCACGTGACAAAAGAATGTAGGACTCAAACCCGAAGACTCTGAAAAAAATGAACTAATCATTTCTTTTTCCGGTACTGACAGCATAGCCTCTATTGGGGCTGACAGGAAGAACGAAAGACTCGGACCCGGCCGAACCCGAACTCGAGACTCGAAAGATGAACTAATCATTTCACTTTCCGGTACTGACAGCATACTCTCTATGGGACTGACAGGAAGAACGAAAGACTCGGACCCGTCCCGAATCCGAAGACTCAGAGATGAACTAATCATTTCTGTTTCCAGTACAGATTCAAAACCCATGTGTTGCGCAATGCGCATGCGCAGTTAACATAAAATGAAAGAATCACTGTAGTCACAGTAGTCCCGAGTCATATTAAAGATTTGTTCAAAATGAACGAATCGTTCATGAACGACACATCACTAATAGGGCCTTTCCTGTGTAGATCTTTCTGTTTATCGGAATGCATAGCTGATATAAAACATTGGATGACTAGTAATTTCCTACTTCTAAATTCTGAAAAAACAAAGATTCTAATTATTGGACAAAAAACTTCCACACGTAATTACCTATAATACTGTCTAACACTTGATAGCTGCTCTGTTAAGTCTTCGTCATCAGTTAGGAACCTGGGTGTGCTCTTTGATACCAATCTTTCATTTGAAAGTTACAGGTCTAGTATCTGTAAAACTGCATTTTTCCATCTTACAAACATATCTATATTACGCCATATGCTCTCATTGACAAATGCGGAACATGTCATCAAGGCTAGATTATTTTAATACTCTACTGGGTGGTTGCCCTGCACGCTTAATAAACAAACTACAGATAGTTCAAAACGCACCAGCTTGAGTTCTTACCAGAACCAGGAAGTATGACCATATTAGCCCGGTTCTGTCAACACTGCATTGGCTGCCTATTAAACATCGTATACATATTTTTTTAATATTGCTGATTACTTACAAAGCACTAAATGGTTTAGCTCTGCAGTACTTGAGCGAGCTCTTAACGCATTATAGTCCTTCACGTCTATTGCGATCTCAAAATTCCGGCCAGTTAATAATACCTAGAATACCAAAATCGACTGCTGGCGGTAGATCCTTTTCCTATTTAGCACCAAAACTTTGGAACAGTCTTCCTACCATTCTCCGGGAAGCAGACACACTCTGTCAATTCAAAGCTAGACTAAAAACACATCTCTTTGACCTAGCATACACATAATATATTATATACTTCTATAATTCAATGTTAGGCTGCATAGATTAGGTCAGCCGGAACTGGGAACACTTCCCTTAAATCCTGATGTACTCGTTACATCATAAGAAGAATGGCATCTACGCTAATTTTAGTGTCTTTGTTTATCCCAAGGTTTTCCCGCAGCCTACCGGATCCAGGCCGTATCCAGATCTGATTAGGATCTTTGCCTGGACCCGATGACAACGCAGTGCTGAAGTACCAACTAGCCTCTCCCTATGGAGGATCCCTTTCCCACTCTACAGATAAAACGTTGCGATTCCGGTTCACGTACCCACCCCGAAGTGATAAAATAAAAAAAAATTCTGTATCAAATTACAGATACTGTAAATCCGGCCTCTAGTTCATAAACGCCAGAGGAGAACTGGCCCCCGACTGAGCCTGGGTTCTCCCAAGGTTTTTTTTCTCTCCATTAAGTCACCTGATGGAGTTTTAGGACACCAGTAGGTCTCTTGATGGAGTTTTTCGGTTCCTTGCCACTGTTGCCTTTGGCTTGCTCAGTTGGGGATATTCGAATTAATTAACCAAGCATTAATACCATTGATCAGCCCTACCAAACGTGGATGTTTTTTCCACTAAGAAACAAGCATTGTTGTGTTATTTGATTGATACAGTGAAGCTGCTTTGATGCAATTTGTATTGTGAAAGGCGCTTTATAAATACACTTGACTTGACTTGACTTCATTTACACCGAAGAGTGAAATGAACTTAGCCTGAATCATCAACTGGCAACTTCACCTCAAACGGACATTCAAAATCGCAGCGCTTGGCTCGCTCTGGAAGAACGAGTGTACACGTGACGATCCCAGGATCGAGACACATGCCTTCTTCATATCAGCCACACAAAATAGTTATATGCAAGTATTTCGTCTACTAAGCTTTCATAGCATTAAGATTTGTTTACCCCCGTTTAGGGTGATGCTAATTTCTTGTGGTCTCTCAGAGGGTTTTGTCCAGGTGAATTTTGCAAAACTGTGATCCTTACGGATCTCTCTCGCTCTCCCTCTCTCTTCTCGCTCTCCTCCTACTCTTACTCGTATCACCATGTAACTCCTTCGTGATCCTCCTCCGGGGATCTTTTTCCTTTGTTTGTTTAAGTTTTATTTTTCCTTTCTACTTTGTTCATTTCCTCAGACAAGTAAGTGAACTTAGCCGTTTCTTTGGTCATTTTACGTCCGAGACTTTTAAGCCTTCGTTCGAAAGTGCTCGCTCCGGACCCATCCACAGGCCACGTGACTCTTCCATGGAACACATCCACGGAACACATCCACATGCCTTCGAAGCAGCCACACAACGAGCCAGTGCACGTATTCGTACCGGGCTTTAATAGCATTAAGATGTGTTTCCCCGTGTTGTCCCTCAAAGGTTTTAAGGTCTGTAATTTGCCACTTATCCTTCCAGATTCTCTCTCTCTCTCTCATTCTCTCTCTCTCTTTATTGATGCTTTCTCTTTCATTGTGTCGTTGCCATTATTGTGTTTGTAAATACATTTACTGTAACGTTAGTAACTGTATACGTAGTTTTCCTTTATTAAATGCATTATTTCCATTTATTGATTCTGTCTCTGCTCATTCAAGTCCCTTTAATGTATAAAGATCCAAAGCTATGTGCTTTACAACATTTATTGATACTTAAACAGTATCGTTATAGACCAGGAAGGTTGTCCCTTGTGGCCAGAGGGATAACTTCTCTTGGAAGTCTATAAGTAGGATAATTTTGGTGAGGTTTGATTAGATCGAATTATCAGGTTTGCTGGACAAACAGATGATTTCATTATAAATTAATCCCCTTTAGGATTATCCTGACGATAGATCTATGATAGACAATTGATATATTAAATATGTAATTATAATCCGTTGTGATTAAGTATTAATATACAATTGAGCTGATAATAACCTGTCTGTAAAATATAGTCTACATATGCTATTAATTATGATCCCTTGTGATTAATTTTCTGGGTACACATATGAATACAGATGCAGGGAAAATATTATCTCTTTATGGGAGATTTAACATGTATGATTATCTGGGTCCACCTGTATGAATAATTATTAATTGAAAAATTACTAATTTTGAATACATATCCCCAAAGCCTGACCCAGGTTCCCTTACAGATAAATACTAAATAGAAATGCCTGCTCGCATTTCACGACACAATGCCAACCAACAACACAGATCGGCCAGAGGAGCGGACGAGCTGTGCTGAAAGTTTGTACTGAGTCTCTCGCTTAGACACATGACGTTGCATGTGAGTGACTCTTTCACAAATCAAACAGCACCGTTCTTTCACAGACAATGGCAAATGACTAGTTAGCTAAGATAGAATGTATACCACTAATTCAACCACTAATTCAACGCGATTGTTTCATACGAGCACTCCAGCGGTTTAATATAAATACAATGACGTAATGAACAATAAGGCCTTGATTGGTGACTGAGGAGCATCGCTCACATCACCTTCAAAAATGCTGAAAATGGAGATTCCTTCGTCCATATCAGATTAATTTGTTCTGGTACCATAATCTGGCTAATATGAGATTTCTTCGTCAGAGAAGGCTTACGCTCGATTTATATCTGAAATTAGGATTTCTTCGCTAATATCAGGAGTTTCCCATCGTACGATTTAAATATGCATTATAGCATTTGAGAAACTTTCTGCCATTCGTAGGAAGGAATATTCAAGCTATAGTTTTGCTGATTTACTCAGAAACTTGTACGTGCATGTATGAGATGTTAATAAAAACTTATGGGACAACATATGATTGATTACTGTCTGCTTGCATACAATGTTTAATACGATGCCCGCATTCTCCACCATGTGTAAGGAACTTAGCTATAGGAAATATTAATAATCGATATAAACTTTGATTTATGAGTTATGATTAATTATGAATATTTGGGTCAGTTAATTGGATTGACTTGACATGGCTAAATGAATATTACAATCAATTAATCAGTTCGTCCAACAAACTCTTTTTATTATTAATTTACTCTAAGAAAAGGGTATCTTCCATGGCCACAGAAGAATAATTATTTCTTAGCATGTACAGCGCTTTGAGCATGTAGCTAGATCAAGATCATAAAAGAGACTTTGTTTGCAAGCAGTGAATCAGAACCAAATACATAAAGTGCACAAGTTTTATTAACTAAATCATTAACATGAATATCTAAACAAACATACATAAATACATAAATACATGTGTAGGAAAAAGGAGTGAGAGATGGAATGATGTAACGATAGATAAGATCCATCTAACTATGAGAAGTACCAACAGCATTTCATTTTCATATTTCATTGAATTGAATACTTGCATTTGTAGTGGGAACAATTCTTGAAGTTGTGGAAAATTGAAGTCGATGAGGGTTCCGGCAGTGGCAAGTGGAAGTTGTTTGAAAGTTATCTTTCTCCATGAGCGGATGGCTGGTTTGGTCAAGGCCTGGGGCCCTGGGCCCTGTTGAGGCCACGCCGAGCACCCAGGAGAAGTGTGGTCACATGTGGACTGTCTCTAATAAAGCCTGAGAAAGATCCAACCCCTAAGGGTTGACTGGACCAATAAGCAAGGTGAAATGTCCGAGTGGGAAGGTTGCTCTAGTTAATTTACAAGTCTTTGTCCTAAGCGTGATTATACCTTCATTAATGCTCAGATAGATATAACATATCCACATTGCATTCTAGAATAAGGTGATGAACATTGTAGCAATAATCAGATGATCAGCGCAATCATGTGGTTTTAATCAACTAAGTCTCTAATTAAGTAAACACTCCTCCATTCTTCAGATTGTGAAAGAAACAGATGTCATGGGACTTTTTAAGTTACTGATTCACACACAAGCAAATGGCGATGGGACTTAATTAAATGACCGATGCCAGAAGTGCCCCCGCGGCGTTTTTCGCTGATAAGTAATCACAGGGTCCTCTGTCTTACCACATGTGACCCAACAGGGGCGCCTCTCTGGCCGGAGATCCCGTGGTGTCCCCTCTGCAGGACACCTCACAAACACAGACAACCTTGTGTAATGAACCACACTGGTCATTGTAATCCAGACTTAAAACTCATCAATTCAAAGAATACGCACACACATATCATTGCCCGGGAGGGGAGTGAGCAAAAGTTCACCACATCTTCACCGCTGAATGATCCGGCCACGTCCACAGTACACACACACACACACAAATGTTTTTTTCAATCTCCTCAATTGAGAGACTTGTACTATGATATATTCGATATGTTTTATGTTTGCCCATGTTCCATTGGGGTTAGATGTGATCGTATTATAATTCTAAATGAACAGAGGTGCTTTTAGATGCATTTTTAATGTAACTGTGTTTTCCTATAATGTTTTTATGTCGTTCTTCACACCTTTAGAATCCTCTTGATCTGACCAAACCATATATATATGGGTGCAAACCGTAAAATGTATGTTACTATGTTTTATCATCTCTGGAGTAAAATTGAACGCATTTTTACATCACGGTCATGAAACATGCAAAGTCGATCTCGAGGGAACAAAGGAACACTTATCCGCACACTTTCCTCCCAGCTGATTGGTGCATTCACGCCAGAGGAGGCGTAAACAGAAGTGTCTTTAAAGAAGACCACCAAGCACCTCATCTTTAGGTTTTTAGTAGGAGAAGAGTAAGGAGGGGGGGAGAAAGAACTGCATCTTTGGGGGAACTCCCTTCTTCGAGGGAACTTCGACTTTTGACTGGACTCTTCCCTCTCCTTCGATCCGATGTAACCATCATACTCGTGATCCCCGCCCTGGGGGATCTTTCCTCTTCTTTTCTTTTGCTTAAGTTTGTTTTTCCTTTGCTCATTTCACCAGAAATGAATTTAGTCTGAATTATTTATTTGGTAATTTACGTCAAAGACCTTCAAGCCTTCTTTGAAACTGCGCACTCCAGACCGCAGCAAACCACGTGACGCTCCAACGGAACACACAAAGACCAGCAGCTCACACACGCCACAGGGCTCAGACACATGAGAACTATATGCAAGTATATTTGAGTTACCAAGATTTTAGAGCATTAAGACTGTTTTTCCGTGTTGTCTCTTAAAGGTTTAAATGTCCAGGTGAATTTTGCCAAACTGTGATCCTACGGATCTCTCTCTCCCTCTCTCTCTCTCTCTTTCTTCCCAACTCTCTCTCTCCCTCTCATTTTTATCTTCCTCTCACATCCTATTTTAATTCGTGTTTGTAATGTTTTTCGTTTTGTTTGTTTCGGGTGTATATACATATATTCTGTGTGAATTGTAGTTCGATGTATTATTAGTCCAACTATTAAAACCATTATATTCTTGATTGCCTTCTGTCAAATGCTCATTTTACAAAGTCAATGAAATCTCGATCCTAGCAACAAAGCTTTCATTATTGACTACGTTGCGTAGTCTAATTTTATAAACACAGGAAAATTAATGTTCACGGCCAGAAAATTGATATTTCTTGGAGTTTATAAGAAGGGATAACTTTGTTGAGAAGTTGATAAGTTAATCTTACGGCCGTTTGCTGGACAAACAGTTCGATAGCTAAATTAACTCCATTAAAGGTTATCTCATATAATCGATCTGAAAATGGACCATTGACATATGAATGAGGAATTATAATTCGGTGTGATTGATCATTCGTGTGTACAATCAATCTATTTTCAACTTCGATAATTTAACTGTAATATGCAATATATTAATCATATTCATGATTAATTATTAAAATTCCCTATATATAATTTGAGCTAATTTAATGTAAAACTAAATGTTGTTACAACATCAAAGTGTGAGTCATTAAATGAGGATTTATTTGGTAGGAGGCATGATACAGGTGAGGTTACACTGATAGTTAGTTGGTTGTATACCAAGGTACATACCATAACATATGAGGAGCTCTTTTCCAAAACGCGATAAATCCATTTCAATAGTTTTCAGGAAATTTTTTTTTTTTTTACCTAGACCCACATAATTTGTGAATATTCAATTTAGCCTGTTAAAATGTTTTTCCCCTCAGTCTGAACATGTTGAACAATGATTATTAAATCAAACAACAATATTGTTGATGATAAATTCAAAGTAATTTTTTTTTCAAAATGCTATAAATCCACAAAAGAAAAATCCAAAAATGGATGATTTTGGCCACTTAATTAAGTTTTGTTTTGCAGAAAGCTTTTCTTTAAAGTGAATTTCGTTTTGTATAAATTGTATCTTAATTTTAATAATTTTTTCATCAACCAATTGCCTGGATTTAATAAATAAGAAGCAAATAGACAATATAATCATGACATGGAGGCGCCGGCGTGGTCACTTGCATTGCACGTGAACTGGAGCGCCTCTCATCATAAATTAACCAACACTCAGCGTATGCCTCGTCATGAGAAATATATCTAAATAGAAAGCTTGAAATGTCTTTAAACAAAACAATTAAAAACAAAAATAAATAGCATACTCTCTGATTATGTAATCCATTACATGCATTTCTCTCTAGGCGCGTTCACTACAGAGATGCTGATCGTCAATTTCATCTTTGCAGACACTGACACACAGAAAACAGTTGATTAATAAAAATAAAATATAAATTTCGTTTTTTGAACGATATTCGACTTTTGCTCCTTGATTGTCGAATGCCATTTTTGGCAGAATTTATTAACAGAAACCTTTGGCAGCAGCATCTACCCCAGGTGTAGGTCTCACTGGCTCCTCAAGGCCATCAAAAGTGTTATCACCGTTTAAAACACTCATTTTGAGGAATGAATGAACAAAAACAAACCTCTGTTCAGCGCGCCGATGTTGGATTGCTCACTGAATCACTGAATTCTGATTGGTCGAGAGAGGATTTATCGCGTTTAGGCTAAAAATAGGTTTAGCGCTTATCGCGGTTTGGAAAATAACTACATCTTGCAGTACATTTTAAACAAGGAAATATAGCGATTTGGCATGAAACATTGATGGAGCAGTGAATAGGTTCAAAACACAGCAAAATGACATGACAAACTAATTTTTTTTTTTTAAATGGCGTTTATGGCATTTTGGAAAAGAGCTCCTCATATACATAATAGTACACAAGACAGTAAACCATTTACAATGTTTCTTTCACAGTTTTATGCATGTTCATTTATAGATCAGTTAGTCTATGATTAATGCAGCAAAGTCTGTATTAAAGATTGTTTCTGTCTTCCCATTGTCTCTCTCTTGCGCATGTGGCCACAGGAATGTGGTCGTAAAATCTCCTTATCAGCCCTGTAACATGACACATTTGGATCAATTGCTCCTGTCTGCCTTCCTGCCTGCTGTGAGTTTGTTTGCGTCGAGGCTGTAAGCTCTAAGCCTCGTATTAGCTTCGTATTTCTTTCTGTTTTGAACTATCATTTACTATCATTTCTAGTTGTTTATATTACTAAATACAGTTTACCCACCATCTCAGATTAACCTTACATCGCTAGCTTTCGTTATTGTTAGCACAGCACGCTAGTGTTAACGCGCCACCCACGCTCATTTATTTATTATTTATTTTCTCGCGCGCACCCGCGCCTTTGAGTTCATAAAAGCCCAGGTAAGTAAGAATCAGTCAACACAAACGGTGCGTAATGTCTTGCCCTGTTATTGTCACCTGTTTGTCACCACTCTTCCGTTCCGATTACCATAACAAATCGATTTGCCCCACTCAGTGAAATACCAACTGAGAATTCTGTTGATTGTGCCCTGGTAATTGGTGATTCGATCACACGGAGCGTGAAAATAGAGACACCAGCCACCATAGTCACATGTTTGCCGGGAGCCAGAGCGCCTGACATCAAAGCAAATTTAAAAGTGCTGGCTAATGCTAATCATAAATTCTCTAAGATCATTATTCATGTCGGCACTAATGATGTTCGACTCCGCCAGTCGGATATCAACAAAATTAATATTATAGAGGTGTGTGAACTCGGAAGTACGATGTCAGGCACTATAATTTGCTCTGGCCCCCTTGCTGTTCACAGGAGTGATGAGATAGTTAGCAGATTGGCCTCACTCAATGGTTAGTTGTCTAAGTGGTGTCCGTTGAAAAATATTGAATTCATAGACAATTGGAAAAGTTTTTGGGGCAAGCCTGATCTGTTGAAAAGAGATGGCATTTATCCCTCCTGGGATGGTGCTGCTCTTCTCTCTAGTAATTTGGCTCATAGTCTTAGAGCTAAAACATGACAATCTGGGGCCCAGGTCAGGAAGCAGACAGACTGGCTAAACCGACCGTCTGCTTGCGACCTCACGTCACCAAGGTCAGATAAATCCCATCACATAGAGCCTCTTTCACCTAGATATCATCATATAGAGACTGTGTCTGTTCCCCGAATTTGGAAATCCAAAAAACGTCAGGTAAAAAATGTAATTGATGTTCAACAAATAAAAAACAGATATAATACAGATGAGCAAATGATAAAGCTTGGGTTGCTGAATATTTGATCCCTTACTTCAAAATCGCTCATAGTTAATGATATGATTTCAGATTATAATCTAGATGTGCTGTTTGACAGAAACCTGGCTAAAACCAAATGATTACATTACTTTAAATGAGTCAACCCCACAAGATTACTGTTATAAACATGAACCTCGTCTAAAAGGCAAAGGGGGAGGTGTTGCTGTAATTTATAATAATATTTTCAAAACTACTAAGAAATCTATTTTTAAATATACTTCTTTTGAAGTGTTGGTGCTTAATGTAAAAATATATAGTGTAAACGATAAATCACGTTTGAGAATTCTGCTGGCTACTGTACACAGGTCACCAGGGCACCATGAAGATTTTATCAAAGGATTTGCGGACTTTCTATCAGAATTAGTATTGGCTGCCGATAAAGTACTAATTGTTTATTAGTGATTTTAATATACATGTAGATAATAAAAAATGTGCCTTGGGATTGGCACTTAAAGGAATTGTAAACTCAATTGGAGTTAGACAACACGTGTCAGGACCTACTCATTGTCGTAATCATACTCTAGATCTAATACTATCACATGGAATAGACGTTGATGCCGTTGAAATTTTGCAGCAGAGCGATGACATCTCAGACCATTATCTAAACTCATGTAAATTACATTTAGCCAAGGCTGCAAAGCCGACTCCGTGTTATAAATATGTTAGACCTATAACTTCTGCCACTAAAGATTGCTTTATCAATAATCTTCCTAATCAGTTTCATCATCTCAGCATCCCGGATAGCTTAGAAGAACTTGATATTGCAACAGAAACTTTTAACTCTCTCTTTTCCAGCACTTTAGACGCAGTTGCTCCGTTGCGCTTTAAGAAGATTAAAGAAAATAGTCCAACGCCGTGGTACAACGAGCACACTCAGGCCCTGAAGAGAGCAGCCAGAAAAATGAAGCGCAACTGGAAGAAAACAAAACTAGAGGTATTTCGGATTTCATGGAAAGAGAGCTCGATTGCTTACAGAGAGGCCTTAAAAGCTGCTAGATCTGCTTATTTTTCAACCCTATTAGAAGAAAATAAACATAATCCTAGATACTTATTTGAAACAGTGGCTAAACTAACGAAAAAGAAAGCTTCAAGCCCAGAAGTTTCCAAGCAGCACAACAGTAATGACTTTATGAACTTCTTCACTTATAAGATTGATAATATCAGGGACAAAACTATAACTATGCAACCGTCTACTACAGTATCGCATCAGGGAGTGCATTGTAGTCTCCCTGAGCAAAAATTTTATTCATTTGTTCTTATAGGAGAGGAAGAATTCTGAAAACTTGTTAATTCATCTAAATCGACAACTTGTATGTTAGACCCTATACCAACTAAGCTACTGAAAGAGATGCTTCCAGAGATCATAGATCCTCTTCTTAATATCATTAATTCGTCTTTGTCTCTAGGATACGTACCAAAAATCTTTAAGCTGGCTATGATAAAACCGCTTGTTAAAAAAACGTAACTTGATCCTTCAGAATTAGTCAATTACAGGTAGATCTCAAATCTGCCTTTTCTGTCAAAGATATTAGAAAAAGCAGTATCCTCACAACTGTGTTCCTTTCTTGAAAGAAATGATATCTGTGAGGATTTTCAGTCAGGATTTAGACCGCGCCATAGTACTGAGACTGCTCTCATTAGAGTTACAAATGATTTACTTTTATCATCTGATCGTGGTTGTATCTCTCTATTAGTGTTACTTGATCTTAGTGCTACATTTGACACAATTGACCACAACATTCTTTTAAACAGACTAGAAAACTATGTTGGCATTAGTGGAATTGCACTAGCATGGTTTAAATCATACTTATCTGACCGTTATCAGTTTGTAGCAGTAATGAAGAGATGTCTTATCGATCACAAGTTCAGTATGGTTTACCACAAGGCTCAGTACTAGGACCGCTGCTGTTCACTCTGTACATGCTACCATTAGGAAATATCATTAGGAAACATGGAATTAGCTTTCACTGTTATGCCGATGATACTCAGCTCTATATTTCTTCAAAACCTAATGAAACTTACCAATTCACAAAATTAACGGAATGCATAGCTGATATAAAAAATTGGATGACTAGTAATTTCCCACAACTAAACTCTGAAAAAACAGAGATTCTAATTTTTGGACAAAAAACTTCCACACGTAATAACCTAGAATACTGTCTAACACTTGATGGCTGCTCTGTTAAGTCTTCATCGTCGGTTAGGAACCTGGGTGTGCTCTTTGATAGCAATCTTTCATTTGAAAGTCACGTGTCTAGTATCTGTAAAACTGCATTTTTCAATCTTAAAAATATATCTAAATTACGACATATGCTCTCATTAACAAATGCGGAACAATTAGTTCATGCTTTCATGATATCAAGACTAGATTATTGTAATGCTCTACTGGGTGGTTGCCCTGCACGCTTAATAAATAAACTACAGCTAGTTCAAAACGCAGCAGCTCGAGTTCTTATTAGAACCAGGAAATATGACCATATTAGCTCGGTTCTGTCAACGCTGCATTGGCTGCCTATTATACATCCTATTAATTTTAAAATATTATTGATTACTTACAAAGCACTAAATGGTTTAGCTCCGCAGTACTTGAGCGAGCTCTTAACGCATTATAGTCTATTTGTCCTGATCGATAAACGAAACAGGAAGCAAAAGCTGGTTACTCAATTTATTGGTCAGAAATACACGAACATAGAAGGATGACGCGGGCGTGGATGGATGACACAGGGACTTTGATGGCCAGCGTGAAGAATCCGTGAAGTGAAGTCCATGAAGAGATGAATCCGTGAACTGCAATCCGTGAGGTGAGGAGTCCGTGCAGTGAAGACACGAAACAACGATCCAACACCAAGACAACGAATCCACAAGAACACGACGAGGCAAAGGGCAGGAGAACGGAAAAGGAACAACACACAAGACATCAACCAACGATCTGACAAAGGAAATGAGAAAACGGTGAGTATATATAGAGAGATGAGATCGGCTGCAGCTGGTGATGAGATAATGAACAGCTGGAGTGGATCAAGGAATGTCACTCAGTCACACCCACTACACACGTGCTTTCATACAACAACATAAACACGAGACGAGAAGGAACCAGTGGTTTTGTATACCGTGACAGTATCCCCTCTCCTAGGAACGCCTCCTGGCGTTCCCAGACTCCTTTACATGTCGATTGTAATCATCGATCAGAGAATGATCCAGGATGTCTCTAGCAGGTACCCAACTGCTCTCCTCTGGACCGTAACCTTCCCAGTTCACCAAGTACTGAAATCCACGCCCCCTCCGCCTAGAATCCAGAATACGATTCACCGAATTGGTGGTATCCCCATCTACGAGACGCGGCGGTGGAGGAACCGGGACTGGCGGATTAATGCGAGCATGAAACACGGGTTTAATTTTGGAAACATGAAACACGGGATGAACCCTCCTGTACACTGGAGGTAAACTAAGGCGGACTTCCACCGGACTAATGATTTTGGTGACAGTGAACGGGCCAATGAATTTGGGAGCAAGTTTATTGGAGACGGATCGGAGAGGAACGTTCCTGGTAGAAAGCCACACTTTTTGACCAACAACGTATACGGGAGGCTTTGACCGGTGGCAATCGGCCTTAGCCTTGGTGCGCGCCCCCACTTGGAGTAGAGTCTCACGGGCTCTAGTCCAAGTGCGGTGACACCTATGAAGTAAGGCGTGGGCGGAGGGGACCGCGACCTCGGATTCCAGACTGGGAAAAATAGGTGGGTGGTAACCTAAGCTACACTCAAACGGAGATAGGCCCATAGCCGACACTGGCAATGTGTTGTGGGCGTACTCCACCATAGACAGCTGTTGGCTCTATGAGGAAGGATTCTTGGACACCAAACATCGCAACACTCTCTCCAGATCTTGGTTGGCTCTCTCGGTTTGGCCATTGCTCTGGGGATGAAACCCTGAGGACAGACTAACCGTCGCCCCCAGTAACTTACAAAATTCTCTCCAAAATTTGGACACAAATTGGGGTCCTCTGTCGGAGACCACGTCCATCGGGAGGCCATTTAAGCGAAACACGTGGTCAACGACTGTCAACGCTGTACGGAGTTCTGGGGGAGGTCAAGGCAGTCAGAGGTGCGGCTAATTGGCTGAAATTGCGAATAAACCGCCGATAGAAATTGGCGAACCCCAGAAACCTCTGTAGGGCCTTACGGGAACTCTGTAGGGCCTTACTTGGCCACTCTACCACAGCCTTAACCTTATCAGGGTCCACCCGCATTCCCTCAG
Organism: Meda fulgida; assembly: GCA_030578275.1. NCBI lineage: Eukaryota > Metazoa > Chordata > Actinopteri > Cypriniformes > Leuciscidae > Meda > Meda fulgida. Next base: position 18,618,995 of record CM060616.1, read on the forward strand.
ACGAAATGATGTACCCTAGGAAAGGAACAGACTGTGCATGAAATTCGCATTTCTCCGCCTTGACAAAAAGCCCATTCTCTAACAACCTCTGAAGCACTCGTCGGACGTGTTGCACATGTTCCTGGAGAGACAAGGAAAATATCAATATGTCATCCAGGTAGACATATATGAACTGATCGATCATGTCTCGCAACACGTCATTGATGAGTGCCTGGAAGACTGCTGGGGAGTTGGACAGCCCGAAAGGCATGACCAAGTATTCAAAGTGCCCACTGGGGGTATTAAAAGCAGTCTTCCACTCATCCCCCTCTCTAATGCGAACCAAATGATAAGCGTTAAGCAAGTCCAATTTCGTGAAGACGGACGCTCCCTGCAACCTCTCGAAGGCTGAAGACATCAACGGCAAAGGATAAGTATTCTTTACCGTGATGTTATTCAACCCACGGTAATCAATACAAGGTCGCAAGGTCGCAGTCTATCCTTCTTCCCCACGAAAAAGAACCCCGCCCCCGCTGGAGAAGAGGAAGGGCGGATGAACTTGGTTGCTAGAGAATCAGAAATATATTTCTCCATAGCCTCCCTCTCTGGGACAGAAAGCGAATATAATTTGCCTTTAGGCGGAGACTTACCTGGCAGTAAATCTATAGCACAGTCATAGGGACGATGCGGAGGAAGAGAAGCAGCCCGAGACTTACTGAACACTTTCTTCAGATCCTGGTACTCCTCGGGCACGTTAGACAAATCCCCTGCCTCCGGCAGTTGTAAGCATAGTGTCCCGCACCACCACAGTATAGGCAAAGGCCCTGGGACCTCCGCCTCTCCCTCTCCTCCCGGGAAAGCCAAGCTCGACCCACCTGCATGGGTTCGTGATCGAAGACTGGGCCGACCGCGTCCCTGCCGCTGGACCGTTGAGTCTCACCTGGTGGAAGGAAAGACGAAACTCTGCCTCCGGCTCTACAAAGTCGAGCATCCACTCTTAAAGCCAGCTCGATAAGTCCGTTCAATGACGTGGGAAGTTCCAGGGCGTAGCTCTCCCTCTGGACGCGGTCAGCCAACCCATGCAGGAACATATCCCACTGCGCCTCCTCGTTCCAATGACATTCGGCCGCCAGGGTGCGGAACTCGATGAAATAATCCGAAACCGGCCTCTCACCTTGACGGAGGTCGGCCAACACCCTAGCGGCCTCTCTCCCCGCGACGGCTCTTTCGAAGACCCGTCTCATCTCCGCGGAGAGTGTCTGGAACGAGGCACAGCATGGATCTTGATTTTCCCACACCGCTGTTGCCCATTGCGCTGCCTTTCCGGTCAGCAAGGTTATGACGAACGCCACCTTGGCCTGTTTAATATGGAAAGTCCTGGGCTGTAATGCAAAAAGCATAGAACATCTCGTCAAAAATGCGCGGCAGTATGCAGGCTCCCCCGCATAGGGTTCAGGAGCCGGTAGGCGTGGTTCCGCTGATGCAGGATTCTCTGGTGGTGTGGGGGGAACAGCGGGTGTGGGGGGCGCAGCGGGCATCTGAAGCAGTTGGAATTGTTGGGTGAGCTCGGACACCTGCGTCACCAAGGCTTGTATCGCACGACCTGAATCCTCTCTTGTGAGTCCATTCTCCTTACGCTGAGGTGAACGAACTCCTCCAACGTGGTGGGTACTCCTCCTGCTGCTTCCATTCCTTGGTCAGATCGTTCTGTCATGATCGATAAACGAAACAGGAAGCAAAAGCAGGTTACTCAATTTATTGGTCAGAAATACACGAACATAGAAGGATGACACGGGCGTGGATGGATGACACAGGGACTTTGATGGCCAGCGTGACGAATCCGTGAAGTGAAGTCCGTGAAGAGATGAATCCGTGAACTGCAATCCGTGAGGTGAGGAGTCCGTGCAGTGAAGACACGAAACGACGATCCAACACCAAGACAACAAATCCACAAGAACACAACGAGGCAAACGGCAGGAACAACACACGAGACATCAACTAACGATCTGACAAAGGAAATGAGAAAACGGTGAGTATATATAGAGAGATGAGATCGGCTGCAGCTGGTGATGAGATAATGAACAGCTGGAGCGGATTAAGGAATGTCACTCAGTCACACCCACTACACACGTGCTTTCATACAACAACATAAACACGAGACGAGAGGGAACCAGTGGTTTTGTATATCGTGACACTATTGCGATCTCAAAATTCGGGCCAGTTGATAATACCTAGAATATCAAAATCGACTGCTTGCGGTAGATCCTTTTCCTATTTAGCACTAAAACTTTGGAACAGTCTTCCTACCAATGTCCGGGAAGCAGACACACTCTGTCAGTTCAAAGCTAGACTAAAAACACATCTCTTTGACCTAGCATACAGATAATCTATTATAGACTTCTATAATTCAATGTTAGGCTGCATAGATTAGGTCAGCCGGAACTGGGAACACTTCCCTTAAATTGTGATGTACTCGTTACATCATAAGAAGAATGGCATCTACACTAATTATAGTTTCTTTGTTTATCCCAAGATTTTCCCGCAGCCTACCAGATCCAGGTTGTATCCAGATCTGACTAGAAGCTTTGCCTGGACCCGATGACAATGCAGTACTGAAGTGCCAACTATCCTCGCCCTATGGATGATCCCTTTCCCACTCTACAGATAAAACGTTGTGATTACGGTTTGCGTAATCAAACGCCAGAGGAGAACTGGCCCCCGACTGAGCCTGGGTTCTCCCAAGGTTTTTTTTTCTCTCCATTAAGTCACCTGATGGAGTTTTGGACACCAGTAGGTCACTTGATGGAGTTTTTCGGTTCCTTGCCACTGTTGCCTTTGGCTTGCTCAGTTGGGGATATTCAAATTAATTAACCAAGCATTAATACCATTGATCAGCTGTACCAATTGTGGATGTTTTTTTTCCACTAAGAAACAAACATTATGTTATTTGATTGATACTGTGAAGCTGCTTTGATACAATTTATATTGTGAAAGGCGCTATATAAATATACTTGACTTGACTAATTGGGCAGTAGATAAAAAATTAATATAAGCACTTTTAACACACTTTTCAAACACTATGTTCTCTGGTCGATTCCACAGTACACCATGTGTTGTTATTTTTAAAAATTAAAAAACAAATGGCCATAGATATAGTTCCACTCCCAACTAACTGGTTTGGAATTGTGAACGGTGAACTGTAGTACAGCACTATTACTAGGCTGGTTCGATTTAATTGGATTCAACCATTAAAGCTTTCTCTTGTTCTAGAGTCAAAACCCCTGACGACTCCATCCGCTGCCACAACATGATGTTGGAAAAGGTTAAAAAGAAACGCATCAGCAAAGCTGAACCATATACAAGTGTAGCACTCTATACGTACCAATATCTAGAGTGCCGTGGGTTCGTTACTGATGTATTAGTAATTTATTGTTGGGAAATTGAATAGAAATCAGTAAAATGACAGAATATTTGAATAAATCTCAATTTTTAATACTCAATGGTTTCCCTTTTACTTAACAATTAACTAAAGTTATGAAATGAACCTCCAAAATAAGTTATGAATCACAGTAAATAACTTTACATTACTCACAAGTAACTCGTAGGAGTATATTCAACACTTTCACATCACTTTACATTTCTTTTCAGTCAGTTATTAACCTTCACTGGGCCCAGGCTCTTGAAAAAAATATATAAATGTCAAAAATAGTCCCAATAATGTAACCAAATAAAATGAGATGCAGGCCTGAACGACGCTTGTGTGGGTTGGGGCGGAAAAAATACAAATCGGCGCTTCACTCTTACTAGAGCCAACAATAATGGAAAAGACTACTCACAATTGTCATGCTCAAATCATCACAGTCCCACGAAAAAATGGAGCACTGCAGAGAGCGTCAGGAAGGAGAAAATACCGTGCTGCACCGGGCAAAAAGATCATCACTCGCCGTGCGGTCCCGATCAGGGAATCCAACGAGGCAGGGGGAACTTCTAGGCAATCCAGGGTACCTGAAGCGCTACCTGGTATTGAAATCCACCATGGCCGGTGGAGCTCAGTCTTCAGTTAACCTAAATCACTAGTAAATAACAAGTGCGTCACATTCGCGACTCACGAACATATACGACTAACACTCCTGATTAACTAATGTAGGAGATCAACACTTTAATTTCCGTACGAAATTACATAGACTCACTACTATTAGTAAAAACAAATGAATACTCAAATCGTAACTGCGTCACATTCCGTGTTGTTGTGGATGTTCTTTTTTTTCCCCATTCTCCTCCCTCTTCTTCATTCCCTCTCCTCTCACTCTCTCCTCCCGCCCCCTCTGCCTATCACATCATTCTCCAAACCAAACTGACATGTGAAATGCCTAGACAAACTTTATACACTTCTAACAATATGAAATATTGTTTTCAATACACGTGAGAAGTACAGATATACAATGTAAATCAAATATATAAACAAAATAATATAAAGATACATTTTGAAGAAAAGTAACATTATATAGATCATTTCAACAGGGCTACACCCTCCCCATACTAGAAGGTCTTCATGTCCCCATGAGACTTAAATGGGGACCCAATTGTCGACCTCCTGACAGGTAAGAAATGAAGATATATATCAAAGTATCAATGCATAAACTGTGAGACTTTAAGGTCTGATTGATAAGAGATCAGAATCATCATGCCTCTATGTATTATTGTAATTGGTATGTCTGTTGGTTTTCCAGGTTCATCGTAACTAAGGCAGATGACAGGCTTCACTTTTCTACGTTCTTTTGGCTCAGAGATAGACTCCACCTCCTTATCCGAGACACTAGAAACAAGGACATCTCCTGCATCTAGTTCTGTGTTCACCACAGGTTCCAAGACAGGTGATAGAGGATCCTCTGTTCCTCCACATTGAATTAACTCTTCTTGTTTATCCTCTTCCTCAGATACATCTGAAACTGAAGGTCCTTCAACAAGAACAACTGGGGTATCACTTGGATCAGGTAAGGTATTATCAGACTCAACTGTTCTATCCCCTAATCCAGTCCTTTAAAAGGTAAATTGTGGTACAGGATAAAGATCTTCCTCTTCAGACTCAAAATTCCACTCATCTTGTTCTTCATGGTCACCACTTTGATTGTTTGATTCTCTTACTCTTTCAACCCCTCGTGCTCAAGTCATCGGCGTCCGGCTTTTTGGTGCTTTGGGAACATTCACAGGCATCCTCACCAGATAACCAATTGGCAGTAAGTGATAACTGTGTAATGTCTTCACAACGCCTAATCCCCGTTCAGGCTTTACTCTGTAAACAGGTAGGTGAGGAAGCTTTTCTATCACCAGGTAAGGCAATGGATTCCACCTATCCTGCAGCTTGTGTTTTCCAGTGAGCCCTAGATTACGCACCAACACCCGACCACCTCCTTCGAGAGTCTGATTTCGGACTCTAGAATCATAATGTTTTTTGTTTCTTTGATGATTCTTAGAGGCTTCCTCCTTGGCCAGCTGATAAGCACTTTTCAACTCACGTTTCATTTGACCCACGTACTGATGATATTTTACACCATCTTCACCATCCGGAGATATTCCATAACACAAGTCAATGGGCAGTTTAGCCTCTCGACCAAACATCAAGTAGTATGTCTAAAAACCAGTGGCATCATTTTTGGGGCAGTTATATGCATGGACCAGCTGGCATACATACTGGCTCCACCTTGACTTTTTGTCTGGGTCGAAAGTTCCAAGCATGGACAGTAACGTGCGGTTGAATCTTTCTGGTTGGGCGTCTCCTTGAGGGTGGTAAGGCGAAGTTCTTGACTTATGGATACCCAACAATCCCGGCAACTCTTTAATGACCTGACTCTCAAAATCGCGTCCTTGGTCAGAATGGATGCGATTAGGAAATCCGGAATGCACAAAGAACCTTTCAAACATGACCTTTGCCACTGCTAACCCTCTGGGGTCGGCGGTCGCGCCGGCGCGACCAGCTCGCTTTTTTTCTTATCAGTGCAAAATCGACTCTAAATACTCTGCTGATTTTTATCTTACATATAAGTGTTGTACATCATTCAAAATTGTTAAATGTCTTCTTTTATTTGTGTACAATCATAATAAAAACAAAATGTTGTGTTTTTCGTAAAATAAAGAAAATAAACATGATGCGCTTTCTGCCGTCTCTCTCAATGTGAAGTTCATTCTGAAACGCGACAAAAAATGACCTGTAACTCAGCAAATGTTTGTCACACACACTTGACACGTATGTCTTTTCAATGCTTGGGAGTCTCTATTTTTAAATGATGTAAACTATATCAAAAACAAATATTCTATGTTTAAGTAATCCGTATGAAAGCAGCGACATGTACAGTTTCTCAAATGGGCCTCATTCATTTTAATGTGACCACACCCAAGCGCAAGAGTGATTGACATGCAAATGCACGCGGAGGAACGCAAAGCTGAACATGCCCTCATCACCTCAAAACAAAGAATCAGAGACTTCAGTAACTTACTCCTCTCTGCTTTTGACCGAGTTTGAAGACTGTGTTTGTGCTATTTCACTTGGATTAACCTCAGGAGAATTAGAAGAACGCGATTTGAAGATGAGAAGATTTTTAAGGTAAGACATGTATTGGTGTCAGACTAAAATGTACGTATGAGATTGGAGTAAAAACATGAAGCCTAATGTCATACATGTATGTGTATCTATATATAGACAGAGACATGTTGAAATGTGAACTAGACTGGTAGGCAACCTTTTCATGCTAAATTTATATATGTTTTATGGATGTTTTATGTTCGCTAAATAATAAAACACCGTATGATAAAAGTACGCTCGTATGAATGTTTACTAAAACATGGTGAATATTATAATTTTTAGACCCGTGTTTACTGTTAATACTGTGTTTGTGGATATCTGCTCAAAACGCAGATGTATAATATGGTAACAATAGTGTTTAATAGTGTTTAATATTTTGGAGCAGCTTGATGCTTCAGTAAATGTTCCCTGCACGCGCTGTGAGTCAGTTTGAAAGCAAAACGCGCCACACATTATGCTTTATGTTTTTACTCCAAATGTTTCCATTCATTATGATGTTATGAAATGAGATTGAACATATGATAATCAATATATTTGTATCTAGTTTAGTGTCTGAAGTGTTCCTTTTTAACTATTTATAGGCTACCTGCTATCTAGGCTATTGTTATTATTTTATGCAGCACTGCACATAGCCTATATGCCTACAAGGCACAACAAACCTGGTGTTCATTATATAGGATATTGTGGTTTTGTGTTATTGTGTTTCAGGGTATATATATATATATGTGTGTGTGTGTGTGTGTGTGTGTGTGTGTGTGTGTGTGTGCGCATTTTGTACATTTTAAAAAGCAATTTTAACCAGAAAAATCTCAAATATATTCCCAAAATCGTACAGCCCTATAGTTTCTATAGCAATCGGCATGCTTTATTTTATTTTTACAGAGACCAGATGCCCCACTGATGAGTCCTGCTGACTTCAACATTCACATGAGTCTCTGTACATGAGCATGGCAAAGTTAAAAATCAAACACCTTGGAAATGACATGTATGTGTTTCAGGAATGGCACAAAGGTGTGTGACTGTCCAAGTCTCTGTCTTTAGATCTGTCTCTGTTCAATAATATGATTTTTTTTTTGTCATTTGTTGTGTATCTTTGGATTATGTTGTGTTGGAAATAAATCCAAACAATCAAAAAGCCATTCTTTTTTTTTTTTAAGTCTCTCCTCATTCTTTGTGCAAGGCTCCTCATAATGATAGGGCCTGATAGCACCTTATAGGGCCATTAGGGGAGGGTCTTTGTCTTTCTCAGGTGTAAAACACTACATATTAATGGGCTGTTCATGCCTTCTCGCATAAAGCTTTCTTACACAAAACATGTCTTACAAATTTTAAATCAATATATTGTCTAATCTGAATGAGTAGTCAGGATGATTTTCACATAGTTTTGGAGCAAATATTCTTGGCCACGTGATACAATTCTCAAAAGTCTTGTGAAGAAATAATCAGTATGGGTTTCATGACCTTCTTTCAGTGACAATTTATTTTAGTTTTTTTCACAAACCACGCATAAACGTCATTATCTTAAAATTACAAACTTTTACATACATGCTGCTGACATATTACTGTAGCAGAGTTTGTGCTGAATACAGTGTAATCAGACTTTAGGCATGAAAATGTCACAAGTATCAGAAATAAGCACAAATGTCAGAGCATGTCAGAATACTTCAGGACCCAGAAAACACCTCAGACCCCAGAGGGTTAAAGGTTTTTAGACATAACTTAGCTCAGACTATTCTGATTTTACTGCATAGGAGAAACGAGCATCGTCGGTATGTAAATGTTCTTTAACATCATCTATCTATGCAGAGGAATAGATAGATGATGTTAAAGAACATTTACATACCGACGATGCTCGTTTATAGCTTGAACGTGAGCAGAAAGACTTGATTGATACACAAATACGAGGCACAGCTGTCTGAAGAAATTACTGAGCGCTTCCTGATGACATCATTAAGGGAAGTCGTAGAACAAACGTGACTGAGATTTCTTTAGTATACCACTAGGGGGAGACAACAAATAACAATACAGAACAGGGTCGAAATATTGGGTTGAAGTGGCAGCCCAGCAAACACAGAACGTTGGTACAACGTACCAAAGTTAACAACGTTTTAACAACATGGCCAAAAGGTTGCTATAGCCTAAATACTTTGTGTGTTGAAGGTTTTTACGGCGTTGTCACAATGTTGACATTGAACCACCGCTCAGGGCCATTGCTTAAGGTTGTGCCTAGGGTGTCTGGACAACCACTGGACAAATGTACTCGTCACCGCCTTGAAGCGCGAAAATCAGCCTTTTAAATTTAAACCAACCGCTGGGCCGTCTCATTCATCATCAAAAGCAAGGATACGTGAGAATTGTTTAATTTACCTCAGCTAAATAAGATACATAATTATACAAACACAACCTACAACTTCCTTGTCTAATGTGACATTTATTTGAACATCTGGTCAGGTATGACAAATATTTAACTTTATGGCAAAAGTTATAAGCCAAAATGAATTTAATGATGATGAGTAATTGATTTCAGCACTCATTGAACATGCAGCAACTTAAGCGCATACTTGTTGCACGTTATTTTTTTTTCCCCTTTTTTTGGAAACACACAGAGAAAAAAAAAATTGTAACCGCTTGCAAACCTGTTTATTTTTCCTTTGATTTTTCGTCTCATTCGTTTCGTTGCTAGATTTTCTCATGTCTGCTCATGCTAGTTAACATTAGTCACTCCCTGTATATAATATGTTATTATATACTGCCATTATATAATATTATAATATAATATAATATCCCCTAATATTATAAACTGCGAAGCGTAAGCGAAATCTGTGGCAATGTATTCGGAATCCACGATTTGCGAAAACGAATCTTTGAAAAACATTAACAAAAAATGAAGCATATTTGAAGAGCCTGTTAAATTCGTGCGACTTCTTTTTTTTTCATTTTTATTGTGTTTTTCTTATTTTGTGATGGAATATTTTTGATAGTTGAAAAAGTTACATTCAATTTTATAAAGTTACTTTCAGTTTTATAAAGTTACATTCATTATTATAGACACAATAATTCGTAATAACATACACTTTCATGTGTGTGCTATTACTTACTAATTCGTTAATCAGAGTTTCTTGTTAGTTAATAGTAGTTTCTAGATTCTTAATATTGTGTTACTCATTTGTTCCTGTGTAGTTATTCATTAACGAAGGAACCATATTCTAAAGTGTTAACATCCAGATACCTTTTAGTAGGTCAGAAATAAATAATAAATAGGCCTAATCAAAAAGTAGCTATATTCTGAAATTATGTATACTGATACAAAAGGTAGACATTTGTATCTCATACAGTCAGAAGTAGGTAAGGGAAAGAGTATCCCTTTTTGAAGCAGATTTGAAGAGTACATAATTACGAGATTAAGATTGGAGCATACAAGGTTGAATAGTAATGCACTTAATAGGCAAACATCCAACGGGTCTATGTGAGGTATGTGGCGTTTTAATGAAACAGTTGATGTTATAATTCACAGTAGGAAATATACTGTTCTAAGGAATGGGATGAATTAGTGAATACGGGTGAGTAGTTTACAATAAAAATGTTTTACTAAAGTTACTAAGTCATACACCATTAATGTTAATATCTGGTAAGTACAGGTTTGAACAAACGTACACATAGTAACATTAGGGTAATAATTAATTTATATTAATTTATTTTTATTATTATTTATTTATTTGTTTATTTTGAGTGTGAACGGAGGAGCTGAACTCGCAGAGCTGGATGAAGCTCTATGAAGCCTCTGGGTAATGGGTGGTAAGAATCAAGGTAGGAGAGTGTAGGTAGTGTGATGGTCCATTTGGGTGATAGGTGGCGGTAATGCACTTACGTATCTGCAATCCGCCGTAGGAAGAAGAAGAAGAAGAAGAAGAAGAAGAAGCGCTGAAGATAGTTGTCTTCTATTAAGTTCAGTTGAGTGTAGGTTACAATAATAGTAAAAATAAAAAAATAAACCATAATACAACGTCTCTATTTCGTTTAAAATAAACTAAAAACCGAGCCAGTGTTGTATAAGTCATAGTTAAGGCTGCAGCGCAATGGCAAACCGTAACCTAAAACAGGTGAATATTCAAAACAATGCTACATCCCCACACCCGCAGAATGTGAAGCACAGCGCGGAATCTTCCCCAGATCCCAGCGAAAAGATGGAGGCAGCAGCTCCATCACCGCGTGACTCTAGTCCTGCAAACACTGCGCCTCAGGAGATGGCTTTAGACCTCAAGAACTTCAGGAGACCGGGGGAGAAAACATTCACTCAGCGGTGCAGGCTGTTTGTTGGTAATCTCCCATCAGATATGACGGAGGAAGATTTCAAGAAGCTTTTCTCCAAATATGGCGAGGCAAATGAGGTTTTCATCAACCGAGATCGAGGATTCGGCTTCATACGCCTGGTGAGACTCTGCTCTACAAATCTTGTATGGGAAAAAACAAAGTCTAATAGCTTTCAGAGCATGGTTCATAAGTAGTTGCGTGTATGTACTTAAAATATTTTAGGTCTTGATTTTTTAGGCTAATATTTAATTAAACAGGTACTTCAAAATGACATAACAAACAATCAAAACCTTGAATGTAATACCATATTTAGACACGAGGTAGAGCCTCCCACAAGTTACTTAGGGGTCCAAAAACTAAAGATATCTTTAAGGTATTCTTTTTCTTCGAATTTTCATGTCCAGATCTAGGCTAAATGTAGATCTAAATATAATGCTATAATCAACACTTTTCACAATTAGTTCCTGACAGCTAATACTAAAATCGTAGTAAAGGTTTTTGAGAGTTCCACATGTATTTCATATGAAAAGATGTTAGCAAATCATAGCAGGCATTTACATTGAAGTCTCACAGCAAACATGCCATTTCAAACAGAGAGTACAAATTAGAGAGCTAAAATCAGGGTAAAAAAATGGCCTTTTATCTCTAAATTATGACAATTTTTAATGGAAAAATCATACTAAAATTATAAGTGCACCTCAGGAAACACACACACACACACACACACACACACACACACACACACACACACACACACACACATATATACAATTAGACAATTTGACCTTTGTATTAAATGGCCAGGTTAGATAGTTTTTTTAAAATGTCATGTACAAATCACCAAAAACTAATATTGTTTATTTTTGAAAATAGTGATTAATGTACACTGGCATATCTCAAGTGTAAGGAACATGTCATTACATTTAAACTTTTCTAGAGAATGGTATAATTTTTTCACAAAACCAACGCTTTTTCTTTTTCAACCATGTCATACTACAAACATCCAGATTGAAAAAATTGGATCAAACTGGATTTAACTGGATCAAAGTAAAACAATTACTTCAAAACTTGTTACAAGTAGCCGAATCGATTTACTTTTTCTCAACTGAAAAAAAAGAAAGAGTTTAAACAAATTACAGAGACATCAGTGATCTATGCTGAGTGGTCACACGATTGAGACCAATCAGCGAGTAAACGCATCTGCTCTCATTTTGAGTAATGGTCTTATGTGGCGCATGAACATTATATCGAACATTTTTTGAACTCCTGTTATAACTGTATCGATAAATTATAGCATGACAGGAGGATGAGTAAAATGATCAGTGAATTATCCCCTTAAAGGGGTCATGATGCGTTTTTATTTGTTTCTATTTTAAGCAGTATAAATAATTGCAAACAAATGTATAACCTGCATCTGATATAGCATTTATTATTCAGGTCGATGTCCAAAACATTATATCCTAAAAAATCAGTTTGAATGTCCACTGAGGAAAGCGATATTTTCGTCTTTGTTTTTTCCATGACAATGCTAAAACAACTTCCTTGTTCTGACTCAATCATAAAGACAGTCTTTGCTGCCATCTAATGGCATAATAATGTAGCTTTCTTTGAAGTCCATATCACGATCCTTTCTCAATACCAAATACGTCATATTATTTATATAGAATAATATTTATTTGTGCGGCACGATTAATCATATCGCAATCGCGATGTCAAGCCTATGTGATTATATGAAATAAACAAATTAGGGCTGTTAATGCAATTAACGCAGCATCTGTTAATTTTTGTCATCCTTTGACTAGTGTTACATGATCCCGCTCTTATTCATGCAAATGCTTTTAAACCATTCATGCGTGACAAGACAAAAAACGAGTGCACTGCATGTGAATGTTCTGACTGTGACACAGAAAGACTCGCACTAGTATTGTGCGTGCGCACAAGACAGCACGCCAGAAATACAGTTCTCTTTCGCGTTGAACGAACAATAACAAACACAATTATGCCAATATGTCTTTTTGTCGAGTATCTTCATAACATAAGGCATGATGAACGTAAAGAGTTGTGACTCGTGAGAGAATGAGGCGCGTCACGCGTGTGAGATCCATGTCTCTGTCAGCAGCAGCTGGTCTTAAAGGGACAGTACACAGTAGTCACTAATTATCACTGTTGTTAAAGTTTAGAGGTCGACCGATTCATCGGTTTTGCCGATATATTGGTGCCGATAGTTGATTGGTTGAACTATCGTTATCGACAACAATCCACACCGATAGTTTTTCCGGGTTGCGTCCGTTGCTGGAGCGACTGAGAAGTGTGCGCAGTCATTACACAGTAGGAGAGCGCTGAAGAGACTGCTGGCATTAAACAGAGCAGAGCGCCCTCTATAGGATAGCAAACTTTCACTGGCTGAGTTGTTTACGTTAACATGTGAGGCAGCACAAGCACGGAGATTACAAGCTGCACAGAGAGCGCTGACACTTCAGATGCGCATTTAAAACAGACAGTGAGACGGTATGAATACAGAACACTAAAGTACATATTGCCATATCATTATAAAGTAATTAATTTGTTGACTAGATGCTGCATCAGCAGAGAAAGAACAGAAGTTTGCCGTCGAGTCTGAGAGGAATAACAGTAACGGCTACCTCAAGTGATTAAAGCAATGTGACAAAAACACACACAGACCTGACCCAAATGTTTTAAGTTGCAATTGTTACCATCTATTTGTATTAGTTTATATCCAGCTGGTCATTTTAATGGATTCATTAGCCGGCAAAGTTGTATATTTAAAGCTAGTGACGTGATTGCTTTATCAACATTGATATGTTCATGTTCAGCCGACAAAAACATAAACAAATCAGAAACGCAATCGATTTCAGTTATTTTTTATCACTACAGTACATACTGTTATTTTGATTAGATAATCATCAAGTGTTCTAAAATAGAAGCAAATAAAGTGAGAGACTGTATATGTAATAGGTCTACATTTATGTAATTTTATTGCTCTGGCCTTTGCAGATATTTAAATATGGCCATCTTTTTTAAGCATGAATCATATGAAATGGTAACACTTTACAATAAGATTGTAATTTTATCATTAAATATGGTTAATGTTGTAGAAGTATTATTCATTAGTTTTTTTTTTAATTTCAACATTTACTTATACATTTTAAGTTGAGTTTATTTTTTTTTTATTTTCTGTTATTAACTTAATGTACTATGAAATGTACCATGAACTAACAAGAATGATCAAGGTTCAATTGTATTGATCAAATATTCATACATGCAGTAAAAATGTATATTGCATAATGCATATAGTTCATGAAAGCTAGCAAATACATCCTTGTTCACAAATGGGACTTGCAAAGTGTTACCTTTGAAATTTACATATGGCTATGTTTCTAGGTTATAGCTAAAAAACACACATTCGACCTGTAATATTTAAATGTTTAAATTATTTTCTGTAGAGTTCGTTCTGTACAACTTCTCATTTTAATATATTCATATTTATATATTTTATTTCATTTAGCACATTTTAGTTCAGCACTGTTTTACTTGGAGTGTTATGTTTGTTTTAATCCCAGTATCCATTTAAAAAAATATCGGTTGAATAATCGGCTATCGGCATGTACGATCAAACCTAAATACCGGTATCGGTAAAATCCACTATCGGTCGACCTCTATTAAAGTTAATCAGAAAACAAAGGGAACTGAAAAATACTCACTGCTCTTGACTAATGAACTTTTGTAACTTGTAAGGATTAGTCTATATATAATGTATGCAGCGCAGATTGTTTGATAACTTTATTCGATTTCTGTATGTCCTTTTTTTATGGGTTTATGAGGATTGTTTGAAGTTCACTTAAATTAAAAGTTGTTATTTTTGAAACCTAATAAATATATATATTTTTTTAAATTGTAAAAACATTTTTATCCTGACATCAATGGCTTATTGATCATTATAGGAGTAAAATATTGTTTATTTGGCTGGTTAAGGATGAGCGCTACCAGAATTGTGTGTCGATTAGAACACAGGAATGAGTCCAGAAGTTACTTCTCAATTGATATATTGCCATTTGCTTTCTTCGTTATCCAATTTCCTTAATAGGGCTTTACAAAAGCTGCATATTGCTGGTGTCTACAATCAAACAAAGTTAACTTTACTGATACAAATCATGATAGTAATAAGTATACATTCACATAACCATAAAGAAAATCCCAAACCAAACCAAACAAATCAACAGTTTTCAAATTAATATCAATACAAAAGGTTTAAATGACCATACAAAGTCATAGATGCAGTTAGCAGAGGAGCAAACAGTCAGCACAAAGAGAGACACACTACAGAGGTTGATTGGTAACTATCCTCAGATGAAGAAAGTTCCAGGAAGTGGGCATGTCTCCCAATAAAGTGACTAATTGGGATTTTTAACAATAGGTGTTATTAATCATTTAGTTGTTGCTAGTTTGAGTTGAGAAATACACATTTCAGCATTATCACTAATCTGTGTGCATTTTCCTTGAGAACCAAGCAAGTTGACTCATGAAACCATTTGTTTATTATATCGCAATAGCAATATTGACCTCAGTCGCAATTTGACATTTTCCCCAAATTGTGCAGCCCTAATATTTAATGAAAAATATTTAAATGAACAACCATGAATAGTCATTATAAAAGACAACAGGAAATAAACAGACAATTCAATCAAACTTGCAAGCAGCACTCTAGTAAAGGATTCAAGTGAAATCTCAAGTGAGAGCCTAAATATAAAGTAAACTTAATTTTCCCCTTAACCAAAATGGATTTGCTCTGGAATAAGTTATAGATTAATAAGACCAAAGATCGCCGGCTTGATATACCCCAAATTAATTACATATCATGTTTAACCACTATTTACATAAGTGTTAATTTCGTTAACGAAGACTATAACGAAAAATGTTTGTTGAACCTGTTTTTGTACAATAAAGGAGACAACACAGACTGTTTTTACATGCTTACGGTTGCCAGATTTCAATTATTTAAACCCCCAGTCAGAGCTTTTCTGTTAAAGGTCCCGTTCTTCGTGATTCCATTTGTCAAACTTTAGTTAGTGTGTAATGTTGCTGTTTGAGCATAAATAATACCTGTAAAATTATAAATCTCAAAGTTCAATGCCTAGCGAGAACTTTTATTTAACAGAAGTCCCCTTTCAAAGCCTACAGCGAACGACCGGTTTGGACTACATCCCTCCACTTCCGTTTTTAATGACGTAACTAGAACAGTTTTTTGGCTAATCTCCGCCACAGGAAAACACAAAAAAGGGGGCGTAGTCTTGTTGCGCTCCCACGGAGAAGAGGAAGATTTTTGTTTCTAGAGTGTGTTTGTCGCCATGTCGTCGAGGCGCTGTTATTTTCATGCCAGAGTCAATTCACCTTTGTTTGGCTTTCCCAGGGACGCTGTGCTTAGAAGATCAATGGTTACAATTTATGTTTAACTCAGTTCCCGAAAAATATAATCCACAATTAAAACTGTTTTCAACCTCCGTTGGCATTTTGTCACAGTTACCACATGTACACCTATAAAACATATATTACTAATCAAAACTCGTGCACATGTGTAACTAAGTAATTATTTTAACTTATAACTACTTATTTTAAAAATTCAACACCATCGTTAATTCGACAGATGGACAAAACCATATACCACAAGCTTTTATAACTGTTTGTAACATTTAACATTACAGTTTAACCAATTAAAAGTATGACAACTACTAAATAAACAGCTTACCACTGTGAAACATCCTGCAAAAGTCGTGTTTGAACAGGTTCTAATCGATTCTCTTCATCTATGTTCTCCGAGTCTGATTCTGGCTCAAATTGATAAGGTAATATGTTTGACATTTTTACAATAACAATCAGCGCATGCATCTCCAATTTATGGTAAGAGGCGTGACCTTTCCGGGCAACGTGCGATAAGCTGCTGTCGAATCACAACACAGGAACCGCTGGCACAATCAGAATTTGTTACGTATTTCTGAAGGAGGGACTTCATAGAACAAGGAAGTCATCGGGACGTTTTTTGGACAGGGAAAACAGCGGTATACAGATAAGTGAATTGTGTGAAAAATGCTGTGTTTTTTTACACGCGAAACATGAACAAATGTTATATTGCACACTGTAAACACAATCAAAGCTTCAAAAAACATGAAGAACGGGACCTTTAAAAGAACAATGCCGAAGAAGCGCGGATGATCTGAAAACACAGACAAAGTAAGCAGGACTTCAGCGATCTTCATTTGAGATTTTCTACTTCAATTAAAGTGTCATTCAGTCGGCCTTTGTTCTGGGTTTGTGCGACTAAATCTGCAATCAAAATGCTGGCTGATATCCAGCAGTGGTTCTCAAACTACGATTTCCATAACACCAAAAAGGAGGACACTTTTGCTGCATTTAGTGAGGCAAGAATAATTACATAGGAGTCTGGTGTACTTGCATGCGTTTGTCGTTTATTTAATACAACTCCACCTTAAAATAAAAGGAAGTATTTCTAGCAGGTAAAATGCCGTAAATAGCTACATGATATCCAATAAAATTTCCTCATCTTTCATGCGAGCAAATCGCACTACATAGTGTTGTTCTCGACAATATACCTTTGTAAAAGTTGGGATTTATCACTTACTAGCATGAAGAACAAATATAGACAGACTTTGCATTGATATTTAAAATTAAAACTCTTCGATACAAAAACACACCCTGTTTGAGTTATTGTTTTTAATGTTGAACATATTATACGAGCAAGAATGCAATTTTTCCCGAATATCCACACGATTTTAAATGTGACATTCATTTTATACAACAGTTCAGCAAACAAAAGGGTAACATTAAGTGATGTCCTACACATTTAAAACAGTAGGCCTATTGTCAGTTGGCCATTATGGCTCAATTTTGCAATGAAAGCCAAAACAGAACTGGAGCACACAGCAGTGTTTGAACGAATCTGTGGCTTTGAACGAACCGTGAGATTCAATGACCCGCTCATAAATACAGCAACTTGCTTCGTTACTGAATGAATGACTCGATGACACACTCATAAAGACAGCGACTTACCGCCACCTACTGGCGATTTTAATTTAATATTTAAAAGTCTCACTTCGTTTTTACCATCATTGCATATTTATTGAACATTGTTTTATTTAAAGCATTTTATTTTTATAAAGGTAAAAAAAATAACTGGAAAAATCGAGAACAATTGAACTAAGGAAATAGTGCATTTTAAATACAGCCTGTTACCTTGATTCAAATTTCTCATAAGCTTAATTGAATTGGCGTAGAGAGTAAAATTATAATGACATTTTTTTTGTCTAAAGACTACATATGAAATAGCATTATGAATAGCATACTGTAGTTTGACTAAAAGTAATGACTAAAAGTTGACGACAAAATGTAATGACTTTTCATCGACTTAAACTAGATTAAACCTATGAAAGACAAAAATGACAAAAATGTGCCTAATAAGCTTTTCATTTTCTTCTGAAGACTAAATCAAAAATGGCTCCCAAAATTAACACTGCTACATAAGAGCCAACAGCAAATTCCCGAAGGACTTGCCGAGATGAAGCTGTTCTCTGTGGGTACATGAGCACTGAACGGCCGCTGACGGCCTGGAGCTCGCATATGCGAAATGATATATTATATATTAATTAAATATTAGTCACATATTTGAGGTCTCAACTACATGCTTGGCTAAAAAACTCTTAACTACATTTCGTAACACAACTACAGTAGTATTTTTTTTTAAATATGGTGGATTTCCTCGACCGCTATGAGTTACCGCAAATGGAGTAATACAAATGGTGAAGCGGTTAGTGCTGATACTGCGCAAATATCGCACGGCTGGAAAAGGCTCTCAGCCAATCAGAATAGAGAACCAGAAAGAACCGTTGTATAAATGTGTAAATCACTGAGTTTAAATCATTCTGTTTACTTCATTACTTCGCTCATGCCAGTAAAAGAGTCCATTCGTGTGCAAAAGAGTACGTACGGTGCGCACATATTTACACCTCGTTTATTTTTTTTATAAATCCCGATATGTGCATGGAAAATTGCGTACGCAGATTTCGATGCCTTTTTTGTGCGTATGCATCGTTTATATTTCCAGGCACCAAAAAAGCCATTGAAATGTTGTTATGCAATTTTCCACGCACATATTGGGATTCAGGACCATTTCTATCCATTTTGATGCTCTAGGCAAAATCTTTATTGGCAACATTGGTATTAATTTTAATTCGTATTAACAAATACATAAATATAATTTGCTAATTTAATCCTTAACAAATATATACAAAAATAATTGTGAAATGTTTCCAAATTATATTTGTATATATTTGTTGATAAGGATTAAAATTATTACCAGTAAAACCATTGTGTAGCCACTAGATGCCTGTATAGCCCTAGGCCTTATATAAAATGTAGTTTGTACAATCCCTATGGCAATAGAAAAATGGTACATCAATGAGGCTTTGCATGAGCGCAAGACATTAAGCTCATGCTCATAAGACAGCGGTCAGACAATAGCTTTTGTGGGTAATGCTACAACATGTGCCTCGCTGGGCTTCAAGCGTTCTGAGTTCTAATCTCAGCTCTATAAACCATCTTCATAATTTATCTCTAGTTTAATATTTGTCAAAAATAAAAACTTCTGAAATGTTCATTTATTGATTCGAAACACTTCTGAGATTTGTTATTCATTGTCTGTCATTTTTATTAATAGGTGTTTAGACCATAACAATAACATTGTAGCCCACATGCTGTTAACCGATGTTGGCCGAGAGTTTGTTTTATCATTCTTGATGCTTAAATGTGTCACATATTATTAAGGTCAAGCATTTGGTTTAATTAATAATGGCACATTACAACATAAATTTGCTACATTCTAGTGCATTCAAGTTGCTGTTGAAGGTAGATTGTCAGCCAATCGCACCAAAAAATTACAATGGCCTGAAGTCAAGTCAAGTGTCTTTATATAGCGCTTTTCACAATATAAATTGCATCAAAGCAGCTTCACAGTATCAATCAAATAACATAACAATGTTTGTTTCTTAGTGGAAAAAACATCCACGTTTGGTAGGGCTGATCAATGGTATTAATGCTTGGTTAATTAATTTGAATATCCCCAATGTAACATGTATGTAACAGCGTTGTAGCCTACTCAGGTTACAAAAAAGTCGTAACTAATTTGTTACAGTTACATCAAAAAATGAAGTAATCAGAATACAGTTACATTTAGTAAAACAAAAAATAGGAATACTATTACTACTATTACAATGGTTTCATTTTAAATGAAATAAATGTGTATTTTGACATAAAACGCTATTAAGCGTTGCTTGCGCTTCCTGGTTCTGTTGCCAGTCACATACAGCCAAATAACACCTCTACAACCTCCTCAGACGCAGCTAAGTTATTAATTACGATGCTTCCTTAAGGAACCCCGTTTTCATGTATGGAAATTTCACAGTTATTTTGTTTTCAAAGAGGAAAAAGAAACAATTGCATAGCGAAATGCTTTCCAGCTATGAAGACGCTTTCTTGACTCAACATCCAACTTAAACATTCAAGTCAAGTGTATTTATATAGCGCTTTTCACAATATAAATTGCATCAAAGCAGCTTCACAGTATCAATCAAATAACATAACAATGTTTGTTTCTTAGTGGAAAAACATCCATGTTTGGTAGGGCTGATCAATGGTATTAATGCTTGGTTAATTAATTTGAATATCCCCAACTGAACAAGCCAAAGGCAACAGTGGCAAGGAACCGAAAAACTCCATCAAGTGACCTACTGGTGTCCTAAAACTCCATCAGGTGACTTAATGGAGAGAAAAAAAACCTTGGGAGAACCCAGGCTCAGTCGGGGGCCAGTTCTCCTCTGACGTTTATGAACTAGAGGCCGGATTTACAGTAACTGTAATTTGATACAGAATTTTGTTTTATTTTATCTCTTCGGGGTGGGTACGCGAACCGGAATCACAACGTTTTATCTGTAGAGTGGGAAAGCGATCCTCCATAGGGAGAGGCTAGTTGGCACTTCAGCACTGCGTTGTCATCGGGTCCAGGCAAAGCTCCTAGTCAGATCTGGATCCGGTAGGCTGGGGGAAAACCTCGGGATAAACAAAGACACTAAAATTAGCGTAGATGCCATTCTTCTTATGATGTAACGAGTACATCAGGATTTAAGGGAAGTGTTCCCAGTTCCGGCTGACCTAATCTATGCAGCCTAACATTGAATTATAGAAGTCTATAATATATTATGTGTATGCTAGGTCAAAGAGATGTGTTTTTAGTCTAGCTTTGAACTGACAGAGTGTGTCTGCTTCCCGGAAAATGGTAGGAAGACTGTTCTAAAGTTTTGGTGCTAAATAGGAAAAGGATCTACCGCCAGCAGTCGATTTTGATATTCTAGGTATTATCAACTGGCCCGAATTTTGAGATCGCAATAGACGTGAAGGACTATAATGCGTTAAGAGCTTGCTCAAGTACTGCAGAGCTAAACCATTTAGTGCTTTGTAACTAATCAACAATATTTTAATATTTTTGACGAGCTTCGGACACTAGGATTACTTCGCCGGCCTACATCACCGACCTCAACTGCTGTAATTCAACAGCTGAGAAGGCGCCGTAAACGGTTTGAGAGGAAACAGAAGAGGGGAAAGCGTGAAGGTATCCGGGCTAGGCTAGTGGCCAGCCCACACAAGCCGGCTATTCCAACCATTTTGCTTGCCAATGTACGCTCTTTGGATAATAAAATGGACCATATACGGCTATTGAGATCTGCCCAGCGGACGTTTAAAGACTGCTGGGTTTTTTTATTTACGGAGACGTGGCTCAAGGACAACATTCCGGACTCCGCCATTCAGATTGATCAGCTGAAGTGTCATCGAGCGGACCGAGTCCTCGTCAAGGGCGGTAAGACCCGCGGTGGCGGGGTCTGTGTGTACATCAATGATGCTTGGTGTCGGGATACTGTGGTAGTCTGTAGACATTGTTCACCCCTAGTGGAGTTTACTATCCTCAAGTGCCGACCCTTTTATATTCCGAGGGAATTGACTGGGACATGTTTAAAAAGGCTGCAACTTACAACTATCAGACTGATATTCAGGATTATACTGAGACAGTTACTGCCTACATCTCCAAATGCATTGATGATGTAACTATAACAAAGACTATTTCCATACGTGCTAATCAGAAGCCATGGCTGACAGGAGAGATTCACAGCCTACTGAGGGCACAAAATGCTGCCTTCAGAGTTGGTAATGACAAGGGCCTGAGAATGGCAAGGGCCAACCTGTCCCGGGGCATCAGAAAGGTCAAAAAACAGTATGCTAAGAGGATAGCCCAGAACTTCGAAGACAGCAGAGACACAAAGAGACTGTGGCAGGGAATCAAGACAATTACGGATTACAAGCCCTCACCACAGACCTGTGATAGTGACATCTCTTTGCTAAAACTCAATAGCTTCTTTGCACGCTTTGAAGCACACAACTTCACTCATTCACAGAAGACTATACTACCTTATGACGACCAGGTTCTGTGTCTCTCTCCGACCAGTGTGATGAGATCCTTCTCCAAGATCAACACCCGAAAAGCAGTTGGTCCAGACAATATACCTGGTCGGGTGCTAAAGGATTGTGCAGGAGAGCTCAAAGATGTCTTCACGGACATCTTTAATATGTCTCTGAGCCAGACTATTGTACCTACATGCTTTAAAACTACTACAATAATACCAATTCCAAAGAAATAAACCCCATCCGTTTTTAACGACTATCGCCCAGTTGCACTGATTCCTATTGTCATGAAGTGCTTTGAACGGATAGTCCTGCAACATATTAAACACATTATTCACCCTTCCCTGGACCCTTTCCAGTTCGCATATCGGGCCAACCGATCCGTTGATGATGCAGTTTCTGTTGCTCTTCATTCAGCTCTCTCTCACTTGGAAACAAAGAACTCTTATGTGAGAATGCTTTTTATAGATTTTAGCTCGGCTTTTAATACCATCATTCCACAGCAGTTAATACAGAAACTGGACCAGCTTGGCCTAAACAACTCCCTGTGCAACTGGTTGTTGGACTTTCTTACTGGAAGGCCACAGGCAGTTCGGGTTGGTATTAACACATCGAGCACCATCATATTGAACACAGGGGCCCACCAGGGATGTGTTCTTAGCCCCCTGCTTTTTACTTTGTTAACCCATGACTATTCACCAATGTACAGCACAAATCGTTTTATTAAGTTTGCGGATGACACAACTGTGGTGGGTCTCATCAACAATAATGATGAGACATACTACAGAAATGAAGTGTGCCACTTGGCCAGGTGGTGCAGTGAAAACAATCTCTGTTTAAACAGAGAAAATAAAGGAGATTGTTGTGGACTTTCGGAGAGCTCATACCCAGCACCCTTCTTTGACCATCAATGGTGTTGCTGTGGAGAGAGAGTAAGCAGCACCAAGTTCCTGGGTGTGCACATAACAGAGGACCTCTCCTGGTTTACAAACACCACATCACAGGCTAAGGCGGGCCCAACAGCGCCTTTATTTCCTCCGCAAACTGAAGAAAGCTAGAGCCCCGGCACCCATCATGTACTCTTTTTATCGTGGTACTATTGAGAGCGTCCTGACATGCTGCATCACTGTGTGGTTTGGTAATTCCTCTACTCACAACCAGAAAATGCTGCAGCGTATAGTGAATGCAGCTGGAAAAATTGTAGGTGCTACATTGCTTCCCCTCAATGATATTTATAACTCACAACTAACCAAAAAAGCACTCAGCATAATAGTTGATTCCACCCACCCCTCACACGGCTTTTTTAGACTTTTGCCATCTGAGAGGAGGTTTCGGAGCCTGAAGGCCCGAACCACTAGACTGACAAAAAGGTTTATCCACCAGGCCGTCAGGAAATTGAACTCTCTTCCTCCTGCCTTTTTAGTACTTCCCTCTTTGCACTGAACTTTGTCTCTTTTCATAATAGCAATTGGATATGCACACACGTATATATTCACGCATACATGTAAGCATGCATACACACATGCACATACACACATACAAACATGCGCACACACATAGATGCATACATACGAACACAATGCACTACACATTTTTTGCTGCTTTTATACTTATAATTTATTGAAACAATCAGGTGTCAAATGTTTATATTGTGATTTTATAATAACTTTTGATTAATTGTCTAGTGTTGTGTTAGGGAGTTTAACACCATGGGTCTGACTGAAACGGAATTTCAATCCTCTTTGTGTTCTGTACATGTAATTTTTTTAAAAAAAATGTCTTAATTTATACGATGTTTAATAGGCAGCCAATGCAGTGTTGACAGAACCGGGCTAATATGGTCATATTTCCTGGTTCTAGTAAGAACTCGAGCTGCTTCGTTTTGGACCAGCTGTAGTTTATTTATTAAGCGTGCAGGGCAACCACCCAGTAGAGCATTACAATAATCTAGTCTTGATGTCATGAAAGCATGAACTAATTGTTCCGCATTTGTTAATGGGAGCATATGTCGTCATTTAGATATATTTTTAAGATCGAGAAATGCGGTTTTACAGATACTAGACACATGACTTTCAAATGAAAGATTGCTATTAAAGAGCACACCCAGGTTCCTAACCGACGACGAAGACTTAATAGAGCAGCCATCAAGTGTTAGACAGTATTCTAGGTTATTACGTGTGGAAGTTTTTTTGTCCAATAATTAGAATCTCTGTTTTTTCAGAGTTTAGTAGTAGGAAATTACTAGTCATCCAATTTTTTATATCAGCTATGCATTCCGTTAATTTTGTGAATTGGTAAGTTTCGTTTTGAAAAAATATAGAGCTGAGTATCATCGGCATAACAGTGAAAGCTAATTCCATGTTTCCTAATGATATCTCCTAATGGTAGCATGTACAGAGTGAACAGCAGCGGTCCTAGTACTGAGCCTTGTGGTACGCCATACTGAACTTGTGATCGATAAGACATCTCTTCATTTACTGCTACAAACTGATAACGGTCAGATAAGTATGATTTAAACCATGCTAGTGCAATTCCACTAATGCCAACATAGTTTTCTAGTCTGTTTAAAAGAATGTTGTGGTCAATTGTGTCAAATGCAGCACTAAGATCAAGTAACACTAATAGAGAGATACAACCACGATCGGATGATAAAAGTAAATCATTTGTAACTCTAATGAGAGCTGTCTCAGTACAATGGTGCGGTCTAAATCCTGACTGAAAATCCTCGCAGATATAATTTCTTTCAAGAAAGGAACAGTTGTGAGGATACTGCTTTTTCTAATATCTTTGACAGAAAAGGCAGATTTGAGATCGGCCTGTAATTGACTAATTCTGAAGGATCAATTTGCGTTTTTTTAACAAGCGGTTTTATCATAGCCAGCTTAAAGGTTTTGGGTACGTATCCTAGAGACAAAGACGAATTAATGATATTAAGAAGAGGATCTATGATCTCTGGAAGCATCTCTTTCAATAGCTTAGTCGGTATAGGGTCTAACATACAAGTTGTAGATTTAGATGAATTAACGAGTTTGCAGAATTCTTCCTCTCCTATAGTAACAAATGAATAAATTTTTTCCTCAGGGAGACTACAATTCACTCCCTGATGCGATACTGTAGTAGACGGTTGCATAGTTATAATTTTGTCCCTGATATTATCAATCTTATAAGTGAAGAAGTTCATAAAGTCATTACTGTGTTGGCCTGAAATTTCTGTGGTTGAAGCTTTCTTTTTCGTTAGTTTAGCCACTGTTTCAAATAAATACCTAGGATTATGTTTATTTTCTTCTAATAGGGTTGAAAAATAAGCAGATCTAGCAGCTTTTAAAGCCTCTCTGTAAGCAATCGAGCTCTCTTTCCATGAAATCTGAAATACCTCTAGTTTTGTTTTCTTCCAGTTGCGCTCCATTTTTCTGGCTGCTCTCTTAAGGGCCTGAGTGTGCTCGTTTTACCACGGCGTTGGACTATTTTCTTTAATCTTCTTTAAGCGCAACGGAGCAACTGCGTCTAAAGTGCTGGAAAAGAGAGAGTTAAAAGTTTGTTGCAATATCAAGCTCTTCTAAGCTATCCGGGATGCTGAGATGATGAAACTGATTAGGAAGATTATTGATAAAGCAATCTTTAGTGGCAGAAGTTATAGGTCTAACATATTTATAACACGGAGTCGGCTTTGCAGCCTTGGCTAAATGTGAGACTAGATAATGGTCTGAGATGTCATCGCTCTGCTGCAGAATTCCAATGGCATCAACATCTATTCCATGTGATAATTCTAGATCTAGAGTATGATTACGACAATGAGTGGGTCCTGACACGTGTTGTCTAACTCCAATTGAGTTTACAATGTCTTTAAGTGCCAATCCCAATGCATCTTTTTCATTATCTACATGTATATTAAAATCACCAACAATTAGTACTTTATCGTTAGCCAATACTAATTCTGATAGAAAGTCCAAATTCTTTGATAAAATCTTTATGGTCCCCTGGTGGCCTATATACAGTAGCCAGCAGAAATCTCAAACGTGATTTATCGTTTACACTATGTATTTTTACATTAAGCACCAACACTTCAAAAGAAGTATATTTAAAAATAGATTTCTTAGTGGTTTTGAAAATATTACTATAAATTACAGCAACACCTCCCCCTTTGCGTTTTAGACGAGGTTCATGTTTATAACAGTAATCTTGTGGGGTTGACTCATTTAAAGTAATGTAATCGTTTGGTTTTAGCCAGGTTTCTGTCAAACACAGCACATCTAGATTATAATCTGAAATCATATCATTAACTATGAGCGATTTTGAAGTAAGGGATCGAATATTCAGCAACCCAAGCTTTATCATTTGCTCATCTGTATTATATCTGTTTTTTATTTGTTGAACATCAATTAAATGTTTTACCTGACGTTTTTTGGATTTCCAAATTTGGGGGACAGACACAGTCTCTATATGATGATATCTAGGTGAAAGAGGCTCTATGTGATGGGATTTATCTGACCTTGGTGACGCGAGGCCGCTAGCAGACGGTCGGTTTAGCCGGTCTGTCTGCTTCCTGACCTGAGCCCCAGATTGTCATGTTTTAGCTCTAAGACTATGTGCCATATTACTAGAGAGAAGAGCAGCACCATCCCAGGAGGGATGAACACCATCTCTTTTCAACAGGTCAGGTTTGCCCCAAAAACTTTTCCAATTGTCTATGAATTCTATATTATTCAACGGACACCACTTAGACAACCAACCATTGAGTGAGGCCAATCTGCTAACTATCTCATCACTCATGCGAACAGGAAGGGGGCAGAGAAAATTACAGTGCCTGACATCGTACTTGCGAGTTTACACACCTCTTTAATATTACTTTTGGTGATCTCCGACTGGCGGAGTCGAACATCATTAGTGCCGACATGAATAAGGATCTTTGAGAATTTACGATTAGCATTAGCCAGCACTTTTAAATTTGCTTTGATGTCAGGCGCTCTGGCTCCCGGCAAACATGTGACTATGGTGGCTGGTGTCTCTATTTTCACGTTCTGTGTGATCGAATAACCAATTACAAGGGCACAATAAACAGAATTCTCAGTGGGTGTTTCACTGAGTGGGGCAAATCGATTTGTTATGGTAATCGGAACGGATGAGTGGTTTTTTAATCCGCGACTAGAGCGATCTCTCACGGTCACCCATCTGCCCTGCTGCGTGGGCTCTACTTCAGCCGGAACCGAATCATGTACAGAGTTCACTATGCTAGGTGCATCCAAAATAGTATCTAAAGCTCTAGTACTATCCTTACTATCCTCAATTAAAGTTTGGATGCGTTTCTCTAGCTCTGAAATCTTCTCCGTCAGCCTGACTGTCTCCTTGCATTTATCACAAATAAATCCTATATTGCCATCGGAGAAGGCTATACTAAACATATGACATGTGACACAGGTGACAATCACAGGACAAGACATTACTCACCGTTTGTGTTGACTGATTCTTACTTACCTGGGCTTTTATGAACTCAAAGGCGCGGGTGCGCGAGAGAAAATAAATAATAAATAAATGAACGCGGGTGGCGCGTAAACACTAGCGTGCTGTGCTAACAATA
The DNA here is from genome assembly GCA_030578275.1 of Meda fulgida. Lineage (NCBI taxonomy): Eukaryota > Metazoa > Chordata > Actinopteri > Cypriniformes > Leuciscidae > Meda > Meda fulgida. The sequence continues at coordinate 18,646,978 of CM060616.1, forward strand.
ACGGAAGCTAGCGATGTAAGGTTAATCTGAAATGGTTGGTAAACTGTATTTATGTGGAGCGTCTTTCTACTAATAGGGAATCTGTAGCTTAAGATACTTTGAAAACAGAAAGAAATATTTAAGTTCAATTTTCTATTTTTTATTGTTAAATCCCAAAATAGCATTCAGAATAAGTTTTGCGATCCTGAACGTTTCTGTGCATGTGATGTGTGTGCTACTGTCTGTATGTGTTACAATGTTCCAGAGAAATAGTTTAGAATTGCACATTTTGGTTCCTATGACAAGCATTCTGACAACAGTAAATTTACTTATCTGTATATGAACTGTTGAAACGTGCATTCCCATTAACAATATTGAGAATTTATAAACAATCCAAATTTTTGAAGAGCACTTGAAGGTTGCATTTATTTATAAACTCAAACAAAATATGATTGTGTTATAATAGTGATTGCTATATAAGTGATTTTATAATATGACTGCAAAAGCACCTGTGAAAAGACTTAATTAATAAGTAGAATGAACAGCAGAGGGCAGTAGAAGACCACTTAGTGGCACTTATCGCTCCAAACTTTGAAACATTATTTTTACCACATTATACATATCTACGTTTGAGCAGATATCCACAAACACAGTATTTAACAGTAAACACTGGTCTAACCATTCTTCTAATATTCGACATATTAGAGTAAACACTCATGCTAGGCCACTTTTACATCATGCTGTTTTATTATCGAACATAAAAACATCGTGTCGTACATAAATTTAGCATTGAAAGGTTGGCTACCTGTCTATAGTTCATATTTCAACATGTTTCTGTCTATACATATACAGTTTAGTCTGGCACCAGTTTAACTAGTAGTTTAACTAGTTTAACAATATGAAGTTTATGCAACAATAACATGCTTACTATTATGAGTGGACATGTCTTACCTTAAAAATCTTTCTCATCTTCAAATCACAAACAGCACAGCACAAACACAACGCGTCTTCCAAACTCGATGTAAAGCAGAGGAGTACTGAAGTCTCTGATTCTTTGTTTAGAGGTAACGGGCATTTACAGCTTTGTGTTCCTTCATGTGGACGATTTGTATGTCAATTGCTCTTGCGCGGGTGAGGTCACATTGGAGTTAGGGAACGAGGAATCCTTGATGAGGAATCAATGAGGAAGCATTTGAGAAACTGTACATCTTGTTGCTTTCATACGGATTACTTAGAGAATATTTGTTTTTTATATGATTTACGTAATTTAAAAGTAGAGACTTCAAGCTTTGTAAAGACATGTCTCAAGTCTGTGTGACAAACATTTGCTGAGTTACAGGTCACTTCACATTGAGAGAGACAGCAGAACACGCATTGTTTATTTTCTTTATTTTTCTTTCTTTATATATTGTTTTTATTATGAGTACACAAATAAAAGACATTTAACAGTTTTCAATGATGTATAACACTTGCCTTTATGACCAAAATTGATGGAGTTATTTGAGTCTCTTTTGCACTGATAAGAAAAAACGCGAGCTGGTCGCGACCGCCGACCCCAGAGGGTTAAATGTGGATACTTTTACTTTAACTCAAGTACATTTCTAATGAAAAAACTGTACTTTTACTTTGTTACGTTGGGCGACGTTCCTCTCGTGACTTTATTTTAATGCAATACATTGTTAAATGCGTAATTTATTCCAAGCGTGCTGTATCTTTGTTCTGGGGCATGAGTGATGCTCAATTCACAAATAAATCACTCTTTTGTGTCGATTCTGTTCAAAGACTTCATCAAACAAGTTGGCAGATCTGTCTAAATTGGTTTGCAAATCAGTTTGAATGATTTGTTCAGTTTCCTGCATGCACTGAATTGTCTGAAGCTGTTTCACACTCAGAGTCATAACAGGAAGATTTAAGAACATCAAACGATGGATGAAGTTGCCGTGGACCTACAGCCAAGTGAAAGCAAATCTGCAAATGCATCATATTGTTTGCCAGCGATGAAGATCTTTATTAGTTGAACATCTTTGTATGCTGTCTGTGAATGAATGATTCCACAAGACAATATATTGGATTTCATTCAGGTAATACATTTTACAACCAAACAGATTATTACGGCACAATAGCACTACTACAAAGTATGACATTACCAGTTTTTTGGACATATACCCTTACTTTAAATAAGCTACCATTTGTAACCCTGGTTAAATAAAGGAAGTCAAGTTTAACTTATTCACAATTTATTAATATTTAATTTCCCTAATAAAGGTTGAAAAGCGATGTGTAAAGGCGATTTAAGTAAAACAGTTGAAGTTTTAAGTTATTATTAATTGATTTGTGATTGACCAATAAGAGCGCTCCGTCATCACGTGCTGTGTTTGTGTGGAAGCGCCTGTGCAACGAAGAGAGAAAAGCATAGAGGAGAAGACGACGCGAGTTGATCGTCGCAATCAAAGTTAAAAGTATATAGTTAAAAGAAAAGTAGAAAAACTTTAATTTGATTCATTTCATACCGTTCATGTTCTTGAGTCACATTTTACTCCTGGATTCTAGTGAATCGCTTGGGTATTCCTCGTTCACCGACGCCATTGCTGGCCATGCGTGCCTGTGAGACGCGCCTGGGTAAATGCAAAAGACGATTAATATAGAGTTCACCGGCGCCATTATTGGTCACTTGCGCCTGTGTGAGAAAGAGAAATAGGATTGTTCTAGAGGCCGGGCTTTTTTTTTCCTCTTTCTCTTTTCTTCTCTTTGTATTTCTATTTTTTTGCTTGGTTCTGCGGATTGTGATGATCTGTGAGAATTTCACGTTTGATGGCGAGCCACCCGACAGGTGACACCCGATCAAGGACAACAATTCATAAAGAAGAGGACAATATCCTTTCTTTCATTCTCCAGTCTTGCTTTAAGCAAGACAATTCTTATTTAGAGACTATTAAGTTCCCTTTCGAGATTGACTGACGAATACAGGGACTGATAGGAAACTGATCCGTGCTTTGAAGAGTATTGAACACTCTTGTTGGTGTATGGTTACCCATAGCCAAAATTTGATTGATAAATTTGATTGATATTGAGGTCCTTGTTCAATTAAACAATTGATTTTTGTGATATTTTGAGAGAAAAGTGTTTTAAAAAAAAGAAACCACTCAATTATTCATTATTTTTGTTTATTTTATTTTATTTCATTTTGTCATTGCAATTACCAGTCTGTATGTTTTTGGGGTAAAAGAAGAGTGCACTCAATAGGAGATTTTCATGCTTGAACTTTGTGTATTATTGCCTGATATTGTAATTAACCTTCTCTGATTCTGTTTATATTTTCACTGGAAATCTTATTACATACCAGTTTGTATCTTACTTGTTGTCTGTTGTTTCTCACCACAACTCGCTACCTCCTTTACGAACTTTAAAATCTTCTGCTAAATCTATCTGCAATTAATTAATTAATTGTTCAATTCTTTAGACATCGGTTACACACTGTTCAGTTTATGAAATGAACACCCGCCATCCCGCGGTAGTATGTGTGTATTGCGCAGTGGCGTGCGAGATTGTCTAAGGAAGGCAAAGGCATTCGCTTTCAAGACGCAGTTAACCAGTTTAAACATGCTAGCAGAAATATACATTTGATTACATTTTGGAGAACAGGCAGAAGAGGATCTGTCATGTGCATTTGATCATTGTTTGTGTTCAGATGTTCAGTAGTGGTCATGAGCGTGAGCACATGTGAAGAGTTTTAACTCTTTCTTATCTGTCAATGGTTCCCTGCCTTTAAATGCAAAACTCTGGATATTCACTTTATTTCGACATTGACATATATATATATATATATATATATATATATATATATATATATATATATATATATATAGGATTAACAGGGTTTTATTTCTCTCTTCACATTCCTTTTTGAGGTCGTAAACTCTTATCAGTTTTAAGATGTCTTGTAACAGAACACTAGGTTCTGCCAATGTTGGCTCCTTTGTGATGTTAGTTTTGGGGGAAGTTTCGTAGAACTTTGTTGGGAGAGTGAGTTTGCTGGATTATTCATTAAATATAATGAATAATAAGTGTGTGTCTGATTGGTCCAGATGCTACAGCTAATTGGAAGAAAAAATAGCAATAAGCACGGCAGTCCGTTTTTGCCAGGGTCCCCGCGGATCCTTAAAAAGTCTTAAATTAGATTTTTTTTTTTCATTTAAGGCCATAAAAAGGCCTTATTTGTACTTCTGAAAGGCCTTACATTTTCGATGGCAGATTGACTTATTTGAGATATGTCTATCTAATTAGCATACTTTATTTATTATTCTTTCTTTGTGGATTACACTTTAGGCCCCTTAGTGCCAATTGGGCATCGTTTAAATGCCACAGCCTACCTGAGCATTGTTTGTGACCATGTCCATTCCTTTATGGCCACCATGTACCCATCCTCTGATGGCTACTTCCAGCAGGATAATGCACCATGTCACAAAGCTCGAATCATTTCAAGTTGGGTTCTTGAACAAGACAATGAGTTCACTGTACTAAAATGGCCCCCACAGTCACCAGATCTCAACCCAATAGAGCATCTTTGGGATGTGGTGGAACGGGAGCTTCGTGCCCTGGATGTGCATCCCACAAATCTCCATCAACTGCAAGATGCTATCCTATCAATATGGGCCAACATTTCTAAAGAATGCTTTCAGCACCTTGTTGAATCAATGCCACGTAGAATTAAGGCGGTTCTGAAGGTGAAAGGGGGTCAAACACTGTATTAGTATGGTGTTCCTAATAATCCTTTAGGTTAGTGTATATTTAGCTAAGGCAAACCGAGAGGTTTTATTCGGTACCAAAAAAGATATGTTTGGCATATACAAAAGTGTAGATATATATTCTTAGACTCGGATATAAGCACTTAGAGTTCAACTAACACAACTAGAAAGCCATAACTAGGTCGTATAAAAGGGGAAACATACAGGAATATATCATATACATTTCAGAAATACTCATATTCTGGTTTAGATGAAATAATGTTTGTGCGTGTGTATTGTGGCATCTTGGAGAGAGCTTTTCCGGCCACCTGGAATTCTTGCTTGAACAGAAAGGGGAGTTGAGGTGATAACAATCTGCTTACACTCTCACATGCCCCTAAAGGTGTCAGTGGAGCAATTTGATGCGGACTCTTTGACGCTGGAATGGTGATTTACAAGAAACAAGTCAATGGGTTAAAAGCTTTTCAAATGTTAGAATGAGTGAGTCATCGTGACTCTGTCCATACACTACATTTCAATTGTCACTGTTTTGATTATTCAGGAGACAAGGACACTTGCAGAGATTGCTAAGGCTGAGCTGGACGGCACGGTGCTGGGGAACAGGCCCATCCGGATTCGTTTTGCCACACATGGGGCTGCACTTACAGTACGAAACCTCTCACCGGTGGTGTCTAATGAGCTTCTTGAACAGGCCTTCTCACAGTTCGGCCCAGTTGAGCGGGCAGTCGTGGTGGTTGATGACCGAGGGCGACCCACAGGCAAGGGGATTGTGGAGTTTGCCAATAAGCCTGCTGCCCGAAAAGCCTTGGACCGCTGTGCAGATGGAGCCCTTTTGCTTACAATGTAATAACTTGTCATTTTCACAGTATGATCTGTGATTATTAGTGATTGACCTGTCTGTAGATATCAAATATGTTAAGTCAAGTAAGAGTTTTTTTTTTTGTTTTTTGTTTTTTTTGTCCTTCAGGTCCCCTCGTCCAGTCATTCTTGAGCCAACAGAACAGTTTGATGATGAAGATGGTCTTCCAGAAAAATTGTTGCAAAAATCAGCACAGTATCACAAGTATGTATTTAGATAATTGAGATTAATTGTATTCCATATGCATATAGTATATCTAAAGAATTTTTTTTTTTAAATTAACCACAAGAATCTGCAATACAGGGAACGGGAGCATCAGCCACGCTTTGCACAGCCAGGCACCTTTGAGTTTGAGTACTCATCTCGCTGGAAGGCTCTGGATGAGATGGAGAAACAGCAGAGGGAACAAGTGGAACGGAACATACAGGAGGCAAAAGAGAAATTGGAGGCTGAAATGGAGGCTGCCAAACATGAGCATCAGCTCATGATGATGAGACAAGGTAGTATGCAGTTTTACAACATATTAGTTTTCTAAAAGAGCCACTTATTTTGCCCACCACAATGTTGTGAGGGAAATACTTAAATATTTGGATATAATCTTTTTTTTTTTTTTTTGCTTGAAAAGGCATCTATAAATTGTAATGAGGACAACATACATGAGTACACAATGACTGTGATCTCCCACAACCAGTGTGATGTCTCATTTCTCTCCTTCAGGGAACAGTACTTATATTCTTAACTTTGTCATTGTAAATATTTGTGGACTAATACCAACAGATCTCATGAGACGTCAGGAGGAACTGCGACGCTTGGAGGAGCTCAGGAATCAGGAGCTGCAGAAACGCAAGCAGGTTGAGATGAGGTGTGCTTTTATCCTTTTTTTTTTTTTTTAACTGATTTATAAAAAATAAAAAATGAAATATTCCACATTCTCAATGTTTTCCTTTAAACAATTTGCAAATTAACCTTTTAATACCAAAGTGTCAAAATAGGAGTGATTTGAAAGCCTAGAGTCTGAACTTTACAATGAATGTTGCCAATTTGATTAACTGCTGAGTAGTGCTGAGTTATTTGCAGATAAATAAATAAAAATCATAATTTGTGAAATACTTTTGTGTACTATGTATGAATGCGTCAAAAACATCATACAGTTCAGATACAGATAGTCATGTCATTTTAAAAGTCTCAAGGAGTAGATTTTTGAGTGGGCTTTGTGAAGTGGGCGAGTTTTTTACGTGAAGCCTCGCAAGACCCACTTGTAAATAATATACGGATGCGGCATTTGTCACGTTTTAACTAGCTCGTTGTTACGCTCGTAACTTCATGAAACATGCTCTGATCGTGGACAATGGCACATCATTAATTACAGCAGATTCTCAGGATTAAAATTAGTCCATGAGTTGATCAACATAATCCATTTCGTCGATCACAAGATATTCCTCATGGAGGAACAATTTTAAAAATACCTATTAGTGGGGTGTCAAGGACTAAACAAATGCTGTAACTTTTGATTACTTATGCTATCAACACAAAATGTCATGCAGATGCAGCTCACATGTAGGGGAACTTCACTAAAAAAGTATTTTCCTCTCACCTTATTTCCTTCTTGAGTTATTGCATGTCAAATAAGAAAGATATGTAAAACTATAATGCAAAATAATTTTGTAATTGTCTTTATCAGCAGTTTCTCAGCATGAGAATGTCCAAATGTAATGTTTTTTTTGGTTTTTGTTTTTTCAAAAAAAATTGGTTTTCTATCAAACGATACCTACCTTTTTACTCTCCTTGCTACAGTTTTGGATTTATGAGTCTTTACTTTTGTGTATGTCACTCTAAAATATAGAAAACAAACAACTTTAAAAATTTCTTCAGGGCTGTCACCCTGCGCTACTTCAGACACAAAGGACAAAAAGATTTGCTGTGGTCACTGTCATGTCCAGTGTGAACAGTGGCATGGTCGCATTTTTTTTTCTTTTTTTTTTTTTTTTCCTGAAATGTGACTTTTGTTTTCAGTTACTTTTTGTTTGCAAGCTAAATTGCAAGTATATTAATCATACAGACAGCACACTTTCAGATAACAGGACATTTCAGAACTGGAAGAATTATTAGAATGAATTACTAAATTAATTAATTACTAGAATTGTTCGATTTACGGTTGTCTTTAGTAATATAAAAATGTGTTCTGTCTAGTACTCTTGCATCATAGTGTTACTATATTATAATTTGTACAAATATAGGATAACAATATTTTTTGCAGGCTAAAATAATATGCAGACATAGTGTGCCAATCAACATCTGTTTGGTTTTGTACACCAGAAAGCAATGTTATATGTGATCAGTGTACAAAAACACAAAAGCTTTGTAAACATTTAATCTGGTAAATATTTATTGAAGTGTTTACTTTCAGCGGTACTTAAGTTCAGATGCCAAGGGGGCCACATGTAAACCACATTAAATGTGAAGGGCCACAAATTACAACTTGCATCGTAAAACTTTGACAATATTTACAGTTTTTACTTATTTAGAAATGCAGTTTATTACCTATCTTGCTAGGTAAGTCTTGCTAGTCTTTGTCCTATTTAAAGTAGGCTAATACTAAATGTGAAAATAGAAAATCTGGAACAAAAAAGTGGATTAACAGTTTTCTAGCAATATTAATTATTAAAATTAAGCAGAGTATTAAAAACCTCAAAATGTATGAAGAAAATCATTGAGCAAATACAGGCTATTTCTCATTAAAGAGCAGTGAATGCTTTTCTCTTTTCATTTTGTTGTTTGATTAATATTAAGTGCACAGACGGTATTAGGTTTATTACGCACTGTCACTTTAAGACCGAGTGTGCAGATCCATTTGCACTGATGCACATCCGATATTCTCACAACTGTATGTTCTGTAAAGACATAACTGACTGTGTTTACGCGAATACTCTCCAAAACGGACATTTAGACAATGTTGTGTATATGTCCATTCAGACGCGAAAGAGTGCTCAACTCAGTCCTCGCGCGCTGTATAGCTGTCTACCATTCGTCATATAAAAAAATCAATTAAAACAAGCTGAGTTACTATAAGTTATGAGCTATAAATAATTAAAGTGTGATATTTAAATTACGCAAGTGAAAGTGTGCAGCTCTGAATGCACGAGCTCTGTGTAGCGCACACAAAAGTTGCCTGACAGCTTTACCGCTTGTTTCGCTATTTGTTGCGCTTAGCAAGTTAATGGTACATTTTGGAGGTATCAAGTAGCTAATAAAGTCCCATTAAACATTCCACACACATCACAATGATAAGTGTTATTTTTTATTAATTGACCCATGGATTATCCAAAGCGTCCGTATCCGCAGTATTAAACATATAGGCTACATATAAGTCACACTGTCTAATATTCACACAACTTTTGAGCTAAAAATAAAATTAAAAAGTGTTTTCATCTTTTACATGACGCGGGCCATAAAATGAAAGCCGATGGCCCGGATGCGGTCCACGGGCCACCTGTTGAGTACCTCTGATAGTTGTTGTTTCAAGTCTACAAAACATTGCATATTCATTTTATATTAATTGTTTAATTTAAACATGAAAGTTCACACAAATACACCATTTTGAAGGTTAGAAAGCCAAATATATTATATAAATAAATCTATCTAAATGTATTTTTATTTATTTACACTTTAACACTTTAAGTACAGCCTTTTTTTTATTTTTTTTTTACATCCATTCAGATTCCATACAACCATAAGATCGCTGCATTTACTCTTCAAAGATTTAAAAAAAAACCACTCAGAACAAGAATGCTACTCCTGTTTTAGCAAATGGTGACTATTATAGTTTTAATGAATGCAAAATGTTTGCTATATTTGGCAGAGCGGTCGTTTGGGTGGCTCGCCAATGTATTATATTTCTCTAATTCATAAAATAAGTATGTTTGACCAGAGTTCGTGTGGGGAAATAATTTATTGAAGGTTTGTAGTGTTCACCAGCGACGTTAGGATTTCGTCCTTCAATAATCTTAACCCATACCTTCTGTCTGTGTGACAACTTTATACATGAAGACAATAGGGCTACATACAATAGAAAACTGTTAGGACCTCCCACAGGAGATGGATCTACACTGCAATCTACTCTGAGCAATGTTGTTTCTTTGTCATTCAAACCCATCAGTTTCTATGGGCTGTATTTATGTCTGTATGGGCCATTTGGTTAACACCTTTACAGACACAGATAGAGTTGATTGCATCTGAGGCACAGTCACAATGTAAATGCATCTGACTAAAGGACTGAAAATACACATAATCTTTCAAAAATAAAACAAATATGTTGAAGAATATATCAATTCTACAAGGTCGGAACCTGCATTGTCCCCAATGATTTGTCATGTACATCTGTTAAATCCAAATCCTTTTAATGAAAGGACTCCATTTGTTATCAAATACATGCTGTTTAGCCTTTAAAATGCAAGTTATCCTTTCTAATGAAAGGCTTGACAACATCTGTCTTATCCATTGAGTAGTAATTGGTTTGTGAATCTTGGTCCACAACAGAGCGACACATTTATAATGCATTCGCATAGTATTATAAGCGACACGAAATAATCTTCTCAATTATAACTCTTACCTCTTCTCAGAATGATTTAATCTTTCTGCATTGCCATATATATTGCACATATAGCACTGGCGGAATTACATAGATATAATAAAAACATACCAGATATATGTCCGCATTAACCATTTTTACTCTATCCGTTTTAGTCTTGTATTTATAGACATAGTGTGAACCGTAGTACAAGCTGCTTTCCAATCCTCATCCGAAACTTGCACGTTTTCCGTCCATGCATTCAATTTATATTGTGAATTTTCAGATTAATAAGACGTCAGCAACCCGTAAAATACATATACAATACCCTTTCTCAATCTCAAACTATCCTTTATCATAATTTTTCCAAAGATGAATGTGGGGGTCTAGTAAGGGCATTACCATGATTTGCTTTAACCCTCTTTGGTCGACAAACGCGCCGGTGCGTTTTTTTCACATAGTAGCAAAATAGACTTAAAGTACTCATTTATGGTCGTATAGACTTCAGAAATATGAAACAATAAACTGTTGAATGTCTACTTTTGTATGTGTCAATTTACAATCGAAAGAAAAACTTAAACAAAACTCAAAGTGAATACTAGTCACACAGGTAAGAGCAATATATATTTAGAATAATTTAAGTGTCTACTTTTAAATGATCTAATTCAAAACAAAAACAAATATTCTCTGTTTATGTAGTCTGTATGAAAAGAGAGAGATGTCAGTCGTTCTCATGGCAACTCATCTGCTAATGTGAAGACGCCTACTGATAGCACGCGCTGATCTGAAGCAATCCATGCAAACCTGTCAACGCCCACATCAACTCGATAAAACACTTCAAGTTTAATCAATGTTAAAAATCAATGTACTTTACGTCGTCTTGCTACGCTGTGAGGAATAATAATAGCATAATTGTAATATAATCCCTGAAAAATTTACCTCAGAAGTTTAATTTCGAGGAGCAATGGATCCAACTGAGGATTGTGAATAGTAAGTTCTTTATTCTTAAGTGGTTTATTCTAATCACAATATAGTGTAAACCCCCAAAAAGACTGTTTAAATATGAATCGCGTGTCTATGTGTGAATGAACTGCACAGATGCTCGCTGTTGTATCTCTTCAGATTCCCAGATCCATGTTGGCGCTTCTCTTCAGTTCAGCCCACTCGTTTTCTATAGGGTTCAGGCCTGGGGAATGGGATAGCCATTGCAGATGCTTGGTTTTGTGCTCAGTGACACATTTTTGTTTTGATTTTGATGTGTGTTTTTGTATGACTATCCTGTTGGAAGATCCAAACATGGCCCGTTATAAGTTGTCAAAAGGGAGGCACACTGCCTTAGACTTTGGAAAACCCCTGCTCTAACTGAACACGCGCTGCCGCTATCTTATGACAACAATTAACACACTCGCCTGCAACGTGTAATCTGTATGAAAAAAGTCTATCCCACAAAGTTTTTTTTTTTTTTTAACCATTCACATACAGCCTAATCATAAAGTGTATGACAGCCTAATATGTATAATGAGATCAGTATGTTTTTACCAGAAAATGACTGAAGTGTGCTAATACACTTTCAAAATGATGGTTAAACTGGCTTTATATTAGTGATTTAGTGTCATGCTGCCGTATTCAAATGTCCCACCATTTGTTTTTAACTCCTGCCTGTGTCCTCCTGGGTTTTCTTGAAAAACTCTTGTGCTTCGGTTGGTGTTTTAAAAGTATAGGTTTGTTCTTTGTGTTACCAACAGTCTGTCAGGGTAAATCGCTCCATTTCAGATCCTCAAGGTGCGCAGTTCCTGGCGGATTGGGTCGAATTGTTTCCGCAGTTGGTGTGTTCCCGTGGCCAAGTCAGCATAAAACCTTATTCGTTGGTTCTTGTACTGAATGTCTTTTTTAGCCCGTGCAGTTGCAATCACTGCCTGCTTATCCTTGTAGTTTAGAAGCCTCATTATTAGTGTTCTTGGCGGCGCCTTAGAGTCCCTAAACAACAGATTGTCCCGACAAAATGGGAACGGATACGCCTGTCAGGAGAAGCTTTTGTGTGTATAGCCTGTATTGTACTCTGTCTGTCTGCTGTTCTCCATAAAATGTGCAACGCACAAACGTTGAGATTATAATGTTCAGGAACAGTGTTTAAAGTCAATTTTAACCACTCTAAGTTTGTCTGCCTTTGGACAGACTTTCCGGGGTGGAAAAAACAGCAACAATACTCTTCATCTTCTCTAACGCGGCTTAACCCTGTGGGTTCGGAGGTGTTTCCTGGGTCCTGAAGTGTTCTGACATGCTCTGACATTTGTGCTTATTTCTGATACTTGTGACATTTTCATGGCTAAAGTCTGATTACACTGTATTCAGCACAAACTCTGCTACAGTAATATGTCAGCAGCATGTATTTAAAAGTTTGTAGTTTTAAGATAATGACGTTTATGCGTGGTTTGTGAAAAAACAAAAATAAATAGTCACTGAAAGAAGGTCATGAAACCCATACTGATTATTTCTTCACAAGACTTTTGAAAATTGTATCACGTGGCCTAGAATATTTGCTCCAAAACTATGTGAAAATCATCCTGACTACTCATTCAGATTAGACAATATATTGATTTAAAATTTAAAGGTGTGAACAGCCCATTAATATGTAGTGTTTTACACCTGAGAAAGACAAAGACCCTCCCCTAATGGCCCTATAAGGTGCTATCAGGCCCTATCATTATGAGGAGCCTTGCACAAAGAATGAGGAGAGACTTAAAAAAAAGAATGGCTTTTTGATTGTTTGGATTTATTTCCAACACAACATAATCCAAAGATACACAACAAATGACAAAAAAAAAAAAAAAAAATCACATTATTGAACAGAGACAGATCTAAAGACAGAGACTTGGACAGTCACACACCTTTGTGCCATTCCTGAAACACATGCCTGTCATTTCTAAGGTGTTTGATTTTTAACTTTGCCATGCTCATGTACAGAGACTCATGTGAATGTAGAAGTCAGCAGGACTCATCAGTGGGGCATCTGGTCTCTGTAAAAATAAAATAAAACATGCTGATTGCTATAGAAACTATAGGGCTGTGCGATTTTGGGAATACATTTGAGATTTTCTTTTTAAAATGTACAAAATACACACACACACACACACACACACACACACACACACACACACACACACACATATATATATATATATATATATATATATATATATATATATATATATATATATATATACATATATATATATATATAATGAACACCAGGTTTGTTGTGCCTTGTAGGCATATAGGCTATGTGCATTGCTGCATAAAATAATAACAATAGCCTAGATAGGAGGCAGCCTATAAATAGTTAAAAAGGAACACTTCAGACACTACACTAGATACAAATATATTGATTATCATGTTACTTCAATCTCATTTCATAACATCATAATGAATGGAAACATTTGGAGTAAAAACATAAAGCATAATGTGTGCCGCGTTTTGCTTTCAAACTGACTCACAGTGCGTGCAGGGAACATTTACTGAAGCATCTAGCTGCTCCAAAATATTAAACACTATTAAACACTATTGTTACCATATTATACATCTGCATTTTGAGCAGATATCCACAAACACAGTATTAACAGTAAACACGGGTCTAAAAATTATATTATTCACCATGTTTTAGTAAACATTCATATGAGCATACTTTTATCATGCTGTTTTATTATTTAGCGAACATAAAACATCCATAAAACAACATATATAAATTTAGCATGAAAAGGTTGCCTACCAGTCCAGTTCACATTTCAACATGTCTCTGTCTATATATAGATACACATACATGTACGACATTAGGCTTCATGTTTTTACTCCAATCTCATAACGTACATTTTAGTCGAACACCAATACATGTCTTACCTTAAAAATCTTCTCATCTTCAAATCGCGTTCTTCTAATTCTCCTGAGGTAAATCCAAGTGAAATAGCACAAACACAGTCTTCAAACTCGGTCAAAAGCAGAGAGGAGTAAGTTACTGAAGTCTCTGATTCTTTGTTTTGAGGTGATGAGGGCGTGTTCAGCTCTGTGTTCCTCCGCGTGGCTCATTTGCATGTCAATCGCTCTTGCGCGCGTGGGTGTGGTCACATTAAAATTAATGAGGCCCATTTGAGAAACTGTACATGTCGCTGCTTTCATACGGATTACTCAAACATAGAATATTTGTTTTTGATATAATTTACATCATTTAAAAATAGAGGCTCCAAGCATTGTAAAGACATACGTGTCAAGTGTGTGTGACAAACATTTGCTGAGTTACAGGTCATTTTTTGTCCCGTTTCAGAATGAACTTCACATTGAGAGAGACGACAGAAAGCGCATCATGTTTATTTTACGAAAAACACAACATTTTGTTTTTATTATGAGTGTACACAAATAAAAGACATTTAACAATTTTGAATGATGTACAACACTTATGTAAGAAAGAAATCAACAGAGTATTTAGAGTCTATTTTGCACTGATAAGAAAAAAGCGAGCTGGTATCGCCGGCGCGACCGCCGACCCCAGAGGGTTAACCAGGGTTAACCAGGGTTAACCACAATGTTTTGTGTATTCGTGGGCAGAGACTATTTAAATGAGGAACAGTATGACTTCATAAGATCCAGAAAAATTTGGGATGTTTTCCGAACGAGCCGTTCGCTGTAGTTCCTGAAAAGTGGATTCTGTTAAATATAATATCCCTTTGGAGTGGACTTTGCTCCTCAAATACATAAAACATTAGCTGTTACAAAAAGTGCCTGCAAGGTTACAAAGCTCAGAGTAGAGTCTTAGTTCAGTTTTTGCCGTCTAGTCATAGCCAATACAGCCCTATTTATAGCACTTCATCTTTTATAACAAGATTTTGGCTAAATGTATTAAACGCCAGGAATACTGAGTGCCCACATAGCTACAATAAACTTTGTAATCCTTAAATTGATGAAAATGTTATGCGATGCACTTACTGTCTCGGATGTGGCCGTTCTAATGACTGACAAAAAAAGATCTTGACATTCGCTGGTGAAAAACCTACTATCGTTACTAACTTTGACAACGTTTTATTTAAAAAAAAAAACATATATTTTTTTCTGTCTCTGATTAGTTGCAGTTCTGAACTAACATGCAATTTTCGCTTGTTTCAAAACACCATGCTGGATATTACCTGCCATTCATTTTCACTTAAATGTAATGATTTAACGGTTGGTGACACATCCTCGGAAAATCTCCTGCGATCCAAAAGCTAATGCCAACGCCTTGCCATTACGACTTGCCTATTATGACAACTGAGTGTGGGTATTTCACTCATATTGGATGTCGATGTCACATTTGCGTTGCCTGTACTATTTGAATTTAGGGGGTGGGCGATCTGATGATTTTATATCATTATTGATCTTGAAGACATCCACAATCTACTTTTCAAGCGAATCGTAGAGATTGTGATCTTTTATGTTCTCGTAATATCAGGACTTTTATTTTGAGGGCTCTGTGAACGGCAGCGCCTGAGCACAGCGGTCACATTATCTGTCTTCATTAGTTGTGGTCTCTGTTTAACAGTTTTGTCAAAATACGTTACTGGATAGAACTGTTAAACAAAGAATGTAAACTGTATACAAAAGAGTATCATAGTGTTTGCTTTTATATTATTAGTTACATAAAGGCAAACGGGTTCCAGCTAGATGTCGGACTGAGTAGTCAAGGTGTTCAGTGCTCTCAATAATTTCCAAGCTTGTTTAGTTTGACCGTTTTATTTCACCTCCACCTGCTAATATACAATACCCCAAGTTGTTGTGTAGATATGATCGATATGGAAGAGTACATTTCGAAATGGAAATAGTCGTAGGTTCGAGCAAAAGGGAGTGAGGAGCTGATTCTGATCCACCTACACAGATTAAAAAAACGACAGAGTGAGGAAAATGAAGTGCCCAATTCGGCTATACTAGAAGCTATTAAAGCCCTTGGAACTAAGGTAGATGTACAGCACGAAGAATTAAGCATGCAAATTAAGCAACACAGTGCGGTGATTGCAAGTGTTGCCAAGTCCATCCAAATAAATGCGCAGGTGTTACAAGAATGCCAAGACATAATCAAAATGATGGAGAAGCAAATTGAAACTGACCGAAGTCAACAATGATCTGAAAGTTTGTGTCTTGGAAGAGGAAAGGTACAAAAGAAGATGTTGTCTTCGCATTAAAAGGTATCAAGGAGAACTCAAATGAGCGCATGAGAGGATGTGATTCAACTTCTGGGCAAGATAACACTTGAATTTGGCTTTTACCATGAGGGAGGCTGTCAATGTCGTGCATCGGGTGGGAAAGAAGGAGACCAGCCGTCCGAGAGAAGTGATCATACTCTTCTCCCGCAGACTGCTGCGTGATGAAGTATGGAAAAGAACCAAGACGTCTTTGTTTGCCGAGGACCTGACGAAGGAAGATAGACTTTTGAGATGTGAATTATGCCCAAGAATCGAACAAGCCAGAAAAGAAGGCAAAGCGGCTGGCTTTAGAGGCCCATTTGGATATATCGAGGGTAAACTTATCTCTTAAAAAGGGTATTGACTCCTTCTCTTTGATATGAAGCCAAAGTCAAAAAAATTATTTTTTATTTAAATTATTACTCACAAGGCTGATGTAAATGGCCATTGGCTTGCAGTGGTCCTACACTTACAGTGAGGAAAATAAGTATTTGAACACCCTGCTCTCCCACTTAGAAATCATGGAGGGGTCTGAAATTGTCATCGTAGGTGCATGTCCACTGTGAGAGACATAATCTAAAAAAAAATATATCCAGAAATCACAATATATGATTTTTTAGGGCCAAGCCTTGAAAAGGCGAAGGCCCTATTGTTTTCCTTAGGATTATTAGGGCCCAAGCCTTGAAAAGGCGAAGGCCCTATTGTTTTCCTTAGGATTATTTATTATTAGGGCCCAAGCCTTGAAAAGGCGAAGGCCCTATTGTTTTCCTTAGGATTATTTATTAGGGCCCAAGCCTTGAAAAGGCGAAGGCCCTATTGTTTTCCTTAGGATTATTTATTAGGGCCCAAGCCTTGAAAAGGCGAAGGCCCTATTGTTTTCCTTAGGATTATTTATTATTAGTATTAGGGCCCAAGCCTTGAAAAGGCGAAGGCCCTATTGTTTTCCTTAGGATTATTTAATTATTATTATTATTATTATTATTATTATTATTATTATATTATTTTACCACCTTTTGGGCACTTTTGGGGCCTTAACATGCTCAAAAACTCTTGAAACTTTGCACACGGGTCAGAACCCGCGGCCATCAGGGCCGGGCTGAAGATGGTTACCCGGGCGTGGCAGGGGGCTCGACAGCGCCCCCCTGGAACGGGATTCGAACACTTGTCCGTATATCAAACACGCTTGCATGAATTAATCTGAAAATCGGTACACATATAGATCTCATCGTTTCATATATCCTTTGCACTCTTACTTTTTACGCCAGCCCAACAGGAAGTCGGCTATTATGGGTTGTTTGGAAACTCATGTTCAGGAATTTGATATACTCCTCCTAGGGAATCCACCCGATCGTCACCAAACTCAGTGTGCGTGAAGTCAAGACATTGAGGATGAAAAATTGCCAGGGGATTTTTGATATCTCGAACGTTTGGCCGTGGCGAGAAACGAAATTATGGCGAATAATGGAAACAGGAAGTGTGTTATAACTTCTGCATACATTGACTGATCTTGATGAAACTTCAGCAGTGTGTTCGCTGTAAGAGGCCGATCACATGGATGTGACTATTGTGAGTCAAAGTTATAGCGCCACCAACTGGCAGCAGGAAGTGTGTCACTTTGAAAATGCTTTGAAATCACCCTCTATTTTTACCCGATTTGCTTCAAACTTTATGTGTATAATGTAAACACACGGCAGATTTAGACCTGTGAAAGGATTATTGATATCTTAGATACTGTTGCCGTGGTAACGCATCAAACTTTAAGATTTTTTTTTATGCTTTTGAGACCCTTAGCATACTTGAAATTGCATGAAACTCGACAGACACATCATATTTATTAGCCAGTAGACATGTGCAAAGTTTCAGAAACTGGCGTGGTGCTGGGGCTCAGTAGCGCCACCTTTTGACAAAGAGGGTGAGTTAGGTCTATACTTTTATCTACAATCTTAAAACTCAGTATGTATAATGTTCATATCGAGCTGGACAACTTTCTAATTACACTTATTAGCTCAGACCAACAGGAAGTCAGATATTCCTGGTTTGAATGTGGATGTTTTGGAGAATTTTTCTCTTCCCACTCTCTCTGACCCTACGTCTCTCTGTGTGTTTGAGGGGAGGGGGTGTTTGTCTGCTGAGTGAGAATGCTTTTATTTTAGTTTTTCAAGGTTTTGGGGCCCTTAACGTGTTCGAAAACTCTTGAAACTTTGCACACAGGTCAGAACCCGCGGCCATCAGGGCCGGGCTGAAGATGGTACCCGGGCGTGGCAGGGGGGGCTCGGACAGCGCCCCCTGGAATGGGATTCGAACACTTGTCCATATATCAAACATGCTTGCATGTAATAAGTATGAAACTCGGTACACTTATAGATCTCATCGGGCCGAACAACTTTCGTGCTCTAAGTTTTACGACAGCTCAACAGGAAGTCAGCTATTATGGGTTGTTTGGAAAATGCATGCTTTTATTTTTGATATACTTCTCCTAGAGAATTAATCCAAACACCACGAAAACTCGGTCAGCATGAAGTCAAGACATTGAGGATGCTAAATTGCGAACGGATTTTTGATATCTCGAACGGTTTGGCCGTGGCGAGGAAATGAATTTATGACTAAAAAAGGACACATAAAGTGTGTTATAACTTAGTTAATTTTACCTACAGTTACAAAAACTCTGCGTGTATATTGTTCTCGTCAAGCCCGAACAACTTTCTAATTTATTGTCATTAGCTCAGACCAACAGAAAGTCAGATATTGTAGTTTGAATGTGGATTCTGAGAATTTTCTCTCCCTCTCTCTGACAGAGAGAATGCACCCTGCCATTCTGTATGTGTGTGTGTGTGTCTGTGTGAGGAGGGGGAGGGGGAGGGTGTATCTTCGGGTGATAGTTTAAACACAAAGTCATTCATAGGGCCATACTGCCCTCTTGTGTCCAAAATTGTATTTATACGCACTTTTAGTCATTTATTACCTGGATTACGCACACACACAGTTTCGATCGCACCCGCCTCTCTCTCTCTCTCTCTCTCTCTCTCTCTCTCTCTCTCTCTCTCTCTCCTCACTCTCTCTCTCTCTCTCTCTCACACACACACACACACACAGTTCGATCGCTCCCGCGCCTCTCTCTCTGTCTCACGCACACACACAGTTTGATCGCGCCTGCGCCTCTCTCTCTCACACACACACCGCACGCACACACACACACACACAGTTCGATCGCGCCCGCTCCTCTCTCTCTCTCTCTCTCTCCTCTCCTCTCTCTCTCCTCTCTCATCCTCTCTCTCTCTCTCTCCTCCTAATGTGCTATATTAGATCAATATATTTTCCTTAAAATGTTATTCTCTCCCACACAACACACAGTTCGATCGCGCCCCTCTCTCTACACACAGCACCACACACACACACACACACACACACACAGTTTGATCGCCCCACCGTCTCTCTCTCTCTAATGTGCTATATTAGATCAATGTTTTCCTTAAAAATTGTATGCACACTACATTTATTCTCATCAGATTTATAATTTATTGTATAAAATAATACTACCATTAAAAAAACACATTTGATTTTCTATTTTAATCAATGTAGAATGTGTAACTTAAAAATAAACAGATTAGTGCTCTGTTTGAGGACAAGAAATTAAAACCAATGCAATATGATGAATGTCCAAAAGATGGCACTCACAGACTGTTTTTAAATGAGGTTGAATAAATATTTTTTGCTTTTAAACTGTGTGTGTGTGTGTGTGTGTGTGTGTGTGTGTGTGGGTGAGATTTTGGTTGGGGGACAGTTGTAGGTTACAGTTTGAGTGTATAGTTTGACAAAAGCACTTTGTGTTTTATTGTGAGTGTACATAAATATAAATAAACACTTTGCAGTTTGAATTTACGTCCTCGATGAACAAAAATGACGGAGTATGTTTTTATGTGTAACAGTTCAATCGCACCCACACCTCACCCACACACACACACACCACACACACACACACACACACACACACTCACACACATATTGGAACGTGAGTGAAGTACAAAGCCTATAATAAAGAATAGTTTAGCATCCAAATACATCCCAAATGGTGAAACAGTTTGATTCTAATGAGGAGAGTTACGTGAGCCCAACATCACTTACTTTGACTTTCGCTTTACAATTATTCGTTTACTTCTTGTTTATAGTTTTTTAAAATTCTTGTTCTGTTCTGAATATCATTAATTTAAACGATTGCTTGTGTAATATTTTGAGTGTATCATCAAATCAGAATAATTATCTCAGTTTCCCTAGTTATTGTATATATATATATATATAAATATATATATTATATCCCATATATATATAATATGAATTATAAATAACTTATTTCTGTATAAAATAAAAATTCCCGAATAATCCAGACCAACCAGAGCGCACTATTCCTACAACATCTGAAGCGGAACTACCAGAGCCGTTCAGCAGATAGCGAGCAGATGCAGCATATGTGTTGTATCGAGGCAGGGTCAGGCCAGGGGAATCCATTTGCAGCTTTTTATTAAGAATGGTCAAGAAGGGCAGGGTGAACAATGGCAAACAGGGCAGAACAGAAAAGGCAGAGACAAACCAGGTTGACAGGCAAAGGACAAAGACCTCCAGATAAATACTGGGCTTCTGGATTTACACATTTAAGTGCTGCAAAACATATTGACCTAAAAATTATTCCAAATTTAAATGATCTCATATATGTGGCTATTGTGGTTCACGATCATAGGCCCTGTCCCCAAATGGCACACTTCATATGAATTTTCGGTCTTGTGTACTTATTTCATGTGTCTGTTAAATCCATGAGACCGTAGGCTGTCTCATTTTTCAATTTAGGTTTCAGAAGGTTGCTCACGCATACTTTGTGGTTTATATGTGCCCTGGATACGCACTTTTGCAGAGGCCACACTGATGCGAGCTCTACAGCACACTTCTTTTCAACAGTCAAAGCGGGGTTACGTTTTTGCACGTCGTGCACTATAACCCTAAAGGCACCGGGGCGGCGGTGCCACCGGCTTGGGCCCGCAATCGCTGCTCGCAGCTATATTTATTATTATTATTATTATTATTTTACTACCTTTTGGGCACTTTTGGGGCCCTTAACGTGCTCAAAAACTCTTGAAACTTTGCACACGGGTCAGAACCCGCGGCCATCAGGGCCGGGCTGAAGATGGTACCCGGGCGTGGCAGGAGGGCTCGACAGCGCCCCCTGGAAAGGGATTCGAAAACATGTCCATATATCAAACACGCTTGCATGAATTAATCTGAAAATCGGTACACATATAGATCTCATCGTTTCATATATCCTTCGCACTCTTACTTTTTACGCCAGCCCAACAGGAAGTCGGCTATTATGGGTTGTTTGGAAACTCCTGCTCAGGAATTTGATATACTCCTCCTAGGGAATTCACCCGATCGTCACCAAACTCGGTGTGCATGAAGTCAAGACATTGAGGATGAAAAATTGCCAGGGGATTTTTGATATCTCGAACGGTTTGGCCGTGGCGAGGAAACGAATTTATGGCGAATAATGGAAACAGGAAGTGTGTTATAACTTCTGCATACATTGACTGATCTTGATGAAACTTCAGCAGTGTGTTCGCTGTAAGAGGCCGATCACATGGATGTGACTATTGTGAGTCAAAGTTATAGCGCCACCAACTGGCAGCAGGAAGTGTGTCACTTTCAAAATGCTTTGAAATCACCCTCTTATTTTTACCCGATTTGCTTCAAACTTTATGTGTATAATGTAAAACACGGCAGATTTAGACCTGTGAAAGGATTATTGATATCTTAGATACTGTTGCCGTGGTAACGCATCAAACTTTAAGATTCTTTTTTTGATGCTTTTGAGACTCTTAGCATACTTGAAATTGCATAAAACTCGATAGACACATCACATTTATTAGCCTAGTAGACATGTGCAAAGTTTCAGAAACGGGCGTGGTGCCGGGGCTCAGTAGCGCCACCTTTTGACAAAAGAGGGGGATTTAGGTCTATACTTTTATCTACAATCTTAAAACTCAGTATGTATAATGTTCATATCGAGCTGGACAACTTTCTAATTTACACTTATTAGTTCAGACCAACAGGAAGTCAGATATTCTGGTTTGAATGTGGATGTTTTGGAGAATTTTCTCTTCCACTCTCTCTGACCCTACGTCTCTCCGTGTGTTTGAGGGGAGGGGGGTTTGTCTGCTGAGTGAGAATGCTTTAATTTTAGTTTTTCAAGCTTTTGGGGCCCTTAACGTGTTCGAAAACTCTTGAAACTTTGCACACGGGTCAGAACCCGCGGCCATCAGGGCCGGGCTGAAGATGGTACCCGGGCGTGGCAGGGGGGCTCGACAGCGCCCCCTGGAACGGGATTCGAACACTTGTCCATATATCAAACATGCTTGCTTGTAATAATATGAAACTCGGTACACTTATAGATCTCATCGGGCCGAACAACTTTCGTGCTCTAAGTTTTACGACAGCTCAACAGGAAGTCAGCTATTATGGGTTGTTTGGAAAATGCATGCTTTTATTTTTGATATACTTCTCCTAGAGAATTAATCCAAACACCACGAAACTCGGTCAGCGTGAAGTCAAGACATTGAGGATGCTAAATTGCGAACGGATTTTTGATATCTCGAACGGTTTGGCCGTGGCGAGGAAATGAATTTATGACTAAAAAAGGACACATAAAGTGTGTTATAACTTAGTTAATTTTACCTACAGTTACAAAACTGCGTGTATATTGTTCTCGTCAAGCCGAACAACTTTCTAATTTATTGTCATTAGCTCAGACCAACAGAAAGTCAGATATTGTAGTTTGAATGTGGATTCTGAGAATTTTCTCTCCCTCTCTCTGACAGAGAGAATGCACCCT
This sequence comes from Meda fulgida, assembly GCA_030578275.1. Lineage (NCBI taxonomy): Eukaryota > Metazoa > Chordata > Actinopteri > Cypriniformes > Leuciscidae > Meda > Meda fulgida. The sequence goes on from CM060616.1 coordinate 18,670,202, forward strand.
GCCATTCTGTATGTGTGTGTGTGTGTGTGTGTCTGTGTGAGGAGGGGGAGGGGGGGGGGGGGGGTATCTTCGGGTGATAGTTTAAACACAAAGTCATTCATGGGGCCATACTGCCCTCTTGTGTCCAAAATTGTATTTATACGCACTTTTATTCATTTATTACCTGTATTACGCACACACACAGTTCGATCGCACCCGCGCCTCTCTCTCTCTCTCTCTCTCTCACACACACACACACACACAGTTCGATCGCTCCCGCGCCTCTCTCTCTGTCTCACGCACACACACAGTTTGATCGCGCCCGGCCTCTCTCTCTCACACACACACACACGCACACACACACAGTTCGATCGCACCCGCTCCTCTCTCTCGCTCGCTCGCTCTCTCTCTCTCTCTCTCTCTCTCTCTCTCTCTCTCTCTCTCTCTCTCTAATGTGCTATATTAGATCAATATGTTTTCCTTAAAAATTTTATTCTCTCTCCCACACACACACACAGTTCGATCGCGCCCCTTTCACACACACACAGGCACACACACGCACACACACACACACACAGTTCGATCGCGCCCGCGCCTCCGTCTCTCTCTCTCTAATGTGCTATATTAGATCAATGTTTTCCTTTCAATTATAAATCTGATGAGAATAAATGTAGTGTGCATAACATTTTTTGTATAAATAATACTTCCATTAAAAAAAAACACATTTGATTTTATATTTTAATCAATGTAGAATGTGTAACTTAAAAATAAACAGAATAGTGCTCTGTTTGAGGACAAGAAATTAAAACCAATGCAATATGATGAATGTCCAAAAGATGGCACTCACAGACTGTTTTTAAACGAGGTTGAATAAATATTTTTTGCTTTTAAACTGTGTGTGTGGGTGTTGGTGTGTGTGGGTGAGATTTTGGTTGGGGGACAGTTGTAGGTTACAGTTTGAGTTTATAGTTTGACAAAAGCACTTTGTGTTTTATTGTGAGTGTACATAAATATAAGTAAACACTTTGTTACACAAAAACATACTCCGTCATTTTGTTCATCGAGGACGTAAATTCAAACTGCAGTTCAATCACACCCACACCTCACCCACACACACACACCAAACACACACACACACACAACACACAGATATGTTGGAACGTGAGTGAAGTACAAAGCCTATAATAAAGAATAGTTTAGCATCCAAATACATCACAAATGTTGAAACAGTTTGATTCTAATGAGAGAGTTACATGAGCCCAACACCACTTACTTTCACTTTCGCTTTACATTATTTCGGTTACTTCTTGTTTATAGTTTTTTAAATTTTTTGTTCTGTTCTGAATATCATTAAATTTAAACAATTGCTTGTGTAATATTTTGAGTGTATCATCAAATCAGAATAATTATCTCGGTTTCCCTAGTTATTTATTTTTATTTTTTCATTTTACTAAACAGGTAAGGCAAGTAATATTCTCTGTGTCTTTATATATGTATATGTATATGTATGTATCTATCTATCTATCTATCTATCTATCTATCTATCTATCTATCTATCTATCTATCTATCTATATGTATGAATTTAAATAACTTATTTCTGTATAAAATAAAAATTTCCTAATAATCCACACCAACCAGAGCGCACTATTCCTACAACATCATCAGTGCTGAAGCGGAACTACCAGAGCCGTTCGGCAGATAGCGAGCAGATGCAGCATGTGTGTTGTATCGAGGCAGGGTAAGGCCAGGGGAATCCATTTGCAGCTTTTTATTAAGAATGGTCAAGACAGGCAGGGAGAACAATGGCAAACAGGGCAGAACAGAAAAGGCAGAGACAAACCAGTTTGACAGGCAAAGGACAAAGACCTCCAGATAAATACTGGGCTTCTGGATTTACACATTTAAGTGCTGCAAAACATATTGACCTAAAAATTATTCTAAATTTAAATGATCTCATATATGTGGCTATTGTGGTTCACGATCATAGGCCCTGTCCCCAAATGGCACACTTCACACTTTGTGGTTGATATGTGCCCTCGATGTGCACTTTTGCAGAGGCCACACTGATGCAAGCTCTAAATCACACTTCTTCTCAACAGTCAAAGCGGGGTTAAGTTTTTGCACGTCGTGCCCAATAACCCTAAAGGCACCGGGGTGGCGCTGCCACCGGCTTGGGCCCGCAATCGCTGCTCGCAGCTATATTTATTATTATTATTATTATTATTATTTTTACTTTTGGGCACTTTTGGGGCCCTTAACGTGCTCGAAAACTCTTGAAACTTTGCACACGGGTCAGAACCCGCGGCCATCAGGGCCGGGCTGAAGATGGTACCCGGGCGTGGCAGGGGGGCTCGACAGCGCCCCCTGGAACGGGATTTGAAAACATGTCTGTATATCAAACACGCTTGCATGAATTAATCTGAAAATCGGTACACATATAGATCTCATCGTTTCATATATCCTTTGCACTCTTACTTTTTACGCCAGCCCGACAGGAAGTCGGCTATTATGGGTTGTTTGGAAACTCATGTTCAGGAATTTGATATACTCCTCCTAGGGAATTTACCCGATCGTCACCAAACTCGGTGTGCATGAAGTCAAGACATTGAGGATGAAAAATTGCCAGGGGATTTTTGATATCTCGAACGGTTTGGCCGTGGCGAGGAAACGAAATTATGGCGAATAATGGAAACAGGAAGTGTGTTATAACTTCTGCATACATTGACTGATCTTGATGAAACTTCAGCAGTGTGTTCGCTGTAAGAGGCCGATCACATGGATGTGACTATTGTGAGTCAAAGTTATAGCGCCACCAACTGGCAGCAGGAAGTGTGTCACTTTCAAAATGCTTTGAAATCACCCTCTTATTTTTACCCGATTTGCTTCAAACTTTATGTGTATAATGTAAACACACGGCAGATTTAGACCTGTGAAAGGATTATTGATATCTTAGATACTGTTGCCGTGGTAACGCATCAAACTTTAAGATTCTTTTTTGATGCTTTTGAGACTTTAGCATACTTGAAATTGCATGAAACTCGATAGACACATCACATTTATTAGCCAGTAGACATGTGTAAAGTTTCAGAAACGGGCGTGGTGCCGGGGCTCAGTAGCGCCACCTTTTGACAAAAGAGGGGGAGTTAGGTCTATACTTTTATCTACAATCTTAAAACTCAGTATGTATAATGTTCATATCGAGCTGGACAACTTTCTAATTTACACTTATTAGCTCAGACCAACAGGAAGTCAGATATTTTGGTTTGAATGTGGATGTTTTGGAGAATTTTCTCTTCCACTCTCTCTGACCCTGCGTCTCTCCGTGTGTTTGAGGGAGGGGGGTTTTCTGCTGAGTGAGTGAGAATACTTTTATTTTAGTTTTTCAAGGTTTTGGGGCCCTTAACGTGCTCGAAAACTCTTGAAACTTTGCACACGGGTCAGAACCCGCGGCCATCAGGGCCGGGCTGAAGATGGTACCCGGGCGTGGCAGGGGGGCTCGACAGCGCCCCCTGGAACGGGATTCGAACACTTGTCCATATATCAAACATGCTTGCTTGTAATAATATGAAACTCGGTACACTTATAGATCTCATCGGGCCGAACAACTTTCGTGCTCTAAGTTTTACGACAGCTCAACAGGAAGTCAGCTATTATGGGTTGTTTGGAAAATGCATGCTTTTATTTTTGATATACTTCTCCTAGAGAATTAATCCAAACACCACAAAACTCGGTTAGCGTGAAGTCAAGACATTGAGGATGCTAAATTGCGAACGGATTTTTGATATCTCGAACGGTTTGGCCGTGGCGAGGAAATGAATTTATGACTAAAAAAGGACACATAAAGTGTGTTATAACTTAGTTAATTTTATCTACAGTTACAAAACTCTGCGTGTATATTGTTCTCGTCAAGCCGAACAACTTTCTAATTTATTGTCATTAGCTCAGACAAACAGAAAGTCAGATATTGTAGTTTGAATGTGGATTCTGAGAATTTTCTCTCCCTCTCTCTGACAGAGAGAATGCACCCTGGCATTCTGTATGTGTGTGTGTGTGTCTGTGTGAGGAGGGGGAGGGGGGGGGTATCTTCGGGTGATAGTTTAAACACAAAGTCATTCATGGGGCCATACTGCCCTCTTGTGTCCAAAATTTATTTATACGCACTTTTATTCATTTATTACCTGTATTACACACACACACAGTTCGATCGCACCCGCGCCTCTCTCTCTCTCTCTCTCTCTCTCTCACACACACACACACACACACACACACACAGTTCGATCGCTCCCGCGCCTCTCTCTCTGTCTCAGGCACACACAGTTTGATCGCGCCCGCGCCTCTCTCTCTCCACACGCACACACACACAGTTCGATCGCGCCCGCGCCTCTCTCTCACACACACTCGCACACACACACACACACAGTTCGATCGCGCCCGCGCCTCTCTCTCTCTCTCTCTCTCTCTCTCTCTCTCTCTCTCTGTCTCCTCTCTCTCTCTCTCTCTCTCTCTCTCTCTAATGTGCTATATTAGATCAATAATGTGCTATATTAGATCAATATGTTTTCCTTAAGAATATTATTCTCTCTCCCACACACACACACAGTTCGATCGCGCCCCTTTCACACACACACGCACACACGCACACACACACACACACACACAGTTCAAGCGCGCCCGCTCCCGTCTCTCTCTCTTTAATGTGCTATATTAGATCAATGTTTTCCTTAAAAATTTTATGCACACTACATTTATTCTCATCACATTTATAAATTATTGTATAAATAATACTACCATTAAAAAAAACACATTTGATTTTCTATTTTAATCAATGTAGAATGTGTAACTTAAAAATAAACAGATCAGTGCTCTGTTTGAGGACAAGAAATTAAAACCAATGCAATATGATGAATGTCCAAAAGATGGCACTCACAGACTGTTTTTAAACGAGGTTGGATAAATATTTTTTGCTTTTAAACTGTGTGTGTGGGTGTTGGTGTGTGTGGGTGAGATTTTGGTTGGGGGACAGTTGTAGGTTACAGTTTGAGTTTATAGTTTGACAAAAGCACTTTGTGTTTTATTGTGAGTGACCATACATATAAATAAACACTTTGCAGTTTGAATTTACGTCCTCGATGAACAAAATGACGGAGTATGTTTTTATGTGTAACAGTTCAATCGCACCCACACCTCACCCACACACACACACACCAAACACACACACACACACACACACACACACACTCACACACATATTGGAACGTGAGTGAAGTACAAAGCCTATAATAAAGAAAAAATTAGCATCCAAATACATCACAAATGTTGAAACAGTTTGATTCTAATGAGAGAGTTACGTGAGCCCAACACCACTTACTTTCACTTTCGCTTTACATTATTTCGGTTACTTCTTGTTTATAGTTTTTTAAAATTCTTGTTCTGTTCTGAATATCATTACATTTAAACGATTGCTTGTGTAATATTTTGAGTGTATCATCAAATCAGAATAATTATCTCGGTTTCCCTAGTTATTTATTTTTATTTTTTCATTTTACTAAACAGGTAAGGTAAGTAATATTCTCTGTCTTAAATATGTATATCTATCTATCTATCTATCTATCTATCTATCTATATATTATTTATATATGAATTATAAATAACTTATTTCTGTATAAAATAAAAATTCCCGAATAATCCAGACCAATCAGAGCGCACTATTCCTACAACATCATCAGTGCTGAAGCGGAACTACCAGGCGTTCGGCAGATAGCGAGCAGATGCAGCATATGTGTTGTATCGAGGCAGGGTCAGGCCAGGGGAATCCATTTGCAGCTTTTTATTAAGAATGGTCAAGACAGGCAGGGTGAACTATGGCAAACAGGGCAGAACAGAAAAAGCAGAGACAAACTTGGTTGACAGGCAAAGGACAAAGACCTCCAGATAAATACTGGGCTTCTGGATTTACACATTTAAGTGCTGCAAAACATATTGACCTAAAAATTATTCTAATTTAAATGATCTCATATATGTGGCTATTGTGGTTCACGATCATAGGCCCTGTCCCCAAATGGCACACTTCATATGAATTTTCGGTCTTGTGTACTTATTTCATGTGTCTGTTAAATCCATGAGACCGTAGGCTGTCTCATTTTTCAATTTGGGTTTCAGAAGGTTGCTCACGCATACTTTGTGGTTTATATGTGCCCTGGATACGCACTTTTGCAGAGGCCACACTGATGCGAGCTCTACAGCACACTTCTTTTCAACAGTCAAAGCGGGGTTACGTTTTTGCACGTCGTGCACAATAACCCTAAAGGCACCGGCGGTGGCGGTGCACGGCTTGGGCCCGCAATCGCTGCTCGCAGCTATATTATTATTATTAGGGCCCAAGCCTTGAAAAGGCGAAGGCCCTATTGTTTTCCTTAGGATTTATTTTATTATTATTATTATTATTATTATTATTATTATTATTTTACTACCTTTTGGGCACTTTTGGGGCCCTTAACGTGCTCGAAAACTCTTGAAACTTTGCACACGGGTCAGAACCCGCGGCCATCAGGGCCGGGCTGAAGATGGTACCCGGGCGTGGCAGGGGGGCTCGACAGCGCCCCCTGGAACGGGATTTGAAAACATGTCCGTATATCAAACACGCTTGCATGAATTAATCTGAAAATCAGTACACATATAGATCTCATCGTTTCATATATCCTTTGCACTCTTACTTTTTACGCCAGCCCAACAGGAAGTCGGCTATTATGGGTTGTTTGGAAACTCATGTTCAGGAATTTGATATACTCCTCCTAGGGAATTCACCCGATCGTCACCAAACTCGGTGTGCATGAAGTCAAGACATTGAGGATGAAAAATTGGGTAGTTGTTCGGCTTGACGAAACAATATACACGCAGAGTTTTGTAACTGTAGGTAAAATTAACTAAGTTATAACACACTTTATGTGTCCTTTTTTTAGTCATAAATTCATTTCCTCGCCACGGCCAAACCGTTTGAGATATCAAAAATCCGTTCGCAATTTAGCATCCTCAATGTCTTTACTTCACGCTGACCGAGTTTTGTGGTGTTTGGATTAATTCTCTAGGAGAAGTATATCAAAAATAAAAGCATGCATTTTCCAAAAACCCATAATAGCTGATTCCTGTTGAGCTGTCGTAAAACTTAGAGCACGAAAGTTGTTCGGCCCGATGAGATCTATAAGTGTACCGAGTTTCATATTATTACAAGCAAGCATGTTTGATATATGGACAAGTGTTCGAATCCCGTTCCAGGGGGCGCTGTCGAGCCCCCTGCCACGCCCGGTTACCAGCTTCAGCCCGGCCCTGATGGCCGCGGGTTCTGACCCGTGTGCAAAGTTTCAAGAGTTTTCGAGCACGTTAAGGGCCCCAAAACCTTGAAAAACTCAAATAAAAGCATTCTCACTCAGCAGACAAACCCCCCTCCCCTCAAACACACTGAGAGAGACGTAGGGTCAGAGAGAGTGGAAGAGAAAATTCTCCAAAATATCCACATTCAAACCAAAATATCTGACTCCCTGTTGGTCTGAGCTAATAAGTGTAAATTAGAAAGTTGTCCAGCTCGATATGAACATTATACATACTGAGTTTTAAGATTGTAGATAAAAGTATAGACCTAAATCCCCCTCTTTTGTCAAAAGGTGGCGCTACTGAGCCCCGGCACCACGCCCGTTTCTGAAACTTTGCACATGTCTACTGGCTAATAAATGTGATGTGTCTATCGAGTTTCATGCAATTTCAAGTATGCTAAGAGTCTCAAAAGCATCAAAAAGAAATCTTAAAGTTTGATGCGTTACCACGGCAACAGTATCTAAGATATCAATAATCCTTTCACAGGTCTAAATCTGCCTTGTGTTTACATTATACACAAAGTTTGAAGCAAATCGGGTAAAAATAAGGGGTGATTTCAAAGCATTTTGAAAGTGACACACTTCCTGCTGCCAGTTGGTGGCGCTATAACTTTGACTCACAATAGTCACATCCATGTGATCGGCCTCTTACAGCGAACACACTGCTGAAGTTTCATCAAGATCAGTCAATGTATGCAGAAGTTATAACACACTTCCAGTTTCCATTATTCCCATAAATTTGTTTCCTCGCCACGGCCAAACCGTTCGAGATATCAAAAATCCCCAGGCAATTTTTCATCCTCAATGTCTTGACTTCATGCACACCGAGTTTGGTGACGATCGGGTGAATTCCCTAGGAGGAGTATATCAAATTCCTGAACATGAGTTTCCAAACAACCCATAATAGCCGACTTCCTGTTGGGCTGGCGTAAAAAGTAAGAGTGCAAAGGATATATGAAACGATGAGATCTATATGTGTACCGATTTTCAGATTAATTCATGCAAGCGTGTTTGATATACGGACATGTTTTCAAATCCCGTTCCAGGGGGCGCTGTCGAGCCCCCTGCCACGCCGGGTACCATCTTCAGCCCGGCCCTGATGGCCGCGGGTTCTGACCCGTGTGCAAAGTTTCAAGAGTTTGAGCACGTTAAGGGCCCCAAAAGTGCCCAAAAGGTAGTAAAATATATAATAATAATAATATAATAATAAATATAGCTGCGAGCAGCGATTGCGGGCCCAGCCGGTGGCACCGCCGCCCCGGTGCCTTTAGGGTTATTGTGCACGACGTGCAAAAACGTAACCCCGCTTTGACTGTTGAAAAGAAGTGTGCTGTAGAGCAGCATCAGTGTGGGCTCTGCAAAAGTGCGTATCTAGGGCACATATAAACCACACAAAGTATGACTGAGCAACCTTCTGAAACCTAAATTGAAAAATGAGAAAGCCTACGGTCTCATGGATTTAACAGACACATGAAATAAGTACACAAGACCGAAAATTCATATGAAGTGTGCCAATTGGGGACAGGGCCTATGATCGTGAACCACAATAGCCACATATATGAGATCATTTAAATTTAGAATAATTTTTTAGGTCAATATGTTTTGCAGCACTTAAATGTGTAAATCCAGAAGCCCAGTATTTATCTGGAGGTCTTTGTCCTTTTGCCTGTCAACCTGGTTTGTCTCTGCCTTTCTGTTCTGCCCTGTTTGCCATTGTTCACCCTGCCTGTCTTGACCATTCTTAATAAAAAGCTACAAATGGATTCCCCTGACCTGACCCTGCCTCGATACAACACATATATGCTGCATCTGCTCGCTATCTGCCGAACGCCTCTGGTAGTTCCGCTTCAGCACTGATGATGTTGTAGGAAGAGTGCGCTCTTCTGGTTGGTCTGGATTATTAGGAAATTTTTATTTTATACAGAAATAAGTTATTTATAATCCATATATATATATATATATATATATATATATATATATATATATATATAGAGAGATAGATAGAGATAGATAGATATATATAAAGACACAGAGAATATTACTTGCCTTACCTGATTAGTAAAATGAAAAAAATAAAAATAAATAACTAGGGAAACTGAGATAATTATTCTGATTTGATGATACACTCAAAATATTACACAAGCATTTGGAAAAAAAGACGACAAGAAAGAAATTCAATCAATAGTTTAATAGTTAACCAAGTAGAACATTCAAATAATAACTTAATAGCAAAAGAGGTGTTTAAATTTTACTCTAAATTGTATCCCTCATCTTTTTCCTCTGTTAATTGTAATTATTTTTTTCAGATGTTTTTTTTTTTTTTTTCCAAATATCTCGTCAATTGATAGTGTATTTAAAGAACTTTGTTAGCCGCATCAAGCGGCTGGTTATGTCTGATTCACAGAGTAAGCCTGGTAAATCACTGGGTCCTGATTGTTTAACAACAGATTTTTATAAATTCTTTTGGGATGACCTAAAATACATTTTATTTGAAGCCTTACAAGATTGTATAAATAACAAATTATTGCCAACTATGAAACAAGGGCTTATTATTTTGATACCAAAGCCAGGAAAAGATGAGGATATTAGATAACCTATGCCCCATAACACTATTATATACAGGTTACAAACTGTTTATTAAAGCACTGGCTTTAGATTAAAAACAGGAATATCACAAATTGTTAGTGTGACCCAATCAGGAAAAAAAAGTTTTCGTTTCTTTCTCTTTACTGTTGGGAATGTGTATATTTTGATGTGATGATTGAATGTAAGCTCAGTCTTGTTTGTAAAACTTTCAGTTATTAATGCCTTTAATGTTCTACAAATATATGAATAATAAAAAAAAACTCCAAAGGCAAACACTATTAATAATTTTTCGTTTACCGTCAGCATTCAGCATATGTGCATTTATATAATTTAAACAAATCTTCAAAAAAGCTGGTCTTCCAAAAAATTAAACATTTAATTTCACAAACCCGAAACCAGCTGTCAGATATTCTGAAGTGCGCATTTGTAGCCTGCATCAGCGTGTTACTGTGGGTGACCGTCAGATCGGTCACGATCTACAAACTTTAAACCCTTGAATTCAAACTATGCTGCGCTATATTCAGTTACCCACTGTCATATACATGTCATTTTCACTGTGCCATATGAAATAAATGTTACCTTGTCTTTTGTGAAAAAATATGATTCCCAGTGCGCACAAATTTACCAGATTACTGAGTGCCCTGTTGATTAAAGTGTTCTTTTTATTAGAGCCCGACTGATATGGATTTTTGGGGGCCGATACCGATATTAGGGAGTAAAAAAAGCCAGATGATAATATATCGGCTGATATTATTTGTGTATATTTTATAACAATATTATTTGTGTATATTATAGCACAGAACCATTCAAAAGTTTAGACACACTTTCCCATTTGTGTGTACAAACTTTTGACTGGTACTATGTTCTAAATTATATTCTAAATACCTTTGCATAATCTTCACTAATGACTTTGTCTTTTTATTTAGTCACGTTTTATATATATATATATATATATATATATATATATATATATAAAATCAAAAGTACTGGTAAAAACTTTATCTTCAGTTACCAGTGAAGGAAGGATGTACTTAGATCTTTTACTAAAGAAAAAGTAATACCATAATAAAAACATGTTTAATTACATAAGTACAGTACTTTTACTTAAGTAATATTTTAAATACGTAGTCAGCAAAATGTAGGCCTACTAAACATAAAACTACTGATTATGCAAAATGGCCCTATATAAAGTGTTATAATTATATAAATTATTGGAATATTGCTTGATGTTGTATTGTAACATAGTATTATAGGCAGAATGGGCTTTACAGGGTTGCCAACTTTGGGACTTTGGCTCGAGTGAGACTGTAAAATTTCAGTGCGCATGCACGCGGAGAAATTTTTTGTTAACCCTAATTTTAAAAATGTCAGTCCTTGACAGACCCTGATTTATGCACACACAAAAAACAACTAATAGAATGGAAACGCTTTTTCAAAATGTACAATTAATTTATTGATTGCACTATATATAAATAAAAAAAGGTAGAGGTGATTAAATAAAAAACATTTAAAACAACAACATCAAAACAATAAGAAATCTCAAAACAAAAACTTTTGCAATATTTCAGCAAGCTCATCTAACAAAACGTAATTTGTACCATGAGCCTATTTTTATTGAGCAATTAGCTATAACGCACGTCAGACAACGTTTGCAACTATAATTGAAGTCTGTACTCTCTGCACACAGACTGATTAGGCAAGGCTACGGCTGTAGTGTAGTTTTATTATCTGATACCTTGATTGTCATCTAAACTTTCAAACGCGCATCAGTGGCTCCGACTCCGAACCTATGTCTGAACTCTCTCTGAACTTTTCACACGCAACTGACGTGTCAGGTGCAAGGTTTTCAGCGAATCAACAATTAGAGAATACAGCAGTGAGAACGCTGTAGGCAGACGTTACAGCTGTGGGCCTGAAGGAGGTCGCACACCGGACGAGAAGCGCAGCGTCGCATCAAGGACAACTTGTATCGCTCATCGCACTTTCTCAGTTTATGGCCAGCAATATTGTTGTTTAAGGACATTGTGGAAGTAAGATAATGTCTGTACTATGTTATGATTGTACTACTGTACAATTAAATACAATCGTTGCTAAGTCTGCAGTTTGAACACTTTACCTCAGAGCGTCCGTTAACTGAATGAATTGAGAATCTCACCTGAAAATCCGATAACATCAGGAATTTTCATTCAAGCAGCTGATTTCTGTAAATGAATGTACAACTAAATGTATATTGCAGCACAGGGTGAAGTCAGTATATACATTATGGGCGATTGGAGACAAATAAATGTAAATTTAATATAAAACTATATAGGCCTACATGGCGCGGCAGGATTTTGAACAAGGTTTCTGGGAGCAAAATATCATGATTTACAGATTCAAAAGCTTTCTTAAAATCCAATAATACAGCACCAACTACACCGCCTCTGTTGGGTAAAGAAAAAATGCACTATTAAGATATGTAATTAATTGTTCTGCTACCCATTTTTCAGTGACTTTACTTTTTTGTGACTTTTAGAATGCTTATTGGTCTATATTTACTAATTTCAACAATTCGTTTTGTAGAGGGAAAAATTCTTTATAATAAAAAAAATTGAATCTAATCCATATTTATCTCTAGATCTAGATTCTAGAATATTTAGAAGAACTAATTATTCTGTCAACTTTTGTGTTAGACACCTGCTTAAGAGTAAAAGTAAGTAGCAGTATCTGCCCATGTAATCCATCGGATCTCTGGACAAAGAAACTTGAGAAAGCTTAGTGTCCACAAAAGAATTATTAAAAGTATTTGCTATCATACCATGATCACTAATACATTTTCCTTCTCACTCAAGTTCAATATTTTGCACAGATTTTTTTATAATTTCCTGTTAAGTTTCTCAAATTTCCATATATCAATTTTGTATTACCTTTTCCTTCCTCTATTATAGAAATATATAAAAATGTTATTTTGCTTTTCTAATTTCACGTATTACTTTATTCCTTAATCTATTCAAATGTTCCTTGTATTCCATCTTAGATTTAAGAAACTGCTTCAATGCAAAATCTCTGTTTCATAAGTGACCAGATATTTTCATTTAACCAGACAATTTTGCTTTCTCCGTCTACTTTTAACTTGCCTCATAAAGCTATTTAAGGTATTTTGAATAATATCCGTTAAAACATTTGCATCTCTTTCAGTACAATTATGAGAGAAATGTTCTCCCCAATTTTTATCTTTTAATGCATTTTTAGATGATTAAATTAACTTTTTTGGTACTCTACAATTACATTGTAGCAAATTAACTCATAAAGAAATATTAATAATTGTTCATAACTTGTAATGATTATGAATATTTGGATCAGTTAACTTGATGTAGCTACATTAATACTACAACCAATAATCAGTTCATCCTGTGAACCCTCAATATTGATTATTAATAGAAATTTTAATTTCCGGGGGTTGGGAAATTACTTTCTTACTGTACAGTATAAAAAGCATTTAGTCAGAATCCGAATCATTAAATTGACTTTTGTATGCAGGCCAGATAATCAGAAACAAATACGTATTCTGCACAAGTTTATTAACAATCTCAAACATAACTAATCTAAACACACATACACACTATCACGCAGACATGGTTAAAATGGTAAGTGACAGAATGACCCGGAAGCAGGAAATGGAACTATGGAAAATATAATTTTAACTATGAAAAGAAATTTTATTTCTTTTATCAGCTTATTATTTTCAGAGCACCTCATTAAATGTATACTTGCATGGCCTTTACAGTGAAAGCATTTTGTGAAGTTCCTGAAGAAGGATTTTGATGGTTCCATGAGTCTCAATCGATTTCTTCTGCGATGAATGAAGAAATGGTGATGAACTGGCATGGTTTGTTTGACTCTGTTCTGGTTGAAAGTTCTCTCTCTCCTGAATGAGAACATGGCTGATTGTGAGTCAAGGCCTGCTGCCCTGGGGCCTCATTTATAACCATTGCGTACGCACAAAACAGGCCCACTTCCGTTGTTGTGATTTATAAAAGTTGTGATTTATAAAAACAAACTTGACGGGAAAATTTGCGAACCTGCACGCAAACTCTGACCCATGCGTACAAATGTTTTGGAGATGGAGCAGTTTGTCTTTTTGGTCACTTTTAGAAAATGTTATATATACAGAAAGATAATACAAATATAATTTCACTCACCAAGCCTATCACTTGAAGCAAATATCCATCCCTTCTTAAATGTCTGCGCCAGCGAGCACGTTGGGCCGTTTAGTGAAACTGACGCATATTAGACTATCTAACTGCAGATGCAGTAAAGCTAATCATAAAATCCGTCCTAATCATAAATACAGTGCATGTTCACAATAACAATTTAAATAAAATAATTATTTAAACTGTTTTACTTCTGATATAAACATTTATATTAAATAAAATGTAATTTTATTCTCATTAATGAAGTTAAACACTTAAATGAAATCATTACTGAGATAAATAATGCACAACAAGGTCTATCTGTTTCCATTAAAAATATAAATCAATTAAAAATACTATTTGGCCAGTGGAAAAGATGTATTTTACACTATCTGATTTATTTATTCAAAAACAAGGCAAGGATAGGCTTTTAAATGATTTGTATTAATGTAATGTGACAGCACATCCATATTTAATATTTTCCTAATGTCTTGTACCGTTAAACATGTTATCACGTGGATGAATAATCATATGCAAATGATATGCAGATGAGGATATGCATAGTAAAATTAGGCGTTGTTAGCTCCATATATGGTTATTTCGGGGAGGAGACATATGCGCACCATCTTCCGCTGACTAGGATTCATAAAGTGAATTTTGCGCAGGTTCTGGCGTACGCACGGTTTTATAAGTCTGAATATTTTTTTGTGTATGCCATTTTTGGCTTTTGGCCGCACATACACTTTTAGCAAGGATCCTACACACAGTTTTATAAATGAGACCCCTGGTGCGACCATGCAGGACAGCAACCCTAATGTACAGAGAAGGACGAGAGAAGGAAGGGCTTGTGTTGAGGCAATTTAAAGCCTGAGAAAGGCCCCACCTCTCCTCTCAGAGTTGGCTCGACCAATAAGAAAGGTGGAATTTCCAAACGGGAAATTGCGCTGCGCTGTTACACTACGTGAACATACTCGAGGCCCACAGAGAAGAAAATTAATAGTTGAATAAAGTTGTTATTTTTGTTTATTTTCCCAAAATCAAAATAATCCACAGCGTTTATCAAGATATTTCTCATGGAGGAGCATTTTTAAAAAGGCCCATTAGGGGGAGTAAAGGACTGAACAAAAAGGCCATATTGGTTCCAAATGCTGTAACTTTTGATTACTTTATGCTATCACCACAAAGTTTGATCCAGATGCATCTCATGTTGTGGTTTCTTCTCTTTTGTGAAATCACTTCTCAGAGATTTTCATGCCAGAAATATTAGACTCTATTTTACAACAAAGCTGAGCATCTTCTGCAGAAGGTTTGCTCCCGATCATTGCCCAGCTTCACACATATATACATTCATCCTTTTCCAAAAATGGTAACAAGTCAAGTGTATTTATATAGCGCTTTTCACAATATAAATTGCATCAAAGCAGCTTCACAATCAATCAAATAACATAACAATGTTTGTTTCTTAGTGAAAAAACATCCACGTTTGGTTGGGCTGATCAATGGTATTAATGCTTGGTTAATTATTTTGAATATCCCCAACTGAGCAAGCCAAAGGCAACACACCCTATAGATTATTTTTGGGGTCTTGTACCATGTGACTTCTCAGAATAGAATGGCTACATTCCATGCCTTCAGGTTTCCAAAAGTCAAACCAAAGTCACACACAGAGGAAATAATAGTGTACAAATATATAGCTAATTTACTTATTTTCTAAATAATTAAATCTTCTACACTCACATGTTGAGGGACTGAACATGTCAAATCAGAAAGATATGCAAAATCATAATAATAATAATAATAATAAATATAGCTGCAACTAGCGGGGCCAAGCGCAAGCAGATGACAGGACATGCCAACTTGGCTGAAGGTGTCAGACCAACTGGAGCAATGAGCAATTAAAGACATTTGAAGAAGATTTTAGGCGAAATGGCTGAACAATCATATAAAAAGTAATTAAAATATAATTTAATGGATTATCACTTTCGAACAATAGGTGGCGCAGTTACGAAATCGATGTGATGTGATGTCAGAGTGAAGTGACAATGACACACAAAGTTTGGTGTCAATATGTCAAGGCATTGCAGATATAAAGCCTGATTAGTCATTTTTGCATCATGTCTCAACTTTGCTGCTCCGGTATATGAAAATGGTTTTGTCTATCGACACGAAATCCATAACTTTTAGTCGTTACAGTCTGGAGATGATATGATTCGATTTTGGTGAAAATTGGACAAACTGTCTTGGAGTTGGAAAAGTAGATATTGAATGAAAATCAAGATGGGGGACAGGAAGTTCGACCAAATACAGCAAATGTGCTATCTATGTTCTCGTCATAACCCAAGGAATCTATTAAGACCAGGGGCATTACAATAGGCAGATTTATTTAAAAGTTATTAGCATTTTAGGAAATTTTATTATAACTTTTGACCAAAAGGTGGCGCTGTCTCAATCTTTTAAGTACCCTCAGGGCATGGTGCTAATGGCATATACTGAGTTTCGTAATTTCACAGCAGTGCATTTAAGTACAGCATTTGTATTGAACTGTATAGAACTGTATTGAAGTCAATGGCAATTTCATGTTTTGTTCTATTATAGCGCCATCAAGAGGCTCAATCCCTCCATTTTTTTTATGTGTCCTCAGAGTGAGCCCATACATTTGTTAATTTTGGTGAAAATATCTCAATTCGCTTCGGAGTTATAAACATTCATACGAAGAAACACATAAAAAATGACTGACACCTGACTTTGATTGGATTTTACAACCCCTTACTATCATTATTTTAGCATTAGTGTTTAGCCAACGACCTATGTTTCCAAACTTCTGATGGTGGTTTCGTCTCGATCGGTCCAACGGTTTTGAAGATATTGGCAAATGTTTTTTAAGCGCTATATCACAAAGCGACACAAACCGTAAGGCGAAACGTAGAATGGGTGGTATCGTTGGACTCGACAACGATTCAGGAGATGACTCCCGTGAAAATCAGTCAACCACAGCCAGAGTTATAAGCATTATAAGCTATTGGAGAAAAACAATTCACCACTAGGTGGCGCTGTTTCAAAACTTCTCAGGCTCCTTCAGGGCATCGTGGTGATGACCCATACCGGGTTTCGTGACAATCCGTTTATGCGTTCATAAAATACAGCATTTTAGCACATAATTTAAAATGGCCTACAGCCAGAATGGCTGACCTGGGAAAATTGTATATCATTCGACTCTGCATGACGCCCTGAATCTAAAAAGTCTTTTGGGCAAACCGTTCAGAAGCTATAAGCCAAAATAGCCATTTTTCATATTTCCGGACCAGTTGGTGGCGCTGTGCCAAAATGCTGCAAGTCGCCTCAGGTCATGCTTGTGATGACATGTACCAAGTTTGGTCTGAATACGATAAAGCGTTGCTGAGATACAGCCTTACATCTGTTTTCGCAAGCGCTTCGTAAAATTAGTTTGCGCGGTATTAGAGAACGGTTTGACAAATCAACTTGAATTCCACTTTTCACAAATCGGACAAACCGTCTAGTAGGAGTTCGAAAAAGTAGGTTTTTTTGGACAATTTAAAATGGCGGACGTATTTATATGACAATATATGATGAACAATGGCAACATAGGGTGCAATCGAATCGCCATAAGCTCAGGGATCAGAAAAAAAAAAAATTTTGTTGATAGGCCTTATGGTTCAAAAGTTATTAGCATAACAATTAGTGAAACTTTGGACAGGTGGTGGCGCTAGAGGGAATGAGTTTAGACACACCAAAATTGGTGTATTTTGATGTTGGGACTGTCCCTCTTATCAGAATGTCAAACCGTTACAACTTTCCCACAAGCGGTTCTAAGGGCTGCCATAGACTACCAGTCGGAAAAATGAAGAATAATAATAATAGGAACGGGAACAGAAACAATAGGTGCCTACCCACATTCTGTGCTTGGCCCCTATAATAAATAATAATAATAAAAAAAAAATACACGTTTCTTTTATTAGCAGTTTCTCAGCATGAGAATGTCATAATGTAATTTATATATATATATTTTTTTTTTTTAATTATTTATTTTTTATTATAAAAGTGTTTTTATCAATTCATACCTACCTTTTGACTACTCTACTTGCTATAGATTTGGCGTTATGAGTCTTTTACTTTTGTGTATGTCACTTAGAAAACAATTATTATAAATGATTTCAAGGAAAGTGTCAAGGACTGAACAAAAAGGCTATATTGGTTCCAAATGCTGTAACTTTTGATTACTTTATCACCACAGTTATGGAGTTATGAGTCGTTACTCTTTGTTTGTCACTCAGAAAAAAAAAAAAAAACAACTCTAAAAATGCCGTCAGGGCTTAAGGGATTAAATTATTAACAAAGATTAATCAATAGTATCCCTAACTGGAATGTTTCCAAAGAAGGAAAATACAATTTGTTATCTGATAGACAGACCAGTTATTCACAGATCAAAACTTTTAACCACTAGGTGGTAATAGACCAACTACTGTGGTATAATACATTTTGTAATATAAAACAAATAATAAATAAGGCTCAAACATCCATTTCGTAACAAACGTGTGTTTAGTTTAGCACTTTCGTCAGTGAAATGCACTATAGGCTATAAAACTCTGAATAAATGTCAGTAAATAATGTTAATCTAAATATATAAGAAATTAAATATTAAATAAAAAAATATTCATTAGATTTACCCACAAAGATAAATGTCTTGACATATATACCACTCTGCGTTTTGATAGGGATGTGGGAGATGAGCTGGACAGAGACCATCTCGTCTTCTCTCTATGTTTCAAAGCAACTTCTTGTAAAAGGTCTGAAGAGCAAATTTTATCTTTGCATGCACAAAAAGACATTATGGCTATGTTTGATGTTGCGCTGCCAGAGAAAGCGAAACTAAATTGCCAGTGTATGAAATGCGCTTACCTTACCAATTCTAACATGCACAAAATGTGTAAAAAGGTAAAAGGTTTTTATTACAGTGTTTCTCCTACTTACCTCAGTAACGGATGCAAATATAGTAATTAAAATTAAACGAAAGGACGAAAAGTTTATATTCCCCTCCAAAAAAGGGTTCAACGTGCGTGAGGATTTGAGAGAAGAAACGAGATTCCATGTCAAGTGGAATAAACTCATGTAATATTGTTAAATTTGTGGAAAATGAGTGAGATCAGAAAACAGAATACAAGACGAACAGATAGCTTAAATATATGGGCTTGTGTACCTTTCTCATTTGGCACGAATTTAAATGTTTCCATGGTTATGATGTAACATTTCATTGCTAACATAGTTTATTTTTTAAGAAAAGCTTTGTGCTTTACTCTTATTGAATTATTCACGTTTTTGGTGTACCAGATGGTCGATCTGAGTTAACTGAATTTGAGTTATATATGCTTAGGCATGAAGAAGAGAGACGTAGACGTGAGGAAGATATGATGCGTCATAGAGAGCACCTTGACATGAGACGCCAACCAGATGGATTCAAGCCCCAGTTTCATGGAGAGTGTGAGTACAGGCAAAACGCTTAACTTTCATTCTGATGTTGTATTTCTTTTAGAAGGGCTCCAGGACTGTGACTAAAATGGTCACAACAATGTTCTCTCTTTTTTTTCTTGCTTTCCCTTTATTGGTGGACATTAACAATGCGGTTAATTCAGAAGTTACTAAATGAAGAACATTTTAGGTTACCTGAGAAATATTTTTAATGTGATGTGTACCAAGAACAGTTCAATTCTTTATTATAATGTAATGTAATATGATATAATATGAAAAAAACAAAGCAGTTACACTGAGATGGTTTGAGACAAACATAATGTGATTTTGTATGGTCCGTTATTGGCCGAGGACAGCATTAACCCCCTTGGGGTCGGTGTGATCACCTCGCTTTTTTTCTTATCAGTGCAAAAGACACTTAAATAATGTTTATACATCATTTAAAACTTTTAAATATCTACTTTATTTGTGTACATAATAACATAAACTCATAATAAAAACAAAATGTTATGCTTTTCATAAAATAAAGAAAATAAACATGCGCGTTCTGCCGTCATATCAGTGTGAAGTTCAGTCTGAAATGCAACAGAAAATGAACTAAGCGAATACTTGCCACCCATATGTGAGAGATGTTTTTAGAAAGCTTGAAGTATCTATTTTTAGATGTAAATCATATAAAAAACAAATATTCTCTGTTTAAGTAATCTGTATGAAAGTAACGAGATGTACAGTTTCTCAAGCCCCTGCTCATTGCCTCTAATGTGACCACACCCACGTGTGCACAAGCGATTAACATGCAAATAGTCCACCTGAAGGAAACGTGAACCTGTAAACGCCCTCATTACCTCAAACAAAGCATCAGACTTCATCATACCACCTCCTCTTTACACTGGATTTACCTCGGAAGAAGAATGCAATTTGAAGATAGGATTTTTAAGGTAAGAAATGGATTATCACTTATAATAGTTAGCATTTTATTGTTGCATAAACTTCACATTGTACTAGCTGAACTGGTGTCAGACTAAAATGTATGAAATCGACAGAAACATGTTGAAATATGAACTATAGACAGGTAGGCAACCTTTCAATTTTAAATAAATATACATGTATGACACAAGGATGTTTTAAGCTTGATCATATAAAACACAGCATAATATAAAAGTAGGCAAGTATGAGTGTTTACACTAACATGATGAATATTATAATGTTTAGACCCGTGTTTATTGTTAAATACTGTGTTCGTGGATATCTGTTCAAACATAGATGTGTATAATGTGGTAACAATGTAAAGCATTGTAATTTTGGGTCACTCGCGCTGTGCATTTGAAAGCAAAACGCAGCAAACATTAGGCTACATGTTTTTAATCCAATCTCATTTCATAACGTCAAAACAAATGATAACTTTTGAAGTTACATATGATAATCATATGTTTCTCTAGTGTAGTGTACTGAAGTGTTCCTTTTTATTGATGTATCGTTATAGGCCGCCTGCATTTCTGTAAAGTAAAAATTATTATTTTATGCAGCCCTACAAGTATATCCCTACAAGGCACAGCGCAATTTTAACCAGAAAATCACAATTAGATTTCTTCCCCAAATCGTGCGGCCCTATAGTTTCTCCTGATATCAACATGTTCACAGTCGTCTTTTCTTTTTTTATATAATACAGGGACCAGATGACACTGATGAGCCCTGCTGACTTAACCCTCTGGGGTCTGAGGTGTTTTCTGGGTCCTGAAGTGTTCTGACATGCTCTGACATTTGTGCTTATTTCTGATACTTGACATTTTCATGGCTAAAG
This sequence comes from Meda fulgida, assembly GCA_030578275.1. NCBI lineage: Eukaryota > Metazoa > Chordata > Actinopteri > Cypriniformes > Leuciscidae > Meda > Meda fulgida. Next base: position 18,691,592 of record CM060616.1, read on the forward strand.
TCTGATTACACTGTATTCAGCTCAAACAGCTACAGTAATATGTCAGCAGCATGTATGTAAAAGTTTGTAGTTTTAAGATAATGACGTTTATGCGTGGTTTGTGAAAAAAAACAAAAATAAATTGTCACTGAAAGGTCATGAAACCCATACTGATTATTTCTTGACAAGACTTTTGAAAATTGTATCACGTGGCCTAGAATATTTGCTCCAAAACTATGTGAAAATCATCCTGACTACTCATTCAGATAAGACAATATATTGATTTAAAATTTGTAAGACATGTTTTGTGTAAGAAAGCTTTATGCGAGAAGGCGTGAGCATCCCATTAATATGTAGTGTTTTACACCTGAGAAAGACAAAGACCCTCCCCTAATGGCCCTATAAGGTGCTATCAGGCCCTATCATTATGAGGAGCCTTGCACAAAGAATGTGGAGAGACTTAAAAAAAGAATGGCTTTTTGATTGTTTGAATTTATTTCCAACACAACATAATCCAAAGATACACAACAAATGACAAACAAAATCACATTATTGAACAGAGACAGATCTAAAGACAGAGACTTGGACAGTCACACACCTTTGTGCCATTCCTGAAACATATATATATTAAGGGTGTGACGAGACGCTTACCTCCACGAGACGAGACACGCCAAGATTTTTACACATTTTTTAAGAAATCCTCAATGATTAAATATATGAATGGAAATAGTCTTTTATTCAAATGAAAATCACAAAATGCAAAACAATTTAGGTGCATTTTGAAATCAACTTGTAATGAATGTTATTTTACTTCTATTTTAATGAATTCTTTGCAGTAAAGGACATGCAAACTCTGCAAAATGTTTTGCTATGAACTCTACCAACTGGCTTCTCCCCTGTACGATTTCACATGAGAAATCAAACTCCTTTCCACAAAAATCGAACATAAAAAAAATATAAAACAGTATAAATAAAATAAATATATAAATAACAGAAATAACACTTTAAATGCAAACAGTAAGTGTATCCGTAATCAAAGTACTGCTCTCTCAAAACTACAAGTGCAAACAGAAAAAAAAAATTCTTCAAGCATGAAAAACAGATAAATTAACTACACAGAACAGCCTGAGATATGGTCATGTTCTTCATGTTCTCAAGAATATAAGCATGTCGACGTTTTCTGGAAGCAGTTGAGACCTTTGGGCAGTAACTATGTCTCCTGCAGTAGAAAAAACACGCTCACTTGGAACAGAGGTAGCAGGGATGGAAAGGTATGCTTTGGCAAGTGGAGACAGCAAAGGATATTTAAACCTGTTTTCTCTCCACCACTTCTGAGGTCAGCAACTGAGTGGGATAGAGGCCTCTCTTCTGTATAATCAATTTCCTTCTCAGTCCCTCTGCTGGACTTTTCTGTCTTAGAGAAAGAGTCCCCTAGTAGATCCTCAAGTGCTGTCTTCTTGGAAGCAGGTTCTCCCTCTCCTGACTCGACTCCCAGGGCCTCCTCTCCTCCATGTGTGGAACAGTGAGCTGCTGCCTCTTCTCTCCTCTCTGTACTCTTCTCACCTGTGGTCTTTAAACAGCAGAAACACTGGCTTTAACCTTAAGCAGCAAAGCAGTCCCCCCCTCTCCCTCTAAACACAAAACACACCCACTCTCATGCTGTCATGTTTCTAATACACACACACACACACACACACACACACACACACACACACACACACACACACACACACACACACACACTTTGCATTAATCCATTAAACAATTTCAGTTGGTACTGGGAACATAAATCTAGTAGGAATGAAATTCACACATTTTCACACTTACAAAAGGAGTAAAGCAATTCAAATTGATACCTGATTTTGCTGCAATTGTTCTGCCTTTTTCTGCACCCTCAGGAAGACAGACTCGCGTTGGTTATGGTCTAGCTGCGGTAGAGTAAGGAATCTTGGGTCCAGCGCAGTGCTCTCTAACAGAATATTGTATGCATCTCCACTGTATCTCCCTGAAATATTACTGAGGATTGCTCTCTTTGTGTCTGCCACGGTGGGGGAATTGCCGTCATTTGGAGCCATGCTCTGTTCAATCATGCTCTTCAGTGGCACAATGAGAGACACTGTGGGGCTCTTCTCCTCACATAAGACTGTGGTGGCTGTCTTCAAAGGATTCAGCAGCTGCACAAGGTCTTCGGCATTCAAGATATCGCTGCTGTCCAGTGTATCAATGTTACGGGCATTTTGTCTCATCTCAGGGCTGGTGAGAGCTGCTGATATGGCAGCTTGCTGCTCCAGGTAACGAACCAGCATATCTAAAGTGCTATTCCATCGCGTGGTAACATCCATGATTAAATTGTGTGGTGGCAGTTGTAGCAGCTTCTGCTTGGACATGAATAACGCGGCAGCCGTTGAACTCCGGGGAAAAAAAGCTGTTACTCGTCTCACCCGCCCAAGCAACCGAGTGATGCGCGCAACACCGAGGCCAGCCTGGGTAGCGAGGTTTATTGTGTGTGCAAAGCACTTGATGTGCGGCTCTAATCCTACCTCACGCACAACCACTTCTATATTACGCGCTTTGTCAGTCACAATTGCAATGCCATGTTTTTTTTTTTTTTTATCTCCCAGTCAGTGACAGCTGCTTGTAAAACTTAAGCTATGTTTGCCCCTGTATGGGACTCAAAAAATTGGGCGAGCCTGCTGTATAAAATTGACCATTTCCCAGGCGCTGTTGATTAAGTGGGCTGTAATTGTGATATAGCCCTGCGTACACCTAGAAGTCCAACCATCAGTTGTAATTGCGATGCTTTCTGCCTCTTTCAGAGTCTGTACAACATTGACCTTGGCTTCTTTGTAGAGGGTTGGGACCACAGTGCGAGTAAAATGTGCGCGTGATGGGATAGTGTACCTCGGTTCCAGTGTGCGGAGGAGTCGCCGAAATCCCAGATTTTCTACCACAGAAAATGGCCTCATATCAGCTGCAATGAAAACGCTGATTTCTCTCGTTATTGCCGTGGCTCTTGCACTTGACGGTGGAAGAGATGCAAAGGCATTTAGAGTTGTTTGCCCTTTTAATGTTTTCGTCACAGGTGCAGCTAGTTTTAGTAGAGAGCTGTGGTGGTAGTGCTCGTGTTAGCCACGGTGTACGGCATTGTTTTCTTACAATGTTTACATATTGTGTTCGTTTTGTCTGTCACTCTTTCGCCGTTTCTTATTTCCGCAGAAAAACCAAAATGTTGCCACACAAATTATTTAAAAGTGGCAGGAGCATCTTCAATACTAATTTCACCCTCGCGCTCCATCACGCTGACGTCACATCTCACGAGATAACTTTTCACCTCGACGAGAAATCTCGTCGCGTTTTATCTCGCGAGATCTCGTAACGAGATCTCGTCACACCCCTAATATATATATATATATATATATATATATATATATATATATATATATATATACCAGGTTTGTTGTGCCTTGTAGGCATATAGGCTATGTGCAGTGCTGCATAAAATAATAACAATAGCCTAGATAGCAGGCAGCCTATAAATAGTTAAAAAGGAACACTTCAGACACTACACTATGTACAAATATATTGATTATCATGTTACTTCAATCTCATTTCATAACATCATAATGAATGGAAACATTTGGAGTAAAAACATAAAGCATAATGTGTGGCGCGTTTTGCTTTCGAACTGATTCACAGCGCGTGCAGGGAACATTTACTGAAGCATCGAGCTGCTCCAAAATATTAAACACTATTGTTACCATATTATACATCTGGATTTTGAGCAGATATCCACAAACACAGTATTAATAGTAAACACGGGTCTAAAAATTATAATATTCACCATGTTTTAGTAAACATTCATACGAGCGTACTTTTATCATGCAGTGTTTTATTTAGCGAACATAAAACATCCATAAAACAACATTTAGCATGAAAAGGTTGCCTACCAGTCTAGTTCACATTTCAACATGTCTCTGTCTATATATAGATACACATACATGTACTACATTAGGCTTCATGTTTTTACTCCAATCTCATAACGTACATTTTAGTCTGACACCAATACATGTCTTACCTTAAAAATCTTCTCATCTTCAAATCGTGTTCTTCTAATTCTTCTTCTAGTCTTCAAACTCGGTCAAAAGCAGAGAGGAGTAAGTTACTGAAGTCTCTGATTCTTTGTTTTGAGGTGATGAGGGCGTGTTCAGCTCTGCGTTCCTCCGCGTGGCTCATATGCATCAATCGCTCTTGCGCGCGTGGGTGTGGTCACATTAAAATGAATGAGGCCCATTTGAGAAACTGTACATGTCGCTGCTTTCATACGGATTTCTCAAACATAGAATATTTGTTTTTGATATAATTTACATCATTTAAAAATAGAGGCTCCAAGCATTGTAAAGACATACGTGTCAAGTGTGTGTGACAAATATTTGCTGAGTTAGAGGTCATTTTTTTGTCGCGTTTCAGAATGAACTTCACATTGAGAGAGACGGCAGAAAGCGCATCATGTTTATTTTCTTTATTTTACGAAAAACAACATTTTGTTTTTATTATGAGTGTGCACAAATAAAAGAAGACATTTAACAATTTTGAATGATGTACAACACTTATATGTAAGATAAAAATCAACAGAGTATTTAGAGTCTATTTTGCACTGATAAGAAAAAAAGCGAGCTGGTCGCGCCGGCGCGATTGCCGACCCCAGAGGGTTAAACATTCACATGAGTCTCTGTACATGAACATGGTAAAATGAAGCAAACACCTTGGAAATGGGCACAAAGGTGTGTGACTGTTCACGTCTCTCTGTTTAGATCAGTGTGCTCAATAATGTGCCTTTTTGTCTTTTGTATCTTAGGATTATGTTGTGTTGTAAATAAATCCAAACAATCAAGATGCCATACTTTTAAAATCTTTCCTCTTTTGTTTATAGTTCCCTCTCAGTCCCACCTGTTAGGGCCATTAGGGGAGGGGATTTGTCTTCCCACGTGTGAAACACCTCAATATTGACAATATTGACAAAACATGTCTTACACATTTTCTAATCAATAAATTGTTTTATATGAATGAGTGGGCAGGATGGTTTTCACATTGTTTGAAACAAAAACTGTAGACTAAGTAATACAATTTTTTTTTAAAGTCTTGTGAACAAATAGTTTTTTGGGGAACGCCCTACACGTGTACTGGTGTCTGAAAGCTTATCCAGTCACTGTATTGATCGGCGACAGCCTATGACGTCACTACTAGTGCGACCCAGAAGTATAAAAGGGGCGCCTAGAGAACATGTCATCCTGTTTTGTTTGTAGCTTTATCCAGAAAACTTCAGGCTCATTCAGAGCGATTGAAAGCTGGTAGGAGATTAATTCAAGTGAAACGTAGTTTCATAATCACAATACTGAAATGATTGAAACTAAATTAAATAAATAATGGAAACATTTCAACATAAAACATTGCAATAGAAACATATTAGACTACATCAATGAGGTTTTGCAAGACCATAAGACATCGATTTACCAGCGTTCAGGCGGTAGCTCTGTGGTTAATGCAAAGACATGAGCCTCACAGAGCTTCAAGCAACCCGAGATCGAATCTCATTGTAACATGATGTTGGCCGACAGCGTTTAGGTTTTATCGTTCTTGATGCTTAAAGGGTCATGAAACCCCCCTCTTTCAGAACAGGTCTAGCTCACAATCTTTTTGAAAAATGCAACTTAAATGGGCGTGGATGGCTGTGAGAAGAAGGGAGGGTTGTGGGTGTGGTATGACACGGCAGGGGAGAGGGGAGGGTAGGGGGAACTGTCATCACCAGTGGCCCATGCATATTGACTGTCACTAAAAATCGGTGGTAAAACGTGAGGAAATGCAAGATTTTTTTTCTAGCTGGCAAAGTTAAAGTCTAATGAAATACACGGACACTTTATTATTGTCCTTTCAAAAGTAACTGAATGCCCTGCTACATATATTAGCCTACAGTAATCGTAATTTATTTAAAAACATATTAATATACATGTAGCCTATAATTATAATGTCAATATAAAATATATAGTTGTTTATACACACTATAAATGCATATATTTGAATATAATTAATTTTCCGCTTAAAAAAAAATCGTTACGTGCATAGCCTATAGATCTAGTACGCTCCCCCTGATCCCCAATAATAAAGATGGACAGTGACATCGAAATTTGCTGTGGCAGCAGTACGCATGGCTCTGTGGAGGACTTCTCTCCTCCTGAATCCCCAGGGTTAAATAGTTGCATAATAGGTGGCGGTGCAGGTCCTCTGCCCTATCTATTTGAACCATTAGCCCCTGCTGTGACTGTGGAGGAAAACATGGACGAGCCGGAGGCCGCGCGGATGGGAGAAGTGTCAGAATGGTAGCTAACTAAGTCCGATCCTGGAATTAGCATAACTTTTTTATTCACAAACGTATAATTTATATAATTTATAATAACGTATAGGAATTTTGTCCGGTGGTGCTGGAGGTATCTTGGACGACACATTAGGGTGGTGATTCCCTCGTGTGCTGTTACCCGCATTAGAGAGCAGTTCCCTGACAATATTGGAACCTATTCAGGTTTTCAACCACCTCCCCTTGACTAAAATAAAGAATTTAACATTGCAATTTGTCAATGTAATTTGTTTATTTACTTTTGATCACAACTGATCACAGACAGAAGGTGGTCTAAATCGTGATGTGTGTTGTGCAACAGCTTCACTCTTTTCAGGTCTTTGAAACTGTGTGCAGAGGTGAAGGGATAGAAAAGTCTTCGGGACTTGGTACCGCATTACTGGCAAGACGTAACTTGCATTGGTCGTCAACAAGGCCGGAGTCCACCATTCTCCAGTTCTCGAAGCTCTCTCGTGTAAAATGTTTGCGGCACACGTACAAGTTAGATATGTCCGTGGTTGATGGCCAACCAACCGCCCGGAGCCAGAGTCTAGCCCTGGCAGCATCGCGGGGAAACATATTCAACCCACTTGAACTTCTGCACCATGAAAAAATACACTTGCGTCCCATGTTTGTCTCTCTCCTCTACTACGCGATATCACAGTTTGACATGTCTGTCATTGGAAAGATCCACGTGGTGTCATGAATAATTAAGAGATGGTGTCTTCTCATGGGATATGAAAACTCAGTCTCATTAATAATTATGAGAGACCGATGAGTCATCAACGCACTACACTGTGCTCTGCCACGTCACAGTCTGTGATGAAGATTTTAAACCCGGAAGACGAAAATAGCGGAAACAAACTAAAATTTAACCATTTTCACCCTACTATTAAATCTAACAGATGCTAATATTGTCTTCAATGGTGTTCAACACACATACCTCTGATAAAATCTCAGAAAATTTGGTTTAGGGTTTCATGACCCTTTAAATAGGTAACTGTTTATTAGCGAGTTGCGTTTTGTTTAATTATCAATGGCACATTACAACATAAATTTGCTACATTCCTGTAGAGCCGCTGCACAGACGACAAAACTGAAGGAAGATTGTAAGCTGATTGGGTCAGAAAATGAAAATTAAGAAGCTTGTCTTTAAAAAACACTAAAATTACTTAATTTTGAAACCCCATCGAACAATTCAAGGTTTAAATAAAGTGTCGGGACAGTTTTTTTAAATTTAAAACGGGGTTGCATTTAGACTTTATTTTCTTTGCGAAGCAAAATAGGAAACACAGAATCTTATTCTTGCGACATTTGCCAAAGAAATTGCAGATAAATTAAACGATTAAAACAGTACAAACCGAAAATAGTCCAAAGCAACATAAATTAAAAACATGAGTTTTTCCTCTCTCGCGCTGGATCTCTTTTTAGCACGTTTATTTAGTCTCCCTCGCTGCACACGCCAGCTCTCTCTCGAAATTAAACATTTCAGGGTAAAAACACATCATACAGCGGATAATACTGTAGCCTATATGTCGCTGCGTGTCAGCCATAGGCCTACACATAAAAAAAAAAAAAGAAAAAAAAATTTAGCCTTTGTTGCTTCAAAGACACAGCATGCCTTGTTGAATTCACCTTACAATAAAACGAGGTTGATCTTGAATTAAAGTTCTCTGTATCGGCTGCTCACTCCCATTCGTTTCTTGGCATGAACTCGTCGTCAACAGTTCATGTTTAGATAATGCCAGATTGTTGACAATCATACACACTGCTCAAACACTCTAAAACTCTACAAAACCAGTTAAAACAACTGGATTGAAGACAAATTAAAAATTTGTGTGAAAAAAATTGAAATAGACTACAATAAATAAACTACAATATTTATAATTTAATAAGATATGGGGCCTACATTTGGACACATCGAGAGATTTATCCTTAAAAGAGTTTTGCCTTTGCTCGTCATCAGGCTGGCTATCCGACACTCTCCATATGAAAGAGGAACATTAACACCTATTGTCCTGCACGCACGATAAAGCACTGAACTGTCCCTCCAACCCCCCCACAGACTATCTGAGTCTGAGACTGACAAAGAGAAGTCGCAATTCACACTTAAATCGCTATTCTAGACAGTGTTGATAATGAAGGAATTAAATGATTTAAGCTACATGTAGTGATATTTCTGTCATAAAAGTTTATTACTAAATATTTCATTATTTTAATAATTGAAGAAATAAAACTGGTTTTGGCCAGCTTTTTCCAAGCAAAACTAAATATAATCTTCAAACGCATGTTCATTTGTTGTCATGAACAAAATGTTCAACTCAATATTAAATTCTACAGGGATCTCTGGATCCTTACAACCAGGCATGCGATTTGTGAATTAAGTTTTTTTTATTATTATTATTATTATTATTAGCCTATTATTCAAATAAATCTCGAACCACGGTGCTTCGTGGTACTGCTGCTAAACTAAATAACATTTATAGAATAATTATGAACTTAGGCTAAATGAAACTATCGCAACATTTCGACAAATAAATTATTTGATTTGTTTTTACATTTTAATTCAGGGCGATTTAGCCTACATTTAATTAGAGCGAGATTTTCACCCTTGCCTTGTCATTTTCTCATTGGGAAGCGCTCATATCATAGCTAAACATGTTTGAGCAGATCCTCTGTACCTCTAGTTTTCATATGGATTACATAATCAGATAAAATTTATTAGCCTAAATATTTAGACATTTAAAGGCTTTAGACATAGCTGATTTCTTATCGTGACTGAGCTGAGGCAAGTGGCTTTCGGTTCATTTTTGTGACGCGCAGTTCCCGGAGACAGAGACGACAGATAAACTTTTGTCGTTAGCCTAAAAAAAAGTTTACAGTTTTGAAAGATGCAGGCTATACTCTACTCTTATCTGTATGACCAAAATCCACGTATAGCCTATTAAGTTATTTTAGCATGAGAAAAATAAATCCAAATGAACGCGCCGCCGCATTTGTCGAACACTAACTCAACATAAAACCCGACTTAAGAAAAATGCATAGGGCCACTCGGCGTGGTGTGCCAAAATACTTAATTATAAACTTCTATATTTCGTTCAAAACCACCTCAAAACGCTTTGTGACATTTTAAAAAGTCGTGAATCAATGTATTAAGGCCACTGGAACCAGGATCGTAACTGAAACGCGCTCGCATGTTATCTCTCAATACCGGAGCAGAAGCGCTGGCTCAAATTTTATTGTTTGTTGTTTAAACGCGCTTGTTGCATATTTAAACAAATATATATTTATTTGATATGGTCTATTTAGGGTATATGATTGATTACTGTGGAGGGAGGAAATCCCCCACCGGCAAATCGTACCTTGCTTAGCTTAGGTAACTATGTTTTTAATAACTCTTTCTGCATATATGGAACCCCATGAAGTTTTATTTTCTATTTTTTTTTAACAGAACTGCTTTTGAAGACATAAATTCAGTCAATCTGTTGGATGAGATTTGTTCCTTAGTGTAAAATGGAAATGCATTGTAATTTCATAAATAGGCTACCATGTTTATTCAGGATTTGAAACGGTGTCATTGAAATGATTGAAACCTAAGTTCTACCACTCGACCACATCTTTTCTCACTGAGAAATGCCCAGAAGTTCTGTTGTTCAGCAGTCAGTGTGCACGAACACGAGAGAAGTGCACTTCAATCGTCTCATTCCTCAATAGTTTAGCGTCACTGATTGCACCTAATTTATTTTCACTGACTGCGAGATAGGCCTATTTTAACTTTTGATTCATAAAATGTTCTGCTCTAAAAGTTTGCTATATTCTATTTAAAATGTAGGCTACTATTACATACGTTTTGCTTTCGCTAAATGTCCCTTTGCGCCACCTGGCGGTCATTTCGCGAACGACTTTGAAATGTGACTCTTTTTTTTTTTTTTACCGCGACCGGGTGGCGCGGCGGTAATAGGCATTCTGGTTGACTACCTACTGTATGTGGATCTGTGTCTATATTTACATTTGATGACCCACACAAATTGTGCGTTTAATGTTTGGGCTTAGAGCAAGCACGATCAGTTCTTGAGGGAACTGCTTGTGCCAATCGTGAGTTTTTTCACTTGAGAATATTCTGCGATCATCTGGGCCTCTTCTTGAGGGAAGAGGAACAGACATCTGTGCCAGGCAATTCAGGTCCCGCTCGTGCTGAGGCAGAGCAGAGACTAGAATTGTGGGCTTTCAATGAATGTTCGCTGAGGAGTGTGGGAGAGTTATCTCTCATGTCCCTCAGAGGCTCGCGAGATGGAGCTGCCGGATGAGGATGTGTTGTCACTAACATCCTCTGATCCGGCAGCGAGTGCTCTGCTGACAGCCCTAGAAAGCAGGAGATGGCTGAGGCTGCAAACCCTCACAGCCACCCTGCCCCACTTATCTTGAGTTGAGTGTTATGGAAAGTGCTTCAGCGAGACTTTGCTGCTGTAGGAGCGCGTGAGGGAAGAGCTCGCTCGTGGCAGTTTTTTTTTTCCAGCCTTAATGCTCCAGCTCCCGTGAACCTTCCATTTCTATCTGATCTATATAATGAGATCGAAGAACCCGTGTTCCGTGCGCATCCATCACCATCAGCAAGCAAACTACGCTGATGTTGAGGGGATGCACGAACATGGGTATGTGTCGTGCCCCAATTGACGAGAAGTTCACAAACTACCTTGCGGGTCTCTCGTCAGTTGGAGAAGCACTGACACCAAGTGCTCCGTGCCCGGTTGCATAAAGCACCTTAAGTGTAATTTTCCCTTAAGTTCGCCCTTATGTTTCGCTTAAACCTAAGGGTGTTGCAGAAAAAAAAACCTTAAGTGTTACTTAAGGGTTTCTTTAAGTGAAACATCATAAACACTTTGAATTTCCCCTTAAATGCAGTTTTTTCACTTAAGTAATCCCTTAAAAAGCGTTAAGTGTTGCATAAAACCCCTTAATGGTCATTTCCCTAAGTACACTCACCTAAAGCATTATTAGGAACACCTGTTCAATTTCTCATTAATACAATTATCTAATCAACCAATCACATGGCAGTTGCTTCAATGCATTTAGGGGTGTGATCCTGGTCAAGACAATCTTCTGAACTTCAGAATGGGAACGAAAGGTGATTTTAAGCAATTTTGAGTGTGGCATGGTTGTTGGTGCCAGACGGGCCGGTCTGAGTATTTCACAATCTGCTCAGTTACTGGGATTTTCACGCACAACCATTACTAGGGTTTACAAAGAATGGTGTGAAAAGGGAAAAACATCCAGTATGCGGCAGTCCTGTGGGCGAAAATGCCTTGTTGACGCTAGAGGTCAGAGGAGAATGGGCCAACTGATTCAAGCTGATAGAAGAGCAACTTTGACTGAAACAACCACTCGTTACAACCGAGGTATACAGCAAAGCATTTGTGAAGCCACAACACGCACAACCTTGAGGCGGATGGGCTACAACAGCAGAAGACCCCACTGGGTACCACTCATCTCCACTACAAATAGGAAAAAGAGGCTACAATTTGCAAGAGCTCACCAAAATTGGACAGTTGAAGACTGGAAAAATGTTGCCTGGTCTGATGAGTCTCGATTTCTGTTGAGAAATTCAGATGGTAGAGTCAGAATTTGGCGTAAACAGAATGAGAACATGGATCCATCATGCCTTGTTACCACTGTGCAGGCTGGTGGTGGTGGTGTAATGGTGTGGGGGATGTTTTCTTGGCACACTTTAGGCCCCTTAGTGCCAATTGGGCATCGTTTAAATGCCACGGCCTACCTCAGCATTGTTTTTGACCATGTCCATCCCTTTATGGCCTTCATGTACCCATCCTCTAATGGCTACTTCCAGCAGGATAATGCACCATGTCACAAAGTTCGAATCATTTCAAATTGGTTTCTTGAACATGACAATGAGTTCACTGTACTAAAATGGCCCCCATAGTCACCAGATCTCAACCCAATAGAGCATCTTTGGGATGTGGTGGAACGGGAGCTTCGTGCCCTGGATGTGCATCCCACAAATCTCCATCAACTGCTAGATGATATTCTATCAATATGGGCCAACATTTCTAAAGAATGCTTTCAGCACCTTGTTGAATCAATGCCACGTAGAATTAAGGCAGTTCTGAAGGCGAAAGGGGGTCAAACACAGTATTAGTATGGTGTTCCTAATAATCCTTTAGGTGAGTGTATAACTTAAGGTTTGGAAATCGTTGGAATAGAGTTCTGTTCTTTTTTCACTATACACTTCCTCGATAGCAGGGTGCAAGTATACCTTCTGCAAATTGTAAAATGTAGTCTGTCCCATCATTTGGACACCCATGGTCTTGCACCAGTCTGAGCGTTCTGTGTATGTGCCCCCTCTGAACAGAACAGCTGCTGCTGCAAGGAGGTTCACCTTTGGCATTCCCCTAACGTCACGTGAAGATTTCCAGGTCCCAACATGGCCCCCAAGACATGTCCAATCCACCTTCCTCTGTGCACCAACGTCAACAATAGTCTTTGACAAAATTGGTTTCCCACACATCTGGCAATATATGAAGAGTGACATGAGGCTGGACTCATTGACAATTAGCTTCTTTTCATGCCAGTCCTTTTCACCTTCATCATCTGATGATGATGATGATGTTGATGTGAGGGTGATAGTTGACTCGGGCTGATAGTTTTCATCATTTTCACCTACTGCTTTAATGCAGCCGATGGTGGTGTTGAGGCCCCCAGGTGTACTTAGGCATGGTGACTTTAAAACAAACAAGATTTTTTTAAAAAAAATTGTCATACAGTTGCTTTAAAACTCATTTAAAAAGAATATGCTGTGAAGTATGTTGGTTCTTCAGAAACTTACAAATTGTTCCTGGACAGAGGCAGGAATTATGAGCGGTGTTAAGGTCAGCAGGAATGGTTCTCAGGGCTCCAGACTGCGACCAAAATTTGAGTGTGTGCGGCTGAATTTTACATCCAGTCGCACATGTGCAACCAGTAAATTTGTCTTTTTTTTTAAATTTTAATTATTTTTTTTATATATATTCACTTTCTGGCTTCCAAAATAATACATTGCAACAGCGATAAAAAAAAAAAAAAAAAAGGCAAATGCTCGAACATGACCTGTCATTTACGCCGTCATCACCCGTGAGTTGATAGCGCACGAGCGCAGGCAAGAACTGAACTGCAGACGTTACCATCGGTGTTTAAACTAAACTCATTTAAGCTTTGCCAATGTAAACATTCAAGAGCAAGACGCGAAAGATAACTCGCGTCTAGTGCACGCGCACGCGTGTGTGTGTCTGTGTGTAGCCAGAGGTGTAGCCTATGTGTAGGCTACTCATCTCAGACAGCGCGCAAATATTGAGTTCTCTTTCAAATCTTGCACTTGAATGGACAAATTCACACAAAAAGTATGTCAACATGTCCGTCTTGATGAGTATCCTAGCAGACACAGTCTTATGCCTTAAGTGAACTTATATGGTCAAGAAAGACACTCACAGGTGTAGACCTCCTGAATCAGCTCTGAATTGAATAGCTTTTGTAACTTTTAAGGATTAATTTTAAATTTATACAGTCAAATATGCAATGTTATTTTACATTTAATTATTTTATTTAATTTCTGTACCTGAAAACTAATGTTAGACCTACCTGTAAAGGATAGTTTATTTTATTAGTATCTTTGCTCTGTTGTATGTATTTGTGCTTTTGCTTGTGGTTAGATTATTTGTTTCTTTATTTTATTTGACAGCAGTCTTTTTTTCCCTGAACATAGCACATACCGAAACCGTGAACCTAAAACCATGATACAAACTGAACCGTGAGCTATTTGAAACGTTGCAGCCCTAGTACAGTGTCACAGCCGGATGATGATTCAGAGTCTGTATGGCGAAAAAGGCCGAACCCTGAGAATTCAGCTGGTTGAGGTAGTACTGTAAGGAGACGAATTCTATGAACTGCGAATGTACACGAAGTTTGCCAACAGTGCACGCACTTCACAGTTTAAAACACTATACGCTAGTTTAACACAATCTTATCCTCAAGCTTACAGTATGCGGTGACATGTTAATAAATCAGAGTGCAAAGGCATTGTAATTTCTGCATCTATTATCAAAGTTTTTTTTAGTAATACACTGGAAATTAGTAGAAATGTGAATATTTGGTTAGTATATTGATTTATGGTGTGTGCTCCTAAATTTTCTGGTTGTGCCCCTAAAAATTTCAGTTGAGGGCCACTGTTCTCCTTGTGAATAAAGTTAGTCTGGAGCCCTGGTTCTTCATCTTCCGACGACACTAACGCAACAGACGAGATTAGAGTCCGAAATGACACAAGTTCAATAACGTGACATAACATTTTGTTGAACTGAACTTATTCTGAAGTGAAAACAATGCAGGTTTTTTAGTTGCCCAAATAAAAAGGCAATACCTCTAACATATGCGCGTTTGAGGTTACTCATGGACATAAATCAAAGATTTTACCAAAAGTGGATGTCAATTATATTTTTAAGCTTACAGTAATTAACATTTAGTTTTAGTCTTCACTACATCAGGCGTTCATCTCGCAAATGTATCCGTCTCTGCAGTCATCTCAACAATCTAATACAGCAACCGTTTTGTGTTGTAACATTAGCATAAATCGACAAATATGCTTACTCAGTTTTACAGAACAGTGGATCTAATTTGAGAACAACTATAACACTATAGGCTACTGTGTGATCAGAAATAGAGTTGATTATTAGTGAGAGTCTTACCTCTAGGCGAATGCGTTTAGTACCAGATGACCCAGGCTGTTCGTCATCTGGGAAGGTGATAATAGATGGAATTGCGGTGTACTTCAGAGTGGTTCTCTTCATTCGAAGGATATTCGGTTCATATCTTCGTCTTCCTGCTTGAAATGGCGTATGCAAATCCTACGGATTTTCAGGTTTTCCATAACGGTGTCCTCTCCAAACTTCGGATGGTTGATAGCCCACAGCCACTGTTTACATCGCTCCAAATGTTTTATCGGCAAATGCTAGAAACTTTCTTCTTGTCCTTTCCTGGTTTTGATTGTACATCCCGGTACAACGCAATTTAGCACCATTACGATGGAAATTTATCAACTAACTCACGATCAATCAAAGCAAGCCTAGTCATATAAATGTTTTGGATATTGCCATCTGTAACCGGTAGGCGTGGTTTGGGAGTGGCCTCGTAAGGGCAGCAAAGCAAGTGCATTCTAGGAGGAGTTGTCTTTCAGTCACATGAGTAAAAAATACATTTTCTGCCTTTTCTCAGTCTAGAATGCTTCAATTTCAAAAATAATTTCACATTTCTACTATATAAATGACCAATATTAAATACACATTAATCTTCCCAGAGGTGAAGTGTCCCTTTAAGAGAACTGTTTAAGAGATTATATGCAACACCCTTAAGTTATTCTCTTAGGTAAGGGGAAATGGCCCCTTAAGTATCATACTTAAGGGGAAAACTTCAGGTGCTTTATGCAACCGGGCACAGGCCCTGCCTTTTAAACAAACATTGTTGCTTAAATGGCAGGGCATACGCGATGGTGGTTCTGGCTGGTAATATCTTGCACACAATGGCTGTCTTTCCCCTGACGCAGTGCAAACGAGCTGCGCCGCATTACAGATTTAGCTTTCTCTGGGCCACCAAACAAACTGCTTCTTTGCATCAGCCCTGAGGCAAGACCTACGATGACTGATTCCTTCAATTTGGAACCCTTTTTTTGTAGCTCTGACGTCGGTTTTGGTGGTAAGTGCGCTCTTTCTAGCTCTTTATGGTGATAGGCCTCCATTTGCGAATGTCGTTTAGGCCATCGCTCTACGGGCAGCAGGTTGAGCTCTGTAGGTCTCCTCCTTTTACGAGAGTT
Source organism: Meda fulgida (assembly GCA_030578275.1). Taxonomy (NCBI): domain Eukaryota; kingdom Metazoa; phylum Chordata; class Actinopteri; order Cypriniformes; family Leuciscidae; genus Meda; species Meda fulgida. The sequence continues at coordinate 18,707,809 of CM060616.1, forward strand.
TTTAGTAAGGTTGTACAGTAGACCTCGGTTCCCTGTTAGGTATAAGTATTATGGGTGTGTTAGGTAGGATTTTTATAGGATACTGTAGGTAAAAATAGGGCTCTGAAGTTCCCATATATAGGTAGGCTCTGCATACCCTTCCCATAGGCCTCCTCTTATTAGATATGTCAGGCTTATATAGTGGGTAGTGCTAGTAGTGAACAGGTTGGCTTTATTATAAGGAAAATTTCTCCATTATTCATCTGAGTATCAAACAAACATTTCTGCTTGAGATGGCTTCCTCCCTATTGGGAGTTTTTCTACGGAGGCCACCACTCTGTCAAGCTCCAGATAGAACTACTAAATCAAGCGTTGGCCCTCATCGGGCCACCTTGATATCTAGCTTAGGCTTAGGATCTAGGATTTGTTCTGCCGGTCTGCTAAGCATTCTTGTTTCGGTTCCTTAGACCTTCAGGAGATTTTATTCCTGTAAATCTAGTTTTTCCTAGTACTGGCCTCTTAATACAAGTCAAAAGCACTGCCCGGTCTGACACCTGTGACATTCGAAGCTGTAGGCTTGACTGTTGGCCTCCTCGATAGTCCGGTAGCGTAAGATTGTACTCCCCTTGTTTAAAGGGTCGAAGGGCACTTCTGCTTAGTACGCTGCCTGTTGACAATGTTAAATACGTATGACTAAGCCTACAGAGATGTAAACTGTGAGAGCACCTGGCTTCTGAGGCGAGCTCTGCTAATATCCTCGCTATCAAGGAGTTAGGCCTTGACAGTCCTCCTTGAAGGCGGCTCCACAACAAGCTGGATGCTTAGCATTGCTAAGATATTGCAGGCCCCATGGAGCATCCCTGAGTCTAGCCCAGAGCTTGGTCAATACTTATCAGGTTGAGCATAGTATTCCAGAATCTATCTGAGGATAGCTCTGTTGAATACTTTTCTCTCAAAATCTGGTCGGAAGGTTGAAGGACTCTCACAAGGCCTCCCTGTTAGATCAGCCCTAGAGCTGGAGGCGCTCCCCTTATTAGGGTCCCTTTTAGAGTGCCCAGCCTCCACAGGGCTCTGAAGCACTGTGTAGATCCAGGATCGATTAAAGTCACTCCCCTCATTTGCAAGGGTTAGAAAGCGCTTTGTTGAGTTCTTCTCTCCAGGATGCTTATGATCCGGCCTCCATACCGGATGCCTCCACAAAGTGAGGCAAATAATGTTAGAGACTCTGTTTAGAAACAGACAGGTTCTTGGCAAGACTAGGTCAGTAAAGTGACCAGATCAGCCTCCCTGGTGGTGCCAGGGTTCTGTCACTTCTGTCTAGTTTATATCTGGGTTTGGTAACAGAGCTCTGACACTCCCGATTTGTCATGTCTGGTTTTCCTGCCAAAGTCAAGTTTTGAGATGCCTGTCTTGTTTTCCCCCTCAGGGTAGTTTTGTTTGTATTTTTGTTTTATTTTATTATTTAATTAAAGATCCTTCATTCCTGCACTTGAGTCCTCACTTCACTATTATTCCACCTGTGACATTACGAACCAGCCATACTGGGGATTCAGCGGAAGGACGACTCGCGCCATCCACCGGTCTCACCTGTCTCCTGCCCTCAGTACAAACGCATAATGAAGTTCAGGAACTTAACTTACCTCCGTCAATGGGGGACCGACTTTAGGTAGTTTGTCCTGAGGTTCAGCGCGGCTGCAGAGGGATTGAGGCTTGGGGATGCTGTTCTAAAGACTTGTTTAATTATGCCCTTGATGAGCCCAGCAACTACTGGAGTATGAGAGGGCTGGAGCATTTGACGTTTGGGGAATTCGTTAATTCCCTGGATCATCAAGGGAATCCTCTATCTTGGAAAGCTGCAGTTCCCCCAAAAGTCAACCAATCAATCAATTTTTATTTATAAAGCGCTTTACAACAACCAGAGTTGATCAAAGCGCTGGACAGAGACAAAAAATACAGGATAAAAAAAATAAAAAAGTGAAATACAAAACAACACAATAAAATAAAATACAACATATCTATAAAATCATTATGCTAATCAGTTGTCCATCAATTGCCAAAAGCCGAACTAAAGAGATGGTGCTTCAGCCCAGCCTTGAACAGGGGCAGGTCCATGATGGAGCGTAATTCCAGGGGCAGAGCGTTCCAGAGTTTCGGCCCCGCTACCGCAAATACACGGTCACCCCACTTTTTGCACCTGGACCCTGGGACCACCAGCAGATGTTGTTCAGAAGAGCGCAGGGCTCTGCTGGGCTGATAAAGGGTCAGCGTACTACACAGATAAAGAGGTGCAAGGCCATGGATGGAGCAAAAAACGAACAGTAGGATCTTAAACTGGATTCTGAACTCGACTGGGAGCCGTTGGAGAGAGTGCAGGACAGGAGTGATGTGGTCATGTTTACGGGTGTTGGTAAGAAGCCTGGCCGCTGCATTCTGGACAAGCTGTAGACGGTGCAGAGAGGCCTGATTTAACCCGATGTAGAGGGCATTGCAGTAGTCCAAGCATGAACTAATAAAAGCGTGGATTGTTTTCTCGAAGTCACTACAGCTGAGGAATGGTTTGACTTTGGCCAACCGACGAAGCTGGAAGAAACTTGCCCTGATCACAGAGTCTACCTGTTTATCGAGACTTCAGACTACTGTCCAAAATCACCGCAAGATTCCTGACTTAAAAACTGACGTGGGTGGTCAGGGGTGCAAGATCGGGAGCTGCCTTTGTTGAACAAAAGGCTTTGTGAGCCAATGTTTAATGTCATCCAGACATGTCTGAATGGACTGTGTCTCTGGGGAGTTCTGGGCAACTGGCAGATAGATTTGTACGTCGTCTGCATACAGATGGAAAGAGACATTATGCCGGGATATCACAGAACCTAAGGGGAGCATGTACAAGGAAAATAGAGCAGGGCCGAGGATGGAACCCTGTAGCACACCAGAGGAAAATGGGGCTGGAGGGGAGAAGAGAGATCATTGATCATCACAGAAGAAGTTCTATCTGCAAGATATGACTTGAACCACTGCAGCACGGGTCCTTGAAGGCCCACCTGCTGGGCTAGACGGATCAGGAGGATAGAATGGTCCAGCATTACCAACAGCACAGGTTTTTTAGCGTCCAAGGATAGCAAGATGTTATTCTGCACTTTTAACAGTGGAGGTTCTGTGCTGTGGTGGGCCTAAAACCGGATTGAAATTTTTCAAAAATGTGGTTTTGTTCCAAGAATGATTGAAGTTGTATGAAGACGAGCTTTTCCAGAACTTTAGAGAGAAAAGACAGATGGGAGACAGGTCTGAAATTTGAGAGAACTGATGGATCAAGATTAGGTTTTTTGATTAATAGCCTGACCACAGCCTGCTTAAAAAAACAGTTGGGACAGACCCTGAGCTAAGGCTCGCGTTGAAGAAAGAGAGAAGACATGGTCCTACTGTGTCAAAAACCTGTTTAAGCACTCTAGATGGAACAATGTCCAGGGAACAGTTGGTAGATCTCAGCTTCTGGACAACTATGTTGAGCTGAAAGAGTGACACTGGCTCAAACACATCAAAAACAGCAGGAGGAGGAGGAGGTAATAGGTGTACATATGAACCAACAACTATACTGCTGTTTACACTCTGTCTAACTGAGGCCACTTTGTCAATAAAGTATTGGAGAAACTCGTCACAGGTTGATTTAGATACATTTTCAAACACGTTAACAGATGGATTTGTAACAGACTGAATTGTACTAAACAAGACTTTTGGCCGATTACAGCCATTAGAAATAACATTTGAGAGGTATTTACATTTGGCTTCTTTAACAGCAATTTGATAATCAGAAAGACAAACTCTCAGAATACCCAGGGACACATGCAGCTTGTCCTTTTTCCACCTCCGTTCAGCCTGTCTACAGCACCTTCTCAGGGCGCGCGTGGTGTCATTCAACCAGCAATCTGGTTTGGGTTTGGTGGACCTCAACTTTAAGGGTGCAACTGAGTCCAAAATCTGTTGGAATAAAAATAAATAATAAAAAGAGATGAATTCCTCAGGGCCCAGAGGTGGACTTTCGCAAAGGGCATGAAAACCTGAATTTATGAAGGCAGTAGCAAATTCATCAGCTGTAGTAGAAGTGATGATACGGAGGCTACAACCTGGGGCAAGGAGTCTTGCTGGAGGTGAGGGGGGCATGAAATCAAATATAATGGGGAAGTGGTCTGAAATGCAAGTATCCAGTATTTCTGTGTTTAATATTGGAAAGCCATGTGAAATTATGAGGTCTAGCGTGTGACCATGTTTGTGTGTGGGAGCATTTACTGACCGAGTTAGATCAAAAGAGGTTAGAAGGTTTTGAAAATCATTAACTAATTGACTGGATGGACAACAGACATGAATATTTAAGTCCCCACAAATAAGGAAATTATCATATTTTGGCATTACATCAGCAAGAAAATCAGTAAATTCAGAAATAAAATCCTTATTATATTTGGGAGGGCGATATAGAACAGCACACAGTGTAGGGGGTGTCAATTGTTTCAGGAATAACTGCAATTCAAAGCTACTGTAGTTACATGAGATGGAGCAACAGGTTGTTCTTCTGATTGTACACTGTGGCAAGCCCGCCTCCACGGCTTGTCACTCTCGGTGTATTCAGGAAAGAATAGCCAGGGGGGAGGAGCTCAGAAAAAGCGCTGTTATCACCTGGTTTGATCCAGGTCTCCGTCAGAAAAAAGACATCCAACTCGCGAGTGGAGATGAAATCATTTAAGACAAATGTCTTGTTTGTGACCGAGCGAGCGTTCAACAGAGCTGCACGCACCGGTCTGATGTTTCCAGTCTGGCGATGAACTGCACAGTTGCGAGGGAGATTCTCTTTCACGCTGCCCTGCCAGTGGATCCGCGCAGGCCGGCGAAGGGGAAGCGGACAGTAGGTGTCTGGGAGAACCGGTGGGAGCCATCGGCATCTGTACTGTAGAAAGCGATGTAGATCAAACCCTCGGATATATTCTTGTAACAGCCGGAAACACCCATGCCGACGGAGCACGATGCCAGGTATTTTTTTTATTTTTACATGAAAACCACCTCTCTTTCCTCGTCTCCTGCGTCTCTTGTTGCGAGTCGACGGACAAATAGGACGCCACAGATAGACCGGCACGGAGGCTAGGAATGGCGGTAGATTTGAATCTCCGGCAAATCCAGGCAAGTTGTTGGTCATGTTACCGCGTATTTGTAACAGCGTCAGACGGTCGTACACCAATATCGATGACACATTGCGGATGAAAACAGGGATTAGCACAATGATCGCCAGCAAACACAGCAGAAAAGGATGGCGTGCCAAACACAAACAGCGGCACCATCTTGCCAAATGAACAGGGACGAATGTGGCAGCTATTGCAGCAGTGTCTCCAGAGGCGGTTATTCCCACAACGCCTCACCCTCGCAAGCGCAGGAGGAGGAAGGCTCCTGTTACTTCGGGGGTTTCAAGTCCGGTTGTGCTGGAGGTCCCGACTTCGGAGGTCTCAGGTCCGGTGGTCCGGGAGGACCAGACTTCGGGGTCTCAAGTCCGGTGGTCCGGGAGGACCCGACTTCGGGGTCTCAAGTCCGATGGTCCGGGAGGACCCGACTACAGGGGTTTCCAGTCCGGTGGTCCGGGAGGACCCGACTTTGGTGGTCCCAGGCCCAGTTGTCCCAGAGCTTTCCACTCTCCCTTTCGCGCCCCCAGTGGTGGCCAAAGAGGCTGCAGTACTGCCGCGCTCTCGTAAACGGAGGAAGATGAGGAAGGTGTCCTCCGTCCCACAAGCCCTGGAGGCCATGCCCAAGCTCCTTCCTCTGCCGGCTCCGCCCATACTACCGGTCAAGCCTGAATCTCTTCACATCAGGCCTGCTAAGCCTGAGCATCTTCATGTCAGACCTGTCGAGCCAGGGACCGTGCACGTCATGCCTGCCCAGCCATAGACTGTTCACATCAGGCCTGCCGAGCCAGAGACCGTTCACACCAGGTCAACTGTGCCTGTGTCTTCAGACAAGATGGCAACATCCACGCCTGTGTCTTCGGACAAGATGGCCGTCTCTGCCCTGAATCGTGGATCCGCCCTGGCCCACTGAAGCGTTGGATCCACCCTGGCACTGCGTTGCTAGCCATGCCTCAGGGATGCCTGCTGAACAGTCCCTTCAGACGATAAGTATATGACATGTTCTCTAGGCGCCGCTTTTATTCTTCCGGGTCGCACTAGTAGTGACGCCATTGGCTGTCGCCAGTCAATACGATTGCTGTGATTGGAAAAGCTTCCAGACACCGGTTCACGTGGAGGGTGTTCCCCAATAGCGTCATCGACGCAGTGGAACAGAGGTGTCAGTCGTAACCTAGATGTTTTATGGCCTTATTTCAGTGACTAAATGTTTTCGGGGTTTTTTTCACAAACCACACATATACGTAATTTTCCCAAAACTACAGAGTTTGTAGCAGAGTTTGTTGAATACAGTGTAATCATACTTTAGCCATGAAAATGTTCCAAGTAACATAAATAAGCACAAATGTCAGAGCATGTCAGAACACCTCCAGGGCCCAGAAAACATCTCAGACAAATGTTTATTTATTGCCAATGAATTGGCAGGATTTTCTATTTCAGGGGTTTTCACATTTTTAAATGGCAAGGAGCCCTAAACAAACCACTTGTGAAATCAATTCTTATTAGGATATTAATAATATAATTAATATATTAAATGAAACACCATGTAGTTTTTCAACCTTCATAATATATTTCCAAGACTTTGTGATGGTATTTTTCGGAATGTTTTATATTTGTATGTATTTATTTATAATGTACTTAGAAATGCCCAACCAGGGACAAGAGTTGTAAATTAGCATTAGCTACAAACTCTATATGCTGCGCATCAGTTGCAGGCTTTGTATTGTGACTGTTTGACTGTATGGTCCCTGTTAAATAAATTAATAAATAAAATACATTGACTTACAATAGGTTGAATGACATGTCTGCCATAGCCTGACGGGGTCTGTATCGCTTTTACTGGCACTATGGAACTTCGGGGTTCGGGTAGTAACTCGAGTACAAAAAGAACTACAAAATTTGACTGCTTTACGGCATACCTCACTTCCCCCACCACCCCCCCAGTTCCTCAAATTCGGACGTGAGAGCCCAACTAGCTTTGTTTGCCGTCTGGTATAGCGTCTGTATGTTGTTGTCATGGCCGAAGCAGCAACTAAACCAAAGAAGGCAAAGGTTTTGTCGGAGGAGACTAGGAAGAGAAAAAGGGAGAGTGATAAAATCAAAGGCCGGACGAGGATCAATATTGGTCCAGCGTTCGCTCGCTGGCGTGAGCTAAAGGAGGAGGAGGGGTGCCCGACCGATGCTGACCTGGCCGTCATGCTGTTGGACTAGTAATATATTGCTTGCATACTATCTCTAGTTTTTTGAATTTTTTGTCTGCCTGGCTGTTACGGAAGCTATCTGGTCCTCCATTTATCTTCATGAATCAAGTAATGCTAGTAGAGTAACATTGAATTGAATTAGCATATCCATTATGTAAAACAGTAGCCAATAGGCTACAAGTCAAGTCATCTTCATTTATATAGCGCTTTTAACAATGTAGATTGTTTCAAAGCAGCTTTATAGAGATAAACATAATTTAAGGTGACAGAGATTGTTTTGGCTTTATAGCGGTTATGATGTTATTTTCCAGGTAAAGTTAGTTTTGATTGATTCACTTCCGTCGAAATGATCATTTGTTATAAAATTAGGGGCCTCTAAACAGACTTTAAACGCAAACCTGTGATAAACTCTAACCTGTGATAAACGCTGATGCCGTTCACATGTGCATTAAGAATTGATTCTATAGTTATGTGCATTTGAATATATGTGCGCAGGTTTGTAATTCCCTACAAACCATTCCTTAAACAAATTATTTGTCTTGCCTATACATTTTTATACAGAATTTTATTTGATCACTTCGGGGTAGATACGCGAACCGAGTTTTCCCACAATGCTTTATCTGTAGAGTGGTATAGGGAGAGGCTAGTTGGCACTTCAGCACTGCATTGTCATCGGGTCCAGGTAAAGGTCCTTCTTCAGATCTGGATACTGCCTGGATCCGGCAGGCTGCGGGAATACCTCGGGATAAACAAAGACACTAAAATTAGTGTAGATGCCATTCTTCTTATGATGTAATGAGTACATCAGGATTTAAGGGAAGTGTTCCCAGTTCCGGCTGACCTAATCTATGCAGCCTTACATTGAATTATTGAAGTCAATAATGTATTACGTGACTGCTAGGTCAAAGAGATGTGTCTTTAATCTGATGTGATTTTTAAGTAATCAGCAATATTTAAAAATGTATACGATGTTTAATAGGCAGCCAATGCAGTGATGACAGAACCGGGCTAATATGGTCATACTTCCTGGTTCTGGTAAGAACTCGAGCTGCTGCCTTTTGAACTAGCTGTAGTTTGTTTATTAAGCGTGCAGGGCAACCACCCAGTAGAGCATTACAATAATCTAGCCTTGAGGTCATGAACGCATGAACTAATTGTTACGCATTTGTCAATGAGAGCATATGGCGTAATTTAGATACATTTTTTAGATGGAAAAATGCAGTTTTACAGATACTAAACACCTGACTTTCAATGAAAGATTGCTATCAAAGAGCACACCCAAGTTCCTAACCGATGACGAAGACTTAACAGAGCAGCCATCGAGTGTTAGACAGTATTCTAGGTTATTACATGTGGACATTTTTTGTACAATAATTAGAATAATTAAATAATTAGTTTAGTTGTAGGAAATTACCAGTCATCCATTTTTTTATATCTGTTAAGCATTCCGTTAATTTTGTGAATTGGTAAGTTTCGTTAGATTTTGAAGAAATATACAGCTGAGTATCATCGGCATTATAGTGAAAGCTAATTCCATGTTTCCTAATGATATCACCTAATGGTAGCATGTACAGAGTGAACAGCAGCGGTCCTTGTACTGAGCCTTGTGGTACACCATACTGAACTTCTGATAGATAAGACATTTCTTCATTTACTGCTACAAACTGATAATGGTCAGATAAGTATGATTTAAACCATGCTAGTGCAATTCCACTAATGCCAACATAGTTTTCTAGTCTATTTAAAAGAATGTTGTGGTCAGTGGTGTCAAATGCATCACTAAGATCAAGTAACACTAATAGAGAGATACAACCACGATCGGAAGATAAGAGCAAATCATTTGTGACTCTGAGAGCTGTCTCAGTACTATGGTACGGTCTAAATCCACACTGAAAATCCTCGCAGATATCATTTTTTTCAAGAAAAGAACAGTTGTGAGGATACTGCTTTTTTTAATATCTTTGACAGATATTAAAGATCAAGATTGGCCTGTAATTGACTAATTTTGTATGATCAAATTTTAACAAGCGGTTTAATTATAGCCCGCTTAAAGGTTTTTGGTACGTATGCTAGAGACAAAGACGAATTAATGATATTTAGAAGAGGATCTATGACATCTGGAAGCATCTCTTTCAGTAGCTTAGTCAGTATAGGTTCTAACGTACAAGTTGTCGATTTAGATGAATTAACCAGTTTGCAAAATTCTTCCTCTCCTATAGAAACAAATGAATCAAAATTTTCCTCATGAAGACTACAATGCACTCCCTGATGCGATACTGTAGTAGACGGTTGCATAGTTATAAATTTGTCCCTGATATTATAGATCTTATAAGTGAAGAAGTTCATTAAGTCATTACAGCTGTTTTGCTTGGAATCTTCTGGGCTTGAAGCTTTCTTTTTCAATAGTTTAGCCATTGTTTCATTGTTTATTTTCTTCTAATAGGATTGAAAAATAAGCAGATCTAGCAGCTTTTAAAGCCTCTCTGTAAGCAATCGAGCTCTCCTTCCATGAAATCCGAAACATCTCTAGTTTTGTTTTCTTCCAGTTGCGCTCGATTTTTCTGGCGCTCTCTTAAGGGACTGAGTGTGCTCGTTGTACCAAGCACTTTAATCCGTGGAAAATAATTTTGTTACTTGCGAGCTATTTGTGATTTGGTTTATGTATGCACGCAGAGAGGTGTTGCGGATATAGCGGTTTATTTCCTCCTCAGGACATGAGTTGACCACTGCGTTTCTCTCCCAACAGCTTCCTTGTAAAACCGAATGGATCTGCAATGAAGGCACTGCGCTTACGAGCCCTCACCTTGCCCCTCTTCCTGTGCCACTCAGCACGCCAAAGGGTGATTAGCCTCTCCCTTACCACACCCCTAAGTTCTGCCAGGGCTACCTTCTCCTCCTCGCTTGCTTTTCGGTACTGGCTCCTGAGTGACATCAGCTCTTGTCTGTATTGGGTGATCTTGACCTCTCGTCGGTTCGGAATTGGTGCTGCAGTAGACGTCTTGGTGGCATATTGTTCCTTGGCGCCAAACCTTTCTGAAGCAATGCTGATTATGAATGTGCTCATTGTTCGGAGCCTTTGGTCCACCCCACCTTTGGCTGTTGCCTCAAAGGCTCCATCAACATCCTCATCAAACCGTCGCCACACTGACTCTTTGTTGGCAGCAGGCCACAAAATCCGGCGTCGCTCTGATGGTCTGCTTTGGGGTGTAGTTTGTGGTGCTTGGAGGCTCTGGGCACTGTGGTGTGTTTCCGGGCCTGGTTCTGTACTGGGTACTGGCACTGTGCGTTGCATCACAAGCTTCTTTAGGCAGCCCATCTTGGTCTGGTGTATTTTTAGACCAGTCGTGTTTTTGCAGACCTTGCCACATTTGCAGACTGCACTCGTAGTCGATTGTCCATTTGCATTAGTCGTTGCCAGAAAAACATGTTAACATATTCATTAACTCATAGCCACAGTCTGAAAATGTTACACATTTGGTCTTCGTTTGTTGTGCTTTAAATGCAGACTTCTACTCTTTACACATTTTTTACAAATCATTTATTAATTATTTGTTCATGTTTTTGCAGTACTCAATCTAAACTCTTCATTATTTGTAAATGTTTATAAATATTCGGTAACATCGGTAACTGTATGGAATAGCATAGTTTTAATAGGATGGCTTCAGGGTGAGTAAATCATGGGCTAATTTTTATTTTGGGGTTAACTATTCCTTTAAAGAACTATCTCAAGTGTTACAACTACTTGTAACATCTGGGGACATTTCATTTTATATTTAACAATACACCATTATTTTCCTGTTATTTCTGTAAAGCAGCTTTGAAACACTGTATTGTAAAAAGTGCTATATAAATAAAGGTGACGTGACTTGACTAGCCCCACGTTAGGTTGTGCCCCGTTCACCCCAATGCAAGGTAAATTAAATTATACCTCAATACGAAAACTACGGGTTTTTTTTATTTTTTATAATTGGACACAATAAAGAAAAGTTCTCAGCAAATGGCTTTGAGCCAAATGGCTATCGAGACTATTCATGTTATGTGTATTGAGCAATGTGTAAATTCTGCTTATTACTTGTTTTGTTAACTTTACATTTTAAAATTGTTTCAAGCAGAGATTCAGAAGAACTCAATGGGAAACAGAGTTAGAAGCCACAAAACCTCTAAGCTGTAAATACCTGAAGAAATGTGATTTATGAAGACCATATTTCTGTTGCAATTGTATAAAAGTGGCAAACCTATTATCAATGCAGAGGTCAGATAATGTACCTAGAAAAGCTTCATCCATCATTGATGGGACAAACATGTGATTCTTTATCAATGGTGTAACAAGTGAAAGATCAGTGAGATTAAAGGTCCTTCTAAACTGGTTCCAGGTTTTAATCGAATGGATAACAACTGGATTAGTGGTGAAGGCTGAGATAGGCTGTTTGAAAGGTAATTTGGAACATAGTAAAGCTGCAGGAGAGGTAGATGCATTGGATGCCCTCTGTAACATCATCCACTCAGTATTATTGACATCCGTGCAATCATTTCTCAACCAATACAGCAGTGCTCTTATATTAGCAGACCAATGGTAATACATCAAATTTGGAAGTGCCATACCTCCCATTGCACGGGGCCTCTGTAATATATTTTTATTAATCCTGGGCTGCCTTTTATGCCATATAAAGGATGAAATCTGACTGTTTAATATGGAAAAAAAGATTTTGTTAGATAGATAGGAAGACATTGAAATAAATATAAAAATTTAGGAAGAATATTCATCTTAATCGAATTGATCCTCCCTCCTAAGGAGAGAGGCAGAGGGTCCCAGCGCTCCAGGTCTTGTTTAAGGTTACTTAAGAGGGGATGATAATTAGCCTTAAAAAGATCATTGTCGTTATGTGCGACCCATATACCTAAATATTTTATTTTTTTAGGACTAAATTTAAAAGGGATTGACCCAAAATATGAATTGTCTACAGAAGAGATCATAAGTTCACTTTTCTGAAGGTTAACTTTATAACCAGATATTCTGAACTTTGTGAGTAGAATCGATAATTCAGAAGGACTTGAGAGGGGGTTCGATATAAATAATAACATGTCATCCGCATAAAGAGACACTTTATGCTTCGAACCCGCCCAGTGTATCCCCTTGATGGTGGGGCACTTCTTCAGGGCTAATGCTAGTGGCTCAAGTACAACGGCAAACACAGTGGTGAAAGAGGACACCCCTTCCTCGTGCCCCGCCTCAGCTCAAAGTAGGAGGATAAATTATTATTGGTGCATACCGCAGCCACAGTGTATAGGAGTCTGATCCAGGAGATGAATTTAGGGCCGAAATTGAACGCTTCTAAAGTCTTGAAAAGATAGTCCCACTCCACCCTATCAAACGCTTTTTCAGCGTCGAGTGACAGCATCACCTCGATATTCCCAGGATCGGGCGGAGTTATATTAAATAGACGCCTGATATTGAAAAAGGAATAACGATTTTTTATAAATCCTGTCTGGTCAAACGAAATAATAGAGGGGATAATGTTTTCAAGGCGACGTGCCAAAATCTTGGTAACAATCTTTGCATCTGTATTCAACAACGAAATAGGGCGGTATGAACTGCATACCGGGGATTTTTATACTTTTTAAGTAATAAAGAGACGACTGCTTGACGCACGGTTCGGGGCAAAGAATTGGTGACTAAAGATTCTTCAGATACTAACAATAACAAAGGAGATAACTGGTCAGAAAACTTTTTGAAAAATTTGTTTGAGAACCCATCTGGCCCTGGAGATTTGCCACTTTGCATGGCACCGATTGCTGACACTATCTCCTTAACTGAGAAATCCCTTTCCAGTTCAGTCGAGAATTCTACACCTGCAGAAGGCATTTTCAGGGATTTAAAAAAGTATTCTAGGACAGCAGGGTTGGTGGGCACATCTGTATATAAGTATATAATAACTGGTAGAATTTCCTGAAACAAGAATTGATTTTCTCATTGTCAGTGCATTTTAAACCACAGGATGTTGGTTACCTTTATAAAGGACAATTTTTTAAACCTTACTAAATGTATGTGTTATATTTCATGTCAAATTCTTTAATTTGATCAAATTCAGTTTTAATAAAAAGGGCTGCTATCAATCAATTCATTAATTTGCACTGCAAAATTACAACTGTAATAAATAATTTATTGAGATTAAAGTTTAAACATAATAAAATTAAAATAAAATCAATAATACCTTTAAACAATAAATCAAAAGGTGGCGGCAAGTGACTGTCTTAATAAATAAATCATTGAGTCATTCATTAAAATGATTCGTTCAAAATAATGAATCATTCAATAACAAAACACAGCACGTAGTGTTGCTTTTCTTTTGTAACTATTTTCGTCTGTGAAATAGAACAAAGCTACATAGCTAGACTACTTGTTTATCTATCTCACAAATAGACAGGCAGCGCAGCGACCAGAAATACACTATCCGTTACCAATCGCTCTTTACACTGACTGTATAAGATCAAAATCATTTTCGCGTTTCGATCGGTCGGGCAAGTTAAATTCTCTATCACTTGAAACTTTTTAAAAAATCCACTGTTCCCGGACAAGCAGACAAGTATTAATGTGGAGCCCTGTGTTCATTCTCGATGTTTGTCGTGCTGTAAAGCGGCACAGATGATCAGGTCATGTGCGCTTGCGCTGCTGTTAGCTTGAACTGAGGCACTACAGTGATCGAGATTGCGACAGCTCGAGAGACGTCTATGGTCTCACTCCAGTATATTAATATAATATAATTAGCCAATTGTTATTGTGAAGTTTATTGTGCTTTATGACTGTATAGGCTGAGAGTTTATGGCTTCGGGAGGGGCGGATGTGCGCGTGTCATTCAGAACACAAGACAAAATAAGTGTGTTCTGGCAAAACAGAACATGGCAAAATAATTGTTTTTACTCGATTGTACTATTTTGGAGATTGTTAGGAGCCAAAATCGAAATTGAAATCGAAATTCGATTAATTGCACAGCCCTAGTTCTTTGGCGCAACTGGTGAGAAAGTGCTCGGCCGGACTTTTCCCCATGTTCATAATGACCATGTCTTGATTTGGAAATAAGGTATTCAGCATGTCGGGTGGACAGGAGATCAAACACTGTCTGTAATGACAAGCGTTTCTTAATTACATCTGCTGATGGGGAATGGCTATGCAGCCTGTCTAACTCTAAAATCTCATCTTCTAATTTTTTAATATGATCAGTGTTAGCCTTTTTTTTTATTTGCACAGTATGAAATAATTTGACCCCTTAGATATGCCTTTAGTGACTCCCAAACAGTAGATGGTGACATCCCTGGGGTTTGATTGATGTCGAGAAACATTTTAATTTCAGACGATATGAACTTAGTAAGCTCATCTTCTGACAGAAGCAGAGGGTTGAACCGCCATGAACGATATGTAGATTGTGTATTAGGAATGTACATTTTTATGATTAAGGGACCATGATCCGAGATGACCAATGTCCCGTAATCACTTTCTTTCGTGAGATGCAGGATTCTTTTATCCAGGAAAAAGTAATCAATACGTTTATACGTCTTATGCACCGGGGAAAAGTAAGAGTACGCCCTAGAGGTGGGGTTACGAAACCGCCACACATCCGCTACATCATAGGTCTTCAGGAAAAGCTGAATAGAGTAAGCTGACTTCGTCAGGGATGCCCTCTTAGAAATACTCCTATCTAAAAGAGGAGAAAGTGCACAGTTAATGTCACCGCCAATTATAAGATGATGTGATGAGTCTGGTAAGCGAGAAAAAAATTGGTGATGAATGTAGAGTCATCCCAGTTCGGGGCATAAATACAGGCTAAAATAACTGGGAGCGAGTATAATTTCCCTACCACAATGACACATTGCCCTGTAGAGTCAGTTTGCACATGAGATGGCGTGAACTGTACATTTTTGCTTAATAGCAACACCCCTAGCCTTTGAGCAGAAATTGGATTGATAGACCTGGCCAGCCCGTCCCCTAACCAGGCGAGAACTATCACAAGAACGTATATGTGTCTCTTGTAAGAATGCAGTATCTGCACTGAGCTGTTTTAGGTGTGAGAATACTTTTTTAAATTTCACTGGATGATTGTGATTTAACATTCCAACTTATGTTAGCAGGGCAACCATCATAACCTCTTGTATTATTTATATTGGCCATATTGTGTATAAAGAGAGGTGAGCACCATATATGAAACCCCAAAACAAACATAAATAAAAATAAAAAAAATCTGGCAGAGTAGTATCAGTTCGTAGATAGGTCCAGTAGTAACCCACCCCCTATCACCCACATGAACAAAGTGATTACAACAACCCTCAGAAAAAAATCCACACATTAAGTGTTTGTGTTTGGGAACTATAAAGCTAAGCACTCGGGCTCCCGTCGAGCCTCCAACAAAAAGAAAAAGGATTAGTAAAGTATAGAGTAATACAATTCTAGGTATAATGCACAGTAAACTTAAGTTATAATTCTTTGGAGAGAATATATTAATCATGCTGAGTATCAAGACTATACAGCATTGACTTCCTTAAATAACATCGCATCAAGTGTAATGTCTCTTACAAATAGCCAACTATGGCTGACCAAATTAACCCATAATAATAATCAGGAACTGAAAAATGTCTTTCATTTTAACTCGGGATATCCTTTAAGCAAAAACAGCAAGCCAGTACTTTAGTAGTAACACAAGGCTGAACATGCAATACTATCTCAGCCTATGAGTACACAGTTCAAGCTGGTCATCCTAACCAATATGAAAGTGGAACAGTATATAGAAAATGTAAACATTGTGCTATGAATTTGTACCTGATGACAACTGGCACAGTGATGGCACACGTTCACCATACCCGTAGGTCGACAGAGGTGTTATGTTCAGTTAAGATGATCAGTCTAGTGTACATTCTGCGGCCTCCGTGGATGAGAGAATATTGTTCTTGACATAGGTCATAGCTTTGTCCGGGTCAGTGAACTCCCTGTCCTCCCCTCTGTACGTGACCCGAAAACGCACTGGAAACAGAATCCCGTACCGGACTCCCTGTCGGTCGCGAAGCAGCTTCCTCACCTCTGTGAATGCAGCCCGAGCTTTAGCCACAGTTGCCGTGTAGTCCGGGAAGATGGTAATTGGGTCCCTGTTGAAACGGAGTGGACCCCGAGTGCGAGCGCGTCGCAGTATCTGGACACAATCTTGGTAATAATTAAGCTTAGCAACGATGGTGCGAGGTTTTCTGCCCGGCTTCTTCGGCCCTAGGCTCCTGTGCGAGCGGTCGATCAACGGCTCTTTATCCAACTGTAACACCTCAGTTAGCATCTTTGATACAGTGGTTGTAGTGCTGGAGTCGGGAGTTTCGGGTACTCCAGTGATTCTTATGTTGCATCTCCTCATCCACCCTTCCATATCCTCACACTTCGTTTTCAGTTCTGCCATTTCTGCCTTCATCTCACTCACAGTTTTTTGTGAAGTAGCCACTTCATCTGACCATGCTGATAGCCCCCCACGCCCCACCTCCCTGATGTTAACTTTCACCTGGTCGATCTCGGACTTCAGCACCGCGGTGTTGTTTATTATCTCAGTTTTCACCGCCTTCAGCTCGTTCTTGAGCATTTCGAAGTCATCAGCGAGGGCATTTTTCAGTTCTGACTTTATCACCGTTGAGATGTCCGCTTTCAAAGAAAGAAAGATTTCTGATTTCAAGCCTTGAACGTCCATCTCTCCCTAAGTAGGAGAGGGCGGGGTCACTTTAGCTGGGCTCTTGGCAGTACTATGGTCCGAGGAGGTATTGGGCCTTGTTTTGGAGGATCCATTATACTTAAATTTCTTCAGCCTCGTGTCCATCAGGGCACCGCCGTGGATTTTTTCCACTATGGAGATGGAGATTAGAAGTACCGTAATTCCTCAAAAAAAAAAACGGTAGTCAATTAAACCCCGGGCCTCTGATAGTGGCCGGGGGCGTGGTCAACACGGACAAATAAAGGCCGGTCTTAAATTAAGGCTGGGGAAAAATTAGTGTACACTCAAAGACGGATGCGCTCAGCACTTGTCATATATCACAACTATTCAGTGTTTTAACCAGAAAATGTTTATTTTAGGTCTCAGACATTTAAATACATATGATTTATTGCAAAACAATAAATGTATAGTTTGTAAAATACACAATGGCGTCGATGGAAGCAGCAATAACAATACATTCAAATATATTTGCTAACGTGTTTTATTCATATCAGATGCACAGAGTAAGTAACTATAAAGTTTACTCTATTCTTCTCCCAGTTCACCGGTCACTTTCATGCATTTCGGGAGAAACTGCAGAATTGACGTGCTGTATTAAATCCAACAGACAGGAATCTCTGAACTGCGGTGCCCATCTCACGTTACAAAGAAGATAATTTATAAAGGGTTTTAAACGACAAAACAAACTCACTCACACGTATTTGAGAGTCAGAATAGAAGATAGTTGATGTCATGGTAAGCAAGTTTGTTAATGTTTAGAAATAAAAGCACTACATCTGTCATACAGGGCTATTTTGGCTGTGGTGAACACGTGCCAAGCATGATGCGTCACCATGGCTGGCAGGCGGGGATAGAAAATAAAGGCCTGCCTCTAATAAAAGCCTGCTTCAAATAAAAGCCTGCTACCATTTCACTGTTTCCCCTAGAATTTTTTTCAGCAGCGGTGCTGTTACGTGCCGGTGGTTGTTGCCAAGCCGCGGTGGGCGGGGCGAGGCGGGGGTGTTTGTGGTTTGGATTGCACCTCCAGGACATTTTTTTTAAATTTTTTTTACAATAACCACTTCAACCATGACTTCTGGCAAGATTATTGCAGCACCTTGAACTGGTCACAAACAGAAAACTAAATTGTATGATTTTTGACAGAATTATTCATGTTTTTATTGTTCATTTTCAGCTATAGGGTAGAAATTGGTAGGGGAAAAATTAAACGTCACAACCCAGAAAAAGATTATTTCAAAATGTATTTTATTTTTTCTTTCTAAATAGCAAAGGCCACACCCAATGTGTGAGCACTTAATTTTTTGGGGCTTTTCATAAAATATCTCTAAGGCTCTTTGGTAATTGAATGCTATTGTTGGGGGGCCATTAATGCTGACACGCATGCATGTGGCCAAATGCTGTCCCTTGTAGCCTATTCCCCAGGTCTGTCTTCTCCTAGAAATAAAAAACAGTACCCTAATATTGTGAAATATTATTACATGTTTATTATTATTATCATTAATCAAAGAATCTTTAAAAAGCATCACATATCATCATATTATGATATCTGAAGGTTCGTGTGACACAGAAGCCCCGACAACCCCCTCTCTCTGCATGCGCCTGCTAATCCCAGCTCTTCCATTGTCCTCATCTGCCTTTCTCTTCGCCAACCAGTTTAGTAGACTCATCTGAAAAATTAAATAAGATTTAACTATCAGGATTATGACCAGTAGGTGATACTTCCTCGTCCTCATGGAGGAGTTCGTACCGCTTTCTCCTTTCCACAAGCGCTCGCTCTCTCGTGGAGTCTCTCGTTGCTATGCAACCTTGAACAGAGGCACGCTTGGAAAAACGGGCGCGCCGCCGCGTCACTTCTATTATGAGCGCGCATGCCGCATTTGAAATAACGAACGGCCCCTTATGGCAACGCAACATTAGCGTAATCGAAAATATTTCCATATGTGGCTATTTCCTCCGTTCTTGTCAACAAGTGGATTCAGAGCCACCACATTAGCAGTGCTGCCGGTCGCCATGTCTGTGTTTTTAGGTGTGTAAGTGAATGAAGTGAAATCATGATATTGCTGATTTCTGCACCGCTGCTGAATACATATAGGGGAAACACTGCATTTGCAGTTCAGGTAAATAAAGGCCCCGGCTTTTATTTGAGGAATTACGGTAGTTTACTGTTGTATGAAAAGTATTAAACTTTACGTTTTTCGGTTGAAATAGAGGCTTAACGGGAGTACATGTCGAACACAGCTTACTCCATTGCGGCCAAGCCACGCCCCCCAAGGAACAAGTTTTAACAAGACTATTAAGGGTGACATTTAAGAGGATAATGTATATTCATTGTACACTTCACAGATACAAAACACTGCGCTTCCGTTCCGATTACAACTTCAAATAGATTCTCCCCTCTGTGAAACACCCACTGTGAATCCTGTTGGATGTGCCCTTGTTATTGGCGATTATATTACATGGAACGTGAAAATTGAGACACCAGCCACCATAGTCACATGTTTGCCGGGAGCCTGACATCAAAGCAAATTTAAAAGTGCTGGCTAATGCTAATCGTAAATTCTCTAAGATTATTATTCAGGTCGGCACTAATGATGTTCGAATCCGCCAGTCAGAGATCACCAAAATTAATGTTAAAGAGGTGTGTGAACTCAGGGAAGTACGCAAGTGCGATGTCATGCACTGTAATTTGCTCTGGCCCCCTTCCTGTTCGCAGGAGTGATGAGATACTTAGTAAATTGTCCTCATTCAATGGCTGGCTAAGTGGTGTCTGCAAAATAATATAGAATTTATAGACAATTGGAAAAGTTTTTGGGGCAGACCTGACCTTTTAACTTTTAAGCTGGCTATGATTTTTTAACGCTTGTTAAAAAAACGCAACTTGATTCTACAGAATTAGTCAATTACTGGCCGACCTCGAATCTACCATTTGAAATTAGATTCAATCTTACATTTGAAAGTCACGTGTCTAGTATCTGTAAAACAGCATTTTTCCATCTTTAAAATATATCTAAATTACGACATATGCTCTCATTAACAAATGCGGAACAATTAGTTCATGCTTTCATGACATCAAGACTAGATTATTGTAATGCTCTACTGGGTGGTTGCTCTGCACGCTTAATAAATAAACTACAGCTAGTTCAAAACGCAGCAGCTCGAGTTCTTTCTAGAACCAGGAAATATGACCATATTGAGCCTGCCGGATCAAGGTCATATCCAGATCTGACTGGGAGCTTTGCCTGGACCCGAAGACAAAGTAGTGCTGAAGTGCCAACTAGCCTCTCCCTATGGAGGATCCCTTTCCCACTCTACAGATAAAACGTTGTGATTCCGGTTCGCGTACCCACCCCGAAGTGATAAAATAAAACAAAATTCTGTATCAAATTACAGTTACTGTAAATCCGGCCTCTAGTTCATAAACGCCAGAGGAGAACTGGCCCCCAACTGGCCCCCTAAGGTTTTTTTCTCTCCATTAGGTCACCTGATGGAGTTTTAGGACACCAGTAGGTCACTTGATGGAGTTTTTCTGTTCCTTGCCACTGTTGCCTTTGGCTTGCTCAGTTGGGGATATTCAAATTAATTAACCAAGCATTAATACCATTGATCAGCCCTACCAAACATGGATGTTTTTTCCACTAAGAAACAAATTGATTGTTATGTTATTTGATTGAAACTGTGAAGCTGCTTTGATGCAATTTATATTGTGAAAAGCGCTATATAAATATACTTGACTTGACTACCTTTTCTGTCAAAGATACTAGAAAAGGCAGTGTCTTCACAACTATTTTCCTTTTTAGCAAGAAAGGATTTTCCATCAGGATTTAGACCGTACCATAGCACTGAGTCTGCTCTCATTTGGGTCACAATCCGATCGTATCTCTCTAGTTTACTAATCTATCTATTAGTGTTACTCGATCTTAATTCTGCATTTGACACTACCGACCACAACATTCATTTAAATAGACTTGAAAATTGTGTTGGCATTAGTAGAATTGCACTAGCATGGTTTAAATCATACTTATTTGACCGTTATCATTTTATAGCAGTAAATGAAGAGATGTCTTATTGATCACAAGTTCAATATGGAGTACCATAAGGCTCAGTACTAGGACCGTTGCTGTTCACTCTGTACATGCTACCCTTAGGAGATCTCATTAGGAAGCATGGCATTCGTTTTCACTGTTATGCTGATGATACTCATCTGTATATTTCTTCACACCCTGACGAAACTTTACAATTCACATAATGAATGGAATGCATAGCTGATAAAAAAAATTAGATGACTAGCAATTTCCTATTACTTTTTTCAGAAAAAACAGAGATTCTAATTATTGGACAAAAAACGTCCTCACGTAATAACCGAGAATACTGTCTAACAGTGGCTGCTCTGTCAAGTCCTCGTCGTCGATTAGGAACCTCTGTGCTCTTTGATACCAATCTTTCATTTGAAAGTCACGTGTCTTGTATCTGTAAAACCACATTTTTGTCATCTTAAAAATATATCTAAATTGTGTCATATGCTCTCAATTAGTTCATGACATCAAGGCTAGATTATTGTAATGCTATTATGGGTGGTTGCCATGCATGCTTAATAAACAAACTACAGCTGGTCCAAAACACAGCAGCTAGAGTTCTTACCAGAACTCTTTTCCATCTTAAAAATATCTAAATTACGCCATATGCTCTCATTGACAAATGCGGAACAATTAGTTCATTCGTTCATGACCTCAAGGCTAGATTATTGTAATGCTCTACTGGGTGGTTGCCCTGCACGCTTAATAAACAAACTACAGCTAGTTGAAAACGCAGCAGCTCGAGTTCTTACCAGAACCAAGAAGAATGACCATATTAGCCCAGTTCTGTCATCACTGCATTGGCAGCCTATTAAACATCGTATACATTTTTAAATATTGCTGATTACTTAAAAATCACTAAATGGTTTCGCTCCGCAGTACTTGAACGAGCTCTTAACGCATTATAGTCCTTCACGTCTATTGCAAACTCAAAATTCCGGGCAGTTAATAATACCTAGAATATCAAATTCAACTGCTGGCGGTAGATCCTTTTCCTATTTAGCACTAAAACTTTGGAACAGTCTTCCTACCATTGTCCGGGAAGCAGACACACTCTGTCAGTTCAAAGCTAGATTAAAGACACATCTCTTTGACCTAGCATTCACATAATACATTATCGACTTCTATAATTCAATGTTAGGCTGCATAGATTAGGTCAGCCGGAACTGGGAACACTTCCCTTAAATCCTGATGTACTCGTTACATCATAAGAAGAATGGCAGCTACGCTAATTTTAGTGTCTTTGTTTATCCCAAGGTTTTCCCGCAGCCTGCCGTATCCAGATCTGACTAGGACCTTCGCCTGGACCCGATGACAATGTAGTGCTGAAGTGCCAACTAGCCTCTCCCTATGGAGGATCCCTTTACCCCTCTACAGATAAAGCGTTGTGGGGAAATTCGGTTTGTGTACCTACCCCGAAGTGATAAAATAAAATTCTGTATCAAAATTTATAGGCAAGTAGTTTGTTTAGGCATGGTTTGTAGGGAATTACAAACCTGCGCACATATATTCAAACGCACTTAACTATAGGATAAATTCTTAATGTGCATGTGAACGCCATCAGCGTTTATGACAGGTTCACGTTTAAAGTCTGTTTAGAGAGAACGGCGGCGTCTTAGCGGCCCCTAATTTAATAACGAATGATCATTTCGATGGAAGTGAATCAATCAAAAAACTTGAAAAAACTTTAACTGGAAAATAACATTATTCAAGAACCGCTATAAAGCCAAAACAATCTCTGTTACCTTAAATTATATGTTTATCTCTGTAAAGCTGCTTTGAAACAATCTACATTGTTAAAAGCTCTATATAAATAAATGAAGATGACTTGACTTGATTTAAGGGCTGTTTAAAGACTTTTTTCTCTTGGAGATAAAGGAGTTTTTGTTTATCAATTACCTCATCTTCACAGTTCACATATTTTAGACATTTAAATAGGCAGAGGCAGAGCAAATTGCATTCAAATGGGACAAATGTCATAAGTTAATTTATGAAGATGCATCTTAACCATTTATGATTCTAGGGTTCCCACAGGTCCTTGAAATCTTTGAAAGTTTGTGAATCTGAAAAAAGAAAAATTCAAGGCCCTGGAAAGTTTTTGAAAATAAACATAATAGATACAGGTCCTTGAAAGTGCTTGAATTTATTTTGTGCAAGAACTTTTCTGGGAAAAATTATGTATTATTCCCTCCTGTCCACTAATGTGTTATTTCACCATCACTTCGTGCCCTATGCATAGTAGCTTGCCTGATTTGCATCAGTTGTGTGCATTTACACGTTACTTTAAAGCAGTGTTCATTTCGTTGACGATTAATTTTCGTCATTTTCGTCAACAATTTTTTTCACAGACGAAAACGAGACGATAACTAAATAAAAATGACGACAACTATGACGAAAATTGGGGAAGAGATCCATTTAGAACTGATTTGTGTTTGTGGTAGATGCGCACATTTGAATTGTAAAGTGCTGATCTACCGGCGGGACAGGAGTTGGCATGCGCTTGATGCATGTCTTATAAATCATTCAAAAATGTAAACATTTGGGAGAAAGAGAAGAGCAGACATATATATAAGAGTGACAATGCGAAAGCGCTTTATTCAGTATGTTTTTCTGTACGCACACACACACCCACGACCCGAAGTGTGCAGCCCTGCACATAGACAGCTATACAGCGCGCGAGGACTGAATTGAGCTCTCTTTCACGTCTGAATGGACAAATACACACAATATTTTGTCTAAATGTATGTTTTGGAGAGTATTCAGGTAAACACAGTCGGTTATGTCTTTACAGAACGTCCAGTTATGAGAATATTGGATCTGCACACTCGGTCTTAAAGTGACAGTGCGTAATAAACCTAATGCCGTCTGTGCACTTAATATTAATCAAACAACAAAGTAAAAAGAGAAAAGCATTCACTGCTCTTTAATAGCTTTAATAAGGATTAATTATATTTAATTTATACAAATAAATATGTCTGTTTGAAAGATTAAAGAATGATGTAAGTTAAAGAATGCATAGGAAAAAACTGTTCTACTTTAGGAGACGTGGTTTTTTTTTTTTAGATATTTAACAGTGCTAAATCTGTGTATTCTGTAATCTGTATTGCATGTTCAAACTTTAAAGATGTCATATTAACAGGTTAATAGATGTTTTCTATGGGAATATATAATGGGTTTGGAAATTTTAGAGAAATTAATGCATTACAATTTAACTAAACCCATTCGATTTTAGTCGACTAAATCTACTGTAGATTTAGTCAACTAAAATCTTATTGTATTTCGTCGACTAAAACTAGACTAAAACTAAAACAATTCAGATGACTAAAATATGACTAAAACTAAATAAAAATTTGCTGTCAAAACTAACACTGCCTCAAAGGAGTAGTTGACTTTAAGATGAATATTAGCCCATGATTTACTCACCCTCAAGCCATCCTAGGCATATATGACTTTCTTCTTTCAGGCGAATACAATCTGAGTTATATTAATTAACACCCTGACGCTTCTGAGCTTTATAATGGCAGTGGATTGCAACCATCAGAATTAAGCTCAAAAATGCATTCATCCATTATAAAAGAACTGTTTAGTCAAGGCCTTCTGAAGCGAAGGGATAGGTTTGTGTACGAAAAATATTCATATTTAACACGTTACAATGTACAATCCTAGCTTCCAGCCAAATGCAGTCTTACATCTAAAGCGCATCTTAAGCAACTCATGACGTCAGAAATAGCGTAGTGTGTCATGGTGTAGCGTAAATATCAGCAGTGCGTCGCATTACTCGCATAAGTTTCGTTTTACACTTAAGTGGAATCCGTATGTTCGTTTGGCCGCAACCTAGTTATTTTCTTTATAAAGTTTTAAATATGAATATTTGTTCTTACACAAACTCATCGCTTTGCTTCAGAAGGCCTTTACTAACTCCGCGGAGCCTTGTGGTGTTCTTTTATAACTGATGGATGCATTTTTGAGCTTCAATCTGATGGTTGCAATCCACTGCCATTATAAAGCTTGAAAGCGTCAGGGTGTTTATTAATATAACTTTAATTTAATTTGTCTGAAAGAAGAAAGTCAAATACACCTAGGATGGCTTCAGGGTGAGTATTTCATGGGCTAATTTTCGTTTTAAAGTGAACTACTCCTTTAAGTGTTTCCCGTGTGAGGTACTTCGTTCCCATGACATTCATGCACGCACAAAACTACTACGATGGTACCTTAACGTTTCACAGACACACCTTGAAACATTCCAAAAATAACCTGAAACCGCTAAAACATGATGCCTGGAAAATGCAAGTTTCAAGATATTTGGCTCATGGGAGATTACAAAGAATGCTTGTTAAGATAATGTAAACCTACGAGGCATGAAAAACTTAAAGGCATATTCATATATCTTAAAACTTCTGGTTACAAGTGCTCTTGTCAATAAAATCCATGCGAAAGTTGATATCAGATCATTTTAGAATAAAGTATTGGATGTACCGAATAATCTTCAGTTCTATGCAAAACAGAAATACGACAAATAGAATATCAGATCTATGTCATATGGCCAAAAATAAATGCAAAAAAAAGAAGCTTTTTTGCATAGTTGTGTTTGACGCATGAAAACTGTAACAATGCATCTTACAAGGTAACACGATGTAACCTTGCTCTCACTTTAAATGTGTCCCCACATTAAGTCCTTGAATTTGAGGGTATTGGACCTGGAAAGTCCTTGAAAGGTCCTTGAATTTGGAGTTAACCAAGGTGTGGGAACCCTGTTAACTGTTTGATTTTAAAAACTTCTTAATGTATACTGAATCAAAGCCAACGTTTCAATTTATACTTTCATCAGGACCTTGGACATGAATACTGTCTAGGACTGTCTGTCATGAATACACTTTTTGCACATTTTCATACATCACAAGGCATCCTATTGAATGACATTATTCAGTCATCAGGCCATCATCTGTGTTACCTGTATTGTTACCTATGTTTGCTTTACTAATTTAAGTGCCATCTTGTGGTTAAATAAAAATACACCTGGCAAAGAACAAACTTTCCCAAATTCCAGTATCTCCAACAAATTATATCTAAGCTAAATAATAACATAAACTAAGCATGTAAAGAACAACAAATATTCTGTTTTTTCCTGATAAGCTTAGTTTATCTTTTGCTTACAGATACACTTCTTAATAAGGTCCTACCTTTAAGCATTTTGGTTTGTCCTGTTGCCTAGATTGCTGTGTTTTTATGTAACCACAAGATGGCGCCTCAATTAGTAAAGCAAACACGGGTAACAATACAGGTGACACAGATGATGAGCTGATGACTTAAAAAATGTTATTCTACAGGATGAGTTAAGAGCAGTTGAATTTTGCTACTCTAACTTGTGAAGAGACGAGGACTTTAATCCACTACAAGAAAATAGCTCTTAGAAAATGTGTACCCTATCCTGAACATAATTACTGATTAAAAATAGACATGGTAAAATAACCAGAGATGCTTGAGGACTAGGATAGGTGGAAATGGAATAAAAAATTAGTTTGACAGTTATGAGACATGAAATCAGGGGAGAGGGAGGGGATGTGAAATGCAGCAAAGGACCGGGATTCAAACCGTGGTCTGCTGCGTACGTATACGCATTAAACTTTGCTAAAAATGTCCTGGATACGCCACTGGCTGGCAGTAGATCCTTTTCCTATTTAGCACCAAAGCTTGGAAGCAGACACACTCTGTCAGTTCAAAATCCAGAAGTGGCCTAGCATACACATAACACATTATAGACTTCTATAATTCAATGTTAGGCTGCATAGTTTAGATCAGCCGGAACCAGGAACACTTCCCGTAAATCCTGATGTACTTGGTACATCATAAGAAGGATGCCGTGTACGCTAATATTAGTCTCTCTTTTTATCCAGAGGTTTACCGCAGTCCGCCGTATCCAGGCTGTATTCAGTTCGTCCAACGAACTCTTTTGATTATTCATTTATTCTAAGAAAATGGTATATTTCATGGCCACAGAAAAATATTTATTTTTTAGCATGTACAGCGCTTAGAGCATGTAACAAGATCAAGATCATAACATAGACTTTGTTTGCAAGCAGAGAATCAGAACCAAATACGTATTGTTCACAGGTTTTATTAACTAAGTCACGAACACATAACTAACATACAAACAATTAGACATATATGGGTAGATGGTTAAGGTGACAGAACGGAATCGGAAGCGGAACTATTTATTTTTTAGCATGTACAGCGCTTAGAGCATGTAACAAGATCAAGATCATAACATAGACTTTGTTTGCAAGCAGAGAATCAGAACCAAATACGTATTGTTCACAGGTTTTATTAACTAAGTCACGAACACATAACTAACATACAAACAATTAGACATATATGGGTAGATGGTTAAGGTGACAGAACGGAATCGGAAGCGGAACTATGGGAAAGATCCATTTAACTATGAAAAGAACCATCAGCATATCATTTTCAGAGCATCGCATTAAAATTGATACTTGCATAGCTTTGCAGTGGGAACAATTCTTGAAGTTGTTGAAAATTGAAGTCGTTGATGGTTCTGTGAGGGTCAAAGGTTGAAGTTGCAATCGTTTTCTTCTCCGTTGGATGAAGAAGATATGACGAACTTGCATGGTTAGTTCGACTCTGTTCTCATGGCTCGATTGCAGAATGTGGCCTACTGGCCCTGGGCCAGACAGGGCACACAGCAAGTTGTGGGAGTTGCGATGGACTACTTCTGCATTGAGTTGACGTTGTGCCAAACTCCTGAGATTGTCCTTGGTTCTGTTGTGGTTGAGAGAGTCCTCTCTCTCTCCTGAATGAGCACATGGCTGGTTGTGAGTCAAGGCCTGCTGCCTTGGGGCCTGCTGAGGCCACGCAGGACAGCACATCACCCTGAAAATACAGAGAAGGCCAAAGAGGAGGAAGGGCTTGTGTGAATTCCATTTAAAGTCTGAGAAAGGTCCAACCCCTAAGGGTTGACTCGACCAAGAAGAAAGGGGGATTTCCAAATGGGAGGTTCCTTGGTGGTAGGATTTATGACCTTTTGTTTTAAGGGTGGTCAGACATGGGCCTTGCTGTTTGTGTCCATTTATACTCAGATAGATATAATAGTTGGAGATATAACTCGCACTGCATTCTATGAGAAGGTGATGTACACTAAGGACATGAGGATTAATTAGATTGGAGACACAATACAGGTGGGGTTACACTGACCGTTGGTTCTATCATAAAATATATAGTTTCAAAGACAATATTATCTAAAGACACTACACAAGACATAAATCATTCATACAGTAGGTTCTTTTACAGATCAATTTGTCCAGAAATTAATAAAGCAAAAGTCTGTTATGGTCTTATTTTTCTTCCAGTGACCTCATTCTTTAACAGCATTCTTTAAAACCAACCTATGTGATCGTAGTCATGGTAGCCAAGACCTTCTTGTCCTAGTTGGGGGATGGGACCACAGATCCCAGAATGAGTTTTAAATATTTTTTGTTAACCATAACAAATAATTGTGTCTGATTGGTCTCGGTCGTTACACCAGATCTGATGAAGGACCAGCACCTGGACACAACGACAACAACGCAGTCCTGAAGTGTCAACTAGTCTCTTCCCTATGGTGGACCTGTGCCTGGACCCATCCCAACGCATCCTGAAGTGCCAGCCTCATGAGCCCTGTGAAGGCCTCATCGACATGACAACTATCGGCACTGATCCTCAACAACTCGTCTCCAAACCGGCGTGATGACTTCAACTTCCAACCAGATGGAAATGGATAAATACTCTAAATACTCCGATCCAATCTGACTTGTAATGCTGCCCGAATCATAATCATACACTGTTCCTTCATTGGCCAGAGGGGAACTGGCTCTCCGACTGAGCCTGGTTTCTCCCAAGGTTTTTTTTTCTCCATTCTGTCACCTGATGGAGTTTTGGTTCCTTGCCACTGTTGTTGCCTTGGCTTTTGGCTTGCTTAGTTGGAGACATTTAATATTCAACAATATTATTGATCTGCCTTACTTAAGGTGGATGATGATGCAATTTTCTTCTAGAAATAAACTTTGTTGTATTATTTTCATGTTATCACTGTGAAGCTGCTTTGATACAATCTGTATTGTAAAAACTGCTATATAAATAAAGGTGACTTGACTTGAACAGTTTAATGACATTTTGTAGATTTTCAAGAAGAGCATAATCATATGAATTGACTGAGTAAGCAAGTGTACCTGCATTTACAGTAGATATAGCATTTTCTTTCAGGTCAGTCCTATATTCGTAATAACAAATATATTTGAATGTCTGCTGCGATATCTTGTCCTTTTAACAGTTTAGGGGTTTTCCCGTGCCCTGACACGCTAGTCATGAGTAAATTTAGATAAACGTATGGAGGCGCATGTCCTGAAAGGTTGAAACTCCCTGCACTTGAGCACCAAAAGTTACATAGTGTACCTTTACATTTTCCCAAGGTTATGATCTCATCAATAAGTGAAAGCATGTTTCAATGATAATTCAGGTCGAATGTCTAATTGTTATTTAGCTCCTCTACTTCGATGGCAAATTCTTCCTTTCCATCGCAAAAAACAAACACCGTTTTCATGAACAGCTCCCTACATAACACGGTAGTTCAAGTAACTAATATATTACAAAAGTGACAAGATTAAGGGATTATAGCAATCACTAAAAGGAAAAGAAAAGAAAAACCATATATTAGGAGTATGTTATCTCACTTTTCAAACACACTTTGGAAGCCGATGCTTGAAACAGGCGGTGGAGAAGGTTTAGATGTTCCTGGCTTATAATAATAATAAAACTTAAAGCTGCAAGCAGCATTTATCAGGGTTCAAGCATTTAAGGCCTTTAAGTACATAAGGCAATTTACTAAGGAAATATAGGGTTTTTAAAGCTTTTTAGCAGTTATAACGCCACCTATGGTCCGATCTCCATAACATTGTGCATGCTTGTTTAGAATGTTATGATACATATCCTGACTAATTTCCGTGAAGTTCTGAGTTTTCCTTTTAGGATTTATAGGCCTTTGAGTGTTTTTTGCCATACCCATTTTCTAAATGATTCTGTTATAGCTACCCAAAGGATAAAGTTCAACTT
Source organism: Meda fulgida (assembly GCA_030578275.1). Lineage (NCBI taxonomy): Eukaryota > Metazoa > Chordata > Actinopteri > Cypriniformes > Leuciscidae > Meda > Meda fulgida. The sequence goes on from CM060616.1 coordinate 18,738,048, forward strand.
TTTTTATAATTATTGATCTAGAGAGTCCAGAGTATTGTACTGCCCTGGTTTGGTTCTGATCGGGCGAAAAACCAAGGACTAGTTTGCAAAAGTAGGTTTTTAACATAATCAAGTATTTAATGAGCAAATTGATTGACAGCAGTGGTTCTTGAGACAAAGTTGTTCAGTATGAGATCTATTACAGAGCCGTAAAACTCGTTTGCGCCAACTAGTGGCCATTTTCTTTCAAAATCCTTACAGCTCTCTAGGGCCATGAGTCAAACATGCCCACCGAGTTTTGTTCCGGTCGGCCTCCGTTAACCTTGTCTAATAGTTTCTCAAATTTCATTGGTCGATGGCATTCATGTTTTTTTAGATACGTCAATGTCCTCATATGACGCTTTTCCACTGCATGGTACGGTACGGTTCGCTTTGGCTCGCTTTAAATGGTACCACCTCTGTTAGGTTCCAAGCATACCGTACCGATACTAAAATGTGACGTGGAAGCACTGTAGATCACTGATTGGTCAGACAGACAGAATCGTCACTACCAGCGTCATTGTATTTGCGAGACATCAAACCCGCTAGATTTAAATAGCCAGTAACGGCCACCGCTGGAACACCGGTTTTAAAACTACTTGCTTGACTTGCTTGAAGAAAAAAAACTTCCAAAAAAGAAATGGCTGAATCGTGGTCTTTGGACGAGAAGCGCAGACGTTCCTCTTGTTGGTTGATGAGGAGCGGAATAACTATAACGATCAGTCATAATCCCACCCACTTTGAAGCGGTACTAACTGCAGTGGAAAAGCAACCGAGCTAAAGCGAACTGTGCCGCGCTGAGCCGAGTCGTTCCACGCAGTGGAAAAGCGGACCGAGCCGAGCCGAACCGTACTGAGCTCCATTAGACATACATGGCACCTTGGACCAAGACACTGCATGCCAATTTTTAAGTCAATCGGACTAATGGTCGAGTGTTTATAGCCCTTTTCATATATATTTCATGTTACAGCACCACCTAGTGTTCAATCGGCTCGTTCAATTTTTTTATTGTGACCAAATACTGAGCCCATACATATGTGTTCCGATTTTGGTGAAAATATCTCATACCGTTCAAGAGTTATAGGCATTTTAGTAAAATAGGCTCCTTTCTTTTCGATAATTATTGATAGTCAGACTCCAGAAAACATTTCTGCATTGGTTTGGTTCCAATCGGGCAAAAAACCTTGGACTAGTTCGCAAAAGTAGGTTTTTTACAATTTTCCTGCCAGAATCGAAATCGGATTTATGTTTTGTCCGGCTTGAGCCAAGGATCACAGTGATGTAAAACACTTCAGTCTACAACAAAGCATCTAGGAGTTATCAGAAATTACATACTTTTGTTTGCTGTAGCGACACCTATTGGCCAATCGGGGTCATACTTCTCCCCGAATTGAGGCCTACCATCTGGCCAAGTTTCAAGTCTCTAGCACTTACAGTTTGGTCAGCACGATCAGTTTTAGGGGAGAACAATAGTAATAAAAACCCTTACAATTACAATAGGGCTTCAGCACTTCGTACTTTAACCCCTAATAATTATAATGCAAATTAACAACCAAGCGAAGATGACACGAGTCTATTCAAGCAAAAGACAGCATATGTTAGTTCTGTGAAACAGCAAAACCAACGTTACTTGCATATCAAGAAGAAATAAAGCAACCTTGACATCTGTTTTCAGGCCTTCCTGCTTCTTAATAGTCCAGTCATTTTAAGCCCAAATGGGGGTCAACTTAGAACAAATTGCAACAAGCAAACTCAACTGATTTTGTATCCTCAAAATGTCCTGAGTAAGGCAAAAAAAAAAAAGCCCAGAAGAATCCCATTAGTGGAAAGTTTAGAAAAAGACCCAAATATAGCCTATTTATACGTCTATTCATTCTTTTTCTCACTTGAATAGGGTAAAAATGTTAACCTTTAGATATCATCATGAAAATTACTGAGTTGATTACTTGTATCAAGACAAACAAAAAATGTATTACAAGTTTTTTGGTGCATAATCTAATTATGAATGTTCTAATTTGCATAAATAACACAACATATCTAATCATTGGGTATAGCCAGGTGACAATGTCTTGTAGAATCTTGTTGACATCTTACAGTAAAAGACTATAGAGGCAAACAAATGTCACCATAAGGGGCAGAGATTCAGTCATTCATTCAAGGTCCACTCAACTGTTACTAAGCTGTAACTCGTGTAAGAAAGATTTCCTTTTATTTCTCCTACATGAATTAATTTGATTGTTTGATCTAGACACTTTTTATTTTATCTACCTTTCGTTTTTTAATCTTTTTTAACCCGTAGTTGAAACGAAAAATGAACGGTTGTTGTAGGCCTATTTTTAAAACACAAAGTTGAACACATATTTGAATTTGAATTGTATACACCAAATGCTGCGCAAAAAAAAAAGAAATATTGACGTATTTTCTGATTTTTGTATGACTTTTTGCCCCTTTATTAAACGTTTAAAATATTCACAAATTAATGTTTTTTTTTTTTCCAGAAATTATATTTTTCCTGCAGTGCTGAATGAGAAAGGCAAATTCTCGAATAGGCCTACTCTCAAACCATACAGAGAGTTGATTTAGGCTGTAGGTGATTTATAATCTGAAAAAAATGAGGCATTTTAATTGTTATTAATAAACTAGTGTTTTTTAAATCAGTGTCGGCTGGAAACATACCTCCATCTCCGCTGAAAAGCGGATGTGCCTTTAGAGAGAAATTCATATGGGTTACATAATCAGACGGTATTTGCTTTCAATTCGAATTTGTTCGTTTAAAAGTGGACATTACAAGCTTTAGCCTACATAGGCTATATTTTGTTTCAGTTCATTTTTGAGACTCGATCCAGTTCACGGAGATCATGAAAAGCGCGCAAGATTGTTTTATTTTATTTTACAAAAGCACAACGTTTTCTTGTTTTGTGAGTTTACACATATAAAAGTAGTTGTGATTGATGTATAATTTTTGTTTCTGTATGACCAGAAATGATAGAGTATTTTAAGTTGTTTCCACTGTTGATAGGAAAACGCAAGTGTTTGCGCCCGCGCCCCCATGCCATGCAGTGCGCGCTCCACACTCCACACAAACACTTTATGCGTCACAATCTTGTGTTTATTTGAAATAATCTTAACCCTATATTATTATTGTCTAACCTGTATTATGACTGACATTTGACAAATTGCTTTGTTCCTTTTTTTTGGATAAAACCGTCTTCTAGCAAATGTAGTATAATTATAATAATAATAATGACAATTATTATTTGCGTTTATAACTATGAAGACTGCATTTATATACCGCTTTCACAGACCCAATGGCCACCAAAGCGCGTTACATATTGCCTCACATTCACCCATTCAGTTTATCATAAAATAATTTATTAATGTTTTATTTTTTTATATAACCTAATATTTTACAGTTTTTGAAATGTTTTTGTTTTTTATTTCTTTTTTGTGAAGTACTTTTTTGCTTATTATATTATACTGAGCTTTTTCATCCCAAAAAATAGACTTTAAAGATACAAGTAGCCTAAATGTCTGTTTTTTTTTTTTTTTAGAAAATTCAAGAAATTATCCATTTTGAAAAATAAAGTTTAAACACAATGGTATCCCGTGCATCCCACACCTAAACAGCTGGCCTGGTTGAATCAGCCGGCACAGACAAATGAGGAGTACAGTTTACAGCCTAGGGTTTATCAACTGAGGAGACGGAATGCAAAACCGTGTTTTTGTTTTTACAGGTGACTTCCGTTCAGTAGGCTATTATCTAAATGTTTCGGGTCAACGCAAATAAAATGCAGAAATCAAATTTCGTAAAACAGAAAAAAAGTTTGTAAATTATTTGATTTCAATTAAACCTAAAACATGACATGGCGTTGTCAAGGTAGCAATTTCACTGGATCTAAACAAATCAATCTAACCATAGACCATGTGACCAGTAGTTGTGTTTTCTTAATATATTTAAAATCATTTTGCAAGAGTTCTATGCCTTTAGTAGTATATTTTTTTTTTAAGCAAATTTTGGCCGAGGGCTGGTGGTCTACGAAATTTCCCGGTAGATTTTTTGGTCCCACTCCGCCCCTGGACTCATCCCCCAGAAACAGTCCCACGGACCCAGCCCCAAACATCTCTGCAATAATAATTAATAAAGGCTGGTTTAAAGTACCTCTTCCTGCCTCTATGTGTTAATGCTCATGGGTAGCCTAAATGGGTTCCATTCAGACCTTAACATTAAGTCTTTTACTGTAATATGTCAACAAGATTCAACAAGACATTTTCACCTGGCTATACCCAATGTTTAGATCTGTTGTGGTATTTATGCAAATTAGCACATACGTAATTAGATTATGCACTGTTTGTCCATGTTAACAAACAAAAAAAAAAAACTTGTAATACAGTTTTTGTTTGTGTTAGTGTAAGTAATCAACGCAGTAATTTTCATGGTGATATCTAAAGGTTAAAATTTTTACCCTATTCACTTGAGAAAAAGAATGAATAGGTGTATGAATAGGCTATATTTGGGTCTTTTTCTAAACTTTCCCCTAATGGGATCCTTCTGGGCTTTTTTTTTTTTTTTCCTTACTCTGGACATATTGAGGATACAAAATCAGTTGAGTTTGCTTCTGTTGCAATTTGTTCTACCTTTTTTTTTTTTCATAAAATGACTGGACTATAAGCTCTCTCAAGCACTGTAAAGCTTCTCTGATATTAACGTGTGCCCTACCTCTTGCCTGATCGTAAACCACCTTTTTAAAGTTATATTCCTCTGGCTTTTTCCTCTTTTGTATTTTCTCTTACTATAGTTGTTCTGCTTATGTCTGTCTTGTGCACTGAGTGAGCCCCATCATGAGTGTATACTCCCCTACTTCTGTTTGGTTACAAGTGTATTTTGGTGTGTTTTTCAAAAATCACTTTTTTTAATTGCAAAGAGAAAATAATACATAAGAATTAACTGCTACTTGCAAAAACAAGCTGTGATACGTCCACCCCATAAAAATCTATGGTTATAGCTGCACTTGGCGATCAAGAGCGGACATGCATTTCCCACTGCAACTGCAAACACATTCTGGTTGAGTACAATATGTGTGCTGCTGTCGTGTACTAAATCCTTAATTCTTTTGTAGCTGAAAGACTTCATAATTGGTTACATTATTTAAGTTCTTAATTCTGTGTGGACTGATGCTTATTAAAAACTTCCCCTTCACTTTCAGAGAGAACAGGATTTGAGAATGAATGAAATGGGTACCCGTGGAGCCATTAATATGGGAGGTATGATCGTATTGAGACTCCACATGTAATTGGATACAGCTGTGTGAGGTGTCTCTTATATTTGATTACATTTTTGGGGCAGTGCATCACTTGCATGGGCATTTAAATGTTGGAGCGTGGCTTTGTCTCTTTTTAAGAGTCACTAGTCTCTAATCTCAGTTTTACATTGAAGGCTTTTTCACACCAAACAGTAATGCTTATCGCAAAGAAGATTTTGAATGGAAAAAAATGGATTCCTATAGAATTAATTCCCGTCAATATCCTTTTTACCTTATTCTGTGCATATTTACAATTTACATGAATCAGTTTGCTCCAATATATATATATATATATATATATATATATATATATATTTGCATATATATGTGTCACGGACCCTATCAGCAACGACTCAGCTCAAACTAACTCAACTCAGCGCACCTGGTCTCGCTCATCATCTCCGGAGTTCTGATCGGGTCCACCTGCAAGTCATCATCACTCTCCTCTGTTTCTCACCGCTTATAAGGCCCTGTCACTTGATACTCAGCGTCCGGTCTCGTCAATACGATACTCAGGACTCTCTGGTTCCAAACCCTCGTTGTCTGGTTCTAGAACTCTCTCCTTATGCAAAGTTTGATAAGTCTCATGCTAACCCCTATCTGTGTCTCCTGAACAGTTTCAACGCGGAGATCGCCCCTGAATCACCCAGCTCCATTCACCCGTCCTTCCTTTGTTCTGGAATCTACACAAAGCACTCTGATGATGGATTGATACCCTGGACTGTTACAGGAAAAGTATATCTTGTGTGCTGTGCATCTCAGTTTGGATTTTGTGTCTCCTGTTGTCCTGGGCTTGCCTGAGGTGTCAAATAAATATTGTATACTCTACTTCCGTCTCCTCATCCCTCAGTAGACTGTGACAGAAGACCGGACCGTCACTATGCAAGCTCCAACGGCACACGAGATCCCGGCTTTGGGAATAGAGGCCGAGCGGATTGCCGCGGTACCTCAACCTCCCATCGACGACGCAGCTGCAGTACCCACACAGCCGCCAACGTTTCAAGAAACCTTGTCTGAACTCAGTCGGGCTCTACAAAATCTCAGACCCGCCGCAGTCAGTCCCATGGCCAGACCCTCATCTTATTCAGGCGAAGGTGAATGCAGTGGCTTCCTTTTACAATGTCGCCTGTATATGGAGATCAACACTAACCAGTTTGTTTCAGAACGTGCTAAGATATCCTTCATTCTCTCTCTACTCACTGGACGCGCGCTGAACTGGGCACAGGCACTATGGAATTCCCATGCACCTGCACTGCAATCATTAAGTAACTTTGTTGAACATTTTCAAATTGTTTTTGCCCAAACTACTAATGCTGTTTCGGTGCACAACCAGTTGTTACGTCTCCGCCAAGGCCGATCGACTGTGGCTGAATATGCTCTGCAGTTCCGAAATATCGCCGCTAGCAGCGGTTGGAACGAGATTGCTTTGATGTCTGCCTACCGTCAAGGATTAAATCCCGACATCTGTCTTCAACTTGCCATCTATGACGATTCCATAGGGATTGAGAAGCTGATCCAGCGATCCATTCTCATTGCACAACAGCGCTTTGCATGTCTCAGTTTGACCACAGCATCCTCTCCACGATTCTCTCCCTCCAGGAACCCAAGCTCAACCACAGCACCTACATCAAGACCCCTCACGTCCCTGGACACTACCACACCTGAACCGATGGAGATCGACTCAGGACATCTCACTACCGCAGAACGCAATCGCCGTCGGGACCAGAACCTCTGTATCTACTGTGGAGCTTCGGGTCATTATCGTCTAGACTGCCCTGTCCGTCCCCGACGTTCGACGGTGAGTACTGTTGAGCTACCCTTCCCAGTCTCTAGTTTGAAACTAACCCCAGTAATCTTGAGTTATCACCAACACTCCATTTCAGCTAAGGCCTTGATTGACTCAGGCGCAGCGGGGAATTTTATCTCCGCATCGTTACTCAACCGACTCCTAGCCCGCCGTCGTACGATCACCCATCCGTTGAGCATTCTTTCCATTCTGGGCAAACCACTCGGCAGAGGAAGCATCCGTCATTGCAGTCCCGTCATAGATCTATCCATGGGTTGTATGCATCATGAGGAATGTTCGTTTCTAGTGTTAGAGGGCTCTACAGCAGACATCATCTTAGGACGTCCATGGCTCACCTTGCATTCGCCAGACATCTGCTGGTCTACGGGTGAGGTACGTCAATGGAGCAACCATTGCAAAGAACACTGTCTACGGTCTATTATGAAAACTATTCCACAGACCACGGCACCTATATTCTTGGGGTCCACCTCCGTAGAAAGTCCAGCCACGGACTCCGTCACCACCATTCCACCAGAATACCACGCTTTCCAAGATGTGTTCAGCAAACGTTTAGCCACCTCATTACCCCCTCATCGACCATGGGATTGCGCGATTGAACTACTGCCTGGGGCCACTCTACCGCGGGGAAAGATCTATCCCTTATCCATACCAGAACGAAAAGCTATGGAGGAGTATGTGGAGGAAGCCTTACGTCAGGGGTATTTCAGGCCTTCTACTTCTCCAGCCGCTTCAAGCTTCTTCTTCGTGGGTAAGAAGGATGGTGGCCTACGTCCCTGCATTGACTATCGTGCTCTGAACGCATCCACTGTCAAAAACCGATACCCCCTACCGTTGGTACCTGCGGCACTCGAACAACTCCGGTCTGCTAAGATCTTCACGAAGCTCGATCTCAGGAGCGCTTATAATCTAGTGCGAGTACGCGAAGGTGATGAGTGGAAGACGGGGTTCATCACTCCTGCGGGCCACTACGAATACCGGGTCATGCCGTTCGGACTGTCCAACTCACCGTCGGTGTTCCAGGGATTCATGAATGAGATCTTCCGGGACTTCCTCAGTCGCTTTGTAATCATTTACATCGACGACATCCTCATCTACTCCACCAGCCTGGAGGAACACGTACGACAGGTACAGCAAGTCCTGGAACGCCTGCGTGAGTATCAACTATACCTCAAACTAGAGAAGTGTGAGTTCCATCGGAGGACCATTCATTTCCTAGGATACGTGATTCATCCCGAGGGCATCTCCATGGACCAGCACAAGGTGGAGGCCGTCCGCAACTGGCCACGACCTCAGACCCTCAAGGAGTTGCAACGATTCCTTGGCTTTGCCAATTTTTATCGTCGCTTCATCCAGGATTACAGCAAGGTCTGTGCTCCCGTAACGTCAATGGTACGGAAGGGGATCAAGCGATTAACCTGGTCTATCGAAGCTACTACCGCCTTCAAAAGGTTGAAGAGTGCCTTCTGTTCCGTGCCCATGCTCTGCCACCCGGATCCGGACAGACCATTTGTGGTAGAAGTCGACGCCTCCACCAATGGGGTGGGAGCCGTGTTGTCCCAACGACAGGGAACCCCTTCCCAGCTCCGGCCATGTGCGTTCTTCTCACGGAAAATGTCCCCGGCAGAGCAAAATTACGATGTAGGCAACCGTGAACTTCTGGCCATTAAGATGGCACTGGAGGAATGGAGACATTGGCTGGAGGGAGCCAATCATCCATTTCAAGTGATCACGGATCATCGTAATTTGGAATATCTGAAAGGGGCCAAGAGGTTGAATCCACGTCAGGCCCGGTGGGCCCTATTCTTCACTCGCTTCAATTTCTCCGTAACCTACCGTCCTGGGTCCAAGAACTTCAAGGCCGACGCTCTGTCTCGTTTGCATCAATCTGAGAATTCTGCAGAAAGTAATGAAACCATTCTTCCCCCAGCCATCGTTGTAAGCCCCATCCAATGGAACCTCGACGAACGGTTAGCGGATGCCACCCTGTCCAAACCTGCCCCTCCAGGAGGTCCTGAGGGTAAGATCTATGTGCCAACCAACCTTCGCATTCCCCTCATGGAATCGGTACACACTTCTCCTGGCTCTGGACACCCAGGCAACCATCAGACCCTCGCACTTCTCAGACAACGCTACTGGTGGCCCAGTATGGCTCCAGATATCTCGCGGTATGTACAGGGATGCACCGCCTGCGCCATGGCCAAGGTACCACGACAACTACCAGATGGAAAGTTGATGCCCCTACCTATCCCAAACAGACCCTGGTCTCACATAGCAGTTGATTTTATCACTGATCTGCCTCCCTCAGACACAAAGACCTGTATTCTCGTCGTCGTGGACAGGTTCTCTAAGTCCTGCAAGTTACTGGCGCTCACCGGACTTCCCACCGCATTCAAGGCTGCCGAGTTACTGTTCTCAGGGATATTCCGTCACTTCGGGATTCCGGAGGATATTGTGTCTGATCGGGGACCTCAATTTATCTCTCACGTCTGGAAATCCTTCTTTAAGCTATTGGGAGTGTCGGTCAGTCTGACATCGGGGTACCACCCCCAATCTAATGGTCAAGCGGAACGGAAAATTCAAGAGATTGGCAGGTATCTGCGAACTTACTGCCATGCAGCACAAGATCAATGGCATCAGTACCTTCCATGGGCAGAATATGCCCAGAACTCACTTTGCCAGTCCTCGACTGGTTTAACTCCATTCCAGTGTGTCCTGGGATATCAACCACCTTTGTTTCCCTGGACAGGAGAACCATCTGACGTCCCGGCGGTTCAACATTGGTTCATGGAAAGTGAAAGAGTCTGGGATTCTGCCCATGTCCATCTCCAAAGGGCTGTTCGAAGACATCAGCAACAAGCAGACGTTCGTCGTAGAGTCACTCCCCGCTACACCCCGGGTCAACTGGTGTGGCTCAAGACCCGGGACATACGCCTCCGGTTGCCCTCACGGAAACTGAGTCCCCGTTACATCGGGCCCTTCGCAATCGAAAGACAGATCAATGAGGTGTCCTATCGTCTCACCCTTCCCCGTCACTTCAGGATCGCACCCACCTTCCATGTTTCTTTATTGAAACCTTATGTGACACCCCTCTCCTCTCAGTCCCCAGAACCTAATGCCGACGAAGTACCCCCTCATCCACCTGTAGACCCCGCTGAAGAGACCATCTACCAGGTCCGCACCCTTCTAGATTCCCGTCGACGAGTGGGTCAGCTTCAGTATCTCGTGGATTGGGAGGGATTCGGACCGGAGGAACGCTGCTGGGTCCATCGGGATGACATTCTGGACCCCACACTCCTCCAAGAGTTTCATCAATCTCATCCGGAACGTCCGGGCCCTCGTCGTCGGAGTCTACGGCCCTCAGGAGCTGGCCGTGGAGGGGGGGGGTACTGTCACGGATCCTGTCAGCAACGACTCATCTCAAACTAACTCAACTCAGCGCACCTGGTCTCGCTCATCATCTCCGGAGTTCTGATCGGGTCCACCTGCAAGTCATCATCACTCTCCTCTGTTTCTCACCGCTTATAAGGCCCTGTCACTTGATACTCAGCGTCCGGTCTCGTCAATACGATACTCAGGACTCTCTGGTTCCAAACCCTCGTTGTCTGGTTCTAGAACTCTCTCCTTATGCAAAGTTTGATAAGTCTCATGCTAACCCCCATCTGTGTCTCCTGAACAGTTTCAACGCGGAGATCGCCCCTGAATCACCCAGCTCCATTCACCCGTCCTTCCTTTGTTCTGAAATCTACACGAAGCACTCTGATGATGGATTGATACCCTGGACTGTTACAGGAAAAGTATATCTTGTGTGCTGTGCATCTCAGTTTGGATTTTGTGTCTCCTGTTGTCCTGGGCTTGCCTGAGGTATCAAATAAATATTGTATACTCTACTTCCGTCTCCTCATCCTTCAGTAGACTGTGACAATATGGAGCTGTTAAAAGATTAAAATAATTTAAAAACTATTCATTTGAATGACATAATTGTATGTTATATGTGCTGTTTAAATAGACATCAGATTGAGACTGATTTTATTTATTTAATTTTTGCTCACACAAACAGTTTTAACATTCCTTAAAATAAATAACGCACAGGCGAATACAAACACCTTTTTCCCAACCTGCAATAATTAAATGTGTTAAATAATACAAATGTACTTTATGGGTAAAAATTCTCACTTCAGAGAAATTTTCACATCTTAAGTTCAGATCTTTTCTGAATTTGCACGAATTTGTGTTTCCTTCAGCCTGATGCATATTTTCTTCACTTTTTCACATTGTGTTTGGTGTGAAATTGCCTTCAGAATGTTTTCTGTTATTCTTTTTGTCTTTGTCTTTTGTCTTGCTATTGTGTAATACTTTTTGATGTGTGGTTATAAAGGGCATCACACTTCCACACTTGATTTCTACATTTGCCAGGCCAGTTTTTTTGTTATATTTTGTATTCTCTAATTTTATTCGTTTTTTATTGTGTTAATTGCACCGAAGTAATGTACAGTCCCAAATATTACTTTTTTTATTTTAATGTAAGGTGTCACAGATCCATACATTACAACATATATTGTATTGTATTTTTAGTTTCATTAAACCTTTTAGCCCTCTCAGTGAATGTCAACTGTACATTGTCTTACATAGATTCATTTAACCCTGTTGCTGCGGTTAGCGGTAACCAAGGCCCCTCACAAATGATGGGCATAGCAGGCCGAGTTGGAGCCATGGGGCCTGAGGGATCATCAAATATGGGGACACATCTGATTCCAGATAACGGAGTGATGGTAATGTATTTATGTTTTGCATCTATAATTGTACAGTTTGTGCTATTTAATTATCATTTTATTTTGTGATGTCACAGTTTGTTACAGATGTAAAGCTGTGGGGCAAATGTAGAGCAATTATGGATTGAAGAAAAATAATTGTAGATTTGAGAACAATAATTGTACACTTTTTATTATTATTATTTGAGTTTTTTTTTTAATCATTTGTGCAGGATTACAAAACTATAATAGTGAATATTTCTTTGTATATCGCAATACCATCTCAGCATTTATCTAGTGTAGCAGTTTATTGTCAGCCATGTTATAAGATTTTATGAGGTGGCAACTGTCAAGGTCGCCAGCATGGGGCAAAAGTCACATTAGTATTGATACAATTACTTTAGCTAAAATAATGTTTTAATAATGTCTAAGTTAATACTTGTTCAAAACAATCACTTGAGCGATATTTTGTACTATTTTTGGTTTATTTTTATAAATAAATTAATTTATTTTCGTTCAATAAATATTCTGTCATTAAAATACACTATATTGGCAAAAGTATTGGGACACCCCTCCAAATTATTAAATTCAGGTGTTCCTATTACTTCCATGGCCACAGTTGTATAAAATCAAGCACCTAGGCATGCAGGCTGCTTCTACAAACATTTGTGAAAGAATAGGTCGTTCTCAGGAGCTCAGTGAATTCAAGCGTGGTACCGTGAGAGGTTGCCACCTGTGCAATAAGTCCATTTATGAAATTTCCTCACTACTAAATATTCCACAGTCAACTGTTAGTGAAATTATAACAAAGTGGAAGCAATTGGGAACAACACAAAGTGGTAGGCCACGTAAAATCACAAAGTGGGGTCAGCGCATGCTGAGGCACACAGTGTGCAAAAGTCGCAAACTTTTTGCAAAGTCAATAGCTACAGACCTCCAAACTTCATGTGGCCTTCAGATTAGTTCAAGAACAGTGCGTAGAGAGCTTAATGGAATGGTTTTCCATGGCCGAGCAGCTCCATCCAAGAATTACATCACCAAGTGCAATGCAAAACATCGGATGCAGTCGTGTAAAGCGCGCCGCCACTGGACTCTAGAGCAGTGGAGACGTGTTTTCTGGAGTGACTAATCATGCCAGAGTGTATGTCTGGCAATCCGATGGACGAGTCTGGGTTTGGCGGTTGCCAGGAGAACGGTACTTGCCTGACTGCATGTGTGCCAAGTGTAAAGTTTAGTGGAGGGGGGACTATGGTGTGGGGTCCTTTTTCAGGGGTCGGGCTTGCCTCCCTAGTTCCAGTGAAAGGAACTCTTAAAGCTTCAGCATAACAATACATTTTGAACAATTTCATGCTCCCGACTTTGTGGGAACAGTTTGGGGATGGCCCCTTCCTGTTTCAACATGACTCCTCACCAGTGCACAAAGCAAGGTCCATAAAGAAATGGATGAGAGAGTTTGGTGTGGAGGAACTTGACTGGCCTGTACAGAGTCCTACCTCAACCCGAAAGAACAGCTTTGGGATGAATTACATCAGACACTGTGAGCCAGGCCTTCTCGTCTAACATCAGTGCCTGGCCTCACAAATGCGCTTCAAAAATTCCCATAAACACACTCCTAAAACTTGTGGAAAGCCTTCCCAGAAGAGTTGAAGCTGTTATAGCTGCAGTGGGTGGGTAAACTCCCTATTAAGCCCTACGGATTAAGAATGGGATGTCATTAAAGTTCATGTGCATTTAAAGGCAGGCTTCCCAAAACTTTTGGCAATATAGTGCATGTTCAATTTAAAAGTACAGAGACAAAATTGTTCAAAAAAGCAAATAAATATGATATTTTATTATATTATATGATTAATATAATTTTTTAAATATGATGGTTTCATTATAAATATGATGATTGTGATTGTGGACAACTTATATATGATATTTACCATCTGAATCTAACCATGTCATTTCAACAACTGGAAAGGTCAGCCAGCTATTTACTATCATGTTAATTATTGTCCCTTTGGCCCCAACAGCAGGGGCGTCTTTTATCCAAATACCATACATTTACATATTCTTTAATTATTGAAAAACTTGAACAAAACTGAAAATCATTTACAAAGACCTTCGGCTTAAAATATAGTCAATTTTACATTTAACATTTTTGCTTATTTTTGGACAACTTGTTTATGCAACAACTAAAATATGATATGGTTAATGTAAAATGGCATCATATTAAAACAATTGCTTGCTACAAATATGCCCTACCTATTTTTTATATTCAGCATAATGAGCAGTTTCCTGAAGGAGGAGGTCTTTCGATGGGTTCTCCCGTGGGTGGGCGGACTGGTGTTGACTCCCCTCAGCAGCAGCAGCACTCACCCATGGTGGTTGGGGCAGGTCCTGTTCCTGGTGTGGTTGGCCAAAGTGGCTTTGGAAGAGGAAGTCCTGTTGGGGGCAACTTTGATGGGCCGAACAACAAACGACATAGATACTAATATATGTTTTCTCTGGAAATTATGCTAACACATATACAGATTGGAGCACCTTGACTGATGATTTCTGATAAATTACCATATGACCAACTGACTATGTCTAAAATGGACAGTAATGGCATGAACCAGGCCCTGTGTTAATGTGAAACTCTGCCATGAATTATTAAATGCCATTGAATCAGCTTGTACTTGACAAAATATCCAAAACCAGTCGTAGATTGCTTACTATTAATGTATTCATGTATTTCATTTTTTTATTTCATTATCTGCAACTAAGCTGTTTTCCTGTCAATAAGTGTTTATGTGGAACTTGCATTTGTTTTGTTTTTTAGAAAATTACGAATTCTCCTGCTTTCTGGTTTAGAATGTCAGTTCTTTGAATAAATGTTTTAAAATAATTATGTGCATTTGTGCAGATTTATATATATATATATATATATATGTCCTTATTCATACCATTGAGTAACATCATTCTAGTTGCAGATTCTGAGTAAATGACACATACAAATGGTTCCATATGTTTTCTTATTTAAATAACTAATATTTTAATGACTTTTATTTTACTGTTTAGGGCCATTCACAGTGTGTTTAATCCAGTTATTGTCATTCTAAACCCTGTGAAAATGTCAGAGGACCATCTTTACCTCAGGGCACCAGATAATGAATTTCACCTTAACAGTAACAGAACAGTCATGGGTGATCGAATAAATAAGTATTATGTAAATAGTTTTTCAGGAATTTTATGGACAAAAATATCACAACTACTAAATGAGTGCCATGAATGTAAAGTCCATAAGATTGATAAATGCTGGTGATTAAGTTGGATGTTACTATGGCAGTTATCTCATGCAAAGATAAACTATGGTTCCCTTTCAGTCGAGAATGTCAGACGTAGTCGACGTCGACTGAATAGGGATCACGCTAGGGAGCCAATCGTCTTCGATTACTATTGAACAAGCCAATGGAATTGGCGTGCGTGACTCGCATCACACGCCCCCGCAGCACGGGTATAAATACGAAAGTGGATGCATGCACTAGTTGCCTTTCACTTCGGAGCCGATCATTTGATGTCTCTGAAGATTGATGTTGTTTACAATGAGCGTGTGTCTGTGTTCTTCTGGAAGACTCTCCCAGTGCTGGTGGTTTCTACAGCGCGAGTGCAGCGGTGATCGAAAGCTTTGAGCTCGCAACTGCTGTTTTAACAGCAAAAAAATTCTGTTTGTGTTTGTTGACGGCTGGTTAGAGGGCTTAAAAGTGAGTGCTTCACTGTTTCAGTTCTCTGTTCAGTGTTGCCGCGGTCATTCCCCTGTGTGCTCCGGCACTGGTGATGGGTCCTATTTCCTGAAAGAGCAACACGGTGCGTTTGCGTCTTTTTCAAGATGTCATTCCACCTGTGCGTTTCTGGATGCGGTCGTTCCCTGTTCCTCTATGACGGTCTCAATTGTTGTATCACGTGTTTGGGCTGAAACATTTTTTTGTGGACGGTTTATGTTCTCATTGCGGGAATATGACTGTCGCGGTGTTGAGATTGAGACTCGCCTTCGTCCGCGAAGCGCGAGTCCCCATTACCGCGCCCCGCCCTACGGGTGCTGCGTGGGATGGGTGATAGGAGGATAGTGTTGGATGTCTTGCCCGATAACCATTCCCTGTGGGCTCCTCACTCCTCCCTTCCACCGCAGCCGTTGCAGTCCCCCCTGGAGCGTGCTGGTCCATCCGTAATGGGTGGGCCAGTTGTTTCACCAGGGGCTCCCCCAGAGGACAGGAAACCAATTGCAGCATCGGAGGGTGAGCTGGCCTCTGGAGATGATGACTTGACTGCGTTATCTCCCTTTGGGAGCATAACGTTGCTCGAGCTAGATCCAGAATTGTCAGCTATGCTGAAACGGGCCGCCGAGGCTGCCAGGCTTGAGTGTGTCCTGTTCAATCTCGGTTGGATGATCTGTATCTCGGGGCGGCCCGTGCTGGTTCTCAGCCTGCTGCCCCAGTATCCTTCTTTTCCGAAATGCATGGAGAACTTACAAGGTCGTGGATATCATCTTTTACTGCCGAAAACTGCCTGAGTGGTTCTTCCCCTCTCGCTACCCTTGACGGTGGAGCGGTGATGGGTTATGAGGCTATTCCCTCCAGTGGGGCGGTCTGTCGCGACCAGTGATGCCGGTAACGCGTTTCTCTAATCTGAACACTTTTTTCAGTAACGAGTAATCTAACGCGTTACTATTTCCAAACCAGTAATAAAATTAAAGTTATTTATCCAAGTTACTGTGCGTTAAGGACTGGGCAAGGGGTGAATCTGAATAACTAAATACATCCTAGCTAAAATCCCAAAGCCTTCAGGCCCAAAAAGCCTGGATGTAAATTAACATACACACACACACACAACCACACTCATCCCCCACAAGGGAAGCCAGCTCCGGACAGAGCGCGGTGTCCAGTTACGAGACATTTTTATGACTGACTGGAATGTCCCACAGAAGGGGGTTCTAAAAGAGAAAGAAACTTCTCTTTTTAAAAGACATTTAACCAGATATATTTGATGTATTTTTATGTGTGTCCATTTGCCCATGTCACATTGGAATGACTATGATTTTATCGTAGCTTAAAGTGAATTATAAATACCTTCATTATGCATTTTAAAAACAACTGTCTATTCCCATAACTTGTACACATAGTTATGGACACCTCCAGAATGCTTTCGGTGTGATCAATCAAAATACGTACAGTAATATCCAGATAAATATAGTTTACTATGTTTTCCATCTTTGGAGTGAAAAGAGACCAAAACTAACATCACTGGTGTTCTTAGATAACAGCGTTTATGACCCAAAGGAATGTTCACAGAACTGTGACTCTCTCTGAATTCCAACCAAGGAGGAGAAATGAATCCTATATTCATATATATATATATATACGCTATATTATATCCACTTGAGAATTGTATGAACAATGTATCTAAGTTCCCTATTTCATGAGTTGCCTTTTTGTGGTTTGGTCTATGTTTCTCGACAACTCTAATGGAATAATGTTTCAAACTTTGCCAACTAATGTTTAACCAAATCTATTTGTGGCAAGTTTGGTCTCGATAAACTCCAATCTTCGTTCCCCATTTGTTAATTGACATTACATTTTGCTAAACTTTGTGAAACATTAGTATTATAAGAAGTGTGAAGATTCTTCTCTTAAACACCCAATGGAACTAGAAATTTAAATGCCTGGTTATACCACAAAGGATCATAAAATCTCCCTCCAAAGGGACAGCTCCTGATTGGACCCTTTTCCAAAAGAAGGCGGAAACGTCATGTCTTCAAAAGGACTGAACACCAGTTTATCTAACTTTTTTTTTTCTTTGCTCTTTTGCTCTCTCTTGCTGCTCTTGCCCTCTGCTCTCTGGAGCTCTTGCCCTCTCTCTCCCCCCGCTCTCGCCCTCGGAAAAGGCCTCGGCAGGAGAACAAGTCGGGTGGAGCAGACAATGGGTATAGTAGCCATGTAGATGCATAGAGACAAATGACCCAAATCAAGATCAGGGTTAAAACAGATTTATTCAAGCCATCTAACTCGTCTCACCTTTATTTTCCTTTGACTTCTTTTCCATTAAAAGTCTCGGTTCTAAGTTAAGTTTTGCTGACTGCAACGCGCTTCCAACTTCAAAGACCTTCATCCAGCTGCCAACACACCACGTGATTGGCTGCCCAAGATCTAGCAGGCACGAGGAGACCGCCAGCCAAGCAACGGACCCGGGAAACCCCCTTTACACCGACAAAAGGGGATCCCCAAAGCAACGCAAGGACAAGCAAGTAGCCTCCAGACTCTTAACTGAACTGGTGCATTGATATAAAATTGAATTACCCGCCTAAGAAACGATAGAAGGGTAAAATTAATTATTGATGGTTCGTTCAGGTTGTGTCTTATAAGTGCATAGAATCTTGGGATTTCACCTCACTCTTAAACTTATTCTTCCTTACTCTTTTTCTTTCTGCAACTTGTATGAATTTGTGTGTTTGTGTTAGATATTAGTTTTATGTGTCAGTCTTATAATCAATAAAGTATTGTTTGTATTTGAAAAGAGAATCATTACGTGTGTTATGTGCTTACGAATTTATTGTCTTGAACTACGACCTAAGCTACTTATGCTTTTACCCTTGAATTATTTCTTAATTTAGCTGTTAGCTGGAAATTAGTCTTTCTTGGCCAGGAAGATATATTTCCTAGAATTAATAATTGCTTATGCTTTCCGTTCATTGGATGAACTGATAAAATGATCATACTATTGATTCTGCTACAGTAAATTCTGAAAATAATTAAATTATTAATTGTTGATCTTAATCCGTTATGAATAATAATTAGTCCTATTTATACGTGCGTACAAACGCTACACTATTTTTGGCATTTTCTTTAGTAGAAATGATGGCTGATGTGCGATATGAAACTGAAATGTGTGTGAGAAGGCAGAATCACGACACACCCCTTCCAACTCCCAGAATTAGCTATATTTCCCGTCCATATCAAATGCTACCACATCTGTAAATTACTATTCGTATTATTTTAAGTTAACATTATAAAATACGTAGACCTACACCGCAACACTAGTTGAGGATAAATTCTTTAAAATCGGGCAATTCCAGTGTTATGGACGTGACATTTGAGGTAAAAAAAACTTTTACCTTTTAAGCATTTAATACTAATATATTGAAGCGTCTGTTTATCCATACTCCCTTAATAAAGGAGTCCAGACATTAGAAAAATATCAGTCTACATATGCGTCTTATATTTAATATGAGGGAAATACACATCCGTACACGGACGTGACACAAAAAAACTTTAAAGCAGCACTAGGTAACTTTTCAACCTTAATAATATATTTCCAAGTCTCTTGTGATGGTACATCGACTTACAATAGGTTGAATGACACGTTTGCCATAGCCTGACGGGGTCTGTAGCGTTTTTTTTAAACTTCGGGTTTCGGGTAGTAACCGGCGAACAAAGAGAACTACAAAATTTGACTGCTTTACGGCATATACGTCACTTCCACCACCACCCCCACTTCCTTAAAATCGGACGTGCGAGCCAAATGTTATAGTCATGGCCGAAGCAGCACAGAAAAACAAGAAAGCAAAGGTTTTATCTGAGCAAAGCAAAAAGAGAAAGTGATCGCATTAAAGGCAGAACGAGGATCAACATTGGGCCAGCGTTTTCTCGCTGGCGTGAGCTGAAG
The DNA here is from genome assembly GCA_030578275.1 of Meda fulgida. NCBI lineage: Eukaryota > Metazoa > Chordata > Actinopteri > Cypriniformes > Leuciscidae > Meda > Meda fulgida. The sequence goes on from CM060616.1 coordinate 18,757,604, forward strand.
GAGGAGGAGGGGTGCCCAACCGATGCGGACTTGGCTGTCATGCTTTTGGACTATTAAGTATATCGCTTGCATACTATCTCTTTGTTTTTTTGGTCTGCCTAATTATGTTACGGAAGCTATCTTATCCTCCATTTATCTTCATGAATCAAGTAATGATAGTAATGTAGCGAATTATCAATCTGGTAGCTAGTAAACGATATACTAGTTTTTGATGGTTAGCTATCGCTAGCATTCTCGTTCTAATTTGAACTTTGCAATCGATGAAATGCAAATAGCAAATGTTTGACCTAAAAAGTGTACTCTACTCAACATGTACAAAGAAAGGAGGAAGATTATTAATATTATAATTGTGTTCATAGCTTCTCATTTGTTACATGTGTAAAGTTACTTGATTGTGTAATTTCCGATTATTGATAGCTACAGAGGCAAACGGGATTCTTGTCGCAATTTTTTCGGATGACGAATTTCCACCCTCATGTTGTTCTTGTGCAATACTTCTGTGTGGTTAGATTCTACAAACATGAAGGGTTGTTGTGTTCAGTGCATGACTAAGTTACCTCAAAAAAATTCGAACTCAAATGTGTGGCTTGTCCTGAATAATCAGCAGAGTAATTACCCTTTTATGTGATTTTTGTCTTCTCACGTTCCTGCTCATCACTAGCAACAAGACAACACTGCATTGAAGTATAATATAGATTCAGTAAAACGGTAACAATAGACTAGGCTACTATAATGACGATGGCTTGTAAACGTGATCATTGCGATCATTTGTCGTTAGAAAAAAAATAAAACCCATGAAATTATATTCATATTACATGCTGAAATATATGCCACTGTACCTGGGATGAAGACATTTCACACGCGACGCAAGCAGAGTTTTCGGCAGCTGCTGAATGTAACTAAAAAAGTAACGTGTAAAGTAACTAAGTTACTTTTTAAATCAAGTAATCTGTAAAGTAACTGGCTTTTTCAAAGTAGCTGTGGCAACACTGATCGCGACACAGGGATCCTCGTTCTTTCTTGAAAGAAATTATATCTGCGAGGATTTTCAGTCAGGATTTAGACCGTACCATAGTACTGAGACAGCTCTCATTAGAGTTACAAATGATTTGCTGTTATCATCCGATCGTGGTTTTATATCTCTATTAGTGTTACTCGATCTTAGAGCTTCATTTGACACCATTGACCACAACATTCTTTTAAATAGACTAGAAAACTATGTTGGCATTAGTGGAATTGCACTAGCATGGTTTAAATCATACTTATCAGACCATTATCAGTTTGTAGCAGTAAATGAAGAGATGTCTTATCGATCACAAGTTCAGTATGGCGTACCACAAGGCTCAGTACTAGGACCGCTGCTGTTCACTCTTTACATGCTACCATTAGGAAACATGGAATTAGCTTTCACTGTTATGCCGATGATACTCAGCTGTATATTTCTTCACGCCCTGACGAAACTTACCAATTCACAAAGTTAACAATGCATAGCTGATATAAAAAATTGGATGACTAGTAATTTCCTACTACTAAATTCTGAAAAAACAGAGATTCTAATTATTGGACAAAAAACTTCCACACGTAATAACCTAGAATTACTGTCTAACACTTGAATTACTGTCACACTTGATGGCTGCTCTGTTAAGTCTCTGTTAACTCTGAAAGTCACGTCTAGTATCTGTAAAACCGCATTTTTCCATCTTAAAAATATATCTAAATTACGCCATATGCTCTCATTGACAAATACAGAACAATTATTTAATGCGTTCATGACATCAAGGCTATATTATTGTAATGCTCTACTGGGTGGTTGCCCTGCACGCTTAATAAACAAATTAAAGCTAGTTAAAAACGCAGCAGCTCGAGTTCTTACCAGAACCAGGAAGTATGACCATATTAGCCCGGTTCTGTCAACACTGCATTGGCTCCCTATTAAACATCGTATACATTTAAAAATATTGCTGATTACTTACAAAGCACTAAACGATTTAGCTCCGCAGTACTTGAGCGAGCTCTTAACCCATTATAGTCCTTCACGTCTATTGCGATTTCAAAATTCCGGCCAGTTAATAATACCTAGAATATCAAAATCGACTGCTGGCAGTAGATCCTTTTCCTATTTAGCACCAAAACTTTGGAACAATCTTCCTAACATTGTCTGGGAAGCAAACACAATCTGTTAGTTCAAAGCTAGATTAAAAACACATCTCTTTGACCTAGCATTCACATAGTACATTATCGACTTCTATAATTCAACGTTAGGCTGCATAGATTAGGTCAGCCGGAACTGGGAACACTTCCCTTAAATCCTGATGTACTCGTTACATCATAAGAAGAATGGCATCTACACTAATTTTAGTGTCTTTGTTTATCCCGAGGTTTTCCCGCAGCCTGCCGGATCCAGGCCGTATCCAGATCTGACGAAGGACCTTCGCCTGGACCTGATGACAATGCAGTGCTGAAGTGCAAACTAGCCTCTCCCTATGGAGGATCCCTTTACCACTCTACAGATAAAGCGTTGTGGGGAATTCGGTTAGCGTACCTAACCCGAAGTGATAAAATTTATAGGCAAGACAAGTAGTTTGTTTAGACATGATTTGTAGGGAATTACAAACCTGCGCACATACATTCAAACGCACATAACTATAGAATCAATTCTTAATGCGCATGTAAACGCCATCAGCGTTTATTACAGGTTTGCGTTTAAAGTATGTTTAGAGAGAACGGCGTCGTCTTAGCGGCCCCTAATTTAATAACAAATGATAATTTCAACGGAAGTGAATCAATCAAAACAAACTTTAGCTGGAAAATACATTATTCAAGAACCGCTATAAAGCCAAAACAATCTCTGTTACCTTAAATTATATGTTTACCTCTGTAAAGCTGCTTTGAAACAAGTTTTGTTAAAAGCGCTATATAAATGAAGATGACTTGACTAAGGCCTGTGAGTTTTCGTCCGACGGGCAGGACTTACAAAGCCTGTGGGCAAGTCGCCGCCTCTTTTGCGTGTCATGACGTTGCTACAGGTCTATCAAGCCAGGGCACTCATGGACATGCATGAGGGTAGACCAGACCATGCGCTCATAGGTGAGCACTGCACTGCATCTGACCTCGCCTTCGCATGAGTGTCGTGGCGTGCGCAATCGGTCTGGCGATGTCCACATAAGTGGTTCAGGAGCGCCATTGTTGGCTCAGCCTGGTTGATATGGTGGATGCGGACAAGGTTCGGTTTCTGGTCTCCCCAATTTTCCAGGTTGGCCTGGTCGGTGACGCAACAGAGAACTGCACCCAACAGTTCTCTGCCGCCTAAGCGCAAACGGAGGCCATCCGGCACATCCTGCTGCCTTCACCCCGCCGCCAGTGGCAGTTCCTCCGCCTGCTCATCGCCGAGGGCGCTTCCCTGTCGCCTCTCTCGCTGGGCCTCCGCAGCAGCCTCGACCTAGGCCTCAGCATGGAGCTGGCCGCAGTAGGGACGCCCAGCCCGCTCCAGGCGCTGCGAAGCCAGGTGGCAAGCGACAGCGTAAGCATTCCTGAGTGGCTTGCTCAGGCATGGAGGAGGGTGCTCTTGGAGGTAGTCACTCCCTCCCCCCCGGGTGAGAGCCAGGTGGAGTCTTCGTTGGTGTGTGTGTCTGTTCCACCGCTTTTCCCAAAAAGAGCGGAGCAAGCGGTACCCACACTTCAAAGAAAGAGTAAATTCCCCTGTTCATGGGCCCCAAGAGGACAAGTCTGGCGTTGTGTGACCCTGTAAAGCCTTGCACCCCTCAGCCCCCTCTTGTTCGCCAGCATGGCAGCTGGGTGCGGTTCAAGGACCCGGTCATCCGCCTTCTCACGCATCCCTGGCCGTGGAGACAGGTAAGTGTTGTGCACCAGTGATGCGCGGGTTGATCCAAAATGAGCGGGTGCCTGCGGTCACCCGCGGTTACCCGCGGTTCCCCGCAGTTACGAGTCATCCAAAAATAGTTTTAATGATATTCGGGTCGCGGTCGGTCGGGTCGTTTGAAATAAAGATGCCAATTAAACCTTTGTATATAGTACTAGACACTATTTTCTATGTAATACAAAGGCCTACACTTTATTGGCCGAATAACTGGCACGAAGATAACGCACGAGCTCAGTCTCGGTTCAGTAATGGTGGGATCCGAGAACTGTACCTGTGCGTTCGGAAGCACGCGGATGCACAGTATGCACCAACATGTCTCAGTTTAGTGAACTGTTGGAGTTACTGGAGTAAAATATACTCCGGGATATTGGTTTATTTCGATTCGGAGGGACTGTCAGGCATGTCTGAAAGTGAGTAACTTTAGTAACTTGTGGATTAAGCACTGACGCAAGACACGAACTGTTTCGAACGATCCAGTCCGGTTTGACCGGTTCACTAAAAAGAACCGGTTCAAAAGAACGATTCGTTCATGAACCGGCCATCACTACAGTCTGCGGGAGAGATGGAGGCGGCAAGAGAAAAGGTGAAGACTGAGGAGTGGAAGCTCCACAAATAGCTACACACATAGAAAGAGCAAAGTGTGGGAGACATTTGCCGAAATAATGAAAGATGATGACCAAAGTGCTGGCTTTGTCATGTGTACTTCTTGCGATGCTATTTACACATTTGTGTTAGACGTCTATGGCCCAATGACGCTATGATGAGCATTTACTACTTTTAAAAAATGCGGATCAGGAAGCGGGTCGGGTACAATATTTTCTTTCTTTTTTTTTTTGCGGTCTGAGTTGCGGGCGGGTTAGTTGAAAACGTCGGTCGGGTGCGGGTTGTTTATACATTGACCCGCGCATCACTGTTGTGCACCACACTCTTCCCCAGTAACCTCTGTTCCCCAGTGAGCCTTCTAAAGCAGCTATGCGATTCATTGTTGCTTGGCGCCCTCTCAAGTCAGTGAATTCCATCACACTCAGGTGTTGAGCAGAAATGCTCCTGAAGCTTAGTTATATTCTTTACACCTAGTGTTGAGCAAGGCTGTCTGGTGCGCGCATGTCGATTGCACGTACTGTGCTAGGTCAGGAGTGGAGCAGGTCTTGATAGTTGCCCCGTATTCGCCCAACCAGACCTAGTTCTCCCCCCGACAGCCCTTCTTCACTTTCCCTGAAAACATTCTCAGGGACGGGGCATGATGACACCCGCGTTCGGACCCCTGGGGGATTTCAGGCCGGTCCTAAATTTGGACACGGAGGTTCAGGTAGCTACCCCAGGATTATGTGGTAGTCACCATCACTTCTGCAAGAGCACCCACTGAATAGGAAGTTGTGCTTACGCCAAATAGAAGTGGAACCTATTCATTGATTGAGTCTTCTCTCCGTGAGGAGATCCTGAAGGCGTTCGGTCATTTCAGTGCTCTCTTTCCTGCAAGATGGGTTGGAGTGAGGGCTGTGTCCTCCACCCTCAAAATGATGTTGCCTCTATTTGTGTAGCACATCATGATGCAGTAGCATGGGAAGCACATCCTGATCGTCAGGTTCCTGAGGGGAGCAAGGGAAATGAATCCCTTTGCGCCCCTCTTTATCCTCTTGGGCCTTATCCCTGGTGCTACTCTACTGCAGAGACCGCCCCTGAGCCACTGCAGGCAGTGAGTTAAAAATTCTGTTTCAAGAAACAGTTCTCCTGCTCGCCTGGTTTCTACTAGAGGACTTGCTCGCTTTCGGTCAACTAGTTGTGCCTGGAATTCTGGCTGGCTAACTCTCACCAGCTGAGACATTGGCCTGGATATGTGCCCAATGTTCCTACCTCTCCCTAAAAGTGGGACCAGGTAGTGAGCCTGCAAGCGCTGCCCCAGAGGAGGCAGACCCAGCCCTGGCTTTTCTGTCTGTCCGCTTCATTGCGGTTATATATGCACAGGATCTCAGACCAGCTCTTGTCTGTTAAGGAAATCAGCGGAAAAGGGAAGGCTCCAAGCAAGGTTGGCCCACTAAATTAGTGGTTGCCTTCATCTTGGTGAAAATTCCGAGATGCACGTGTCCGCTTAGGTGGTGAGCTCCTCTGAAGTGAGTGTGTGCTCCCGCCTAGGCGTTGACAGAGCGTGCTTCGCTGACAGATATTCTAGAGTTGGGGGTTGGGCGACACCTTTAGTCGAACCGCTGCTTCCTGTGGGCTCCCTTCTTATGAAGCCAGTTTCACCGTGAGCCCGGTTCGAAGTGTCGGCTTGCTGCGCCATTCCCCCCCATGGACTGGATACGTGCGCAATTCTTGCTCCAGTTGAGTTCTCCTAATTAGCTGAACCCTGTTGAGTTCCTCCATACCCTTCGGCTACGGACGTGGCGGAACGTCCGAGGCCAGGCCTATCACTCGTGTGCACTGGTGGAACCTGTGTTAGGCTGGGTCCATATGTTGTTATCCCTTCGGTGATCCCATATGTGTATTCTTCCACAGTACGGCGAGCCTGTGTCTTCCCTTGGCAGAGCCTGCTCTGCCGTTACTGTCCGGTTGAGTCTCCCCCCTGTCATAGGCTGGAGCCACCACAGTGACATTCCATATGTTGTACTGCCTGGTCATCCACACAGTACATTTGTGTATTACACATGTACCTCCTGTGCAGGATGTGGCTTCCGCAGCGTCCCTTCCTTCCATGTACAGGGAACGCTTTCCCAGTGATCCTGCAGAAACAGCAGTGACTTCCCTGGCCCAAGCCCTGTCTCGTCTCCTTAAATCGGGGGGATCAGGTGGCAGCACTAGTGGTGTTTTCAAATAGATTTTTAAATACGTCTGACGTTCTCGGCTGAAAGGGAATATCCTGGTTGCGTATGCAACCCACCGTTCCCTCAAGGAGAGAACGGAGGACGTAGTCCCCTCGCCACTACTGCTGGACCACCGCTGGCTCCGGTGGCCGACCGGCTCCTCAGCGAAAAAGCAACTAGTGCGTGCATCCACTTCTGTATTTATACCCGCGCTGCGGGGGTGGAGTGTGTGATGCGAGTCACGCACACCAATTCCATTGGCTCGTTCAATAGTAATCGAAAACGATTGGCTCCCTACCATGATCCCCATTCAGTCGACGTCGACTACGTCCTCCGTTCCCTCCTTCAGGGAGCTAATAAGCAACTAATAAAGTGAATCGCCTTTTTCTGAATTCAACAAATTAACTGAATGATTGTTTGTTTTATAAAACATCTAATGCAAAATCACATACTGACAATTCACACTAAAGTCTCTTAAAAAGTGGTTTGGTAAAATATTTACATTCCACTTGGTCTGGTGTTGATTCCAGTGGTGGCCGACGGCTTCCACTGGTTGTGCTGATCCTCGTTGCACTGGAAGACAGGAGTTTAAACAGCATTGAACATGAAGAGCTGGATAATGCTGATCTTTGGGAGCACCGAGAAGATCCATGTAGTCTGGATCATGCAGATGAAGGTACCTTGGTGAAGGTCCTGACGATCTGGAACTTGCAGATGGAAGAGCCTTGGAAGCATGGGTCTTTGCGGGGAATGTGTCCCCTGCACTTCTAATAAAACATAAATTTGTCTTTTTTAATAAGGACATTTTTGTAAGAAGTCTTCTGTTCACCAAGGCTGCATTTAATTAATCAAAAATACAGTAAAAAAAAAAAATTGCAAAATATTGCAAATTAAAATTTGTATGTTTTCTATGGGAATATACAGTTTAAAAAAAATGATTCCTGTGCTCAAAGCTGAATTTTCAGCATAATTACTCCAGTCTTCAGTGTCACATGATCCTTTAGAAATCATTCTCATATACTGATTTGCTGTTTGCAAGAAACATTTCTAATTATTATCAGTGTTGAAAACAGTTTTGTGGAAATAAAAATTTTGGAAACCATGATGCAGTTTATTTTTCAGGATTCTTTGATGAATATAACGTTCAATGAACAGCATTTAATTGCATTTATTACATTTATTTATTTATTAAATGTATTAAAGCATTTATTAAATAGAAATCTTTCGCAACATTATAAATATCTTCACTGTCACTTTTGATCAATATAATTAATGCTTGAAGAATAAAAGTATATACATTTTAAATACAAAAAAAATGAGGGGTGTGAATAGGAATTATTAATTATTTATTTATTTATTTATTTTAGAATTTTCTGTTTATGTTTCCAATGATTTTGTCAATGTAAACACCTTGAGTCCAACACAAATTTCCCCTTTGGGGACAATAAAGTGTATTTCATTAATTCGTTCATTATACATTTCTCTCTTTTTTTAATCTTACCACAAATGTTTGAACTGTTTTCAACATTGATAATAATCAGCAACTTTTCTTGAGCAGCAAATCAACATATCAGAATGATTTCTGAACGATCATGTGTCACTGCACCTGGAGTAATGATACTAAAAATTCAGCTTTAATCACAGGAATAAATTACATTTAAAAATATATTCACATAGAAAACAGCAATTTTAAATTGTAATACTATTTTACAATATTGCTGTTTTTACTGCATTTTTTATTAATTAAATACAGCCCTGGTAAGTAGAAGAGACCTCTTTCAAAAACATTAGACAATAGTAATGTTTCCAAACTTTTGACAGTATACTGTATATTTTCTGCATTATATTGTGAAACATTTTTTTTCACATTGTGTATAATCCATGGGGACTTAATGCACAAGTGTTTGGAATACATAAACCAATCATGAAATAATCATAAAATATAGGGGAAAAAAGATTATAGATATTGGTGGTTATAATCTGAAAGATCTGAAAAAGGCCATACTTTTACCCACTCATAGACTCCTACCTCGAAAAAAATCAGGACAGAAATTGTTGAAAGTGGATAAATAAGATGGATTAAAACATGGTGTAAATGGGAATGTGTCTCCCTTGTCTACTTGTGATCCAATTGACCAAAACGCTGCTTAATACCAGGTCTAAACAGGGCCTATGTATTTAAATGTCTGTTCGTTCTTTGTGGACGTTTCTTCATTTGCTACACATGGTGAGGCAAGGGACTAAGGAATTTACAATCATTCACAGTTGGGGATAAGAATCAGGGTTAACAAAGCACTTCCTGTGATTTGGGGAGACGGGTTAAAACAGGGTTAAGGCCTAAATATACTCAATATGGTGATGTTCTTTTTAGTTCTTTGCTTAGGGGTAAAAAGAAATGTGAAATACCTTTGAAACATCCCGATGCCATCCACATTTAGATGAATATGTAAATATATGAGCTGCATGCTTTCCTCTCAACAACAAAAATGACAGCGGTGAGAAAATAGCAGTTAGGAAATGTATTTGATCATAGTTTTATATGGATATGTTCACACTAGCTCTGCAATTCAGCACTCCAGTCATGTCATGTTTATTTATACAGCACTTTATACAATAGATTGCTTTAAGGCAGCAGCTTTACAATATTAAACATGAAAAAACAGTTTCAGTGTTGCTTTCAATTAGAATTACAGCTTCATTTTCTAGTATAAAGCTCTCCAGTGATTTCATGTATTCCCACTCGTGTCTGACCCTGATAGACTGAGCAGAAGAATTGAACCAGAAAAGATTTCCACCTCAAAGAAGGCGAAGCCTCTGAGACACCCACCTATTAAGTCATTGCCACAGACCATTGGTAGTTCGAAGGTGTTTAATAGCCGGACTAAACTTTTCTGGAAAGTTTGCTTTGGCAAGCTGTTTCCAACTCCCAAAATAAACAAACATCATTTTGGCTTGATTTTGTTGAAATTACACTATACTAGTTTGTTCTTTAATTTGGCTTGAAGCTACCTTATGATATCAATTACATTGTGTAATAATTATTCTGAACTCATTTACCGAATTTGATATTTATATGGTTTCATTTTCTATGGGACTTTCTATAGATTAATTGCAATTATTTTCTTCTAATGATTTCCAATTTTTTTTACCTTTATGAAATAAAGACCAAATTTGCATATAGTTTGAAAAACAGTGTACCTTTCTATGGAGTTTCTAATGAAGTATGGAGTTTGTATAAATGGATCATTATAAAAATACATAACTGCCTTTAATGGTGTGTAGACAAAGTTTAGAATTTTAAACTTTCCAAAAATAACTACCATTTCACAGACATTACTTTGCAAATAAAGCAGAATGTAGAGTTGTACTCAAATCATGTTAATTCTCTAATTACTGCCTAAATGCTGCTCATAGTAGAAGTATATTGGTTTACTTCTCTTTTTGAGCACTTGATCTTAAAAGGATAGTTCACCCAAAAATGAAAATTAGCCCATGATTTACTCTACCTGAAGTCATCCTAGCTTTATATGACATTCTTCTTTCAGACGAATACAATCGGAATTGTATTAAAAAATGTCCTGGCTCTTCCAAGCTTGATAATGTGACTAAATGGCTGTTTGACTCTGGAAGTACATTAAAGTGCATCTATTCATGATTAAAGTGCTCAACGCGTCTCCGGGGGGATAATAAAGGTCTTCTGAAATGAAGTGATGCATTTGTATAAGAAAAATATCCATATTTAAAACTTTATCAACTAAAATTAGCTTCCGGCAGACGGCTGTATACGCATCGATTTATGTCAAAAGAGTAACCCTTGAACTTGACGCACAACGTAATAAACATGTGCTTGCTCTCCTCACAAATAAACTGTTTCTCTTGAGCCTACAATCAGTACGAGTAAAATACTTTAGTACCATTAAAATCTGACACTCTAAGGCCTGGTTTCACAGACAGGGCTTAGATTAAACCAGGATTATACCTTAGTTCAATTAGGACTTTTAAGTAGCTTTTATAAATACTTCTTGGGAAAAGAAACATTACTGGTGTTCCTCTTCAGACAAAACGATGGCAGCCTACTGACATATTTTAAGATATGTCAGTGTAAAAGTTGTTTTCAGTTGAAACCACTCAAACAGGCATTTTAGTCTCAGACTAGGCTAGCCTTGCCTGTGAAACCGGGGGTAAGACTATTACTCAAGTGGTATTGGAATTTGTGGTTTGTAACTTGTAATTAATTTTTGCTGTAAGGTATCTGTACTTTTACCCAAGTATGGTTTTCAGGTACTCTTTACACCTGGGAGAATCAATGAATTATGAATAATTTACTGCAATTGTGAGAATAACATGTAAGCATGTAATCAATAAAAAAGTAACTGTAGTCTGATTACGAATACTTTACAACATAATAATGGTCTGGTTTCACAGACAGGGCTTAGATTAAGCCAGGACTAGACCTTAGTTCAGTTAGGACATTTAAGTCGTTTTTTTTTTTTTTTTTTTTTTTTAACATTACTGGTGTGCATCTTGAGAAAAAAACTGCCATATTTCAAAATATGTCTATAGAGTGTCTATATAATGTCTATAGATCTGTATATAGTGCAAGTTGCTTTCAGTTAAAACAACTCAAACATGCATTTTAGTCTGAGACTAGGTTTAAGCCTTGTCTGTGAAACCGGGGGATAATCTAATTACAAGTATGTGGCGAGGGGGGCGTGGTTCAGCGAGGTCTGCAGCAGGAGAGAGCGAGAGGAGACGAGCAGTGTAAGTGGGTCAAGTGTAAAATGGCAAACACCTGTCTTGTTGCAGTGATTGACAGAGGATGAAACCACAGAGGAATGGGAAAAGAGCGGAGAGAGACTGGACTGGAGACTCGTGCGGAAGAGCGAGAGTTTGTTTTGTTGATTAAATAAAAGCACGAGTCCTAGTAAGCCGACCCGGTCTTCTTCCTTCCTTACTCTGAAAATGATCACACTGGTGCCGAAACCCAGGAATAAAGAAGAAACGCAGCCGCCGTCATTCAATCACTTGTGGGACTCCTCCAAGAGCACCATCAGGCAGCAGGCTCTCTCGCGTCCTCTGTGGTTTTCCACTCTTTCTCTCTCTCTCTCCCTCTAAACCTGTCCCTTTCCCTAGGACCCGTGTAAATCCCCCTCCTCGAGCCCAACCCCGATGGAGGGGTGTCCAGCATCGGAATCTCCAGCTGGCCAGAGAGGGGCCGGCCAGTATGGGTGCAGCATTCGCTTCCGTTCCTCCACTCTCTCCACGTCAACCCCTTGACCCACTTCCTGGCACTAGGGTGGCATGGAGGTCTGGGCCAGCCTGTTGGCATTGTGGGGACCCGGGACATTTTGTTGACAGGTGTCCGGTGACGGAGGTGGGGACCCTCTTCCGTGTCCCAAACACACCGTAGGCTACCCCCGATCTAGCTTACTTGTACCAAGTACCTGTGAGTATTAAGGGGGGTACTTATCAGGCTTTGGTGGATTCAGGATGTAACCAAATCTCAATTCATCAAAGCCTGTTTCAGCCCGGGGTATAGGATAAGAGCCGCATGGTTCAGGTACGGTGTGTACACAGGGATGTGGTGAATTATCCAATAATGTCTGCTGTTATTTAATTTCGGGGACAAAAGCATAGTGTAGAGGTCGCAGTTAACCCACGCCTCCGACATCTGCTAATTTTGGGAATGAATTGGCCAGCTTTTAGTCAATTATTAGGGTAATTGTGAGCGGATGTCTCTTGTGGGAAGAGATAGCGCAGAAAGGAGGCAGTCGCGCAGTTGGGCGAGGCTGAACTGGGACCTGAGCCAGGGGAACAGAGTGCTATTGAGAGGTTAAGAGCGCGATTACTCCCCCTTTGAGCCCTGTGGGGTGTTGGATGTCCTGAGAGAAGCTTGGGAGGACGGACCTTCAGATAGCAGAAATGAAATTCAGTATGTGCTTGACCTGAGAACAAAACTCCACACTCTGGGTCGGCTCTCTACGGAGAATTTGTTACAGGCCCAGTACAAATAGAGCCGGTTTTACAACAGGGGAACCAGAATACATGAGTTTGCATTGGGCGATAAGGTACTTTTATTGCTTCCTACGTATAGCTCTAAATTACTTGGCAAGTGGCAAGGACCCTTTGAGGTCATACGGCGAGTGGGGGATCTCAATTATGAGGTGGTTTGAACGGACAGGAGCGTGGCAAGTCAGATATATAACTTCAACCTCTTTAAAAATTATAGAGAGAGGGGGAAGTCAGTTATGCTAGCATTGGCAGTGAGTGGGAAGAAAGATCTCGGCCAGAAGTGAGCACAAAAATCCAATCTCTCGCTCTGGCCCTGGGAGGAGATCACCTCTCGCCCTTACAGTTCACTGATGTAGCCAGGTTGCAATTAGAGGTGATGCTTGACATGGGAGTGATGGAAGAATCCCTCAGCAAATGGACGAGCCCGATCGTTTTAGTGCCTAAAACAGACGTCTCTAGGCGATTCTGTGTGGATTATCGCATGGTGAATTCTGCGTCAGAAGTTTACAGGCGGGTGTAGTTTAGTGAGATCTGCAGCGGGAGAGCATGATATGCTCTGCAATACTGCTATAAGCATGAGCCCCGTCTGATCGGTCGTGGCGGCGGTGTTGCAACAATCTATAGAGATATTCTTAACGTTACTCAGAAAACAGGTCACAGGTTTAATTCGTTTGAAGAACTTGTGCTAAATGTTACGCTCTTAGATGTAAGAAACAAATCCATATTATCTCTAGCCTGGGCTACCGTATATAGACCTCCAGGGCCATATGTTGATTTCCTAAAAGGATCTCTCAGATCTATTGGTCAATGTCGATAAAGCAATAATTGTTGAAGACTTTAAAATACACGTAGATAATACCAATGATGCGTTAGGGGCTGTGTTTACAGATTTATTAAACTCCTTTGGGGTCACGCAAAACGTCAGTGGTCCCACTCATCGTCTAAATCATTGGTTCTCAAACCTGTCCTGGCGTACCCCCAACACTGCATGTTTTCTTTGTCTCCCTAATCAAACACACCTGATTCAACTCTTTAGCTCATAATCACATGGATTAATGAGCTGATCAGTTGATCAGAGCTGATTAATGAGTTTAATCAGGTGTGTTTGATTAGGGAGACAAAGAAAACGTGCAGTGTTGGGGGTACGCCAGGACAGGTTTGAGAACCACTGGTCTAAATCATACACTAGATTTAATTATATCATATGGAACCAATCCAACTTATATAAATATTATACCGCAAAGTGACGATCTCACTGATAATTACATGGTAACTTGCATAATACGTACTGATGAAATATGTCATTTTGCGCCATGTTATCGACCAGGCAGAACAATCCTTCCAACCACTATAGATAGATTCTCAAATAGCTTACCTGATCTATCTCAGCTGCTCAGTGAACCCAAACAAACAGATGAACTAGAGGAAATGACTAGCAGTTTGAGCACCACTAGTACACTAGATATTGTTGCACCAATTAGATTAAAAAAGGTTAGAGAGAAAACTAAAGCGCCATGGTACAACAGTGCTACGCATGCTATCAAGAGAGAAACTCGTACCTTAGAGCGTAAATGGAAACAAACTAATTTAGAGGTCTTTAGAATCACGTGGAAAGACAGTATGTCACATTATAAAAAGGCTCTAACAACAGCCAGGGCTGAACATCTCCGCAAACTAATAGAAAATAACCAAAATAATCCAAGGTTTTTATTTAACACCGTGGCTAGACTTACAAATAAACAGACATAACCAGAGCAAAATATTCTGTTACAATATAGTAGTAATGATTTTATGAATTACTTCGATGAGAAAATAGAAAGCATCCGAAACACAATTGTAAATGTACAATCCTCTATGGTGTCTTATGATTCAGCCTCAATTATGGCCCCTCTAGAACAACTACACCGCTTTACAACTATAGGACAGGAAGAGCTAAATAAACGTATCATTGCATCTAAACCAACAACATGTTTATTAGATCCAATACCCACTAAACTACTGAAAGAAGTTTTACCTGTAGTGGAAGAGCCTCTTCTTAATATTATTAACTCTTCTTTATTTTTAGGTCATGTTCCAAAAATATTCAAGCTGGCAGTACTAAAACCTCTCATTAAGAAACCGCAATTAGATCCTAATAACTTAGCAAATTACAGACCCATCTCAAATCTTCCATTTATGTCTAAAATACTAGAAAAAATTGTCCGCTCAACTGTGCTCTTTCTTGCAAGAAAATGATATCTATGAAAATTTTCAGTCAGGATTCAGACCGCATCATAGCACTGAAACTGTGCTAGTTAAAATTACAAATGATTTACTTTTAGCTTCTGACCAAGGCTGTATCTCAATACTAGTTTTACTCGATCTTAGCGCTGCGTTCGACACTATAGATCATAAAATACTCTTGGATCGACTACAAAACTACACTGGTGTTCAGGGACAGGCATTAAGCTGGTTTAGATCGTACTTATCAGACCGTCACCATTTTTCTGTTTAAATGGGGAAAAATTGAAGATAACGTCAGTAGACTATGGAGTGCCTCAAGGATCTGTGTTAGGCCCTCTGCTATTCTCAATATATATATGCTGCCACTTGGTAATATTATAAGAAAACATGGAATTAATTTCCACTGTTATGCTGATGACACTCAATTATATATTTCATCACGACCAGATGAAAACACTGACTTATCTAACTTGACAGAGTGTCTAAATGATATAAAATGCTGGATGACGTGTAATTTCCTGCTATTAAATTCAGATAAATCAGAGTTATTACTTATTGGTCCAAAAACTACCCACAAAATCCCTTACAACTTTCATTTAGAAGGATGTCCTGTTACTTTATCCACTACAGTAAAAGACCTGGGTGTTATACTAGACCGCAACTTATCTTTTGAAAATCATATTTCATATGTTACAAGAACAGCCTTTTTCCACCTTAGAAACATTGCTAAGCTACGTAACATGCTATCTGTTTCTGATCCAGAAAAGCTAGTTCATGCATTCATGACATCGAGACTAGATTACTGTAATGCTTTATTAGATGGTTGTCCTGCATCCTCAATAAACAAGCTACAGTTAGTGCGAAATGCAGCCGCTGGAGTTCTTACTAGATCAAGAAATATGATCATATAACACCTATCTTATCATCTCTACACTGGTTACCCATTATCAATTACAAAATATTCCTACTGACCTATAAAGCCCTAAATGGTTTAGCTCCTGTGTATTTAACAGACCTTCTATCGCCATACAATCCATCGCGCTCTTTAAGATCACTAAATTTGAGGCTTCTGGTTATTCCTAGGATATCTAAGTGCACTAAAGGAAGGGGGGCGTTCTCACATTTAGCTCCTAAACTCTGGAATAGCCTCCTGATATTGTTCGAGACTCAGACTCGCTGTCCCAGTTTAAAACTAGATTAAAGACGCATCTCTTTAATCAAGCATTCACTTAATGCTTACCTTTTATACTACTGCTGAATCAGTTCGAATGCATTAACATTATGAACATCAGCTATGCTAATTATTACCCATCTGCCTTTCCACTGTTATCTCGGGATGCGAGTCCCGAGGTAAATAGCGTTCGTCAGCTCCAGTTTGTATCCAGCCTCTCACGGAGACTTCAGATGCCCCAACACCTGTGATGAGACGACTCGACGCCTGTGAAGAGACGCCTCAACGCCGGCGATATGTTATGCCCTAAATTAATACTTGATTAACTGACTGTATTTTTCTATGCACATTTCCGAAATGCACTTTCTGTAAAGCTGCTTTGAGACAATGTTGTGAAAAGCAGTATACAAATAAATTTGAATTTGAGAGAGAGAGAGAGAGAGAGGAGATGAGCGGGGTAAGTAGATCAAGTGCAAAATGACTGACACCTGTGTCTTGTTGCAGTGATTGGCGTGGAGAGAGGATAAAACCACAGAGAACTGAGGGAAGTGAGCAGAGAGAGACTGGACTGGAGACTTGTGCAGAAGAGCAAGAGACCAACTGTGTTTGAAAACGGAATGCTGATTGTTTTGATCTAAAAAGTCGAAATTGTTATATGCGTACAGTGCGAGTTTGTTATGTGCGTACAGTGCGAGTTTGTTTTGTTGATTCAGTTAAGAGTCCCTGTAAGCTGACCCTGTCTTCTTAATTTGAACATTATCACAAAATATTTTTTTATCCAGAATCAGTTACTACCCCATCCCTGTATATAATGTGTGTGTGTGTTTGTTTGTTTGTTTTGTTTGTTTTTAAATGTTATTCATTAATAACAGAACAGTATTCTAAAGTGTAACACTCAAGTGTTACTATATTCTTCAGGAATTACTTTTTTTTTATCAGTATTCTAAAGTGAAAAGCATGATAACTCTCTAATAATGTAGTAATTATTATTATTAGTAGTAATCATTTATTTATTTATTCATTTATTTTGCCGTGTGGGCTTTCTCACCCTCGACTGCTTTGATCAAAAAGCACGATGGGAAACGGCATGCTGATGTGACGACACTGACAAGTAACAACCGTGATTGTTCTCTCTGATTTTGAAACACTGATACCGCCTTTGATCTCGTAGCGGTCGGATCCACCACTAGAAGAGAAAACGTGTTCATCTTGACTGCACTTATTTCACTCCCTTACTGCAGCCGCCTATTCTCGCCTAAATTTCAGGCGAGGCGCATCTCAAACGGAACGTACCATGTTTGCTGGGTAATTACATGCACGCGGTCACCATCCCTCTCGTTATACTCTGCGTGGTCCTTTCTGTTTGTCAAGATATTGAGAGGGCCAGGGGGGAGAGTAGGCTAGTCTGAGGAAACGCAGCACAGACACAACAGGAATAAAACATTTAAGCGTTTAACGTTGTGGTTATGTGAAACATATCCTTGCTTTTTGAAGGAAATGTGCGCTAAATTAAATCATCTGGATTTCTGATGGATTAACTTGTCAAGAGACGGCACGGACTTTCTCTCGATTTTCTCTATAGCCTACTAATAACTTGCGAAGGGTAGCTACAAATACGCCAAATATTATCGTGAATAGACTATTACCATTGATTTATTAAAGCCTTTGTAGGCTACTTCTAGCACCAGACCTTTGGCTGCAATCTAATTATTAAATTGAAAATAGTTTTACCATAGTCTTTAGGCTATTAACCATAGGCTACGTTTCATAAACAATGGACACTAGATGCGTTGTTTGTTTGCTAATTCTCCTGTCTGGACACCTCGTCTTGATAAGTGCTCAAGGGAAGGATTTTAATCAGAAGCAATTTTCCACGGGAGCCGTGTCTCCAACTCTCAAATCTGCACTTGGAAAAGACAATGTGGTCAATGAGTCCATGCCTCGACGACCAAGAGTTTTGCCGCCTATGTGCACTGGTCCCACGGAAATCAGGGACACTTTTAAGTATATTAACACCGTGGTTTCATGCCTTGTGTTTGTTGTTGGGATAATCGGAAACTCTACGCTGCTCAGAATCATTTATAAAAATAAATGCATGCGTAACGGTCCTAATATCCTCATTGCAAGTCTGGCGCTCGGGGACCTGTTGCATATCGTGATAGACATACCCATCAACGTGTATAAGGTAAGTACAGTTTGCAGGACAGCTTTTATTCATTTAGTCTTTCATTAAACACCTTTTGTTTTCTCTTTTATAACCATTTTTCCATTTTATGACTTCAAAAAATTAACTAACAGATGTTAACTTGTAAACTAAGTTTACTTGGTTGCAACGTTAATTAACGATAGTTCACAGTTTTGAAATCTGAAAAAGGCTAATGACATTTTATGAGCATTACAATATTCAACCAATTATGCCGATAAATTCACACATGCTTCTAATTTAATTGAGACATGGGTCCACAATGTAAAAAAAAAACTATTTATGTCCAATTCAAATAGCAGTTTCTAACAACATTCTATTTAACTGTTATGTTAACAGTTACTAAATGTTGATTTACATTTAACAATGAACTACAATTTGTTGTGCTTTCATTTTTATGTAGATATTCAAAACCTATTATGAAATGGGCTTTGCATTATTTGCCTTTTAAATCTCTGAGACCTAAGGGTATTTTTCAAATTAATTTTCCGTCTGGTGTTATTTACTAAAAAAGCTTGTAAAAAATCAACCCTTTTGTGCACAGACAATTGACACATCTCTTTTTTTTCAGGACAAATTGAACTTTCAGCATATTTGTGTTGCATTGATGTCACCTGAATGTAAAATAAGTTATGGGACCACAAAGACAAATGAAAAAATAAAACGGAAATTGAATCACTCAAACATTTATTGAAATCACACACAAATAAATAAAAGCCAAGCAAATTTCCTCTGGAAAATTGTTTATGTCTTTGGAGTCCTGGATCACAGGAATAAACATTATAAATTGAACAGAACCAAAACTATTTACATTTTTTCAAAAGAAGTCCAGGCGTTTTGGGCCTCATGAAATTCACTGATGCCAAGCCTCAAAACAGTTCCTATCAGGAATCACACATAGGGCCACATCAAAGGCTTTGCATTTCCAGGGGGTGGCCTGTTTGACCTGCCTTGTCTGCTTGCAGTTTACACATTGCCTTCTACCATAGGAGGCCTTCTTGCTTGCTTCAGTTTGGTCTGATGTTGGCACAGGCACATGGTCACTTTGTTGCTGGGTGGGGGGAACAGCAACTGTAACACCACAGAGTTGGGCTGTCAGCTCCTCCAGAAAAGCCCTGTGGGTCATGGGCTGTTGCTGCTTCTCTGCACAAACTTCCTTGTGAAGCAAGTAACTGTTGGTCGCAGCAATGTCCAAAAAATGGAAAAACAGTATCTGTAACAAACATAGAAAAACGAAATACTACTTTTACAGAACTTATTTGTACATATTTATAAAATTTATATTTTATTATATTAGTTTTTTTATTTTTATACTTTTACAGTAAATAAATAAATGGAACTTACTCTTCAACAGGGTCTAGACCATCCTGGTAATCCAGTTCCTCATCAGTCAAAAAGCTCTCTTCTCCAGAAAATCCATCATCGTCCATGGCATCAAAAAAGGCCAGCGCTTGTTTTAGATCCATGTTTCTCTGACGATCCATTATTATCCGTGTATTATTCAAAACTCGCGTCTCTCTGTGCGTCTCTCTCTCTCTCTCCTCGAAACCACTGTGTCGTGCGTCTCTCTCTCTCTCCACAATAGTAGCCTTGGTTCATGCGTAATGACGCACACCAACGTGGGTGACGGTTCAGCCTGTCATTGGTCAACAACCTCACGCAGAGCATGACGTAATATCCAAAATGGCAGCTAGCATCGAGCTAGCGGCAAAAATGACGGAAAATGTATAAATTATGGACATCAAGTGAATAAAACTTGGATATAAGCGTTTGGATTTATTGCTGAAACACTCTGAAAGGACGCACAAGTTCCAGGCTGGATAGAAAACCTTCTGTAAAGGCTAGAAAGACACCAAAGACACCCCCGTGACGGCTAGTTCGTTAGCTTTCTGCTGCAAAAAACGGTAAGAAAATCGATCAAATTTTCATAAAATAAAATAAATATTTATCGGAGGAGTCGTGTGGCGTCGTGGACGATGCCGTCGGTTTAAGGGGGGACATATACATCTGAAAGTTGAAATGAGATCCATATACTGTACCGGTCAAAAGTTTGGAAACATATTTGTATGTTTTTGAGTTTCTTCTGCTCACCAAGGTTGCATTTATTTGATCAGAAATGCAGAAGAAGACAAAAACTGTACTATTGTGAAATATTATTCCATTTTAAAATAGGCTAATGGTTTTCTATTTTAATATACTTTAAAATATAAATTATTTCTGTTAAGCAAAGCTGAATTTTCAGCATCATTACTCCTGTCTTCAGTGTCACATGATCTTTCAGAAATCATTCTAATATGCTGATGTATTATCAATATTGTAAACAGTTGTTGCTTTTTTTAATAACCTGTGATACTTTTTTTTAGGATTCTTTGATTAATAAAAAATAAAATAAAAAACAGCATTTATTTAAAATAGAAATCTTTCGTAACAATATATACACCGTCCAAATGTTTGGGTTCAGAAAAAAAATTCTTGCTTTTTTGAAAGAAATGAATACTTTTATTCAGCAAAGATGTGTTAAATTTATTAAAAAAATATATGGTAGAGATTTATATTGGTAGAAAAGGTTTCTATTTTGTATAAATGCTGTTCTAATTAACTTTTTATTTATAAATGAATCCTGAAAAAAGTATCAAGTGTTATAAAAAATATTAAGCAGCACAACTGTTCCCAACATTGATAATAACTGAGTATCAAATCAGCATATTAGAATAAGTTCTGAAGGATCATGTGACACTGAAGACTGTAGTAATGCAAATTCAGCTTTGCATCACATAAATAAAGTATATTAAAATAGAAAATCATTATTTTAAATTGCAAAAATATTTCACAATATTATAGTTTTTTTTCTGTATTTGTAATGAGAAAAGAGCATTAGAGACTTCTTTCAAAAACATTAAAAAGTAATGTGTCCACACTTTTGACTGTTACTGTACAAATCTAACATGCTGTTGATTAACAAATTGTCAGGGTTCTGTCACTTATGTCTAGTCTATTTCTTGGTTTTGTGACAGAGCCCTGACACTCCTGTCCCCTTTCGAGAGGTCTCTCCTATTGCGTAAGTAGCTTATGCTATGGGAAAACTCAGTTTCTCGAGAAATATTGAAGTCTTTATGTAAAACGCATTGCAGCTGCACAGCAGACAGCTATGAGAGCGAGGCAGCTCGGTCATTGGCTGTGCTGCGGCAACTTGCTCGAACCAATGACGGGGCGACTCTGAACGCGCGACCAATGAGCACGCTTCGCGCCCGCGCGCTCAGAGCCCGCCAAGATGGGCGTGGCTAAGGCTATATATAGGCGCCCCGTCATGAGAGTTCTTTAGATTTAATCTCCTTCAGCAAAGACCTTCTCTTTGCTGAATCCTCCGGATTATTGGAGTCTTTCGCCGGCCGTCGACAAGCCTACAGCAGGACTTCTACGAGGACATCGGCGCCTACAGCCGCCTTCAAAGCCTTCTGCTACGCCATCCGGCGCACATCATCTATCATATCCTTTTCTAAAAGCTATTTTACAAGTGTTTGCCTCTGCGACACTTGTCTTTTAGTCAAAGAGCAAATTCGAGGCGTTGTTTCAAATGCCTTCGACCTGCGCCTCGAGCAGAGGCCCTCTTCCTGACGGGGACCGTCACATTATCTGCACTCGCTGCCTGGGACCCGACCACGCAGAAGCTGCTCTCACTCGAGGCGGATGCCCCGAATGTGACTCCCTGGGCCTCACCGAGCTGCGCGCTCTCCTCGCCGCCTTCGCCGCGAACGAGCCTGCTACCACCGTGCTGCCGTCCCCTCTGTTTGAGCCGCACAAGAAGAAGCGCCGCTCACAGAGGCCGCCAGAGCACGCGGACTTCAGTGACGTCACGCCGGGCCAGTCCCCGCGTGCTTCACCACCACCCGAGGACTCCCCGCCGCCAGTCCAATTCACGCAGGCGGAGCAGCACCCCTCCGTCAGAGCGGTGGGTCTCGTTCGGCGCGTCAGGGGACGACGGTGAAAAGGATGACAGCCTTTCCATTGACGCTGCATCCGACGACTGGCCGGGCTCGGCCTTCGACCCTGCGCCGTCGACATTAGCGGACACGAGCACGGGCACCAGCATGGACTCAGAGATCGTCCGCATCCTGTCCAAAGCCGTGGAAGACCTCGGGCTCGACTGGTCTTCTCCGGAAGAACCTGCCCGCAGCCGGCTGGACGAGTGGTTCCTGCAGGGGTGCCGGCAGGCCCCTCGACAGAGACCCTCCCCTTTCTTCCCCGAAGTTCACAACGAACTCACAAAGTCGTGGAAAGCCCCGCACTCTGCTCGCCTGAAGCCTTCCTTCTCTTCCTCGCTCTCCTCGGTGGACGGTGCGAGAGAAAGAGGCTACGAGCGAACCCCGCCCCTTGAGGAGTCTGTTGCCAACCATCTGTGCCCACCCTCCACCGCTGGATGGAAAGCCAAAGCTTCTCATCCCTCGAAACCCTGCCGATCTACCTCAGCTCTCGCCGGTCTCGCATACGCCGTCGCCAGCCAAGCTGCGTCAGCGCTTCATTCCATGGCGGTTTTGCAAGTTTATCAGGCCAAACTTCTCTGCACCATGGATGAGTCTGGACCTGAACCTGAGGCTTTCAAGGACCTGCACAGCGCCACTGATGTAGTCCTGCGAGCCACAAAGGCCACCGCCCAATCCATCGGCCGGGCATGGCTAACCTGACTGTCCTTGAGCGCCATCTGTGGCTGACGCTGACAGAAATGAAGGACGCGGATAAGGCGCCATTCCTCGACGCGCTTATCGCTCCAAGCGGCCTGTTCGGACCGGCGATAAGAGAGTTTGCTGAACGCTTCACTGAAGCTCCGAAGGATTCGCAGGCTATGCGTCACTTCCTGCCCAAGCGCTCTAGCTCATCACAGAGCCACCAGAGACCGCCTCAGCAGCAGCAGCGAGCCAGGGGGGCACCTCCCGTCTCCCAGCCCAGATCTGAGACGGACGCTCGACGCCGCTCGCGTTCCACTAACCGGAAGCAGCCGCCTGAGCGACGGGGACCTCGGCCCAAGATCGAAATAGGAAGAAATAGGAAGAAAAAGAGAGAGTGCGTGTCTCGCAAAAGCCGGACCACTCTCTCCAAAACGTGTAAAACATTACCCAGTCCCCTTACAGGCGGCTGGAAATGTCTGTACAGCAGTCAAGGGGCCAGTCACAGAACTCGCTCACCTGCAATCAAACGCCGTTTTAACGGCGACACACAGAAATCACAAAAAGAGTCATTTTCTGCCTGTGTCACTAAGGGGTCACGTGTCCACACTAAAGTGCGCATTCCCATATGCCACTACTGTCCAAACAGTGCCGAATACTTCCCCAGCTCAAACTGGACGCCCCATAAATGTAGATCGTGTGCCTATTGTCATGTATGCACCACTACACACAAGCACTGTTCCCACAGTTATAAACACTTCCCCGGTAAAAGCGGGAAATACTATAAAGGTAGCGCGCGTGCGCCTGCTGTCATTCTTGCACCCCTACACACAAACACTGTATGCATGGCCAAAAAACCCCCGCCGCGGGCGGGAGGCTTTGTGAAAGTGGCGCGCGTGCTTACTACAGTATATGCACCCCCACCCATAAGCGCTGCCCATACAGTTTAAAACAGTTCTCTAGCTCATGCCACGAGCCCAAAAACTCCCCGCTAAGAGCGGAAAGCTTTATGAAAGTGGCGCGCATGCCTATTACAATGTATGCACCCCCACCCGTAGGCACTGTCTATACAGCTCCTAACATTTCTCCAGCTCATGCTGTGAGCATTACGGAGATAGCGCGCGTGCCTGTAAGCTCACACGCACCCCTGCACTCCGCACTCAACAAAGCTGCTCAGCGCCTCTGAGAGCTGTAAGCTCAGTATTAGCACAATGTGATTCGCCGGCGGGGCTCATACGTCACTGCGACACGCCCCCAGCCAGCATTCAGCTCATATCTGTGCGAGCAAAGGCTTGGGAAAAAATCCCCGACATGCCGGAATGGGTTTTGAACATAATAAAACACGGTTACTCGCTTTAATTCGCTCGCAGACCACCCTGCTTTACAGCAGTGGTCGAGACGAAAGTGAGGAAAGATGCGTCACATGTTCTACGCACCGAAGTGCTCAAACTGATAGAGAAGGGCGCTATAGAAACTGTTCCTCCCTCTATGAGCGAGGCGGGTTTTTACAGCCGCTATTTTCTCGTCCCGAAAAAGGATGGTGGCCTCCGCCCCATCCTGGATCTCAGACATCTGAACAAAGCTTTAATGATTTGCTCGTTCAGAATGTTAACGACCAGACATATCCTTGCGCAAGTTCACCCGGGGATTGGTTTCTATCAGTTGATTTGAAAGACACTTACTTCCATTTCTGAGATTCGCTTTCGAGGGACAGTCATACCAGTACACAGTACTACCATTCGGCCTATCATTGGCCCCCAGTACATTCACGAAATGAATGGACGCAGCACTTTCCCCCCTGAGACAGCAGGGAGTGGGAATACTGAATTACCTCGACGATTGGCTAATCCTAGCACAATCAGAGAGTCAGTTAACGATGCACAGATCTTGGATTATCAGACATCTAGAAAGCCTGGGTCTGAGAATCAATTTTGCAAAGATCGTGCTATCCCCCAGCCAAAATATCCCTTTTCTGGGAATAGTGCTAGACTCGGCACGCCTCTCATCAGAGCCAAGCATCCTTTGAAATCGTTTAACGGGGGTGCGCGCGCCCGCTCTGAACGATGTTGCAAGGCGCCGAATAGCGAGCGCGCGCACCCCCGTTAAACGATTTCAAAGGATGCTCGGTCTCATGGCCTCGGCATCAGCTGTACTCCAGCTAGGATTGTTGCACATGCGTCCTCTCCAACACTGGCTCAAGAGCCGTGTCCCCACTCACGCGTGGTGCTCGGGCCACTTTTTAATCAGAGTGAATCACGGCTGTATAAAAGCCCTGACGCCCTGGAAAGCCGTCGACTGGTATCAAACGGGCGTGAACACATGGAGAATAATGATCACGACAGATGCCTCCAAAATAGGATGGGGGGCCCTTTACGAGGGCAGGCCTGTCTCCGGCTTCTGGTCAAACCCGGAAAAGCGCCTACATATAAACTGTCTGGAAATGAAAGCGGTCGCCTTGGCTCTCAGAGCCCTGCTTCCGTAAAAAACAAACACGCCCTGGTCCGAACGGACAAGATGACGGTAGTATCGTATATAACTCGCCAGAGTGGACTCAGGTAGAGCTCCCTGCACTCTATGGCCAGGGAGCTCATCTTATGGTGACAGTACAACCTGCACTCGCTGAGAGTCTATGTGGCGGCCATAGCGGCGTCACACAATCCTGATAAAGGACGCTCATTAGGGAAAAGCGACCTAATCATTCGTTTCCTGAGAGGCGCTAGGAGGATGAACCCTTCTCGCCCCCCCTCGGTACCGATCTGGGACCTGGCCACGGTCCTGGACGCACTCAAGAGTGCCCCGTTCGAACCTCTCCGAACCGTGCACCTTAAACAGCTCTCGCTCAAAACTAGGCTCTTGCTGGCACCCGCCGAGAGTGGGCGACCTGCACGCGCTGTCATCTAGCGCTGCTTGCCTGGAATTTGGACCTAACGACTGCAGAGTTGTCCTTAGGCCAAAGCACGGGTATATTCCCAAAGTGCTATCCACACCCTTCAGAGTACAGGTGATATCTCTGGCAGCGCTATCGTCTCAAGCAGACGAAAGCGACGCTAATTTACTCTGCCCGGTCAGGGCGCTCAGAGTACACTTGGAACGTTGTGCCCCGTTCAGACAGACGGAACAATTATTCGTATGCTTTGGCGGCCGCACTAAAGGTCTCGCTGTTTCAAAGCAAAGAATATTGCGCTGGATAGCGGATGCTATAGCGCTGGCTTATGAAGCCAAGGGCCTTCAATGCCCCTTAGGCGTCAGAGCTCACTCTACGAGGAGCATGGCCTCCTCGTGGGTGTGGTCGAGGGGGATACCCATTGAGGATATTTGTGCAGCGGCAGGCTGGGCCTCGCCTTCGACATTTATCAGGTTTTATAACCTACAGGTCCCTTCATTACATTCCAACATTCTATCAGCCTGACTGTAGTATGGACTGGAGTATGTATATGCTGCGCATTATCTCCTCCCTTATAAGGTCCTTCTCTGACTGACTTAGAGGGTTTTTTATGCATATTAGTAAATAGAAATATCAGTACATAGAAATGTGCTTGTTTTTACAATGAGCGCCCCACCATAGGCCACCTTGGGGCAAAGGCGCTCTGTATTATCCATTATAGCTCGCCGTTGGCCGGCTCGTTGAATAATCACTTTGCTTTAAGGCTCAGGCATCTGCCTCTGGCTTTATAGAGCGAAGTCAGCACACACGGCGTTTTGCATGGTGTTCCCATAGCGTAAGCTACTTACGCAATAGGAGAGACCTCTCGAAAGGGAACGACTTGGTTACTAACGTAACCTCGGTTCCCTGAGAGGAGGGAACGAGTATTGCGTTAGCTGCCGTGCTTGTGCTTGGTCAGTTCGCTTCAGTCGATTGAACCTAAAGAACTCTCATGACGGGGCGCCAATATATAGCCTTAGCCACGCCCATCTTGGCGGGCTCTGAGCGCGCAGGCGCGAAGCGCGCTCATTGGTCGCGCGTTCAGAGTCGCCCCGTCATTGGTTCGAGCAAGTTGCCGCAGTCTGCTGTGCAGCTGCAATGCGTTTTACATAAAGACTTCAATATTTCTCGAGAAACTGAGTTTTCCCATAGCGTAAGCTACTTATGCTATACTCGTTCCCTCCTCTCAGGGAACCGAGGTTACGTTAGTAACCGAGTCGTTTTGTCTTGTCTGTGCCTTGTTTCATGTGCTTTCATGCCTTGTTTTGTGCAGCACACAGCTTGTGTTTTACATAGCTGTGCTTTCATGTTGTCATGTTTTGTGTGAACACATGGCTTATGAGTTTTCTCATTAGCTGCGTGTTCATGTCTTGTTTTGTGTGAGCACATGGCTGGTGATTTATTTTACTGACCATGTGCTTGTGTTCTAGTCCTGTTTGTTGTGAGCACATGGCTTGTCATGTGTTTCCTTGTGTCATGTGTTTCCTTGTGCCATGTGCTCTCCTGTGGATTGTCTAGCCCCTCCCATCTTGTTACCTGATTATTGATTGAGGCCCCACCTGTCCTCCCTCGTTACCTGTTTGTTTACTCTCCCTATATATTCTCCTTGTTTTTCAGTCCTGTGCTGGATCGTCACTGAATGTTACCTTGAGTGTTTCCCTGCTCTAGTCAAGTCATGCCGTGTCAAGTTTTCCTGTCCTGTTTTCCCCCACGTGGGTAGTTTTTGTTAGTATTTTCACTTTTATGAATAAAGCCCTTATTTCTCCTGACTTGAGTCCTCACTCCCTTTCCTCAACCTGAGACAAACATGAGACTAAAACGAGGTATAATTGTGTAGTCATAACAGCTCTTTTGGAAATATTTGGTTTAATTTTTTTTTTCTCCACTGTGTAATTTTCTGTTTGCACTTATTGACACAAAAGTAACTGTCTTTCAGCTTCTGGCGGAAGATTGGCCATTTGGTGTTGGACTTTGCAAACTGGTTCCTTTTATACAAAAGGCATCAGTTGGCATCACAGTGCTGAGTTTGTGTGCACTGAGCATAGACAGGTATCTGTATTTTGTTGTATTTGTTTGCTCTTAGCTCATAGATAATATCTAGTAACACTAATTAATTTTGCTTCTGGCACTGATCATTGTCCCAAGGTTTCGAGCAGTGGCATCGTGGAACCGCATTAAAGGCATCGGCGTCCCCAAATGGACCGCTATTGAAATAATTCTGATATGGATTCTGTCCATTATACTTGCAGTGCCAGAGGCCATTGCCTTTGATATGATCACAATGGATTACAAAGGAGAGCTGCTTAGAATTTGCTTGCTCCACCCTATGCAGAAAAACAAGTTCATGCAGGTCAGTTTGCATGTCATACAATAGTTGGATCAACAAAATTTTAGACATGACACATAATAATTGGACAACCCGAAATATGCTAATAATTACTTGTCAGTGGTAATTTGGTGTATTTGTCCATTTCCAGTTTTATAAGTCAGCCAAAGATTGGTGGCTTTTCAGTTTCTACTTCTGCATGCCACTGATGTGTACTGCCATCTTCTACACTCTTATGACCTGTGAAATGCTTCGAAAGAAGAATGGAGTCCAAATTGCACTTAGTGATCACCTAAAACAGGTCAGAGCACTCTGTCCTCTATGACTTTTGAAAGTGCAGTATATTCTTTTAAGAGAGACGATACACTCCCTATACAAAATAAAGACATAATTGTATACTGCTAACGGGACTTAAAAAGCTTGTTCCCTTTAATAACTTCTCCCAAAGTTTATTACTCTGGGGATAGTTTACTTGTCATAATGTCTTAATCCACTATGATTGTCTCTAAATCAAAATAAATAGGCAAAATCCATGATTGTGCTCTACAGAGGCGTGAGGTGGCTAAAACCGTGTTCTGTCTGGTGCTAGTCTTTGCATTGTGCTGGCTTCCACTGCACCTCAGCCGTATTCTAAAGCTTACCATTTATGATGAAAGAGACCCTAATCGCTGTGAGCTTTTGAGGTAAGATCACATCAACTATCTTCAAAGGCTTCTCTTGTTAAAACACTGAAATGCTTTTCTAAACATTTAAATGTGGCTTTCAGAGGACAACAGTTCTGCCATGTAATCTAGAAACAAATAATCTCTCTATTTTTGGTAAATCATAGTCTTAATAATAATGAACCTGTTTGTTTGTTTGTTTGTGTTTTTGTTTACCTGTAGTTTCTTCCTGGTTCTTGATTATATCGGGATCAACATGGCATCAGTGAACTCATGCATAAACCCAATCGCGTTGTACATGGTTAGCAAACGCTTCAAGAGCTGCTTCAGAGTAAGAACAGACTGACAGACAATGATGTACTGCTATGATGTAAAAATATAGTAATAATATATTGGCAAATTTAGGTAAATTAAAAACTCCCATGTCAATGTACTAAATAATGTATATATGGCTACCATTTATATGATGTTGTCAGTGAAAACAAAAATATTAAATTTTTTATCTTAACACTGAAATGAAAGTCTCTGCATATGATAATAATCTGATAATTTCTGCATATGATAATAAAAATGTTTAATACATAGGGCCACTTCCCACATGTTTTGCATTCCACTGCACTACTTTTAGTTTTTCTGTATAATATGCATTAGACAGGTGTCTTGCTAGCTTTCAACATGTTGCGTGTGAAAGCCACATTGTATGATGCCATGTCATGTTATAAAATGTTTAACTTAAAAAAAAAAAAGTTTTAAGATTGTGCATTCATTCTTTTCAGTGTAAACGATTTTCAAAGATTTCAATATTTAGTTTGTTCACCTGTATATTTTAAGGCCTTATTCAGTTAATCTTAATTTTCTAGCAAGTGTGAGCTATAAGCATCCTGCAGTAGTTTATATGATAAATAATACTTTTCTTCCTCTGTTCCCTTCCAGTCATGTCTGTGTTGCTGGTGCCTGCCTCCTGAAATGTTAGCCATGGATGACAAGCAGTCCTGTATGAAGCTGAAGGTGACAGAGCGAGGATCCGAACAAAGCAACAGCCGTGCCTCCAACAAATACACATCAACTTAGGCACTGATCTGCATACAGGTATCGGTGGCCTACCAATTGCATTTAACATTTAGCTAATACCATGAAACCTAACTCTGAGTCAGCTGGTGGGAAACTCATAACAAGTAAATGTGGTGCTGCACTATGAAAGGTAAATTTAGGTTTGTGTTAGAGAAGGTAAAAAGGTATGTATCTTTAAGGGGGGGGGGGGGGGGGGGGGGAGTCAAATTCAACTGACTGATTTAACACTGATTCAATATCTCAGCATTGACACTCTGAACAACACTGCTCACACGTTTTGCCAAACCTTCATATATTCATGCTTCGTGGAAATATTAGACCAAACTTGAATGTGACTTCATATGCTCTCTGTAGTTCCCTGTACATTTTAAAGATTTTCCAAATGTTATAAAGCAATTGATTGTAAGCACAAGGGTGGGTTTGTTTTTTGTACACATATCTATGGAATTCCCCTGCAGCCTTTTTCATGGCAGAAATTTAATTAACCCTAATGCAGAAGAGTATATTACCAATGTTACTGTTATTATTATTATTAGCTTTGAAATATTATACTTTTGTGCTTGCCTGTTTTTTGTTGTTGTTTTTTTGTGTGGTTTCACAATTATGTATCTTTAAGTATAGTGTATTTGTCTGTGTTTGTCAATGTTGTACATGCTTGCAAATTTAGACTGTGATTATCTCATCTGTTTTATAATGGAAACGCAAGATTCACGTTAGTTCTTAGTTTTCTTTGAGCCTTTACACAGGTTGTATGATTAATCTCCAACATGACTCAAGGCCTCAAACATTTTACTAATCACTTCATCATATTATAATTCCTGCTGTCTCTGTTCACCTCCTGTTTTTTGTAGTTCTTCTTTCTAATATTTATGTATTTCTTTGTTATAAAATCCTTGTATTGTCCATCTATTAGGTAAGAATTTTTTTCTTACATTTATTGCTATGCAAATCTTAAGACAATAAAGACAGAAAAGTATGTTTATACTATTTGCAGTTGATTGTGGTATCAATGTGCAATAAAGTCGAAGTTTTTAAAATCAACTATAGTAGTTTACTAATATTAACCAATGAAAGTGTTACCTTAATTGTTTTGCTGAGGCAGATGAAATCAGGGCTCTAAAATCACATCAAGTCAGTGGAGCACAATCTTTGTCTTCATGGTATTTGTTCGAAAAGTAAAATGTAAAATTATTTTACCGATAGCATGCACCATTAGTACATTGAATTGTTAACATCATGGAGACAAGATATCAGGAATAGGGAGTCAACTATATAGTGATAAAAAACTTATGCATCTGGACATGTCATTGTCTGCCATGTTGTAAAATATATGGGTACACTGTAAAAAAACAAATGTAAAATCTACAGTAATTTACTGTTTGTGCACAGGAAATTACTGTATACCCATTCACAGTATAATATTGTGTATTTAGTAAAAAATTGCAGTAATAAAAGAAATACTGTGATAGTCACAGTAATCAGCAATGTCATGTAAAAAAAGCATAGTAACTTGTACTGTAGAACACACAAAATTAATTACGTCCTGTAGAAAATCACTGTAACCAACAATGTGCTGAAGAACACAAAATAATCAATGAGTCCCTGTAACTGTAGAAAACACAATAATCAATTATGTACTGCAGAAAATAACAGTAACCAAAATACACTGTAGAACACGCAATAATAAATTATGTACTGTAGAAAATCACAGGAAAATAAAAGGAAAACACAGTACACTGCCAGCTAGGTTGTCAGCCAATTACTGCATTTAAACTGACCTTATTGTAATTCAATATTTTTTTTTTTTTTTACTGTGAATAGAGAATACAGGGCACTAATATATTCTTTAATAAAACTTCAAAAGATGTAAAAAATCACATGGGGTTTTCAATTACATTCGCCATGTTGCCCTTATCATGTAACCTACCAGCGTCAGTTAAGTTGCTTCACTGCCATTCACAAATCCTCTCCCTTGGCCTCATGGGATAGTAAAGTGTCCATCGTATGCACACTTCAGAATCTTGCCAGAAGTATGTCATCCGGGTACTTTTTGCCTACTCTTTTATGAGTACTGTGAATTTGGACATACTACTTTTGTCACTGTTTTTTGCCTACTTTATAGTGTGATTATAATGTGATTATAATCATTATAATGTGATTTTGGCTGCAGCCTAAGTCAACAAATAATGATTGGGTAAATAGGAACAGAACCAAACCAAAACAGAATATACACGTTACTGTTTTTTGCCTACGTTATAGTAGGGAAGTATGTGATTTCGGCTGCAGCCAAAGTCATTTTTTTTTTACTTTTGTAGAACATGGACAGTACCAGCCAAAAGTTTCAACCAACGCTCACATTCACTTGAATGAGAAAGTGTGTCCAACTTTTCACTGGTACGGTGCATTATGTCATGGGCACATAGTGGTGGTTATGTTTATGATTATGCATGTTTATGAAAATAAAGAATAACAATCATAGCAGCATGATTTAAAGTGAGGTGATTTTAACACCTGCTTCAGTATTGCTGTAAAGCATTGCATGAGGCAAATTAACCTATACTTATGCAAGTTGTTAGTCAAAATGAATATCCTAATGGCCAAGTAAACTGATTAATCAGTCAGTATTTATGCCCTCCTGCCCACTCAAGCCAACTCAGGACTGAGTATTATGTCTCTGGGGGAGAGTACATAGCTTGCCCTGCTGTTTATTAGGCTTGCTAATGCTACCAGCAGCTCTGTGTGAGAGGAACAAGATGAGGCTATGGCTACGTCTACATTAATCCGGATACATTTGAAAATGCCGTTTTCATTTAAAAACGCTCTCCGTCCACACTAGCGTTTTCCGACGTTTCAGTGTGGATGAGAAACTTCAAAATTCACCTTACTGCGCATGCGTGAAACCTCACTGAGATGATAGGTGAAAAAATAAATAATAAAGTTATCGCGCAATTCTTCTTACAGGATCATTTTATTTAGCAAAATATCTCACCATTCACTGATAAAGGTCGCACTCAGTCACCATATGTTTGGTCTAAAACGGAACTGCTCTCCTGTATTGCCGCAGGACAGCAAATGTGAGTAGCCTACATTTTCTGTCATCTTTGCAGCAGGCTACTGTGATATAAAGAGTGCAAAGTAACATATTTTAGCAACAGTGTAAAAGTGAATCGCACATAATTAACAGGCACAATACCGGTAAACATGCATATCTATTGGTACAACATGGATCACATGACTAAACTTACGTCATCGTTTTCAAATACCTCCGGCTTCACAGTCCACACTAAAACGCGAAACCGGCTTTTTCAAATGTATCCGCTTTGGAGAGCGTTTTACAAAAGCTACGTTTTCGTTGACTTAAAACGCAGTCTCAGTGTGGACGGAAGGCCAAAACGGAGAAAAAAAATTACGTTTCAAACGAAAACGTATTAGTGTGGACATAGCTTATAGTTAGCCAGTGCTCTGATATTTATTATTGGCCTGTTAGCTGATATGAAATATACCTCTGAGTCTAGCCTATAATGTCACAAATAGGGAGGGGTAGAGAATTTGGCTGGACTGAATTTTCAAATCCAAGCTGACAGAATTTTCAAATCCAAGCTGTACAGTTTTTAGTTTGAATAAAGATAAGTAATCACAAATATAACCACTAGTATGTGCCCATTACATACGTTTAACAATATCCTACAGCAGCAAAATGAGAACCCATAATGATTTGCCCATGCTCAGCTGCAACACAAAGTGTTACATTTTATTCATAAACTACTTCTTCTTCTTCGTCGTCATCTTCATCTTCTTGTAGTATTCCGCCAGTGTAGACGCTGCTGAGCGTATTACTGCCATCCACAGGTCAAAGCACTAAATTCTTACATACAGTCCTGTGTCATGCAAGAACTGAAGAACTGCCTTGGAGATCAGTTTATGCTCGTCACTGTGTCCAAACAAAGATAAAACAGAAAAAGCCTTAACTCCAAGTCCTGTCAGTTTAACAAAGAATATATTTCTTTCTGCCCTATACTTTCTGCATTCTAGGAAAACATGCCCTACTGTCTCAACTCCCACATTCACACAAGCCAGAAATATGGTTTCCTACAATCCACAAAGAATAATTTAACCCACAGTACCCCAACCTCAATCTACACATTTTAACTGAGTTCCTGTGGGACAAAAAGTTACATGAACATCTTTTCCTTACTTCAGGTTGTATAGAAAAGTAGTGTATTCATAAACTTCCTAGACTCAATAGGAGTAGGTCTCGGCTGGGAGAAAACGTCAATCATGAGTACTTCCACCTGCTCACCTTCCAAACATGGAACCATCCACAGCTGTGGCCAATGATAGCCTATGGAGATCACTATAAAACCAGGAACCCTGTTGCACTCAAGGTTGGTATGTTCTAGGTACAGATGGCTTAGGATGAGGAGCTGAAGATGAGGATAGCGCAGAGTGTGACCGTCTGAAGAGAGTGAAGCCTATGTAAACCTATGATTGACTTCTCACGTTTTTTGTCTAAATTAAAGATTTTTGTTAACCATATTCTGCCATCTCTAGTGGTCTTATTTTGAGGCAGCTTAAAACCTCTTTTTGCCTTGAAGGTGTGTCACTCCCCATACTGTGTGTGGTAGCCATGGTATGCTGCTCACCCATTAAGGACAAGAAAAATGTTTATACTTGTTACTGGTCAACAATTAAGAATATATAGTATAGTATAATATATTGTTTGCTGTCTGTCTTTACTTATTTTTGAATCCTAAAATGATTTATGAAAATCTGTAGTTTTTCTGTAAGTTACATTACTGGCACTGTAACCTAAAAATACAGAATTAAACTTTATAGTTTACAGTAAAAATCAGAAACGTCTAATTTTATTTTAAAGTTTAAACACTACTATGAAGCCAACAATACACTATTTGGAAATAACTGTTTTATTTTACAGAGAAAACACTATTACTGTTAAAAAATCCGTTTTTGCAAATTAGTGTGTTTTAATTTACAGTAACGTGGTTGCTAGTGTAAATGCAAACAACAAAACTGTTTTTCTATAGTAAATTACTTTGCAATTGTTACCAGTTAATTACTGTGAATATTTTGCAGTAAGTTACTTGTCACTTGCTGCCAGTTAATTACTGTGAATTCCACAGTCAATTTCTTACAGTGTACTTTCCTGATAATTTTTCTACACTTACATTGAATCATTTGGCAGATGCTTTTATCCAAAGTGAATTACAATGTGCTGTGACAAGCAAAGTTTTTTGTTGTTGTTTTTTAGATGCGTCTTCATCTAATAAAAAGCAGTTTCTTGAAAATGGCCCAGCAGCTCGGGTTGAGCTAGGCAGGTCATTCAAGGTGCAGAGCCAGTGGTTGTTCTGTAGGCAAACATCAGTGCCTTAAATTTGATGCGATCAGCAATTGGCAACTAATGCAATTTTATGAGGAGAGGTGTGACGTGCACTCTCTTTGGCTCGTTGAAGACCACTCTTGCTTTTGCATTCTGGATCAGTTGCAGAGATTAGATAGTAAAAACTGGAAGCCCTGCCAAGAGAGCAGTGTAATAGTCCACTCTAGATATAACAAAAGCTTTGACAAGTTGTTTTGTAGCATGCATGCTCCGACCTGATCCACCTAATGTTGTATAAGGCAAATATGCAGGGCCGAGCAGTTTTAGCAATGTGGTCTGTGAAGTTTAACTGACCATCAATCACTATTCCAAGGACCCTGGCCATCCTGGATGGAGTTCTGGTTGACAAACCTATGGAGAAGCAGCAGCTCTGTCTGTTAGATTAAACCCTCTTTCTAAGTCTTGTCCATTTTTTAGTTGGCTGTATTTTATATTTACTTGCTGCATTCTGGTCATGTGTGGTATTAAGTAAATAGTCTCTCATGTCTCAGATAACAATTAAACTTGAACACTTTCTTTATAGGTAATTCTCATTTTCATAATTTATCTTCTTTACGGCTACCCTTTACCAATTTAAAACCAAACATGGCAGTATCAGAAATGTAGGAATGAACCTAAATGACAATAGTAGTTTTGTGTATAGCCTCCTCTAAAACAAGATCACATGGTTCATAAGAGTATGGCTAAAGGACATCATGTGAGATGTTCTGAGGAACCTTTTTCTCATGACCAGCTCCCCCTTCTTTAAATGATCATAATGCGTGGCAAATTATGCCATGAAAGAGTCTCTCTGTTTAATTTCCAACCGGATCCCTCCTCCTTCAGTCACTGTGAAATCTACAACAGCAGCACCTCTAAGAATCTTCACATAAGGGGCTTCCCATCTGATCTTCACAATTAATCTATTTCCATATCAATTGTCCTTATTGTATCAGGATGCCCCTTGGCCTCAGAAAGTCAAAATGGTCACTCTCTGAGGCGTTTCAGCTTTGGATGAGATTCATGTTGCAGCAAAACCAGAATGGTTTGTTCAGGTGTTTTTTTTTTTGTGTGTGTGGCTTTTTAGACACACCAAACTAACGAGTCTGATCAGTATTAATGCATAATGATATATATTCGTCCCTTAGATGTAACTTGATTTATGGCTAGGGGTTTACTGGAGTATACCATTTAATGAAATGGGTTACTCAATATAAAGGTAGGGCAATAAAAGAAAAAGGAACAACTCAACTCAAAAGTGTTTATTGTTCAGTGCCAAAGTGACCAGGTGAAAAGAAAACAGTATACAAAGGAACAAATAACACTATCAAAAACAAGGTGGGAAGGTGAGCATGAGAGATCCCAAATCAAATTAATAAATAAAACAAAATGAAGTTAGCTAAACTAACTGTCAAAAGAAAATACAGAAAGAATTAAAGCTGCAAGCAGTGATGAAAGGGCCCTCGCACCCGTGCCACCGCCACCCGGTGGCTTTAGGAAGACAGAGCACGGTGGGCAATGTGCATTTAAGTAGGTAAAGGAGTATGTCAAAGTCAGTTACAAAAATGTCCTTTATTATGGTCACAATAGTGTTGCTAGCATGTTTAGTATGTTTCTAACATGTTTAGCACACAATGGCATATTTTAGTATGTGGCTGGTACTGCATTACAGTGTTAAACATGTCACTTCCTGTTGCCAGTAGGTGGCGCTATGACTATAATAATTATTGTTATGTAGATGTGTTCAGGGAAGGATTCTTATCAAACATGTGAAGTTTGGGGCAGATTGGATATTGTATGCTTAAGTTACAACAACTTCCTTTTGCATTTAAAGCATGCATTAGCACTTAAGTGTTGCTAGCTTGATGTTGCATATTAAGTTAGGTAGATTGGACATTGCATGCCTGAATTACAGCAAAGTCCTATTTAATTGCAGTAATAGCATGCTTTAGCACTTTGCTAAGTGTTTGCTAGCATGTTTCTAGTGTGTTGCTAGCATGTTTAGCACTTGCTGTCACTTTTTAAATGTTATTAGGAGTCCACAACAGTGTTTGTCACTTCCTGTTCCCAGCAGGTGGCTCTATGACTATAACTGAATATGAGCATGGACATGTGTTCAGGACAGAACTCTTATCAAACGTGTGAAGTTTGGGGCAGATTGGACATTGTTTGCTTGAGTTACAGCAACTTCCTGTTTCATGACGAAACATCGAAATTTGTCAGGCCGCCGAGGACACGCCCTTCGACGGAAACTCAAGATTTTCACAATTTAACGTCGCAAAGGCCTTACGATTACACTCACCAAATTTGAAGATGATCAGATGTAAAATAACTAAAACTGTAGGAGGAGTCCGTAAAAGTACGAGGCCTGAAAATGGCGAAAACTGCACAAAAATCTGAGAGGAAGTTCGTTTGACAGATTTTATTACATTTATTGTATGCTGCGATTGATAGTGGATAGTAAATAGATTACTGATAGTAACAATGTTCTCCTGTTGAGGATCACAGCCTCTTGAGGAGAAATCTATACAAATGAGCGCAGCACTCACAAAAGAAACACAGTTAACAACATTCTGCCTATAAAAATTCAAAATGTGAAGTTTTTATATTTTTAACATATGATACAGTTAAGCAACCAATAATGATGAGTGATGTTTTGCTGAATACATCACAATTGAAAATTTGACATTGATTTCATACAACAGTTCAATAAACTGTTAAAATTAAGTCACTTACATTTTAGATAAAATAATTGAGTGTTTTTGTTTTGTTTCAGCAATGAAAATAGTTCCAAACAAAGATCACAGCAGAACCATTGCGCATCTCTCAGCAACACTGATGCCGGTTTCACACTGCATGCGCTAGCAGAGCGGAAGGAGCAGTGCGTACGGTGAGCGGAAGAAGGTCACGCGCGTTTTGCTTACACACTGGCAGCGTTTGACGTGCGGCGTGTGTACAGACAGAGTAGGCTACTCTATAATGGATAAGTTGGGATTGCTTTATTTCTTTTTCAAATACATTTAAGAGAAAAGACTTGTCAAGAAGCTTATTTTATTAATTAACATATTATATAACTTTTGGTTCATCTTTGTTTTCTTTTTAAATTGATTTTCTTTTTAAAGGTCATTTGATTAACTGTTTAAAACACACTAGATATCATCAATGCACTTTTTGGGTAAAACTGCTGTGTAGTTTGCCATGATCAATGCATTGTCAATTTAATTCAGCGTAAGCGGCGCGGCAAAAATAGACTGGGCGCAGAAACTGAAACCGAAACCGAAACACAGCGCCTCTGCGTGCGGTGTGAATGCTCTTATCTGTTAACGTGGGTGCCGGAAAAAATATGCGCTGCTTACGCTCTGCTAACACGTGCAGTGTGACCCCTTATTTACACTGCACACGTCTGCGGCGCATTGTGTCTCCGACAAGGTTTTATCTCGTCCTTCACGCAGTGCCAACTCACACCAGGAGCATTTCAGAAGCGAAGCGACTGGATGCGCGAGACAACGTGATTTGCCTGTCCGATGTGGTTTTTCTTGATTTTTGGGTTTATCTTACAGTCTATGGTTTCTACCAAGGATATTTTGGTGTGCAATACAATCGGGAGTCTGCACATGGTGTTTATTTTGAAATTGAGGGGTTTTTTTCTTTTCTTTTTTGTATTTATGGTACTGCTTGGACAGGGCGTCCGTCAAGAATAGACTAGGCACCTATCTTTAGCGAAGCGGCGCGGAGAGCCGCATCTGGGACACTTCTGAAATACGCCGCGTCACGGCTGGTGTACACATCTGCACATGTCTACACTGCACAAGTCTGCGGCGCGTTACGGCTGCGACAGGGCTATCGAAGCTGATCGCACTCTAGTCAATGCTTGTGTTTACACCAGCCTTACCCCTAAAATCCACTGGATCCGTCTACGGTGCGGAACGTCAGCGCCACGTTTTTGATGCGTCCCTAGCTCGACGTCAAAGTCCACTGGAAGCGTCTCAGACACGTTTCAGCAGCGGAGCGTTGGTGACTTCTTCAGTCTCCACAGGGTGTTTTATTTTGAAAATCTACCGGATCCTCTATGCCGTTTTGTGTCTGACTTCCTTTCTGGTACGATGTGCTCTGTGCTGCTTGCAAGCGGCGAAAATAGACCTGCTACCTATTCTCTGCGGAGCGGAGCGGAGAGACGCTTCTGGGACGCTTCTGAGACTCGCTGCGTCCGCAGCTGGTGGACTTAAGAGCATTGACTATAATGGCCGCGATTAGCTCCGGCATCCGCGACGCTGACATTCTGCGCCGTAGACGGATCCAGTGGATTTTAGGGGTTACAGGCTCTCCGCGCCGCTTCGCTAAAGATGGGCACCGAGTTTATTTTCGACGAACGCCGCGTCCAAGCCGCACAGTAAATACAAAATAAAAGTCAAAAAACACTGTCAATTTTAGACTAAAAAACCCTGTGCAATTGTATTGTACCGATTGTATTGCAAACCAATCCTTGGTAGGAGGCCAGAAATGGACGACGAGAGGTTCATCCTGGAAGTTGAAAAACACACAAGTGTTATATGACACCACAAATCCTTTGTACAAGGACAGTTCCAAAAAGGACAAGGCATGGAGTTTGATTGCAGGAGTTGTAGGAGTGAAAGGTAAATACTATAACCTCCTAATTATCTTCCTACTGCATGATTTTGAAAAGTAGCCTAGATCACCATTGAGTATTTATGCATCTTCAAAACCAATTAAAATGTCCAGTAACCCTGCATTACACAGGACTGGAATTTGAGATATTATTGCTATATCAAGACATAACTACATGTTATATAAGGTGCTTGGACTTGCAGTCTCTAGCTTTTCATATGCTAATGTGAATTGCTGGGAGTGACAAGACCTCTTTTCAATGGAATTGATATTTACAATCACACAAGTTCTCAAACAAAAACTTTATTTTTTATTTTCCCCCAAAACACC
The DNA here is from genome assembly GCA_030578275.1 of Meda fulgida. Lineage (NCBI taxonomy): Eukaryota > Metazoa > Chordata > Actinopteri > Cypriniformes > Leuciscidae > Meda > Meda fulgida. The sequence goes on from CM060616.1 coordinate 18,797,870, forward strand.
TTTTCACCAATACAGCAAGTACTTGTCTTTGTCACCTATCAGCTTTTTACAGTCCTATCATGATAACACAAATAATTTATTTACAAATTAATATTTACAATTGCTTTGAGTCTCCAATAAGCTTTGTGGTTATGCTTTTTGATCACACCATCCTGTTCTGCCATGACACACTGCCTTCAGGAGAGTTGAAGAAGGTGCAGAAGACCTCCCTCACATTACAGGCCTCTGTTGACGCCCTGTTTCCTCCCATGTTTCTTACTGATGCCATGTGTCTCCCCAGCTGCTCTGCCTCATCCAGCAAACTCTGGTTTTCGATAGGGGCAAGCAGGAAATTATGAAGGATGCATGCAGCCATCAATGGTGTGTCAATATTTTTTGGTTGCAGGTTGATTCTGGTAAGAAATATTCTCCACCTGGCGGTCAGAATGCCAAAGGCATTTTCAACCACAATCCTTGCTCTTGAAAGTCTGTAGTTGAAAATCCTCTTTTTGTAATTGAGGTGTGGTCTCATCAAGAATGGCTTGAGTGGGAAAGCTGCGTCACCAACCAGGACAAATGGCACATCACTCAGGTGGGCAGCACCAGGTAGAGAGGTACTGGGTGGCACATGCAATGTGCTGGTCTCCATTCCTCTCCCCAAATCCGATCTGGCGTACACACCACCATCACTAGTTCTTCCGAAGTTCCCCACTTGAATGAATCGTAACCTGTAGTCAGCATCCACAAGCGCCAAAAGCACTATGGAGAATGTCTTCTTGTAATTGAAGAACTGACTTCCAGACAGTGGTGGTGCTTGTATTATCAGGGCCCAAGCCTTGAAAAGGCGAAGGCCCTATTGTTTTCCTTAGGATTATTTATTATTCTTCTTTATTAGGGCCCAAGCCTTGAAAAGGCGAAGGCCCTATTGTTTTCCAAAGGATTATTCTTTATTATTAGGGCCCAAGCCTTGAAAAGGCGAAGGCCCTATTGTTTTCCTAAGGATTATTCTTTATTATTATTATTATTATTATTATTAGGGCCCAAGCCTTGAAAAGGCGAAGGCCCTATTGTTTTCGTTAGGATTATTCTTTATTATTATTATTATTATTAGGGCCCAAGGCTTGAAAAGGCGAAGGCCCTATTGTTTTCCTTAGGATTATAAGGGCCCAAGCCTTGAAAAGGCGAAGGCCCTATTGTTTTCGTTAGGATTATTCTTTATTATTATTAGGGCCCAAGCCTTGAAAAGGTGAAGGCCCTATTGTTTTCCTTAGGATTATTTATTCTTCTTCTTCTTTATTAGGGCCCAAGCCTTGAAAAGGCGAAGGCCCTATTGTTTTCCTTCGGATTATTAGGGCCCAAGCCTTGAAAAGGCGAAGGCCCTATTGTTTTCCTTAGGATTATTTATTCTTCTTCTTCTTCTTCTTCTTCTTCTTCTTCTTCTTTATTAGGGCCCAAGCCTTGAAAAGGCGAAGGCCCTATTGTTTTCCTTAGGATTATTAGGGCCCAAGCCTTGAAAAGGCGAAGGCCCTATTGTTTTCCTTAGGATTATTAGGGCCCAAGCCTTGAAAAGGCGAAGGCCCTATTGTTTTCCTTAGGATTATTTATTATTATTAGGGCCCAAGCCTTGAACAGGCGAAGGCCCTATTGTTTTCCTTAGGATTATTTATTATTATTAGGGCCCAAGCCTTGAAAAGGCGAAGGCCCTATTGTTTTCCTTAGGATTATTAGGGCCCAAGACTTGAAAAGGCGAAGGCCCTATTGTTTTCCTTAGGATTATTTATTATTATTAGGGCCCAAGCCTTGAAAAGGCGAAGGCCCTATTGTTTTCCTTAGGATTATTTATTTATTAGGGCCCAAGCCTTGAAAAGGCGAAGGCCCTATTGTTTTCCTAAGGATTATTAGGGCCCAAGCCTTGAAAAGGCGAAGGCCCTATTGTTTTCCTAAGGATTATTAGGGCCCAAGCCTTGAAAAGGCGAAGGCCCTATTGTTTTCCTTAGGATTATTAGGGCCCAAGCCTTGAAAAGGCGAAGGCCCTATTGTTTTCCTTAGGATTATTTATTATTATTATTAGGGCCCAAGCCTTGAAAAGGCGAAGGCCCTATTGTTTTCCTTAGGATTATTTATTATTATTATTAGGGCCCAAGCCTTGAAAAGGCGAAGGCCCTATTGTTTTCCTTAGGATTATTTATTATTAGGGCCCAAGCCTTGAAAAGGCGAAGGCCCTATTGTTTTCCTTAGGATTATTTATTATTCTTCTTCTTTATTAGGGCCCAAGCCTTGAAAAGGCGAAGGCCCTATTGTTTTCCTTAGGATTATTTATTATTATTATTATTATTATTAGGGCCCAAGCCTTGAAAAGGCGAAGGCCCTATTGTTTTCCTTAGGATTATTTATTATTATTATTATTATTATTATTATTATTATTATTATTAGGGCCCAAGCCTTGAAAAGGCGAAGGCCCTATTGTTTTCCTTAGGATTATTTATTATTATTATTATTATTATTATTATTATTATTTTACTACCTTTTGGGCACTTTTGGGGGCCTTAACATGCTCAAAAACTCTTGAAACTTTGCACACGGGTCAGAACCCGCGGCCATCAGGGCCGGGCTGAAGATGGTACCCGGGCGTGGCAGGGGGGCTCGACAGCGCCCCCTGGAACGGGATTCGAAAACATGTCCGTATATCAAACACGCTTGCATGAATTAATCTGAAAATCGGTACACATATAGATCTCATCGTTTCATATATCCTTTGCACTCTTACTTTTTACGCCAGCCCAACAGGAAGTCGGCTATTATGGGTTGTTTGGAAACTCATGTTCAGGAATTTGAAACACTTCTCCTAGGGAATTCACCCGATCGTCACCAAACTCGGTGTGCGTGAAGTCAAGACATTGAGGATGAAAAATTGCCAGGGGATTTTTGATATCTCGAACGGTTTGGCCGTGGCGAGGAAACGAAATTATGGCGAATAATGGAAACAGGAAGTGTGTTATAACTTCTGCATACATTGACTGATCTTGATGAAACTTCAGCAGTGTGTTCGCTGTAAGAGGCCGATCACATGGATGTGACTATTGTGAGTCAAAGTTATAGCGCCACCAACTGGCAGCAGGAAGTGTGTCACTTTCAAAATGCTTTGAAATCACCCTCTTATTTTTACCCGATTTGCTTCAAACTTTATGTGTAAAATGTAAACACACGGCAGATTTAGACCTGTGAAAGGATTATTGATATCTTAGATACTGTTGCCGTGGTAACGCATCAAACTTTAAGATTCTTTTTTGATGCTTTTGAGACCCTTAGCATACTTGAAATTGCATGAAACTCGACAGACACATCACATTTATTAGCCAGTAGACATGTGCAAAGTTTCAGAAACGGGCGTGGTGCTGGGGCTCAGTAGCGCCACCTTTTGACAAAAGAGGGTGAGTTAGGTCTATACTTTTATCTACAATCTTAAAACTCAGTATGTATAATGTTCATATCGAGCTGGACAACTTTCTAATTTACACTTATTAGCTCAGACCAACAGGAAGTCAGATATTTTGGTTTGAATGTGGATGTTTTGGAGAATTTTCTCTTCCTCTCTCTCTGACCCTACGTCTCTCTGTGTGTTTGAGGGGAGGGGGGTTTGTCTGCTGAGTGAGAATGCTTTAATTTTAGTTTTTCAAGCTTTTGGGGCCCTTAACGTGTTCGAAAACTCTTGAAACTTTGCACACAGGTCAGAACCCGCGGCCATCAGGGCCGGGCTGAAGATGGTACCCGGGCGTGGCAGGGGGGCTCGACAGCGCCCCCTGGAACGGGATTCGAACACTTGTCCATATATCAAACATGCTTGCATGTAATAATATGAAACTCGGTACACTTATAGATCTCATCGGGCCGAACAACTTTCGTGCTCTAAGTTTTACGACAGCTCAACAGGAAGTCAGCTATTATGGGTTGTTTGGAAAATGCATGCTTTTATTTTTGATATATTTCTCCTAGAGAATTAATCCAAACACCACAAAACTCGGTTAGCGTGAAGTCAAGACATTGAGGATGCTAAATTGCGAACGGATTTTTGATATCTCGAACGGTTTGGCCGTGGCGAGGAAATGAATTTATGACTAAAAAAGGACACATAAAGTGTGTTATAACTTAGTTAATTTTACCTACAGTTACAAAACTCTGCGTGTATATTGTTCTCGTCAAGCCGAACAACTTTCTAATTTATTGTCATTAGCTCAGACCAACAGAAAGTCAGATATTGTAGTTTGAATGTGGATTCTGAGAATGTTCTCTCCCTCTCCCTCTCTGACAGAGAGAATGCACCCTGCCATTCTGTGTGTGTGTGTGTGTGTGTGTCTGTGTGAGGAGGGGGAGGGGGTATCTTCGGGTGATAGTTTAAACACAAAGTCATTCATGGGGCCATACTGCCCTCTTGTGTCCAAAATTGTATTTATACGCACTTTTATTCATTTATTACCTGTATTACGCACACACACAGTTCGATCGCACCCGCGCCTCTCTCTCTCTCTCTCTCTCTCTCTCTCTCTCTCTCTCTCTCTCACACACACACACACACACACACACACACAGTTCGATCGCTCCCGCGCCTCTCTCTCTGTCTCACGCACACACACAGTTTGATCGCGCCCGCGCCTCTCTCTCTCCCACACACGCACACACACACACACAGTTTGATCGCGCCCGCGCCTCTCTCTCTCACACACACACACGCACACACACACACACAGTTCGATCGTGCCCGCGTCTCTCTCTCTCTCTCTCTCTCTCTCTCTCTCTCTCTCTCTCTCTCTCTCTCATGTGCTATATTAGATCAATGTTTTCCTTAAAAAAATGTATGCACACTACATTTATTCTCATCAGATTTATAAATTATTGTATAAAAACATATTGACCTAAAAATTATTCTAAATTTAAATGATCTCATATATGTGGCTATTGTGGTTCACGATCATAGGCCCTGTCCCCAAATGGCACACTTCATATGAATTTTCGGTCTTGTGTACTTATTTCATGTGTCTGTTAAATCAATGAGACCATAGGCTGTCTCATTTTTCATTTTGGGTTTCAGAAGGTTGCTCACGCATACTTTGTGGTTGATATGTGCCCTCGATGTGCACTTTTGCAGAGCCCACACTGATGCAAGCTCTACATCACACTTCTTTTCAACAGTCAAAGCGGGGTTACGTTTTTGCACGTCGTGCACAATAACCCTAAAGGCACCGGGGTGGCGGTGCCACCGGCTTGGGCCCGCAATCGCTGCTCGCAGCTATATTTATTATTATTTTACTACCTTTTGGGCACTTTTGGTATTTTTATTATTATTATTATTATTTTACTACCTTTTGGGCACTTTTGGGGCCCTTAACGTGCTCGAAAACTCTTGAAACTTTGCACACGGGTCAGAACCCGCGGCCATCAGGGCCGGGTTGAAGATGGTACCCGGGCGTGGCAGGGGGGCTCGACAGCGCCCCCTGGAACGGGATTGGAAAACATGTCCGTATATCAAACACGCTTGCATGAATTAATCTGAAAATCGGTACACATATAGATCTCATCGTTTCATATATCCTTTGCACTCTTACTTTTTACGCCAGCCCAACAGGAAGTCGGCTATTATGGGTTGTTTGGAAACTCATGTTCAGGAATTTGATATACTCCTCCTAGGGAATCCACCCGATCGTCACCAAACTCAGTGTGCATGAAGTCAAGACATTGAGGATGAAAAATTGCCAGGGGATTTTTGATATCTCGAACGGTTTGGCCGTGGCGAGGAAACGAAATTATGGCGAATAATGGAAACAGGAAGTGTGTTATAACTTCTGCATACATTGACTGATCTTGATGAAACTTCAGCAGTGTGTTCGCTGTAAGAGGCCGATCACATGGATGTGACTATTGTGAGTCAAAGTTATAGCGCCACCAACTGGCAGCAGGAAGTGTGTCACTTTCAAAATGCTTTGAAATCACCCTCTTATTTTTACCCGATTTGCTTCAAACTTTATGTGTATAATGTAAACACACGGCAGATTTAGACCTGTGAAAGGATTATTGATATCTTAGATACTGTTGCCGTGGTAACGCATCGAACTTTAAGATTCTTTTTTGATGCTTTTGAGACTCTTAGCATACTTGAAATTGCATGAAACTCGATAGACACATCACATTTATTAGCCAGTAGACATGTGCAAAGTTTCAGAAACGGGCGTGGTGCCGGGGCTCAGTAGCGCCACCTTTTGACAAAAGAGGGGGAGTCAGGTCTATACTTTTTTCTACAATCTTAAAACTCAGTATGTATAATGTTCATATCGAGCTGGACAACTTTCTAATTTACACTTATTAGCTCAGACCAACAGGAAGTCAGATATTTTGGTTTGAATGTGGATGTTTTGGAAAATTTTCTCTTCCACTCTCTCTGACCCTACGTCTCTCCGTGTGTTTGAGGGGAGGGGGGTTTGTCTGCTGAGTGAGAATGCTTTTATTTTAGTTTTTCAAGGTTTAGGGGCCCTTAACGTGCTCGAAAACTCTTGAAACTTTGCACACGGGTCAGAACCCGCGGCCATCAGGGCCGGGCTGAAGCTGGTACCCGGGCGTGGCAGGGGGGCTCGACAGCGCCCCCTGGAACGGGATTCGAATACTTGTCCATATATCAAACATGCTTGCTTGTAATAATATGAAACTCGGTACACTTATAGATCTCATCAGGCCGAACAACTTTCGTGCTCTAAGTTTTACGACAGCTCAACAGGAAGTCAGCTATTATGGGTTGTTTGGAAAATGCATGCTTTAATTTTTGATATACTTCTCCTAGAGAATTAATCCAAACACCACAAAACTCGGTTAGCGTGAAGTCAAGACATTGAGGATGCTAAATTGCGAACGGATTTTTGATATCTCGAACGGTTTGGCCGTGGCGAGGAAATGAATTTATGACTAAAAAAGGACACATAAAGTGTGTTATAACTTAGTTAATTTTATCTACAGTTACAAAACTCTGCGTGTATATTGTTCTCGTCAAGCCGAACAACTTTGTAATTTATTGTCATTAGCTCAGACAAACAGAAAGTCAGATATTGTAGTTTGAATGTGGATTCTGAGAATTTTCTCTCCCTCTCTCTGACAGAGAGAATGCACCCTGGCATTCTGTATGTGTGTGTGTGTGTGTGTCTGTGTGAGGAGGGGGGGGGAGGGTATCCTCGGGTGACAGTTTAAACACAAAGTCATTCATGGGGCCATACTGCCCTCTTGTGTCCAAAATTGTATTTATAGGCACTTTTATTCATTTATTACCTGTATTACACACACAGTTCGATCGCACCCGCGCCTCTCTCTCTCTCTCTCTCACACACACACACACACACACACACACACACACACAGTTCGATCGCTCCCGCGCCTCTCTCTCTGTCTCACGCACACACACAGTTTGATCGCGCCCGCGCCTCTCTCTCTCCCACACACGCACACACACACACAGTTCGATCGCGCCCGCGCCTCTCTCTCACACACACACACACAGTTCGATCGCGCCCGCGCCTCTCTCTCTCTCTCTCTCTCTCTCTCTCTCTCTCTCTCTCTCTCTCTCTGTCTCTCTCTCTCTCTCTCTCTCTCTCTCTCTCTCTCTCTCTCTCTCTCTCTCTGTCTGTCTGTCTGTCTCTCTCTCTCTCTCTCTCTCTCTCTCTCTCTCTCTCTAATGTGCTATATTAGATCAATAAGGTGCTATATTAGATCAATATGTTTTCCTTAAATAAATAAAATTGTTTGTGTTGATGTGTTCGAGGAAACGAAATTATGGCGAATAATGGAAACAGGAAGTGTGTTATAACTTCTGCATACATTGACTGATCTTGATGAAACTTCAGCAGTGTGTTCGCTGTAAGAGGCCGATCACATGGATGTGACTATTGTGAGTCAAAGTTATAGCGCCACCAACTGGCAGCAGGAAGTGTGTCACTTTCAAAATGCTTTGAAATCACCCTCTTATTTTTACCCGATTTGCTTCAAACTTTATGTGTAAAATGTAAACACACGGCAGATTTAGACCTGTGAAAGGATTATTGATATCTTAGATACTGTTGCCGTGGTAACGCATCAAACTTTAAGATTCTTTTTTGATGCTTTTGAGACCCTTAGCATACTTGAAATTGCATGAAACTCGACAGACACATCACATTTATTAGCCAGTAGACATGTGCAAAGTTTCAGAAACGGGCGTGGTGCTGGGGCTCAGTAGCGCCACCTTTTGACAAAAGAGGGTGAGTTAGGTCTATACTTTTATCTACAATCTTAAAACTCAGTATGTATAATGTTCATATCGAGCTGGACAACTTTCTAATTTACACTTATTAGCTCAGACCAACAGGAAGTCAGATATTTTGGTTTGAATGTGGATGTTTTGGAGAATTTTCTCTTCCTCTCTCTCTGACCCTACGTCTCTCTGTGTGTTTGAGGGGAGGGGGGTTTGTCTGCTGAGTGAGAATGCTTTAATTTTAGTTTTTCAAGCTTTTGGGGCCCTTAACGTGTTCGAAAACTCTTGAAACTTTGCACACAGGTCAGAACCCGCGGCCATCAGGGCCGGGCTGAAGATGGTACCCGGCCGTGGCAGGGGGGCTCGACAGCGCCCCCTGGAACGGGATTCGAACACTTGTCCATATATCAAACATGCTTGCATGTAATAATATGAAACTCGGTACACTTATAGATCTCATCGGGCCGAACAACTTTCGTGCTCTAAGTTTTACGACAGCTCAACAGGAAGTCAGCTATTATGGGTTGTTTGGAAAATGCATGCTTTTATTTTTGATATATTTCTCCTAGAGAATTAATCCAAACACCACAAAACTCGGTTAGCGTGAAGTCAAGACATTGAGGATGCTAAATTGCGAACGGATTTTTGATATCTCGAACGGTTTGGCCGTGGCGAGGAAATGAATTTATGACTAAAAAAGGACACATAAAGTGTGTTATAACTTAGTTAATTTTACCTACAGTTACAAAACTCTGCGTGTATATTGTTCTCGTCAAGCCGAACAACTTTCTAATTTATTGTCATTAGCTCAGACCAACAGAAAGTCAGATATTGTAGTTTGAATGTGGATTCTGAGAATGTTCTCTCCCTCTCCCTCTCTGACAGAGAGAATGCACCCTGCCATTCTGTGTGTGTGTGTGTGTGTGTGTGTCTGTGTGAGGAGGGGGAGGGGGTATCTTCGGGTGATAGTTTAAACACAAAGTCATTCATGGGGCCATACTGCCCTCTTGTGTCCAAAATTGTATTTATACGCACTTTTATTCATTTATTACCTGTATTACGCACACACACAGTTCGATCGCACCCGCGCCTCTCTCTCTCTCTCTCTCTCTCTCTCTCTCTCTCTCTCTCTCTCACACACACACACACACACACACACACACAGTTCGATCGCTCCCGCGCCTCTCTCTCTGTCTCACGCACACACACAGTTTGATCGCGCCCGCGCCTCTCTCTCTCCCACACACGCACACACACACACACAGTTTGATCGCGCCCGCGCCTCTCTCTCTCACACACACACACGCACACACACACACACAGTTCGATCGTGCCCGCGTCTCTCTCTCTCTCTCTCTCTCTCTCTCTCTCTCTCTCTCTCTCTCTCTCTCTCTCTCTCTCATGTGCTATATTAGATCAATGTTTTCCTTAAAAAAATGTATGCACACTACATTTATTCTCATCAGATTTATAAATTATTGTATAAAAACATATTGACCTAAAAATTATTCTAAATTTAAATGATCTCATATATGTGGCTATTGTGGTTCACGATCATAGGCCCTGTCCCCAAATGGCACACTTCATATGAATTTTCGGTCTTGTGTACTTATTTCATGTGTTTGTTAAATCAATGAGACCATAGGCTGTCTCATTTTTCATTTTGGGTTTCAGAAGGTTGCTCACGCATACTTTGTGGTTGATATGTGCCCTCGATGTGCACTTTTGCAGAGCCCACACTGATGCAAGCTCTACATCACACTTCTTTTCAACAGTCAAAGCGGGGTTACGTTTTTGCACGTCGTGCACAATAACCCTAAAGGCACCGGGGTGGCGGTGCCACCGGCTTGGGCCCGCAATCGCTGCTCGCAGCTATATTTATTATTATTATTATTATTTTACTACCTTTTGGGCACTTTTGGGGGCCTTAACGTGCTCAAAAACTCTTGAAACTTTGCACACGGGTCAGAACCCGCGGCCATCAGGGCCGGGTTGAAGATGGTACCCGGGCGTGGCAAGGGGGCACAACAGCGCCCCCTGGAACGGGATTTGAAAACATGTCCGTATATCAAACACGCTTGCATGAATTAATCTGAAAATCGGTACACATATAGATCTCATCGTTTCATATATCCTTTGCACTCTTACTTTTTACGCCAGCCCAACAGGAAGTCGGCTATTATGGGTTGTTTGGAAACTCGTGCTCAGGAATTTGATATACTCCTCCTAGGGAATTCACCCGATCGTCACCAAACTCGGTGTGCATGAAGTCAAGACATTGAGGATGAAAAATTGCCAGGGGATTTTTGATATCTCGAACGGTTTGGCCGTGGCGAGGAAACGAATTTATGGCGAATAATGGAAACAGGAAGTGTGTTATAACTTCTGCATACATTGACTGATATTGATGAAACTTCAGCAGTGTGTTCGCTGTAAGAGGCCGATCACATGGATGTGACTATTGTGAGTCAAAGTTATAGCGCCACCAACTGGCAGCAGGAAGTGTGTCACTTTCAAAATGCTTTGAAATCACCCTCTTATTTTTACCCGATTTGCTTCAAACTTTATGTGTATAATGTAAACACACGGCAGATTTAGACCCGTGAAAGGATTATTGATATCTTAGATACTGTTGCCGTGGTAACGCATCAAACTTTACGATTCTTTTTTGATGCTTTTGAGACTCTTAGCATACTTGAAATTGCATGAAACTCGACAGACACATCACATTTATTAGCCAGTAGACATGTGCAAAGTTTCAGAAACGGGCGTGGTGTCGGGGCTCAGTAGCGCCACCTTTTCACAAAAGAGGGGGATTTAGGTCTATACTTTTATCTACAATCTTAAAACTCAGTATGTATAATGTTCATATCGAGCTGGACAACTTTCTAATTTACACTTATTAGCTCAGACCAACAGGAAGTCAGATATTTTGGTTTGAATGTGGATGTTTTGGAGAATTTTCTCTTCCACTCTCTCTGACCCTACGTCTCTCCGTGTGTTTGAGGGGAGGGGGGTTTGTCTGCTGAGTGAGAATGCTTTTATTTTAGTTTTTCAAGGTTTTGGGGCCCTTAACGTGCTCGAAAACTCTTGAAACTTTGCACACAGGCCAAAACCCGGGGCCATCAGGGCCGGGCCGAAGATGGTACCCGGGCGTGGCAGGGGGGCTCGACAGCGCCCCCTGGAACGGGATTCGAACACTTGTCCATATATCAAACATGCTTACATGTAATAATATGAAACTCTGTACACTTATAGATCTCATCGGGCTGAACAACTTTCGTGCTCTAAGTTTTACGACAGCTCAACAGGAAGTCAGCTATTATGGGTTGTTTGGAAAATGCATGCTTTTATTTTTGATATACTTCTCCTAGAGAATTAATCCAAACACCACGAAACTCGGTCAGCGTGAAGTCAAGACATTGAGGATGCTAAATTGCGAACGGATTTTTGATATCTCGAACGGTTTGCCCGTGGCGAGGAAATGAATTTATGACTAAAAAAGGACACATAAAGTGTGTTATTACGTAGTTAATTTTACCTACAGTTACAAAACTCTGCGTGTATATTGTTCTCGTCAAGCCGAACAACTTTCTAATTTATTGTCATTAGCTCAGACCAACAGAAAGTCAGATATTGTAGTTTGAATGTGGATTCTGAGAATTTTCTCTCCCTCTCTCTGACAGAGAGAATGCACCCTGGCATTCTGTATGTGTGTGTGTGTGTGTCTGTGTGAGGAGGGGGAGGGGGAGGGGGTTTCTTCGGGTGATAGTTTAAACACAAAGTCATTCATAGGGCCATACTGCCCTCTTGTGTCCAAAATTGTATTTATACACACTTTTATTCATTTATTACCTGTATTACGCACACACACAATTCGATCGCACCCGCGCCTCTCTCTCTCTCTCTCTCTCTCTCTCTCTCACACACACACACACACACACACACACACACACACACACAGTTCGATCGCTCCCGCGCCTCTCTCTCTGTCTCACGCACACACACAGTTTGATCGCGCCCGCGCCTCTCTCTCTCACACGCGCACACACACACAGTTCGATCGCGCCCGCGCCTCTCTCTCTCTCTCTCTCTCTTTCTCTCTCTCTCTAATGTGCTATATTAGATCAATATGTTTTCCGTAATTTTATTCTCTCCCCCCCCCCACACACACACAGTTCGATCGCGCCCCTTTCACACACACACACACACACACACACACACACACACACACACACACACACACACACACACACACACAGTTCGATCACGCCCGCGCCTCCGTCTCTCTCTCTCTAATGTGCTATATTAGATCAATGTTTTCCTTAAAAATTTTATGCACACTACGTTTATTCTCATCAGATTTATAAATTATTGTATAAAATAATACTACCATTAAAAAAACACATTTGATTTTCTATTTTAATCAATGTAGAATGTGTAACTTAAAAATAAACAGATTAGTGCTCTGTTTGAGGACAAGAAATTAAAACCAATGCAATATGATGAATGTCCAAAAGATGGCAGTCACAGACTGTTTTTAAACGAGGTTGGATAAATATTTTTTGCTTTTAAACTGTGTGTGTGGGTGTTGGTGTACGTGGGTGAGATTTTGGTTGGGGGACAGTTGTAGGTTACAGTTTGAGTTTATAGTTTGACAAAAGCACTTTGTGTTTTATTGTGAGTGTACATAAATATAAGTAAACACTTTGCAGTTTGAATTTACGTCCTCGATGAACAAAATGACGGAGTATGTTTTTGTGTAACAGTTCAATCGCACCCACACCTCACCCACACACACACACCAAACACACACACACACACACACACACACACACACACACACACACACACACACACACACACACACATATTGGAACGTGAGTGAAGTACAAAGCCTATAATAAAGAATAGTTTAGCATCCAAATATATCACAAATGTTGAAACAGTTTGATTCTAATGAGAGAGTTACGTGAGACCAACACCACGTACTTTCACTTTCGCTTTACATTATTTCGGTTACTTCTTGTTTATAGTTTTTTAAAATTCTTGTTCTGTTCTGAATATCATTAAATTTAAACAATTGCTTGTGTAATATTTTGAGTGTATCATCAAATCAGAATAATTATCTCGGTTTCCCTAGTTATTTATTTTTATTTTTTTCATTTTACTAAACAGGTAAGGCAAGTAATATTCTCTGTGTCTTTATATATGTATATCTATCTATCTATCTATATATATGAATTATAAATAACTTATTTCTGTATAAACTAAAAATTTCCTAATAATCCAGACCAACCAGAGCGCACTATTCCTACAACATCATCAGTGCTGAAGCGGAACTACCAGAGCCGTTCGGCAGATAGCGAGCAGATGCAGCATGTGTGTTGTATCGAGGCAGGGTCAGGCCAGGGGAATCCATTTGCAGCTTTTTATTAAGAATGGTCAAGACAGGCAGGGAGAACAAAGTCAAACAGGGCAGAACAGAAAAGGCAGAGACAAACCAGGTTGACATGCAAAGGACAAAGACCTCCAGATAAATACTGGGCTTCTGGATTTACACATTTAAGTGCTGCAAAACATATTGACCTAAAAATTATTCTAAATTTAAATGATTTCATATATGTGGCTATTGTGGTTCACGATCATAGGCCCTGTCCCCAAATGGCACACTTCATATGAATTTTCGGTCTTGTGTACTTATTTCATGTGTCTGTTAAATCCATGAGACCGTAGGCTGTCTCATTTTTCAATTTAGGTTTCAGAAGGTTGCTCACGCATACTTTGTGGTTTATATATGCCCTGGATGTGCACTTTTGCAGAGGCCACACTGATGCGAGCTCTACAGCACACTTCTTTTCAACAGTCAAAGCGGGGTTACGTTTTTGCACGTCGTGCACAATAACCCTAAAGGCACCGGGGGCGGCGGTGCCACCGGCTTGGGCCCGCAATCGCTGCTCGCAGCTATATTTATTATTATTATTATTATTATTATTATTATTTTACTATCTTTTGGGCACTTTTGGGGCCCTTAACGTGCTCGAAAACTCTTGAAACTTTGCACACGGGTCAGAACCCGCGGCCATCAGGGCCGGGCTGAAGATGGTACCCGGGCGTGGCAGGGGGGCTCGACAGCGCCCCCTGGAACGGGATTTGAAAACATGTCCGTATATCAAACACGCTTGCATGAATTAATCTGAAAATCGGTGCACATATAGATCTCATCGTTTCATATATCCTTTGCACTCTTACTTTTTACGCCAGCCCAACAGGAAGTTGGCTATTATGGGTTGTTTGGAAACTCATGTTCAGGAATTTGATATACTCCTCCTTGGGAATCCACCCGATCGTCACCAAACTCGGTGTGCATGAAGTCAAGACATTGAGGATGAAAAATTGCCAGGGGATTTTTGATATCTCGAACGGTTTGGCCGTGGCGAGGAAACGAAATTATGGCGAATAATGGAAACAGGAAGTGTGTTATAACTTCTGCATACATTGACTGATCTTGATGAAACTTCAGCAGTGTGTTCGCTGTAAGAGGCCGATCACATGGATGTGACTATTGTGAGTCAAAGTTATAGCGCCACCAACTGGCAGCAGGAAGTGTGTCACTTTCAAAATGCTTTGAAATCACCCTCTTATTTTTACCCGATTTGCTTCAAACTTTATGTGTATAAAGTAAACACACGGCAGATTTAGACCTGTGAAAGGATTATTGATATCTTAGATACTGTTGCCGTGGTAACGCATCAAACTTTAAGATTCTTTTTTGATGCTTTTGAGACTCTTAGCATACTTGAAATTGCATGAAACTCGATAGACACATCACATTTATTAGCCAGTAGACATGTGCAAAGTTTCAGAAACGGGCGTGGTGCCGGGGCTCAGTAGCGCCACCTTTTGACAAAAGAGGGGGAGTTAGGTCTATACTTTTATCTACAATCTTAAAACTCAGTATGTATAATGTTCATATCGAGCTGGACAACTTTCTAATTTACACTTATTAGCTCAGACCAACAGGAAGTCAGATATTTTGGTTTGAATGTGGATGTTTTGGAGAATTTTCTCTTCCTCTCTCTCTGACCCTACGTCTCTCCGTGTGTTTGAGGCGAGGGGGGTTTGTCTGCTGAGTGAGAATGCTTTTATTTTAGTTTTTCAAGGTTTTGGGGCCCTTAACGTGCTCAAACTCTTGAAACTTTGCACACGGGTCAGAACCCGCGGCCATCAGGGCCGGGCTGAAGCTGGTACCCGGGCGTGGCAGGGGGGCTCGACAGCGCCCCCTGGAACGGGATTCGAACACTTGTCCATATATCAAACATGCTTGCTTGTAATAATATGAAACTCGGTACACGTATAGATCTCATCGGGCCGAACAACTTTCGTGCTCTAAGTTTTACGACAGCTCAACAGGAAGTCAGCTATTATGGGTTGTTTAGAAAATGCATGCTTTTATTTTTGATATACTTCTCCTGGAGAATTAATCCAAACATCACGAAACTCGGTCAGCGTGAAGTCAAGACATTGAGGATGCTAAATTGCTAACGGATTTTTGATATCTCGAACGGTTTGGCCGTGGCGAGGAAATGAATTTATGACTAAAAAAGGACACATAAAGTGTGTTATAACTTAGTTAATTTTATCTACAGTTACAAAACTCTGCGTGTATATTGTTCTCGTCAAGCCGAACAACTTTCTAATTTATTGTCATTAGCTCAGACAAACAGAAAGTCAGATATTGTAGTTTGAATGTGGATTCTGAGCATTTTCTCTCCCTCTCTCTGACAGAGAGAATGCACCCTGGCATTCTGTATGTGTGTGTGTGTCTGTGTGAGGAGGGGGAGGGGGAAGGGGTATCCTCGGGTGATAGTTTAAACACAAAGTCATTCATGGGGCCATACTGCCCTCTTGTGTCCAAAATTGTATTTATACGCACTTTTATTCATTTCTTACCTGTATTACACACACACACACACACACACACAGTTCGATCGCACCCGCGCCTCTCTCTCTCTCTCTCTCTCTCTCTCACGCACACACACACACACACACACACACACACAGTTCGATCGCTCCCGCGCCTCTCTCTCTGTCTCACGCACACACACAGTTTGATCGCGCCCGCGCCTCTCTCTCCCACACACGCACACACACACACAGTTCGATCGCTCCCGCGCCTCTCTCTCTGTCTCACGCACACACAGAGTTTGATCGCGCCCGCGACTCTCTTTCTCCCACACACGCACACACACACACAGTTCGATCGCGCCCGCGCCTCTCTCTCACACACACACCCACACACACACACACACACAGTTCGATCGCGCCCGCGACTCTCTCTCTCTCTCTCTCTCTCTCTAATGTGCTATATTAGATCAATAATGTGCTATATTAGATCAATATGTTTTCCTTAAAAATTTTATTCTCTCTCCCACACACACACACAGTTCGATCGCGCCCCTTTCACACACACACGCACACACACACACACACAGTTCAATCGCGCCCGCTCCTCCGTCTCTCTCTCTTTAATGTGCTATATTAGATCAATGTTTTCCTTAAAAATTTTATGCACACTACATTTATTCTCATCACATTTATAAATTATTGTATAAAATAATATTACCATTAAAAAAACATTTGATTTTCTATTTTAATCAATGTAGAATGTGTAACTTAAAAATAAACAGATCAGTGCTCTGAGGACAAGAAATTAAAACCAATGCAATATGATGAATGTCCAAAAGATGGCACTCACAGACTGTTTTTAAACGAGGTTGGATAAATATTTTTTGCTTTTAAACTGTGTGTGTGGGTGTTGGTGTGTGTGGGTGAGATTTTGGTTGGGGGACAGTTGTAGGTTACAGTTTGAGTTTATAGTTTGACAAAAGCACTTTGTGTTTTATTGTGAGTGTACATAAATATAAGTAAACACTTTGTTACACAAAAACATACTCCGTCATTTTGTTCATCGAGGACGTAAATTCAAACTGCAGTTCAATCACACCCACACCTCACCCACACACACACACCAAACACACACACACACACACACACAAACACACACAGATATATTGGAACGTGAGTGAAGTACAAAGCCTATAATAAAGAATAGTTTAGCATCCAAATACATCACAAATGTTGAAACAGTTTGATTCTAATGAGAGAGTTACATGAGCCCAACACCACTTACTCTCACTTTCGCTTTACATTATTTCGGTTACTTCTTGTTTATAGTTTTTTAAATTTTTTGTTCTGTTCTGAATATCATTAAATTTAAACAATTGCTTGTGTAATATTTTGAGTGTATCATCAAATCAGAATAATTATCTCGGTTTCCCTAGTTATTTATTTTTATTTTTTCATTTTACTAAACAGGTAAGGGAAGTAATATTCTCTGTGTCTTTATATATGTATATGTATCTATCTATCTATCTATCTATCTATCTATCTATCTATCTATCTATCTATCTATCTATCTATCTATCTATCTATCTATCTATCTATATGAATTATAAATAACTTATTTCTGTATAAAATAAAAATTTCCTAATAATCCACACCAACCAGAGCGCACTATTCCTACAACATCATCATTGCTGAAGCGGAACTACCAGAGCCGTTCGGCAGATAGCGAGCAGATGTGTGTTGTATCGAGGCAGGGTCAGGCCAGGGGAATCCATTTGCAGCTTTTTATTAAGAATGGTCAAGACAGGCAGGGAGAACAATGGCAAACAGGGCAGAACAGAAAAGGCAGAGACAAACCAGTTTGACAGGCAAATGACAAAGACCTCCAGATAAATACTGGGCTTCTGGATTTACACATTTAAGTGCTGCAAAACATATTGACCTAAAAATTATTCTAAATTTAAATGATCTCATATATGTGGCTATTGTGGTTCACGATCATAGGCCCTGTCCCCAAATGGCACACTTCATATGAATTTTCGGTCTTGTGTACTTATTTCATGTGTCTGTTAAATCCATGAGACCATAGGCTGTCTCATTTTTCATTTTGGGTTTCAGAAGGTTGCTCACGCATACTTTGTGGTTTATATGTGCCCTCGATGTGCACTTTTGCAGAGGCCACACTGATGCGAGCTCTACAGCACACTTCTTTTCAACAGTCAAAGCGGGGTTACGATTTTGCACGTCGTGCACAATAACTCTAAAGGCACCGGGGTGGCGGTGCCACCGGCTTGGGCCCGCAATCGCTGCTCGCAGCTATATTTAGGGCCCAAGCCTTGAAAAGGCGAAGGCCCTATTGTTTTCCTTAGGATTATTAGGGCCCAAGCCTTGAAAAGGCGAAGGCCCTATTGTTTTCCTTAGGATTATTTATTAGGGCCCAAGCCTTGAAAAGGCGAAGGCCCTATTGTTTTCCTTAGGATTATTTATTATTATTATTATTATTATTATTATTATTATTTTACTACCTTTTGGGCACTTTTGGGGCCCTTAACGTGCTCGAAAACTCTTGAAACTTTGCACACGGGTCAGAACCCGCGGCTATCAGGGCCGGGCTGAAGATGGTACCCGGGCGTGGCAGGGGGGCTCGACAGCGCCCCCTGGAACGGGATTTGAAAACATGTCCGTATATCAAACACGCTTGCATGAATTAATCTGAAAATCGGTACACATATAGATCTCATCGTTTCATATATCCTTTGCACTCTTACTTTTTACGCCAGCCCAACAGGAAGTCGGCTATTATGGGTTGTTTGGAAACTCATGTTCAGGAATTTGATATACTCCTCCTAGGGAATTCACCCGATCGTCACCAAACTCGGTGTGCATGAAGTCAAGACATTGAGGATGAAAAATTGCCAGGGGATTTTTGATATCTCGAACGGTTTGGCCGTGGCGAGGAAACGAATTTATGGCGAATAATGGAAACAGGAAGTGTGTTATAACTTCTGCATACATTGACTGATCTTGATGAAACTTCAGCAGCGTGTTCGCTGTAAGAGGCCGATCACATGGATGTGACTATTGTGAGTCAAAGTTATAGCGCCACCAACTGGCAGCAGGAAGTGTGTCACTTTCAAAATGCTTTGAAATCACCCTCTGATTTTTACCCGATTTGCTTCAAACTTTATGTGTGTAATGTAAACACACGGCAGATTTAGACCTGTGAAAGGATTATTGAAATCTTAGATACTGTTGCCGTGGTAACGCATCAAACTTTAAGATTCTTTTTTTATGCTTTTGAGACCCTTAGCATACTTGAAATTACATGAAACTCGACAGACACATCACATTTATTAGCCAGTAGACATGTGCAAAGTTTCAGAAACGGGCGTGGTGCCGGGGCTCAGTAGCGCCACCTTTTGACAAAAGAGGGGGATTTAGGTCTATACTTTTATCTACAATCTTAAAACTCAGCATGTATAATGTTCATATCGAGCTGGACAACTTTCTAATTTACACTTATTAGCTCAGACCAACAGGAAGTCAGATATTTTGGTTTGAATGTGGATGTTTTGGAGAATTTTCTCTTCCTCTCTCTCTGACCCTACGTCTCTCTGTGTGTTTGAGGGGAGGGGGGTTTGTCTGCTGAGTGAGAATGCTTTTATTTTAGTTTTTCAAGGTTTTGGGGCCCTTAACGTGCTCGAAAACTCTTGAAACTTTGCACACGGGTCAGAACCCGCGGCCATCAGGGCCGGGCTGAAGATGGTACCCGGGCGTGGCAGGGGGGCTCGACAGCGCCCCCTGGAACGGGATTCGAACACTTGTCCATATATCAAACATGCTTGCATGTAATAATATGAAACTCAGTACACTTATAGATCTCTTCGGGCCGAACAACTTTCGTGCTCTAAGTTTTATGACAGCTCAACAGGAAGTCAGCTATTATGGGTTGTTTGGAAAATGCATGCTTTTATTTTTGATATACTTCTCCTAGAGAATTAATCCAAACACCACGAAACTCGGTCAGCGTGAAGCCAAGACAATGAGGATGCTAAATTGCGAACGGATTTTTGATATCTCAAACGGTTTGGCCGTTGCGAGGAAATGAATTTATGACTAAAAAAGGACACATAAAGTGAAATGAATTTATGACTAAAAAAGGACACATAAAGTGTGTTATAACTTAGTTAATTTTACCTACAGTTACAAAACTCTGCGTGTATATTGTTCTCGTCAAGCCGAACAACTTTCTAATTTATTGTCATTAGCTCAGACAAACAGAAAGTCAGATATTGTAGTTTGAATGTGGATTCTGAGAATTTTCTCTCCCTCTCTCTGACAGAGAGAATGCACCCTGCCATTCTGTATGTGTGTGTGTGTGTTTGTGTCTGTGTGAGGAGGGGGAGGGGGAGGGGGTATCCTCGGGTGATAGTTTAAACACAAAGTCATTCATGGGGCCATACTGCCCTCTTGTGTCCAAAATTGTATTTATAGGCACTTTTATTCATTTATTACCTGTATTACACACACACACACACAGTTCGATCGCACCCGCGCCTCTCTCTCTCTCTCTCTCTCTCTCTCTCTCTCTCTCTCTCTCTCCCTCTCTCTCTCTCTCTCTCTCTCTCTCTCTCTCTCTCTCTCTCTCTCACACACACACACACACACAGACACACACACAGTTCGATCGCTCCCGCGCCTCTCTCTCTGTCTCACGCACACACACAGTTCGATCGCGCCCGCGCCTCTCTCTCACACACAAACGCACACACACACACACAGTTCGATCGCGCCCGCGCCTCTCTCTCTCTCTCTCTCTCTCTCTCTCTCTCTCTCTCTCTCTCTCTCTCTCTCTCTAATGTGCTATATTAGATCAATAATGTGCTATATTAGATCAATGTTTTCCTTAAAAATTTTATTCTCTCTCCCACACACACACACAATTCGATCGCGCCCCTTTCACACACACACGCACACACACACACACACACACACAGTTCGATCGCGCCCGCTCCTCCGTCTCTCTCTCTTTAATGTGCTATATTAGATCAATGTTTTCCTTAAAAATTTTATGCACACTACATTTATTCTCATCACATTTATAAATTATTGTATAAAATAATACTACCATTAAAAAAAACACATTTGATTTTCTATTTTAATCAATGTAGAATGTGTAACTTAAAAATAAACAGATCAGTGCTCTGTTTGAGGACAAGAAATTAAAACCAATGCAATATGATGAATGTCCAAAAGATGGCACTCATAGACTGTTTTTAAACGAGGTTGGATAAATATTTTTTGCTTTTAAACTGTGTGTGTTGGTGTGTGTGGGTGAGATTTTGGTTGGGGGACAGTTGTAGGTTACAGTTTGAGTTTATAGTTTGACAAAAGCACTTTGTGTTTTATTGTGAGTGTACATACCTATAAATAAACACTTTGCAGTTTGAATTTACGTCCTCGATGAACAAAATGACGGAGTATGTTTTTATGTGTAACAGTTCAATCGCACCCACACCTCAACCACACACACACACCAAACACACACACACACACACACACATACACACACACACACACTCACACACATATTGGAACGTGAGTGAAGTACAAAGCCTACAATAAAGAAAAAATTAGCATCCAAATACATCACAAATGTTGAAACAGTTTGATTCTAATGAGAGAGTAACGTGAGCCCAACACCACTTACTTTCACTTTCGCTTTACATTATTTCGGTTACTTCTTGTTTATAGTTTTTTAAAATTCTTGTTCTGTTCTGAATATTATTAAATTTAAACAATTGCTTGTGTAATATTTCGAGTGTATCATCAAATCAGAATAATTATCTCGGTTTCCCTAGTTATTTTTTTTTTTTTTTCATTTTACGAAACAGGTAAGTCAAGTAATATTCTCTGTGTCTTTATATATGTATATCTATCTATCTATCTATATATATGAATTATAAATAACTTATTTCTGTATAAAATGAAAATTTCCTAATAATCCAGACCAACCAGAGCGCACTATTCCTACAACATCATCAGTGCTGAAGCGGAACTACCAGAGCCGTTCGGCAGATAGCGAGCAGATGCAACATGTGTGTTGTATCGAGGCAGGGTCAGGCCAGGGGAATCCATTTGCAGCTTTTTATTAAGAATGGTCAAGACAGGCAGGGAGAACAATGGCAAACAGGGCAGAACAGAAAAGGCAGAGACAAACCAGGTTGACAGGCAAAGGACAAAGACCTCCAGATAAATACTGGGCTTCTGGATATACACATTTAAGTGCTGCAAAACATATTGACCTAAAAATTATTCTAAATTTAAATGATCTCATATATGTGGCTATTGTGGTTCACGATCATAGGCCCTGTCCCCAAATGGCACACTTCATATGAATTTTCGGTCTTGTGTACTTATTTCATGTGTCTGTTAAATCAATGAGACCATAGGCTGTCTCATTTTTCATTTTAGGTTTCAGAAGGTTGCTCACGCATACTTTGTGGTTGATATGTGCCCTCGATGTGCACTTTTGCAGAGGCCACACTGATGCAAGCTCTACATCGCACTTCTTTTCAACAGTCAAAACGGGGTTAAGTTTTTGCACGTCGTGCACAATAACCCTAAACGCACCGGGGCGGCGGTGCCACCGGCTTGGGCCCGCAATCGCTGCTCGCAGCTATATTTAGGGCCCAAGCCTTGAAAAGGCGAAGGCCCTATTGTTTTCCTTAGGATTATTTATTATTATTATTATTATTATTATTATTATTATTATTTTACTACCTTTTGTGCACTTTTGGGGGCCTTAACGTGCTCAAAAACTCTTGAAACTTTGCACACGGGTCAGAACCCGCGGCCATCAGGGCCGGGTTGAAGATGGTACCCGGGCGTGGCAGGGGGGCTCGACAGCGCCCCCTGGAACGGGATTTGAAAACATGTCCGTATATCAAACACGCTTGCATGAATTAATCTGAAAATCGGTACACATATCGATCTCATCGTTTCATATATCCTTTGCACTCTTACTTTTTACGCCAGCCCAACAGGAAGTCGGCTATTATGGGTTGTTTGGAAACTCATGTTCAGGAATTTGATATACTCCTCCTAGGGAATTCACCCGATCGTCACCAAACTCGGTGTGCATGAAGTCAAGACATTGAGGATGAAAAATTGCCAGGGGATTTTTGATATCTCGAACGGTTTGGCCGTGGCGAGGAAACGAATTTATGGCGAATAATGGAAACAGGAAGTGTGTTATAACTTCTGCATACATTGACTGATCTTGATGAAACTTCAGCAGTGTGTTCGCTGTAAGAGGCCGATCACATGGATGTGACTATTGTGAGTCAAAGTTATAGCGCCACCAACTGGCAGCAGGAAGTGTGTCACTTTCAAAATGCTTTGAAATCACCCTCTTATTTTTACCCGATTTGCTTCAAACTTTATGTGTATAATGTAAACACACGGCAGATTTAGACCTGTGAAAGGATTATTGAAATCTTAGATACTGTTGCCGTGGTAACGCATCAAACTTTAAGATTCTTTTTTTATGCTTTTGAGACCCTTAGCATACTTGAAATTGCATGAAACTCGACAGGCACATCACATTTATTAGCCAGTAGACATGTGCAAAGTTTCAGAAACGGGCGTGTTGCCGGGGCTCAGTAGCGCCACCTTTTGACAAAAGAGGGGGATTTAGGTCTATACTTTTATCAACAATCTTAAAACTCAGTATGTATAATGTTCATATCGAGCTGGACATCTTTCTAATTTACACTTATTAGCTCAGACCAACAGGAAGTCAGATATTTTGGCTTGAATGTGGATGTTTTGGAGAATTTTCTCTTCCTCTCTCTCTGACCCTACGTCTCTCCGTGTGTTTGAGGGGAGGGGGGTTTGTCTGCTGAGTGAGAATGCTTTTATTTTAGTTTTTCAAGGTTTTGGGGCCCTTAACGTGCTCGAAAACTCTTGAAACTTTGCACACAGGTCAGAACCCGCGGCCATCAAGGCCGGGCCGAAGATGGTACCCGGGCGTGGCAGGGGGGCTCGACAGCGCCCCCTGCAACGGGATTCGAACACTTGTCCATATATCAAACATGCTTACATGTAATAATATGAAACTCGGTACACTTATAGATCTCATCGGGCCGAACAACTTTCGTGCTCTAAGTTTTACGACAGCTCAACAGGAAGTCAGCTATTATGGGTTGTTTGGAAAATGCATGCTTTAATTTTTGATATACTTCTCCTAGAGAATTAATACAAACACCACGAAACTCGCTCAGCGTGAAGTCAAGACATTGAGGATGCTAAATTGCGAACGGATTTTTGATATCTCGAACGGTTTGGCCGTGGCGAGGAAATGAATTTATGACTAAAAAAGGACACATAAAGTGTGTTATAACTTAGTTAATTTTACCTACAGTTACAAAACTCTGCGTGTATATTGTTCTCCTCAAGCCGAACAACTTTCTAATTTATTGTCATTAGCTCAGACCAACAGAAAGTCAGATATTGTAGTTTGAATGTGGATTCTGAGAATTTTCTCTCCCTCTCTCTGACAGAGAGAATGCACCCTGCCATTCTGTATGTGTGTGTGTGTGTGTCTGTGTGAGGAGGGGGAGGGGGAGGGGGTATCTTCGGGTGATAGTTTAAACAAAGTCATTCATGGGGCCATACTGCCCTCTTGTGTCCAAAATTGTATTTATACGCCCTTTTATTCATTTATTACCTGTATTACGCACACACACAGTTCGATCGCGCCTCTCTCTCTCTCTCTCTCTCTCTCTCTCTCTCTCTCTCTCTCTCTCACACACACACACACACACACAGTTCGATCGCTCCCGCGCCTCTCTCTCTGTCTCACGCACACACACAGTTTGATCGCGCCCGCGCCTCTCTCTCTCACACACACACGCACACACACACACAGTTCGATCGCGCCCGCGCCTCTCTCTCTCTCTCTCTCTCTCTCTCTCTCTCTCTCTCTCTCTCTCTCTCTCTCTAATGTGCTATATTAGATCAATATGTTTTCCTTAAAAATTGTATTCTCTCTCCCACACACACACACAGTTCGATCGCGCCCGCGCCTCCGTCTCTCTCTCTCTAATGTGCTATTTTAAATCAATGTTTTCCTTAAAAATTTTATGCACTCTACATTTATTCTCATCAGATTTATAAATTATTGTATAAAATAATACTACCATTAAAAAAACACATTTGATTTTCTATTTTAATCAATGTAGAATGTGTAAGTTAAAATAAACAGATTAGTGCTCTGTTTGAGGACAAGAAATTAAAACCAATGCAATATGATGAATGTCCAAAAGATGGCACTCACAGACTGTTTTTAAACGAGGTTGGATAAATATGTTTTGCTTTTAAACTGTGTGTGGGTGTTGGTGTGTGTGGGTGAGATTTTGGTTGGGGGACAGTTGTAGGTTACAGTTTGAGTTTATAGTTTGACAAAAGCACTTTGTGTTTTATTGTGAGTGTACATAAATATAAGTAAACACTTTGCAGTTTGAATTTACGTCCTCGATCAACAAAATGAAGGAGTATGTTTTTGTGTAACAGTTCAATCGCACCCACACGTCACCCACACACACACACCAAACACACACACACACACACACACACACACACACACACACACACACACACACACACACACACACACATATTGGAACGTGAGTGAAGTACAAAGCCTATAATAAAGAATAGTTTAGCATCCAAATACATCACAAATGTTGAAACAGTTTGATTCTAATGACAGAGTTACATGAGCCTAACACCACTTACTTTCACTTTCGCTTTACATTATTTCGGTTACTTCTTATTTATAGTTTTTTAAAATTCTTGTTCTGTTCTGAATATCATTACATTTAAACAATTGCTTGTGTAATATTTTGAGTGTATCATCAAATCAGAATACTTATCTCGGTTTCCCTAGTTATTTATTTTTATTTTTTCATTTTACTAAACAGGTAAGGCAAGTAATATTCTCTGTGTCTTTATATATGTATATCTATCTATCTATCTATCTATCTATCTATCTATCTATCTATATATATATATATATATATATGAATTATAAATAACTTATATCTGTATAAAATAAAAATTTCCTAATAATCCAGACCAACCAGAGCGCACTATTCCTACAACATCATCAGTGCTGAAGCGGAACTAACAGAGCCGTTCGGCAGATAGCGAGCAGATGCAGCATGTGTGTTGTATCGAGGCAGGGTCAGGCCAGGGGAATCCATTTGCAGCTTTTTATTAAGAATGGTCAAGACAGGCAGGGTGAACAATGGCAAACAGGGCAGAACAGAAAAGGCAGAGACAAACCAGGTTGACAGGCAAAGGACAAAGACCTCCAGATAAATACTGGGCTTCTGGATTGACACATTTAAGTGCTGCAAAACATATTGACCTAAAAATTATTCTAAATTTAAATGATCTCATATATGTGGCTATTGTGGTTCACGATCATAGGCCCTGTCCCCAAATGGCACACTTCATATGAATTTTCGGTCTTGTGTACTTATTTCATGTGTCTGTTAAATCAATGAGACCATAGGCTGTCTCATTTTTCATTTTAGGTTTAGAAGGTTGCTCACGCATACTTTGTGGTTGATATGTGCCCTCGATGTGCACTTTTGCAGAGGCCACACTGATGCGAGCTCTACAGCACACTTCTTTTCAACAGTCAAAGCGGTGTTAAGTTTTTGCACATCGTGCACAATAACCCTAAAGGCACCGGGGTGGCGGTGCCACCGGCTTGGGCCCGCAATCGCTGCTCGCAGCTATATTTAGGGCCCAAGCCTTGAAAAGGCGAAGGCCCTATTGTTTTCCTTAGGATTATTTATTAGGGCCCAAGCCTTGAAAAGGCGAAGGCCCTATTGTTTTCCTTAGGATTATTTATTATTATTATTATTATTATTATTATTATTATTATTATTATTATTATTATTATTTTACTACCTTTTGGGCACTTTTGGGGCCCTTAACGTGCTCGAAAACTCTTGAAACTTTGCACACGGGTCAGAACCCGCGGCCATCAGGGCCGGGCTGAAGATGGTACCCGGGCGTGGCAGGGGGGCTCGACAGCGCCCCCTGGAACAGGGGTCCAAAAACATGTCCGTATATCAAACACTCTTGCATGAATTAATCTGAAAATCGGTACACATATAGATCTCATCGTTTCATATATCCTTCGTACTTTTACTTTTTACGCCAGCCCAACAGGAAGTCGGCTATTATGGGTTGTTTGGAAACTCATGTTCAGGAATTTGATATACTCCTCCTAGGGAATTCACCCGATCGTCACCAAACTCGGTGTGCATGAAGTCAAGACATTGAGGATGAAAAATTGCCAGGGGATTTTTGATATCTCGAACGGTTTGGCCGTGGCGAGGGAAACGAAATTATGGCGAATAATGGAAACAGGAAGTGTGTTATAACTTCTGCATACATTGACTGATCTTGATGAAACTTCAGCAGTGTGTTCGCTGTAAGAGGCCGATCACATGGATGTGACTATTGTGAGTCAAAGTTATAGCGCCACCAACTGGCAGCAGGAAGTGTGTCACTTTCAAAATGCTTTGAAATCACCCTCTTATTTTTACCCGATTTGCTTCAAACTTTATGTGTTTAATGTAAACACACGGCAGATTTAGACCTGTGAAAGGATTATTGATATCTTAGATACTGTTGCCTTGGTAACGCATCAAACTTTAAGATTCTTTTTTTATGCTTTTGAGACTCTTAGCATACTTGAAATTGCATGAAACTCGATAGACACATCACATTTATTAGCCAGTAGACATGTGCAAAGTTTCAGAAACGGGCGTGGTGCCGGGGCTCACTAGCGCCACCTTTTGACAAAAGAAGGGGAGTTAGGTCTATACTTTTATCTACAATCTTAAAACTCAGTATGTATAATGTTCATATCGAGCTGGACAACTTTCTAATTTACACTTATTAGCTCAGACCAACAGGAAGTCAGATATTTTGGTTTGAATGTGGATGTTTTGGAGAATTTTCTCTTCCACTCTCTCTGACCCTACGTCTCTCCGTGTGTTTGAGGGGAGGGGGGTTTGTCTGCTGAGTGAGAATGCTTTTATTTTAGTTTTTCAAGGTTTTGGGGCCCTTAACGTGCTCGAAAACTCTTGAAACTTTGCACACGGGTCAGAACCCGCGGCCATCAGGGCCGGGCTGAAGATGGTACCCGGGCGTGGCAGGGGGGCTCGACAGCGCCCCCTGGAACGGGATTGGAACACTTGTCCATATATCAAACATGCTTGCTTGTAATAATATGAAACTCGGTACACTTATAGATCTCATCGGGCTGAACAACTTTCGTGCTCTAAGTTTTACGACAGCTCAACAGGAAGTCAGCTATTATGGGTTGTTTGGAAAATGCATGATTTTATTTTTGATATACTTCTCCTAGAGAATTAATCCAAACACCACGAAACTCGGTTAGCGTGAAGTCAAGACATTGAGGATGCTAAATTGCGAACGGATTTTTGATATCTCGAACGGTTTGGCCGTGGCGAGGAAATGAATTTATGACTAAAAAAGGACACATAAAGTGTGTTATAACTTAGTTAATTTTATCTACAGTTACAAAACTCTGCGTGTATATTGTTCTCTTCAAGCCGAACAACTTTCTAATTTATTGTCATTAGCTCAGACAAACAGAAAGTCAGATATTTTAGTTTGAATGTGGATTCTGAGAATTTTCTCTCCCTCTCTCTGACAGAGAGAATGCACCCTGCCATTCTGTATGTGTGTGTGTGTGTGTCTGTGTGTCTGTGTGAGGGGGGGGGGGGGGGGGGAGGGGGTATCCTCGGGTGATAGTTTAAACACAAAGTCATTCATGGGGACATACTGCCCTCTTGTGTCCAAAATTGTATTTATAGGCACTTTTATTCATTTATTACCTGTATTACACACACAAACAGTTCGATCGCACCCGCGCCTCTCACTCACTCTCTCTCTCTCTCTCTCTCTCTCTCTCTCTCTCTCTCTCTCTCTCTCTCTCTCTCTCTCTCTCTCTCTGTCTCACGCACACACACAGTTTGATCGCGCCCGCGCCTCTCTCTCTCTCCCACACACGCACACACACACACAGTTCGATCGCGCCCGCGCCTCTCTCTCACACACACACACACGCACACACACACACGCACACACACACACACACAGTTCGATCGCGCCCGCGCCTCTCTCTCTCTCTCTCTCTCTCTCTCTCTCTCTCTCTCTCTCTCTCTCTCTCTCTCTCTCTCTAATGTGCTATATTAGATCAATAATGTGCTATATTAGATCAATATGTTTTCCTTAAAAATTTTATTCTCTCTCCCACACACACACACAGTTCGATCGCGCCCCTTTTCACACACACACGCACACACACACACACACACACAGTTCGATCGCGCCCGCTCCTCCGTCTCTCTCTCTTTAATGTGCTATATTAGATCAATGTTTTCCTTAAAAATTTTATGCACACTACATTTATTCTCATCACATTTATAAATTATTGTATAAAATAATACTACCATTAAAAAAAACACATTTGATTTTCTATTTTAATCAATGTAGAATGTGTAACTTTAAAATAAACAGATCAGTGCTCTGTTTGAGGACAAGAAATTAAAACCAATGCAATATGATGAATGTCCAAAAGATGGCACTCACAGACTGTTTTTAAACGAGGTTGGATAAATATTTTTTGCTTTTAAACTGTGTGTGTGGGTGTTGGTGTGTGTGGGTGAGATTTTGGTTGAGGGACAGTTGTAGGTTACAGTTTGAGTTTATAGTTTGACAAAAGCACTTTGTGTTTTATTGTGAGTGTACATACATATAAATAAACACTTTGCAGTTTGAATTTACGTCCTCGATGAACAAAATGACGGAGTATGTTTTATGTGTAACAGTTCAATCGCACCCACACCTCAACCACACACACACACCAAACACACACACACACACACACACATACACACACACACACACACTCACACACATATTGGAACGTGAGTGAAGTACAAAGCCTATAATAAAGAAAAAATTAGCATCCAAATACATCACAAATGTTGAAACAGTTTGATTCTAATGACAGAGTTACGTGAGCCCAACACCACCTACTTTGACTTTCGCTTTACATTATTTCGGTTACTTCTTGTTTATAGTTTTTTTAAATTCTTGTTCTGTTCTGAATATCATTACATTTAAACGATTGCTTGTGTAATATTTTGAGTGTATCATCAAATCAGAATAATTATCTCGGTTTCCCTAGTTATTTATTTTTATTTTTTCATTTTACTAAACAGGTAAGGCAAGTAATATTCTCTGTGTCTTTATATATGTATATCTATCTATCTATCTATCTATCTATCTATCTATCTATCTATCTATCTATCTATCTATCTATCTATCTATCTAGATATGTGAATTATAAATAACTTATTTCTGTATAAAATAAAAATTCCCGAATAATCCAGACCAATCAGAGCGCACTATTCCTACAACATCATCAGTGCTGAAGCGGAACTAACAGAGCCGTTCGGCAGATAGCGAGCAGATGCAGCATATGTGTTGTATCGAGGCAGGGTCAGGCCAGGGGAATCCATTTGCAGCTTTTTATTAAGAATGGTCAAGACAGGCAGGGTGAACTATGGCAAACAGGGCAGAACAGAAAAAGCAGAGACAAACTTGGTTGACAGGCAAAGGACAAAGACCTCCAGATAAATACTGAGCTTCTGGATTTACACATTTAAGTGCTGCAAAACATATTGACCTAAAAATTATTCTAATTTTAAATTATCTCATATATGTGGCTATTGTGGTTCACGATCATAGGCCCTGTCCCAAAATGGCACACTTCATATGAATTTTCGTCTTGTGTACTTATTTCATGTGTCTGTTAAATCCATGAGACCGTAGGCTGTCTCATTTTTCAATTTGGGTATCAGAAGGTTGCTCACGCATACTTTGTGGTTTATATATGCCCTGGATGCGCACTTTTGCAGAGGCCACACTGATGCAAGCTCTACAGCACACTTCTTTTCAACAGTCAAAGCGGGGTTACGTTTTTGCACGTCGTGCACAATAACCCTAAAGGCACCGGGGTGGCGGTGCCACCGGCTTGGGCCCGCAATCGCTGCTCGCAGCTATATTTATTATTATTATTATTATTATTATTATTTTACTACCTTTTGGGCACTTTTGGGGCCCTTAACGTGCTCGAAAACTCTTGAAACTTTGCACACGGGTCAGAACCCGCGGCCATCAGGGCCGGGCTGAAGATGGTACCCGGGTGTGGCAGGGGGGCTCGACAGCGCCCCCTGGAACGGGATTTGAAAACATGTCCGTATATCAAACACGCTTGCATGAATTAATCTGAAAATCAGTACACATATAGATCTCATCGTTTCATATATCCTTTGCACTCTTACTTTTTACGCCAGCCCAACAGGAAGTCGGCTATTATGGGTTGTTTGGAAACTCATGTTCAGGAATTTGATATACTCCTCCTAGGGAATTCACCCGATCGTCACCAAACTCGGTGTGCATGAAGTCAAGACATTGAGGATGAAAAATTGCCAGGGGATTTTTGATATCTCGAACGGTTTGGCCGTGGCGAGGAAACGAAATTATGGCGAATAATGGAAACAGGAAGTGTGTTATAACTTCTGCATACATTGACTGATCTTGATGAAACTTCAGCAGTGTGTTCGCTGTAAGAGGCCGATCACATGGATGTGACTATTGTGAGTCAAAGTTATAGCGCCACCAACTGGCAGCAGGAAGTGTGTCACTTTCAAAATGCTTTGAAATCACCCTCTTATTTTTATCCGATTTGCTTCAAACTTTATGTGTATAATGTAAACACACGGCAGATTTAGACCTGTGAAAGGATTATTGATATCTTAGATACTGTTGCCGTGGTAACGCATCAAACTTTAAGATTCTTTTTGATGCTTTTGAGACTCTTAGCATACTTGAAATTGCATGAAACTCAACAGACACATCACATTTATTAGCCAGTAGACATGTGCAAAGTTTCAGACACGGGCGTGGTGCCGGGGCTCAGTAGCGCCACCTTTTGACAAAAGAGGGGGAGTTAGGTCTATACTTTTATCTACAATCTTAAAACTCAGTATGTATAATGTTCATATCGAGCTGGACAACTTTCTAATTTACACTTATTAGCTCAGACCAACAGGAAGTCAGATATTTTGGTTTGAATGTGGATGTTTGGAGAATTTTCTCTTCCACTCTCTCTGACCCTACGTCTCTCCGTGTGTTTGAGGGGAGGGGGGTTTGTCTGCTGAGTGAGAATGCTTTTATTTTAGTTTTTCAAGGTTTTGGGGCCCTTAACGTGCTCGAAAACTCTTGAAACTTTGCACACGGGTCAGAACCCGCGGCCATCAAGGCCGGGCTGAAGATGGTACCCGGGCGTGGCAGGGGGGCTCGACAGCGCCCCCTGGAACGGGATTCGAACACTTGTCCATATATCAAACATGCTTGCTTGTAATAATATGAAACTCGGTACACTTATAGATCTCATCGGGCCGAACAACTTTCGTGCTCTAAGTTTTATGACAGCTCAACAGGAAGTCAGCTATTATGGGTTGTTTGGAAAATGCATGCTTTTATTTTTGATATACTTCTACTAGAGAATTAATCCAAACACCACGAAACTCGGTCAGCGTGAAGTCAAGACATTTAGGATGCTAAATTGCGAACGGATTTTTGATATCTCAAACGGTTTGGCCGTGGCGAGGAAATGAATTTATGACTAAAAAAGGACACATAAAGTGTGTTATAACTTAGTTAATTTTATCTACAGTTACAAAACTCTGCGTGTATATTGTTCTCGTCAAGCCGAACAACTTTCTAATTTATTGTCATTAGCTCAGACAAACAGAAAGTCAGATATTGTAGTTTGAATGTGGATTCTGAGAATTTTCTCTCCCTCTCTCTGACAGAGAGAATGCATCCTGCCATTCTGTATGTGTGTGTGTGTGTCTGTGTGAGGAGGGGGAGGGGAGGGGGTATCTTCGGGTGATAGTTTAAACACAAAGTCATTCATGGGGCCATACTGCCCTCTTGTGTCCAAAATTGTATTTATAGGCACTTTTATACATTTATTACCTGTATTACACACACAGTTCGATCGCACCCGCGCCTCTCTCTCTCTCTCTCTCTCTCACACACACACACACACACACACACACACACACACACACACACACACACACACACACACACACACACACACACACACACACAACACACACACACACACACAAACAGTTCGATCGCTCCCGCGCCTCTCTCTCTGTCTCACGCACACACACAGTTTGATCGCGCCCGCGCCTCTCTCTCTCCCACACACGCACCCCACACACAGTTCGATCGCGCCCGCGCCTCTCTCTCTCACACACACACAGTTCGATCGCGCCCGCGCCTCTCTCTCTCTCTCTCTGTCTTCTCTCTCCTCTCTGTCTCTCTCTCTCTCTCTCTCTCTCTCTCTCCTCTCTCTCTCTCTCTCTCTCTCTCTCTCTCTCTCTCTCTAATGTGCTATATTAGATCAATAATGTGTATATTAGATCAATATGTTTTCCTTAAAAAATTTATTCTCTCTCCCAACCACCACAACAGTTCGATCGCGCCCCTTTCACACCACACACACGCACACACACACACACAGTTCGATCGCGCCCCGCTCCTCCGTCTCTCTCTCTCTAATGTGCTATATTAGATCAATGTTTTCCTTAAAAAATTTATGCCACACTACATTTATTCTCATCACATTTATAAATTGTTGTATAAAATAATACTACCTTTAAAAAAACACATTTGATTTTCTATTTTAATCAATGTAGAATGTGTAACTTAAAATAAACAGATTAGTGCTCTGTTTGAGGACAAGAAATTAAAACCAATGCAATATGATGAATGTCCAAAAAGATGGCACTCACAGACTGTTTTTAAACGAACTTTGATAAATATTTTTTGCTTTTTAAACTGTGTGTTGGTGTTGGTGTGTGTGGGTGAGATTTTGGTTGGGGGGCAGTTGTAGGTTACAGTTTGAGTTTATAGTTTGACAAAAGCACTTTGTGTTTTATTGTGAGTGTACATAAATATAAGTAAACACTTTGCAGTTTGAATTCACGTCCTCGATGAACAAAATGACGGAGTATGTTTTTGTGTAACAGTTCAATCGCACCCACACCTCACCCACACACACACACCAAACACACACACACACACACACACACACACACACACACACACACACACACACACACACACACACAACACACACACACACACACACACATAGTGGAACGTGAGTGAAGAACAAGCCCATAATAAAGAATAGTTTAGCCATCCAAATACATCACAAATGTTGAAACAGTTTGATTCTAATGAGAGAGTTACATGAGCCTAACACCGCTTTACTTTCACTTTCGCTTTACATTATTTCGGTTTCTTCTTGTTTTTAGTTTTTTAAAATTCTTGTTCTGTTCCGAATATCATTACATTTAAACAATTGCTTGTGTAATATTTTGAGTGTATCATCAAATCAGAATAATTATCTCGGTTTCCCTAGTTATTTATTTTTATTTTTTCATTTACTAAAAAGGTAAGGCAAGTAATATTCTCTGTGTCTTTATATATGTATATCTATCTATCTATCTATCTATCTATCTATCTATCTATCTATCTATCTATCTATCTATCTATCTATCTATCTATCTATATGAATTATAAATAACTTATTTCTGTATAAAATAAAAATTTCCAAATAATCCAGACCAACCAGAGCGCACTATTCCTACAACATCATCAGTGCTGAAGCGGAACTACCAGAGCCGTTCGGCAGATAGCGAGCAGATGCAGCATGTGTGTTGTATCGAGGCAGTGTCAGGCCAGGGGAATCCATTTGCAGCTTTTTATTAAGAATGGTCAAGACAGGCAGGGAGAACAATGGCAAACAGGGCAGAACAGAAAAGGCAGAGACAAACCAGGTTGACAGGAAAGGACAAAGACCTCCAGATAAGTACTGGGCTTCTGGATTTACACATTTAAGTGCTGCAAAACATATTGACCTAAAAATTATTCTAAATTTAAATGATCTCATATATGTGGCTATTGTGGTTCACGATCATAGGCCCTGTCCCCAAATGGCACACTTCATATGAATTTTCGGTCTTGTGTACTTATTTCATGTGTCTGTTAAATCCATGAAACCATAGGCTGTCTCATTTTTATTTTAGGTTTCAGAAGGTTGCTCCAATATACTTTGTGGTTGATATGTGCCCTCGATGTGCACTTTTGAGGAGGCCACACTGATGCAAGCTCTACAGCACACTTCTTTTCAACAGTCAAAGCGGGGTTAAGTTTTTGCACGTCGTGCACAATAACTCTAAGGCACCGGGGTGGCGGTGCCACGGCTTGGGCCCGCAATCGCTGCTCGCAGCTATTATTTTATTATTATTATTATTATTTTACTACCTTTTGGGCACTTTTGGGGCCCTTAACGTGCTCGAAAACTCTTGAAACTTTGCACACGGGTCAGAACCCGCGGCCATCAGGGCCGGGCTGAAGATGGTACCCGGGCGTGGCAGGGGGGCTCGACAGCGCCCCCTGGAACGGGATTTGAAAACATGTCCGTATATCAAACACGCTTGCATGAATTAATCTGAAAATCGGTACACATATAGATCTCATCGTTTCATATATCCTTTGCACTCTTACTTTTTACGCCAGCCCAACAGGAAGTCGGCTATTATGGGTTGTTTGGAAACTCATGTTCAGGAATTTGATATACTCCTCCTAGGGAATTCACCCGATCGTCACCAAACTCGGTGTGCATGAAGTCAAGACATTGAGGATGAAAAATTGCCAGGGGATTTTTGATATCTCGAACGGTTTGGCCGTGGCGAGGAAACGAAATTATGGCGAATAATGGAAACAGGAAGTGTGTTATAACTTCTGCATACATTGACTGATCTTGATGAAACTTCAGCAGTGTGTTCGCTGTAAGAGGCCGATCACATGGATGTGACTATTGTGAGTCAAAGTTATAGCGCCACCAACTGGCAGCAGGAAGTGTGTCACTTTCAAAATGCTTTGAAATCACCCTCTTATTTTTACCCGATTTGCTTCAAACTTTATGTGTATAATGTAAACACACGGCAGATTTAGACCTGTGAAAGGATTATTGATATCTTAGATACTGTTGCCGTGGTAACGCATCAAACTTTAAGATTCTTTTTTGATGCTTTTGAGACCTTAGCATACTTGAAATTGCATGAAACTCGACAGACACATCACATTTATTAGCCAGTAGACATGTGCAAAGTTTCAGAAACGGGCGTGGTGCCGGGGCTCAGTAGCGCCACCTTTTGACAAAAGAGGGGGAGTTAGGTCTATACTTTTATCTACAATCTTAAAACTCAGTATGTATAATGTTCATATCGAGCTGGACAACTTTCTAATTTACACTTATTAGCTCAGACCAACAGGAAGTCAGATATTTTGGTTTGAATGTGGATGTTTTGGAGAATTTTCTCTTCCTCTCTCTCTGACCCTACGTCTCTCCGTGTGTTTGAGGGGAGGGGGGTTTGTCTGCTGAGTGAGAATGCTTTTATTTTAGTTTTTCAAGGTTTTGGGGCCCTTAACGTGCTCGAAAACTCTTGAAACTTTGCACAGGTCAGAACCCGCGGCCATCAGGGCCGGGCTGAAGATGGTACCCGGGCGTGGCAGGGGGGCTCGACAGCGCCCCCTGGAACGGGATTCGAACACTTGTCCATATATCAAACATGCTTGCTTGTAATAATATGAAACTCGGTACACTTATAGATCTCATCGGGCCGAACAACTTTCGTGCTCTAAGTTTTACGACAGCTCAACAGGAAGTCAGCTATTATGGGTTGTTTGGAAAATGCATGCTTTTATTTTTGATATACTTCTCCTAGAGAATTAATCCAAACACCACAAAACTCGGTTAGCGTGAAGTCAAGACATTGAGGATGCTAAATTGCGAACGGATTTTTGATATCTCGAACGGTTTGGCCGTGGCGAGGAAATGAATTTATGACTAAAAAAGGACACATAAAGTGTGTTATAACTTAGTTAATTTTATCTACAGTTACAAAACTCTGCGTGTATATTGTTCTCGTCAAGCCGAACAACTTTCTAATTTATTGTCATTAGCTCAGACAAACAGAAAGTCAGATATTGTAGTTTGAATGTGGATTCTGAGAATTTTCTCTCCCTCTCTCTGACAGAGAGAATGCACCCTGCATTCTGTATGTGTGTGTGTGTGTGTGTGGAGGAGGGGGAGGGGGAGGGGGTATCTTCGGGTGATAGTTTAAACACAAAGTCATTCATGGGGCCATACTGCCCTCTTGTGTCCAAAATTGTATTTATACGCACTTTTATTCATTTATTACCTGTATTACACACACACACACAGTTCGATCGCACCCGCGCCTCTCTCTCTCTCTCTCTCTCTCTCTCTCTCTCTCTCTCTCTCTCTCTCTCTCTCTCTCTCTCTCTCTCACACACACACACACACACAACACAGTTCGATCGCCCCGCGCCTCTCTCTCTGTCTCACGCACACACAGTTTGATCGCGCCCGCGCCTCTCTCTCCACACACACGCACACACACACACAGTTCGATCGCGCCCGCGCCTCTCTCTCACACACACACGCACACACACACACAGTTCGATCGCGCCCGCGCCTCTCTCTCACCACACACGCACACACACACACAGTTCGATCGCGCCCGCGCCTCTCTCTCTCTCTCTCTCTCTCTCTCTCTCTCTCTCTCTCTCTCTCTCTCTCCTCTCTCTCTCTCTCTCTCTCTCTAATGTGCTATATTAGATCAATAATGTGCTATATTAGATCAATATGTTTTCCTTAAAAATTTTATTCTCTCTCCCACACACACACACAGTTCGATCGCGCCCGCTCCTCCGTCTCTCTCTCTTTAATGTGCTATATTAGATCAATGTTTTCCTTAAAAATTTTATGCACACTACATTTATTCTCATCACATTTATAAATTATTGTATAAAATAATACTACCATTAAAAAAACACATTTGATTTTCTATTTTAATCAATGTAGAATGTGTAACTTAAAAATAAACAGATTAGTGCTCTGTTTGAGGACAAGAAATTAAAACCAATGCAATATGATGAATGTCCAAAAGATGGCACTCACAGACTGTTTTTAAACGAGGTTGGATAAATATTTTTTGCTTTTAAACTGTGTGTGTGGGTGTTGGTGTGTGTGGGTGAGATTTTGGTTGGGGGACAGTTGTAGGTTACAGTTTGAGTTTATAGTTTGACAAAAGCACTTTGTGTTTTATTGTGAGTGTACATACATATAAGTAAACACTTTGCAGTTTGAATTTACGTCCTCGATGAACAAAATGACGGAGTATGTTTTTATGTGTAACAGTTCAATCGCACCCACACCTCAACCACACACACACACCAAACACACACACACACACACACACATACACACACACACACACTCACACACATATTGGAACGTGAGTGAAGTACAAAGCCTATAATAAAGAAAAAATTAGCATCCAAATACATCACAAATGTTGAAACAGTTTGATTCTAATGAGAGAGTTACGTGAGCCCAACACCACTTACTTTGACTTTCGCTTTAGATTATTTCGGTTACTTCTTGTTTATAGTTTTTAAAATTCTTGTTCTGTTCTGAATATCATTACATTTAAACGATTGCTTGTGTAATATTTTGAGTGTATCATCAAATCAGAATAATTATCTCGGTTTCCCTAGTTATTTATTTTATTTTTTTCATTTTACTAAACAGGTAAGGCAATTAATATTCTCTGTGTCTTTATATATGTATATCTATCTATCTATCTATATATCTATCTATCTATGTATATGAATTATAAATAACTTATTTCTGTATAAAATAAAAATTTCCTAATAATCCAGACCAATCAGAGCGCACTATTCCTACAACATCATCAGTGCTGAAGCGGAACTACCAGAGCCGTTCGGCAGATAGCGAGCAGATGCAGCATGTGTGTTGTATCGAGGCAGGGTCAGGCCAGGGGAATCCATTTGCAGCTTTTTATTAAGAATGGTCAAGACAGGCAGGGTGAACAATGGCAAACAGGGCAGAAGAAAAGGCAGAGACAAACTAGGTTGAGAGGCAAAGGACAAAGACCTCCAGATAAATACTGGGCTTCTGGATTTACACATTTAAGTGCTGCAAAACATATTGACCTAAAATTATTCTAAATTTAAATGATCTCATATATGTGGCTATTGTGGTTCACGATCATAGGCCCTGTCCCCAAATGGCACACTTCATATGAATTTTCGGTCTTGTGTACTTATTTCATGTGTCTTTAAATCAATGAGACCATAGGCTGTCTCATTTTTCATTTTGGGTTTCAGAAGGTTGCTCACGCATACTTTGTGGTTGATATGTGCCCTCGATGTGCACTTTTGCAGAGCCACACTGATGCAAGCTCTACAGCACACTTCTTTTCAACAGTCAAAGCGGGGTTAAGTTTTTGCACGTCGTGCACAATAACCCTAAAGGCACCGGGGTGGCGGTGCCACCGGCTTGGGCCCGCAATCGCTGCTATTATTAGGGCCCAAGCCTTGAAAAGGCGAAGGCCCTATTGTTTTCCTTAGGATTATTTATTATTATTATTATTATTATTATTATATTATTATTATATTATTATTATTATTATTTTACTACCTTTTGGGCACTTTTGGGGCCCTTAACGTGCTCGAAAACTCTTGAAACTTTGCACACGGGTCAGAACCCGCGGCCATCAGGGCCGGGCTGAAGATGGTACCCGGGCGTGGCAGGGGGGCTCGACAGCGCCCCCTGGAACGGGATTTGAAAACATGTCCGTATATCAAACACGCTTGCATGAATTAATCTGAAAATCGGTACACATATAGATCTCATCGTTTCATATATCCTTTGCACTCTTACTTTTTACGCCAGCCCAACAGGAAGTCGGCTATTATAGGTTGTTTGGAAACTCATGTTCAGGAATTTGATATACTCCCTCTAGGGAATTTCAGCCGATCGTCACCAAACTCGGTGTGCATGAAGTCAAGACATTGAGGATGAAAATTGCCAGGGGATTTTTGACTATCTCGAACGTTTGGCCGTGGCGAGGAAACGAAATTATGGCGAATAATGGAAACAGGAAGTGTGTTATAACTTCTGCATACATGACTGATCTTGATGAAACTTCAGCAGTGTGTTCGCTGTAAGAGGCCGATCACATGGATGTGACTATTGTGAGTCAAAGTTATAGCGCCACCAACTGGCAGCAGGAAGTGTGTCACTTTCAAAATGCTTTGAAATCACCCTCTTATTTTTACCCGATTTGCTTCAAACATTATGTGTATAATGTAAACACACGGCAGATTTAGACCTGTGAAAGGATTATTGATATCTTAGATACTGTTACGTGGTAACGCATCAAACTTTAAGATTCTTTTTTGATGCTTTTGAGACTCTTAGCATACTTGAAATTGCATGAAACTCGATAGACACATCACATTTATTAGCCAGTAGACATGTGCAAGTTTCAGAAAAGGGCGTGGTGCCGGGGCTCAGTAGCGCCACCTTTTGACAAAAGAGGGGGAGTTAGGTCTATACTTTTATCTACAATCTTAAAAACTCAGTAT
The DNA here is from genome assembly GCA_030578275.1 of Meda fulgida. Taxonomy (NCBI): domain Eukaryota; kingdom Metazoa; phylum Chordata; class Actinopteri; order Cypriniformes; family Leuciscidae; genus Meda; species Meda fulgida. Next base: position 18,838,779 of record CM060616.1, read on the forward strand.
GTATCATGTTCATATCGAGCTGGACACCTTTCTAATTTACACTTATTAGATCAGACCAACAGGAAGTCAGATTTTTGGTTTGAATGTGGATGTTTTGGAGAATTTTCTCTTCCACTCTCTCTGACCCTACGTCTCTCCGTGTGTTTGAGGGGAGGGGGGTTTGTCTGCTGAGTGAGAATGCTTTTATTTTAGTTTTTCAAGGTTTTGGGGCCCTTACTGCTCGAAAACTCTTGAAACTTTGCACACGGGTCAGAACCCGCGGCCATCAGGGCCGGGCTGAAGATGGTACCCGGGCGTGGCAGGGGGGCTCGACAGCGCCCCCTGGAACGGGATTCGAACACTTGTCCATATATCAAACATGCTTGCTTGTAATAATATGAAACTCGGTACACTTATAGATCTCATCGGGCCGAACAACTTTCGTGCTCTAAGTTTTACGACAGCTCAACAGGAAGTCAGCTATTATGGGTTGTTTGGAAAATGCATGCTTTTATTTTTGATATACTTCTCCTAGAGAATTAATCCAAACACCACAAAACTCGGTCAGCGTGAAGTCAAGACATTGAGGATGCTAAATTGCGAACGGATTTTTGATATCTCAAACGGTTTGGCCGTGGCGAGGAAATAAATTTATGACTAAAAAAGGACACATAAAGTGTGTTATAACTTAGTTAATTTTATCTACAGTTACAAAACTCTGCGTGTATATTGTTCTCGTCAAGCCGAACAACTTTCTAATTTATTGTCATTAGCTCAGACAAACAGAAAGTCAGATATTGTAGTTTGAATGTGGATTCTGAGAATTTTCTCTCCCTCTCTCTGACAGAGAGAATGCACCCTGCCATTCTGTATGTGTGTGTGTGTGTGTGTGTGTGTGTGTCTGTGTGAGGAGGGGAAGGGGTATCTTCGGGTGATAGTTTAAACACAAAGTCATTCATGGGGCCATACTGCCCTCTTGTGTCCAAAATTGTATTTATACGCACTTTTATTCATTTATTACCTGTATTACACACACACACACAGTTCGATCGCACCGCGTCTCTCTCTCTCTCTCTCTCTCTCTCTCTCTCTCTCTCTCTCTCTCTCTCTCTCTCTCTCTCTCTCTCACACACACACAACACACACACACACACAGTTTGATCGCTCCCGCGCTCTCTCTGTCTCACGCACACACAGTTTGATCGCGCCTGCGCCTCTCTCTCTCCACACACGCACACACACACACAGTTCGATCGCGCCCGCGCCTCTCTCTCTCACACACACGCACACACACACACACACACACACACACACACAGTTCGATCGCGCCCGCGCCTCTCTCTCTCTCTCTCTCTCTCTCTCTCTCTCTCTCTCTCTCTCTCTCTCTCTCTCTCTCTCTCTCTCTAATGTGCTATATTAGATCAATAATGTGCTATATTAGATCAATATGTTTTCCTTAAAAATGTTATTCTCTCTCCCACACACACACACAGTTCGATCGCGCCCCTTTCACACACACACGCACACACACACAGTTCAATCGCGCCCGCTCCTCCGTCTCTCTCTCTTTAATGTGCTATATTAGATAATATGTTTTCCTTAAAAATGTGTGTGTTGTTGTTGTGTTTGGTTTGGTGATGTGTTTTGTTTTGTTTCTTGTTTGTTTTTTTTGTTTTTTGGTGCTTTTTTGGTTTGTGATTGTGAATGGTGATGATTTGTGTTGATGTTGATTGTTTGTTGTTGTTTGTGATTTTTTTGATAGTGTGTGGTTGTGGATGTTGTGTTGTTGGTTTTTTTTTGTGTGTTGTTGTGGTTGTTGTTGTGTTGATTTTTGATTCTTGTCTTTGATGTGTGTTTGTTTGTGTTGTTTGTTGTCTTTTTTGTGTTGTGAATGGTTTTGTGTTGATCTGTGTGTGTTGTTTTGTGGTGTTGTGATGTGTTTTGTTGTGATGTGTTGTGTGTTGTTGTTTTGGTTTGTGTTTGTTGCTTTGTTGTTTTCTTGTTGTTTTGTTTTGTGTGTGTGTGATGTTTGTTTTTGTGGTTTTTTTTGTGATGGTGGTGTGTTTGTGTTGTTGTTTCTGTGTTCTTTTTGTTGGTGTGTTTTGTTTGTGTTTGTGTTGTGTCGGTTGTTTGTTTTTGTGGTTTGTGATTGTTTTGAATTTTGTTTTTGTGTTGTTGTGTTGTGTTGTTTGTTTGTTGTTTTTTGGTTGTGTTGTGTTTGTTTTTTGTTTTGTTTGGTGTGTTGTTGTTGGTGTTGTTTTTGTTTTTTGTGTGTTTTTGATTTTGTGTTGAATTGTTGTGTGTTTTGTGTTTTTGGGTTTGGTGTTTGTTGTTTTTTGTTGTGTGATGTGAATTGTGTTGGTGTGTTTGACTTTTGTTGCTGTTGTTGTGTTTTGTGTGTGTTTGTTTGATTGTTTGGGTGTGCTTTTTTTGTTGTGCTTGCTTTTTTTGTGGTGATGATTGTGTTTGTTGTTTGTTTTTTTTTTGGTTTTGTGTTGATTTGGTTGTGTTGTATTTGTTTTTGCTGTGGTTGTTTTTTTGTGTTTTGTTTTGTTGTTGTTGTGTTGTGTGTGTGATTTGTGTTTTGTTTGTTGTTGTTTGGTGTTATGGAATGTTTTTGTTGTGTGTTTTGTGTTTGTTATTTTTGATTGTGTTGGTTGTTTTTGTGTTGTTTTGTTGGTGGTTGTTTGATGTGTTTTTTTGTGATGTGTTGTGTTTTGCTTGTTGTTTGGTTTTCTTTTTTTTTTTGGAAATGTGTGTGATTGGAATTTTTGTGGTGTTGTTTTGTTTGTGTGTTGTGTTTTTGTGATTGTTTTGTTTTTGTGGGAATGTTGTGTTTTTGATGATGTTGTTTTTTGTGGCTTTTGTGCTTGTTGTGCTTTTGGATTGTTGTGTTGTGTGTTGATGTGTGTTGTTGTTTTGTGTGTGTTTGGGTTTTTGTTTTGTTTGTGTGTTTTTTGTGTGTGATTCTTGTTGTGTTTTTGGTTTTGTTTGTTGTGGTGTTTTTCTTTCTGTGTTTGTGAATTTGTGTTGTGCTTTTGTGTTTTGTTTGTTTTGTGCTTTTTTTTTGAAATGTTGTTGGTTTGTGTGTTTTGTGTGTTGTTGGTGTGTGTGGTGTGTTTTGTCTTTTTGTTTTCTTAGTTTTTGGATTGTTTTGTTGATTTTTTGTTGTGTTGTGTTTTTGGTTTTTTTTGTTGTATTTTTGTTTTGTGTGTGTGTTGTTGTTGTTTTGACCTTATTTTGATTTGTTTTTGTTTTGTTTTGTTGTTTTTTTGTGTTGTGTTTTTTTTTGTGTGTTTTGATTTGATTGATTTGTTGTGATGTGTTGTTGCTTGTTGTGTGGTGCGTGTTGTTTTTTTGTGTGTTTTTTTTTTGTGTGTTTTGAATTGTGTGGTGTTGTGTTTGTTTGTGTTGTTTTTTTGATTGTTGGTTTTTTGTTGTTGTGTTGTGTGTGTGTGTGATGTGTTGTTGTTTTGTGTTGTGTGTTTTGACTTGTTTTTTGTTTTGTGTTGTTTTGTTGATGTGATGTTTTTTTGTGTGGTGTTTTTGATTTGTTTCTGATGTGTTGTGTGGTGTTATGCTGATTGTGATTGTGTGTTGTTGTGTTTTTTTTTTGTTTGTTGTGTTGTTGTTTTGTGTTGTTTTGTGTGTTGTGTTGTTGTTTGTTTTGGTGTTGATTTTGTGTGTGTTTTTTTGTGCTTTGTTTGTTGTGTTGATTTTTGTTGAATTTTTGTGTGTGATTGTTTGTTTGTGTTTTGATTTTTGTGATTGTGTGTTTTGATTTTTGTTTTGTGTGATTTTTTTTGTTGTTGAAATTTGTTTGTGTGTTTTGTTTCTGTTTTTTTTGTTGTGATTTGTGTTTTGTTTGTGTTGTGATTGATGTGTTTGTTGAAATTTTGTGTGAATGTTTGATTGTTGTTGTTTTGTGTTGTGTGTTTGTGTTTTGTTGTGTTTTTTTGTTTGAGTGTTGTTGTTTTTGTGTGATGTTTTTGTTTGTGTTGTTTGTTTGTTGTTGTGATTGTGATTGTTTTTGATTTTTGATGTTTTTTGTTGTTTTTTGTCGTTTGTGATTTTGTGTTTTTTTGTGGTTGTTGTGTGTTTGTTTGTTGTTTGTGTTGTTTGTGTTTTGTGATTTTGTTTGACTTGGGTGTTTTTTGTTTTTTTTTGTTTGTTTTGGATTTTTGGTTTTGTGTGATTGTTTTTGTGTTTTTTGTTTTTTGTGTTTGTTGTGCTGTTTTTTTGTTGTTTGGTGTAATTTGGTGTTGTTGTCTGTGATTGTTTGTTGGATGGAATGTGTGTTTTGAATGTTTTTGTTTTGTTGTTTTTGTGTTTTTTTTTGTGTGTGTGTGTTGTTTGTGTGTTTTGATTTGTGTGTTTTGTGTTGTGTTTTGTGTGTTTGTTGATTATGTGTTTGTGTGTTTTTTTTTTTTGGTATTTTTTTTGGGTGAATTGTTTGTTTTGTTTTGTGATGTCTGTTGTTTGTGTTTTTGTTTTGTGTGTTTTTGATGTTTGTTGTGTTGTTTGTTTTTGGGAATGATGTGTTGTGTTTGTGTGTGTTGTTGTTGTGTGTGTGTTGTTTGTTTTTTGTTTTTTTTTTTTTGTTTTTTTTGTGTTGGTGTTTGTTTTTGTTGTTTTGTTGATTTGTTGATGTTGGTTGTCTTGTGGTTGTGTGTGTTGTTGTTGTTTTTTTGTTTTTTTTGTGTTTGTTTGATTGTTTTGTGATTGTTTTGGTGTTTGAATTTTGATTTTTTGTTTGTTTTGTTTTTGGTTTGTTTTTTTGTTTTTTGTGTGTGTTGATTGTTGTGTTGCTTTTGTTTTTTTGTTTGTTGTGATTTGTTTTTTAGTTTGTTTGGATTTTTTTTGTGTTTTTTGTGTTGTTGTCTGATGTTTGTTGTGATGTTTTTCTGTTTTGTTGTTTGTTGGGTGTGTTTGTTTGTTTGTTTTGTTGTGTTTTTGTTGTGTTGTTGAAATTGTTTTTGATGTGTTTTTGTGTTTTTTTGTGGTTGTGTTGATTTTTTTTGTTGTTTGTTGATTGTTGTTCTCTTTTTTTGTTTGTTGATTTTTGTTGTGTGTTTGTTGTGTTTTTGTGTTTGATTTTTTGATGTTTGTTTGTTGATGTTTGTGAAAGTGTTTTTGTTGTGTGTTTGTGTGATGTTTGTTTGTTTTGGATTTTTGATGATTTTTGGTGTTTTTTTTGGTGTGATTTGTTTGATTTTTTGTGGGTGTGTGTGTGTGTGTGTGTGTTGTTGTTTTTGTGTTGTTGTGTGTGTTGGTTGTGTGGTGGTTTTGATTTGTATGAATGATTGTTTTTTTGTTTGTTTTGTTTGTTTGTGATGTTTTTTTTGGTTTTGATTGTTTGTTTGGTTGTGTGTTTGTTTTTTTTGAATGTTTTTTGTTGTGGTTGTGTGATTTGTGATTTGTTTGGTTGTTTTTTTTTTTGTGTTTTTGTGTGATGATTTGTTTTTTTTTGTTTTTGTGTTTTTTGTGTGTGTTGTTGTGTTGTTGGTTGGGGTTCTTGAATTGTGTTTGTTGTTGGGGTGTTTTTTTGTTGTGATTGTGTTTTGTTTTTTTTTTGTTGTTGTTTGTGTTTTGTTGTGTGATTGTGTGATGTGGATTGTTTTTTGTGTTGTGTGATGTGTTGTGTGATTGTTTTTTTGTTTGTTGTGAATGGTTTTGATGTTTTGATTTTTTTTGTTTTTGTTGTTGTTCGGTTGTTGTTGTGTGTGTTTTGTGTGTTTTTTTGTTGTTGATTGCGTTTTGTGTGTGTTTGTGTTGTTGTTTTTTGTTGTGTGTGATGGTTTTTTTGTTTGTGTGTTTGGTGAATTGTTTTGTGTTTTTTTTTTTTTTTGTTTGATGTGTGTTGTTATGTGTTTTGTTTTGTTGCTGTGTTTGATTTTGTTTTCTTTTGGTTTTGTTTTTTTTTGTTGTTTGCTTTGTGTTTTGATTGTGGTGATGGTTTTGTGTGTTTGGTGTGATTTGTGTGTTTTTGTGTTGTGTTTTTGTTTGTTGTGTTTGTTGATTGTGTTTTTGTTTGTTTTTGTTGTGATGTTTTGTGTTATGTTGTGATTTTGTTTGATTGTGATGTTTTGTTTGTGCTTTTTGTGATGTGTGTGTGTTGTTGTTGTTTGGTGTTGTTTTTGTTTTTGATGAATGTTTGTGTTGTTGTGGTTGTGATTTTTTGTTTTGTGTTTTTGTGTTTGTAATTTTTTGTGTTTGAATGTGATTGTGTGTGTTGTTTGTGATTTGTTGTTGTTGTTTTGTTTGGTGATCGTTCCACTTCCCCCCTGAACCCTATAGCTCTCTTGTGTGTTTTTTGTTTGTTTGTGTCTTTTGTGTGATGAATGTTTTGTTGTGTGTTTGTTTTGTGATGTGTTTTTGTGTTGTTGTGTTGTGTGTGTTTTTGTGTGAATGTTTTTTTGTGTTGTTTGTTTGTTGTGTGTGTTGTTTCTTGTGTTGTTGTGTTTTTGCTTGTTTGATTTGATGTTTGTTTGTTGATTGTTGTGTGTTTTTTTGGGTTGTTTTTTTGTGTTTTTGTTTTTTTGTTGTTGGTTTTGTGTTTGTGTTTTTGTTGATTTTGTCTGTTGATGATTGGTGTGTTGTTGTTGTTTTGTTGATTGTGTGTTTTGTTGTGTTTTTTTTGGGTTTTTTTTTTGTGTTTTTTGTGTTTTTTTGTGTTTTTGTTTTGTGGTGATATTGTTTTTGTGTTTGTTTTTTTGTGTGTTTTAGTTGCTGTTGTCTGTTTTGTGTTTGTTGGTTGTGTTGGGATTGTGGATTTTTTTTTGTTTTTGATTGGTTTTTTTGTTTTTGTGATTGTTGTGTTGTTGCTTGTGTTGTTGGTTGTTTGATGTGTGTTTTGATTGTTGGTGTGTGATGTGGTTGTTGTGTTTGGGTTGTTTGTGTTTGTGGTGTTTGTGTTGTTGTTTTTGTTTGCTTTTGTGTTTTGTTTTGTTTGTTTGTTTGATGTTTTTTGTTTGTTTGTGAATTGTTGTGTTTTGATTTTTTTGTGAATTTTTGTTTGTGTGTGCGTTGTTTTTTTTGATGTTGTTTGTGTTTGGTTTTTGTTTGTGTTGTTTTTGCTTGTTGTGTTTGTTGTTTGTTTTCTTGTTGTTGCTGTGGTGTCTTGTTGTGTTTTTTGTGTTGTTTTTTTTGTTTGTTTTTGATGATTTTTGTTGATTTGTGGTTGTTTGTGTTTGTTGTTTTTGTTTTGTGTGTTTTTTGTTGTTGTGAAATTGTGTGATTGTTGTATTGTTGGTTGTTTTTGATTTTTGTTGTTGATGTGTTGTGTGTTTTTGGGTTGTTTTTTTGGTGTTGTTGTTGTGTTGTGAATGTGTGTCGATTGTTGATTTGTTTTGTTGTTGTTGTTGATTGGTGATTTTTTTTGTGATTGTTTGTGTTTTTGTTTGTGTTGGTTTGAATTGTTTGATTTTGTGTGTTGTTTTTGTGTTGTTTGTTTTGGGTTGATTTGTTGTTGTTTTTGTTTGATTTGATTTGTGTGTTGTTTTTTTGTTTGTTGTTTTTTGGTTATTTTTTTTTTGATGATGTTTGGAATGTTTTGTTTTTTTGTGTGTGTTTTGTTTTTTGTGTTTTTGGTGTGTTGTTGTTTTTTGTTTTTGTGTGTGATGTGTGTTGTGTGTGTTTTGTGTTGTTTGTGTTGTTTTTTGTTGTGGTGTTTTGTTTGTTTTGTGTTTGTTTGGTGATTTGTGTTTTGTTTGGTTGTTGTGAATGAATTGTGTTTGTGTTTTGTTGTGTTTTTGTTTGTGTGTGGTGATTGTGATTGTTTGTTGGTTTTGTTGTTTTTGTTTGTGATTTTGTGTTTTTTTGTTTGTGTTGTTTTGATGATGTTGTTTTTTGTTTTGTTTTTTTGTGTGTGGTGTGTTTTGTTTGATGATTTGATTGTGTGTGTTGTTGTTGTTTGTTGTGTGGTGTTTGTTTGTGTGTGATTTTGTTTTTGTGTGTTTGATTGTGTGTTGTTTTGATTTGTGTTGCTTTTGTTGGTTTGTCGATTTTGTTTGTGAGGTTCTTGTTGTTTTTTGTTGTGTTGTTTTTTGACTTGTTGTGTGTTTGTTTGTTGATTGTTGTGTGTTGTTTGTTTTTGTTTGTGTTTTTTGTTGTTGATGTGTTGATATTGTTGTATTTTGTTGTGATTGTGTGATTGGATTTTGTTTTTGTGATGTTGTTGATTGTTTGTTTTTGTGTTGGTGTGTTTGTTGTGGTGTGTGTGTTGGTTTTTTTTTGTTGTTTGTTTTTTTTGGTTTTGTGTTTTGATGTTTGTGATGTGATGTTTTGATTTTTTTGTAGGTTTGAGTTTGAATTTTGTTTTTTTTTGATTGTTGTGGATTTGTTTGATGAAATTTGTGTGTTGTTTTGTGTGGATGTTGTTGATGTTTTGTGTGTGTTTTGTGATTGATTGTGTGTGTCTTGGTTTTTGTTGTTGGTTGTTGTTGTTTGTTTGAATTTTTTGTTGTGTTGATTTGTGTGTTGGTGGTTTGTTGTTTGTGTTGTTTGTTTTGTTTGTGATTTTGTTTTTGTGTGTTTTTTTGTGTTTGTTTGTTTTTTTTTTGTTTTTGTTTGTGTGTTTGTTTGTTTTTTTTTGCTTTTGTTGATTGTGTTTTCGTTTCTGTTGTGTTGATTTTTGCTTTTTGTGTGTTTTTTTGTTGTTTTGATTGTGAATTTTGTTTGTGTGTTGTTGTGTTTTTTGTGTTGTGTGTGTTTGTTGATTTTGTGTTGTTGTTGTTGATTGATTAGTTTTTTGTGGTTGTTGATTTGATTTTTTTGTGTGGGTGTTGTTGTTGTGGATGTTTGTTTTGGTGTGTGTTTTTGATGTTTGTGTAGTGAATGATTGTGCTTTTGGTTGTGTGTGTTTGTTTGTGTGTGTTGTTGGTGTTCTTTTGTTGTGTTGATTTTGTTTTTTTTGTTGGTTGTTGTTTTTGTTGTTTTGTTGTTGTTGATGTTTGAAGGTGTTTTTTTTGTTGTATTTGTGTGTTGTGTGTTTGGTTTGAATGGTTGTATTTTTGTGTGAAGTTTTTTTTGTTGTGTTGTTTTTTTTTGTTTTGTTTGATTTGGTTTTGTTTTTGTTGTGTTGTTTTGTTTGTGTTGTTTGTGGTGTTTGATTTTGTGTGTTGTTTTTGATTTTTTTGTTTTTTGTTGTTGTTGTTGTTGTGTGTTTTGTTTTGACTGGATTGTTGGTTGTTGTTTGTATGTTGTTGATTGCGTTTTGTGTTTTGGGTGTGCTTTTTTTGTTTGTTGTGTTTGTGTTGTTTGATGTGTGTGATGTTTTTTTTTTTTGTTGTTGTTGTTTGTTGTTTTGTGTGTTGTTGTTGTTGGTTTTTTTTGTGTTTTGTTGTGTTTTTGTTTTTTGTTTTTTTTTTGTTGTTGTTTTTGTTTTTGATTGGTTGTGATATGTGTTTTGGGTTGTGATTGTTTTTGTTTTTTTTTTGTTTTGTTGGTGTTTTTTTGTGTGTGTTGTTGTTTGTTTGTTTTTTGTTTGTTTTGTGTGTGTTGTGTTTGTGTTGTGTTTTTTGTGTGTGTTTTTTTGTTTGTGTTTTTTTTGTTTCTTCGTTTTTGTTTGTTTTTTTTTGTGTGTTTTTTGTTTTTTTGTTGATCTGTGTTTTTTGTTTTGATTGTTGTTTTGTGTGTTTTGATGTGTTGTTTGTTGTTTTGTTGTGTGTGTTGACTTTTGTTGTGTTGTGGTGTGTTGTGTGTGTGTGTGTTGAGTTGTGAATGTTTGTGTGTTTTTTGTTTGTTCGTTTTGTGTTTTGTTTTTTTTTTTGTTATTGTTTGGTGTGTTGTTTTGTTTGAATGTTTGTTTGTCTGTTGTGTGGATGAATTGTGATTGTGTTTTTTTTGTTGTGTGTTTGATTGTTTTGATGTTGTGGGTGTTTTTTGTTTGTGGTTTGCTTTTTGTTTTGTTTTTTTTTTTTTTTGTTGTTTTTTTTTTTTGTTTTTTTGTGTTTTTTTTGTTGGTTGTTTGTTTGTTGGTTTTTTTTTTGGTTTTTTTGATTGGAATTTGTGAATGTGTGTGAATTGATTTTGTTTAGTTGTTGTATTCTTTTTTTTTGTTTGTGTTTGTGGTGATTGTTGTTTGTTGTTTTTGATTGTGTTGATGTGTTTGTTTTTGCTAGTGTTGATTGTGTGCTTGTGTGATTTGTGGCTTTGTTGTGTGTTGTGTTTTGTTGTGAATGTTGTGTTTTTTGTTTTGTTTGAATTTTGTTGTTTGTTTGTGTTGTTTTGTGATGTGTGTTGTTTTTGTTTGTGTGTTTGTTGTTGTGTGTGGTTTTGAAAAAATTTTTATTTTTGAATTGTTTGTGTTGTTTGTTTGTTTGTTTTGTTGTGAATTGATTTGTGTGTGTTTGTGTTTTTTTTGTGTTTTGTGGTGTGTTTGTTTTGATGATTGTCTGTGATTTTTTGTGTTGTTGTCTGTTGTGTTTTTGTTGGTTGTGTGTTGTTTTGTTGTTGGTTGTGGTGTTTTTTTTGTTGTGTTTTTGGATTGTGTTTTTTGTGTTGTTCTTTGTGTTGTTTTTTTGTGTTTTTTGTTGTGTTTGTTTGTTTGTGTTGTTTGCTGGTGTGTTGTGTTTTGTGAAGTGTTGTGTGGTGTTGTTGTGTTGTTGAGTTGTTGTGTGATGTTGTTTTTGGTTTTTTGTGTTTGTTTGTTTTTGTTTTGATTGTGTTGATGATGTGTGTTGTCTGTATGTGTGTGGAATGTTTGTTTTTTTTTTTGTTTGTTGGTGTTGTGTGTTTTGTTTGTTTTTTTGTTTTTTTTTTTTTTGTTTTTGTGATTTTTGTGTGTGTTTTGTTTGATGGTTGTGTTTGTTTTGTTTGTGAATTTGTTTTGATGATTGTGTTTTTTTTTGTTTTTTTTTTTTTGTTTTTGTGATTTTGTTGTTGTTGATGTTTTGTTTTGTGGTGTTTTGATTGTGTGTTGTTTGTTTTTTTGATTTGTTTGTGTTTTTTTTGTGTGTTGTGTTTGTTTTTGGTTGATTGTTTGTGTGATGTTTTGTTTTTTTGTTTTTTGTGATGATGTTTTTTGTTGTTGTTGGTAGTGTAGTGTGTTTGTGATTTTTGTTTTTGTGTGGGATGTGGATTGTTGGGTTTGTATGTGTGTGTGGTTGATTTTTTTTGTGTGATTGTTGTGTTGTGTTGTGGTGGGGTTTTGTTTGTGTGTTTTTTGTGTGTGTGATTTTTTTTGTTGAGTGGTGTGATGTGTTTTGTGGTGGTTTGGTGTTGTGTGTTTTTGTGTGATTGATGTTGTTGTTTTTTGTGTTGAATGAGATTGTGTTGATTTTTTGTGATTTTTGTTGTTGTTTTGTTGTGTGTGTTTTTTGTGGTGTTTTGGGTTTTGTGTTGTTGTGTTTTTGTTTTGTTTTTGTTTTTGTTTTGTTTTGTGTGTTTGTTGGTTTTTTTTTTTGTTTTGTTGTGTTGTTTTTTGTTGTTGTTTTTTGTGTTTGTTTTTTGATGATGTTGATTTTTTGTTGTTGCTGTGTTGAGTTGTGTTTTGTTTTGTTTGTGTTTTTGGGTTGTGTTGTGTTGATTTTTTTTGATTGTTTGTTTTGTTTTGTTGTTGTTTTGTGTTTTTGTTGTTGTTGTTTGTTGTGTGATTTGTCTGATTGTTTTTGTGTGTTTGTGTGTGTGTGTTTTTTGTTTGTGTTGTGTTTTTGTGTTGTTGTTTTTTTGTTTTGGTTCTTGTGATTTTGTTTTTTTTTTTGTTTTTTGTGTTGTGAATGGTTTTGTGTTTGTTTTGCTTTGGTTTGTTGTGTGATGTGTTCTTGTGTTGTAGTGTGTGAACATGTGATTTTTGTGTGATTGTGTTTTTTTGGTGTGTTTTTGTGTGTTGTGATGAATTTGTTTTGTGTGTGTTGATTTCTTGTTGTGTGTTCGTGTTGATGTTTGGTGGTTGTTTTGTTTGGATTTGTGGGCATTGTGTTTTTGTGGTTTTGTTTTTGTTTGTGTGGTTTTTGATTTGTGTGGGTGTGTTGATGTTTGTTGTTGTGTTGTGTTGTGTTTGTGTTGTGTTGTGTGTTGTGTTTGTGTGTGTTTGTTGTATTGTGCTTTTGTTGTTGGTTTTGTTTGTTTGTTTGATTTTTGAAGGTGATTGTTTGTTGTCGTGATTTGTTTTTTGGTGTCTTTTTTGTTTGTGATGGTGTTGATGTTGTGTGTTTTTGTTGTTTGTTGTGAATTGTGATTTTGTTTTGTGTGTGCTTTGTGTGTGTGTTGTGTTTTTTTGTTGTTGTTTTTTTGTGTGTTTGATGATGGTTTTTTTTGTTTGGTGAAATGTTTTGTTTGTTGTTGGTTTTGTGTTGTTTGTGTTTGGTTGTTGTTGTGTGTGATTTGTGGTTGTGTCTTTTGTTGTTTTTTGTGATGTGTTTGTTTGTTGTTGTTTGTTTGAGTGTGGGGATGTTGTTGTGTGTTGTTTTTTGTTTTTGTTTGTTTTGTTGAATGTTTGTTTTGTGTTTTGTGTTTGTGATGGTGTTTGTTTGTTTGTTGAATTTGTTTTTGTTGTTGTGTTGTGTTGTTTGTGTTGTGTGTTGTTTTGGATGATTTTTTTTGTGTTGTGTTTTGTGGATTGGTTTGATTTGTTTTGTGTATTTTGTTGTTGTTGTGTGAATGTGTTTGTTTGTTTGGTGTGATTGTTGCCCCCTTTGTTTTGTGTTGTTTGTTTTGTGTTTTGTTTGTTGATGTGTTCGTTTTGTTTTTTTTTTGTGTTGAGTTGTTGACTTTGTGTTGTTTTGTGTTGTTTTGATTTTGTTGGATGATGTTGTGTTTGTGTTTTTCATGTGTGTTGTGATTTTGTTGTGTGTTGTTGTTTTTTTGTGTTTTGTTTGTGATTTTGTTTTTTTGTTTGTTGTGTGTTGTTGAATGTGTGTGTGTTTTTGATGTGTTTGTGATTTGTTGTTTTTTTGTGTTGTTTTGTTTGTTTTTTCGATGTTTGTGTTGTTTTTGATTTTGTGTTTTCGAATGTTGTTTTTGTCTGATTTTTTGTTTTATGTGTGTTTTGTTTGTGTTGTTTGTGTGACAACTTGTTTTTTGTTGTGATGTGAATTGTTTTTTTTGATGTGAATTTTTTGTTTTTTGTGTGTTTGTTTGATGTGTGCTTTTGTGTTTTGTTTTTGTGTTTGTTGTGTGGATTTGTATTTTTTGTGTTGTTTTTGATATTGTGGTTTGATTTTGTGTTTCTGTTTGTGTGTTTTTTGTTTTTGACTGGGTGGATGTGTTTTGTTGTGTTGACTGTGTTGTTTTTTTTTGTTTGTTTGTTGTTTTTTGTTTGTTGCTGTTTGTGTGTTTTGTCTGTTGTGCGTGTTTGGGATTTGTGTTTTTGTGTTGTTTTTTTTTGAATCTGTTTTCTTGTGGTGTGTTTGTGTGTGGTTTGTTGATGATTGTTTTGCTTTGTGTTTGTTTGAATTGTGTTTTGTTGTTTGTGTTTTGTGTGTTGTGATTTTTTTGATTGATGATGTTTTGTTTTTGTGTGTTGTTTGTGATGTTTTGTTGAATTGTTGCGATGATTTTTTTGTTTGTGTTTGTGTTTTTTTGTGTGTGTTGTTTTCGAATTGGTTTTTTTGATTGGTTGTGATGTTGTTTTTTTGTAGGTTTGTTTTTGTTTTTGTTTTGTGTGTGTTTTTGATTTGTTGTGTTGATTTGATTTTGTGTGTTGTTTGATGTTTTGTTTGATTTGTGTTGATGTTTCGTTGTTGATTGTTTGTTTTGCTGATGTGTTTGTGTGTGTCTGATGTTTGTTTTTGTTGTTTTGTGTTGTTTTGGTGTGTGTTGATTTGGTGTTGTTTGGATGATGTTTGTCGATTTTTATTTTGTTGTGTGTTTTTTGTTGTTGTGGTTTGTGTGTTTGTTTTTTTTTTGTTGTGTGTTTTGGTGTGATTGTATGTGTTTTTTTTTTGTTGTTTGGTTTTGAATTGTTCTGTGTGTGTTGTTGAATTGTTTGTTTTGATGATGTTGGTGTTGTGTTGATGTGTTTTGTGTTGTTGTGTTGTTGTCTTTTTTTGTTTTGATTGTGTTGTTTTTTTTGTGTTGTTTGGTTTGTGTTTGAATTTTGTTGTGGTTGGTTGAAATTTGTGTGTTTGTTTGTTTGTTTTTGTGATTTGATGTGTGTGAATTGTTGTTGTTGATTTTGTTTTGTGGTGATTGTTGTATTGTTCTTGGTTGTTTTGATTGTTGTTGTTGTTTAATTTTTTGTTTTGTTGTGAATTGTTGTGTTTTTTTTGATCTGTTTGTTGAATTTTTGATGTGTTGTGTGTTTGATTTGTGTTGTGATTTTTGTTTGTGTGTTGTTGTGTTTTTTTGTGTTTGATGCTGTTGATTTTGTGATTGTGTGTTCTGATTTTCTTGTTTGTGTTGTGTTTTGTTTTGTGTTTGTTTGTTTTGTGTTGTGTGTTTGTGTGTCTGGTGTGTTTGTGTTGTTGTGTGTTTCTGTTTGTGTTTTTTGATTGTTAGAATTTTTTGTTTGTGTGTTTTTTGTGTGTGGTGTTGTGTTTTTTTGTTGTGTCTTGTGTGTTTTGATGTTTTGTTTTGTTTTGTTTGATGATTGTTGGGTTGATGGTTGTTTGTGTTGTTGTGTTTCTTGTTGTGGTTTGTTTTGTGTTTGTGTTGTGGTTGTTTTGGTGTGTTTGTTGTTTTGTGTGTTTGTTTGTTTTGTTGGATTGATTTGTTGTGAATGTTTTGTGTGTTTGATGTTTTTGTTGTTGTTCTGGTTGTTGTTTCTTTGTGCATTTGTTTTGATTTTTTGAATGATTGTTGTTTTGTTGTGTTGATGTTTGTTTTTGTTTGTTGTTTTTTTGTGGTGTGTGTGTCTTGTTGTTTTGTTGATTTGTGTTGTGTTTGTGGTTGTTTTGATTTTGTGTGTGATTTTTGTTGGTGTTTGTTTTTTTTGAATTGAATTTTGCTTGTTGTTTTTTGTGTTTGATTGTAGTGTGTGACTGTTTTTGTGTTTGTTGTGTGTTTGTGTGTTGGTTGTTGTGTTTTTGCTTGTGTGTGTTTGATGATGTGTTTGTTTGTGTTGTTTTATGTTGTTTGGTTTTTGTTTTGATTGTGTGTTTGTGTGTGAATTTTTGTGGTGTGTGTTGTTTGTGTTGTGTGTTTGTTTTTTTGTTTGTGTTGATTTGTGGTTGTTTTTGAATTTGTTGTTGTTTTTGTTGTGTGTTTGATGTTGTTTGTGGTTGGTTTGTGTTTTTGTTGTTTTTTGTGATTTTGTGTGAATTGTTGTTGTGATTGTGTTTTTGTTTGTTTGTTTTGTGTTTGTTGTGGTGTTGTTTTGATTTGTTTTTTTGTTGTTGTGTTGTGATGTTTGTGATTGTTTGATGTGATTTTTGAAATTTTTTGTTTGTTTGTGGATGTGAATGTGTTTGTGTTTGTCTGTTGTGTGTTGTCTTTGTGTGTGTGTGATTTGTTGGTTTGTGTTGTGTGTGTTTTTGTTTTTTTGTGTTTTTTTGTTTGTGTGAATTTTGTGTTGGTGTGTGTTGAGTTGTTGTTGGTTTGTTTGTTGTTGATTTTGTTTGTTGTTTTGTTTGTTTTTGTGATGTGATTTTTTGTTGATGTGTGTTGTGCTGTGTGATTTGGTGGTTGTGGTTGTTTGATTTTTGTGTTGTTTTGTGTGTGTTGTGTTGTTGTTTTTTTGTTGTTTGTGTGGTTGTGCTGTTGTTGAATTGTTGTTTGGTTTGTTTTTGTTTTTTTTGATTGATTTGTGTTTTTTGTGTTTTGTTGATTTTTGTGTTGTGATGTGCTTTTTGTTTTTTGTTGATTTGTTTTTGTGTTTTTTGTGTTTGTTTTTGTGTGTGTGTGTGTGTTGTTGTGTTTTTTTGTGTGTTTGTTTTGTGTTTTTGGTGTGTTTTGTTTGATGTTGATGTGTGATTGATTGTTGACTTGGTTGTTTGTTTTTTGTTTGTTTTTGTTTTTTTGTGATGTGTGTGGTGATCTTGGTTGTGTGTGTGTTTGTTGTTGTGATGTGTGATGTGTTTTTTGTTGTGTTGTTTGTTTGTGTTTTGGATTTGTTTTTGTGTTGTGTGGGTTGTGTTGGTTGTGTTTGTGATTGTTGTGTTGATTTTTTGTTTGGGGATGTTGTTTTTTTGTTTGATTTGGATTGTTTTTTTTTTGTGTTTGTTGTTGTGTGTTTGGTTTGGTGTGTGTTGTTTTTGTGTTTTTTTTGCTTGTGGTGTGTGTGCTGGTTCATGTGTGTGTGTGTTTGTTGAGGTTTTTTTTTTGATTGGTTTGTTTTTTTGGATTTTTTTTGTTTTTTTTGTGTGTTTGTTGATGTTGTGTGTTTGTTTTTGTGTTTTGTTTTTGTGTTGGTTGTTGTTGTTTTTTTGTTGTTTTTGTTGTTGTGTGTGTGTGTGTGTGTGATGTTTTGTTGTGTGTTGATTTGTTTTGTTGATGTTTTTTTTGTGTAATGTGTGGTTTGTGTTGAATTTGTTGTGTTGTGTTTTTTGTGATGTGAATTTTGTCTTTGATTTGTGTTTGTGTGTTTGTGTGTTGTGTTTGTTTGATTGTGATTTTTGTTTGAATTTGTTGTTTGTGTTGTTTGTTGTTTTGTTGTTGTTGTTGTTTGTGTTTTGTTCGTGTTTTTTTTGTGTTGTTGTGTGTGTGTTTTTTTTTGGTGTTTGTCTGATGTGTTGTGTTTTTTTTGTGATTGTTGTTTTGTTGTTTGTTTGTCTGTGAATTTTGTGTGTGTGTTTGTGTGGGTGTTGTTTGTTGGATTTTTTTGTTTTTGAATTGATTTTTGGTTTTGATTTGTGTGTTTTTGATGTGTTTTTGTTTTTTTGTTTTGTGTGTTTGTGTTGATTGTGATGTTTTTGTTTTTTTTTGTGTGTGTGTGTGTTTTTTTTTTGTTTTTGTTTGTTGTTTGTGTGTGTGTGGTTTTTTTTTTTGTTTTTGGTTTTTTTTGTGTTGTTGGGTGGTTGATGTGTTGTGATGTGTTGATTTGTTTTTTGTTTGTGTGTTTTGTTGTTTGTGTGTGTTTGATGGTGTTGTGGTTGTTTGATTTTGATGTGTTTTTTGTTTTTTGTGATTTGTTGATTGTGAATGTGTGTGTTTTTTTGTTTTGTTTTTTGTTGTTGTGTTTTTTTGTTGTTTTGTTGTTTATTTTTGTTGTTGTTGTGTTGTGTTTTTTGCTGCTGTTGTTTGTTTTGTGTTGTGTTGTTGTGATGTTTGATTTTGTTGTTGTGTTTGTGTGTGTGTGTTGATTGTTTTTGATTTTGTTGTTTGTTGTTGTGTGGTTGTGTGTTGTGTTGATTCTGTGTTGTTGTGATGTTTTTTTGTGTTGTGGTGTTGTTGTTGTTTGTTTTTGTGTGTGTTTTTTGTTTTGTGTTTTTTTTTGGTTGATGTTTCGTGTTGTTGTCGTTGATTGTTTTTTTTGGTTGTTGTGATTGTGTGTTGTTTTGTTTTTTTGTGTGTGTTGTGGTTTGTGTTGTTGTTTGATGCTTTGTGTGTTTTTTTTGTGTTGTGCTTGTTGTTGTGTTTGTGTGTTTTTTGTTGTTTTGACTGTTGTGTGTGTTGTGGTGTTTTGTTGTGTTTTTTTGTTTTTTGATATTGTGTTTGTGTTTTTTGTTGTGATGTTTTTGTGTGTGTTTGTTTTTGTTTTGTTTTGTGTGTGATTTGATTTTGTTGTGAATTGTGGTGTTTTGTTGAATGTTTTCTTTTGTTTTGATGTTTTTGTGATTGTTGTTTTTGTGTGTGTTGTTTGTTTTGTTTTGACTTTGTCTTGTTTTTTTTTGTGTTTGTGTTTTGTTTTGATTTGTGTTGTGAAATTGATTTGTTTGTGGTTGTGTTTGATTTTTGTTTTTTGTGTTTTGTTTGTTTTTTGTGTTGATTTGTTTTTTTTGTTTGTTTGTTTTTGTGTTTGATTTTTTGTGTTTTGTGTGTTTGTTTGTTGTGTGATGTGTTGTTGTTTTGTTGTGTTGATGTTTGATGTGATTGTGTTGATGTGATTTTTGTGTTTGATGTGGTGTGGTTTTTTTTGTGTGTGTTGTGTGTGATTTGTTTTTTTGTTTTGTTTTTGAGATGTTTGTGTGTGTTGTGTTGATGTTTTGTTTGATGTTTTGTTTGTGGTTTTTTTTTGTGAATTGCTGTTTTGTGTTTTTTTTGTTTTGTGATTGTGTTTTTTTTGTTTCTTTGTTTGTTTTTGTGATGTTTGTGATTTGTGTTTGTTGTTGTTTGTGTGGTTTCGTTTTGTGGTTGTGTTGTTTGATTTGTTGTTTTTGTTGTTCTGTTTGTGTGTGTTTTTTTTTTTTGTTTTTTGTGTGTGATATTTTTTGTTTTGTGTTGTTTGTTTGTTTGTTTTTTGTTGTTTTGTTGTTGGTGTGATTTTTTTGTTGAATTGTGTGTTTTTGTTTGTTGTGTGTTTTGTGTTTTGTGTTTTTTTGTTGTTTGTTTTGTTTTGTTTTGTTTGGCTGTTTTGTTTGGTTTGATGTGTTGTTTTTTTGTGTTTTTCGTGTGTGATTTGATTGATGTTTGATTGTTTGTGTGTTGTTGTGTTGCTGTTGTGTTTGTTGTTTGTTTTGATTTTTGTTGTTTTTTTGTGTGTGTTTGTTTTGTTGTATTTGATGTTGGTTGTGTTGTTTGTTGTGTTTGCTGTGTGTTGTTGTTTTTATTTGTGTGTTGTTTGTGTTGATTGTGTTGTTGTTGATGTGTGTTGATTTTGTTTTTGTGTGTTGTTTTGTTTTTTGTGTTTGTGTTTGTTTTGCTTGTTTTGTTCTTGTGTGAATTGTTTTTTTTTTTTTGATGTGTTTGTGTTGTGTTGTGTCTGTGGTTGTTTTGTGCTTGTTGAATTGTTTGTGTTTTGTTTTTTGTTGTGTTTGGTTGTTTGATGTGGTTGTTTTGTGGTTTTGGTGTGTGTTGTTTTGGTGTGTTGTGTGTTGTTTTGTGATTTGTGATGATTCTGTGATGTGTGATGTGTTTTGATGTGTGTTTTGTGTTGTTTTTGTGAAATTTGTTGTTTGTTTTTTGATTTTGTGTTTGTTGGTGCGTTATTGTTTTTGTTGTTTTGTGTTGTGTGTTTTGTTGTTTTGAAATTGTTTTGTGTTTTTTTGTGATGTGTTTGTGTTGTGATTTTTTCTGTGGTTTTGGTTGTTGTGTGTGTTTGTTGTTTTTTGTTGGTTTGTGTGTGTGTTGTTTTTGTTGGATGTTTGTTGTGGGTGGTGATGTGTTTTTGTTTGGTGTGTTGCTTGATGTTTTTTTTTTTTTTTTTGTGGATTGTGTGTGTTTGTTGTGTTTGTTTTTTGTTTGTGTGTGTTGTGTGTTTGTTTTGGTTTTGATGTTTTGTTTTTTTTGGTTTTGTTTGTTGTGATTTTTTGTGTTGATTTGTCTCTGTTTTGTTGTGTGGTGGGTGGTGTTGTTGTTTGTGTTGTGTTGTTTTTGAAGTTGTTGTGTGTTTGTTTGTTTTTTTGTTTGTTGTTTTTGGTTTGGTGAAATGTGATGTGTTGATGTGTTTTTTGATTTTTTTGTGTTTTGTTTTTGTTGTGTTTTGTGATGTTTGTGTTTGTTTTTGTGTGGTGTTTGATTTGTTTGTTTTGTTTGTGTTTGTGTTTTTGTGTTGTGATGATGTTTTTGATGTTTTGTTGTGTTGTTTTTTTTGATTTGTTTTGTTGTTTGATGTGTTGTTGAGGTTGTTGTGTGTTTTGTATGTTTTGATGATGTTGTGTTGTGTTGTGTTTTTTGTGTGTGTTGTTTGTGTGGTGTTGTTTGTTGTTGATGTTGTTTTTTTTTGTTGATTTTGTGTTTTGGTTTGGTGTGTTGTTTTTGTTGTTTTTGTTTTTTTGTGTTTTTTGTGTTGTGATGTTGTGTGTGTTTTTTGTTGATGTGTTTTTTCGTTTGATTTTGGTGTGTGTCTGTGTGTGTTTGGTGTTGTTGTTGTTGTGAATGATTTTGTTGTTGTGTTGTTTGTGTTTGTTTGTGTGTTGTGTTGTGTTTTTTGTTGTGTTTGTGTGTTGTTTGTGTGTTTTTGTGATTTTGTGTTTGTTGTTTTTTTTTTTTTGTTGTTTGTGATTTTGTTTGAATTGATGTGATTGTTGTTTGTGTGGATTTTTGTTTTGATTTGAATTTTGATGTGATTGTGTTGTTTGTGGTTGTGTGGTTTTGGTGTTGTGTTTTTTTGTTTGTTGGTTGTTGTGTTTTGTTGTTCTTGTTGTTGTGATTGTGTTTGTTTGTGGTGTTTTTTTTGTTTGTTTGTTGTGTTTTTTGTTTGTGTTTTGTTTGTGTGTTTTTGTGTGATTTGATGTTGTTTGTTGTGTTTGCTTTTTGTGTTTTGTGTGTGTGTTTGTGGTTGTTTTTGATTTTGTGATTTTTGTGTTTTGTTTGTTTGTGTTGTTTTTGGTTTTGAAATTTGTGTGGTTTTTGTTTGTGTTGTTGATTGTTGTTTTGATTTTTTTGTTTTGTTGTGTTGTGTTGTGTTTTGTGTTGTTTTGTGTTGTTTTGTGGTGTTGTTTGTTTTTTTTGATTGTCTTTCCTTTGCCTGAGTTGTGCAGATAGATTCTAACTCTTTGGTGTTGTTTTCGTGTGTTTGTGTGTTTTGTTTTTTTGACTGTTTCTCTTGTGTGTTGATGTTGTTGTTGTGTTTTGTGAATTTTTGTTTTTTTGTTGTTTTTTCGTTGGTTTTTTGATTTTTGTGTTGTTTGTTGTTTGTGTTGTTGTGTGTGTGGTTGTTTTGTTTTTGTTTTGTTTTGTTTTTGAATATTTTGTGTTGTTTTTTTGCCTGTGTTTTTTGTGTGTGTGTTTGTTTGATTTGGATGTTTGTTTTGTGTGATGTTTGTTGTGTTTGATGTGTTGTTTTGGTTTTGTTTGTTTGAATTGATTGTTAGATTGTTTTTTTGTTTTTGTGGTTTGTTGAAATGTTGTCTTGTTTGATTTTGTGTGTTGTTGTGTTTTTTGATTTTTGTTTTGTTTGATTGTTTGTTGTTGTTTTGTGTTGTTGTTTTGTTTTTTGTTTTTGTTTTGTGTTGATGTTGTTTTTGTTTTGTTTTTTTGTGTGTTTTTGATTGTTTGTTTTTTTTGTTTTTGTGGTGTGTGTTTGTGTTTTGTGTGTGATTGATGATTTGTTGTTGTTGTGTGTGATTTTGTGTTTGTGTGTGATGTGGTTGTGTTGTTTGTTTGTTTTTTTTTGTGTGATGGTTGTTGTTGTGTTTTTGTGTTGTGTTTTTGTTTGAAGTGTTTTTTTGATTTTTTTTGTTGATTTTGTTTTGTCTTTTTGTGTGTGTGTTTTTTGTGTTTTTGTTGTTGTGGTGATTTGATGTGTTTGAAATGTGTGATGTGTTTTTGTGTTGTTGTTGTGATTGTTTTGTTGTTTGTGAATTGTTTTGCTTGATTTTTGTGTTTGTGTGTGTTTTTTGGATGTGTGTTGTTTGTTGTGTGTTTTTTTTGTGTTCGGTGTGTCTGTGTGTTGTATTTTGACTTGTGTTTTGTGTTGTGTTGTTGTGATTTGTGTTTGAATTTGTGTGAATTGTGTTGTTTTGTTTGTGGTGTGTGTTGTGTTTGTTTGTTTTGGGACTGGTTTGATGTTTGATAGTTTGATTTTTGTGTGTTTTTGTGTGTTGTGTGGTTGTTGTTGTTTGACTTTGTTCTTTGTGATTTTGTGTTTTTTTTGATGTGTTGTTTTGTTTGATTGTTGTGTTTGTGTGTTGTGATGATTGTTTGAATGTGTTTTGTGTTTGTGTTGTTTTGTAGTGTTTTGTGTGATTTTGTGTTGTTGTTTGATGATTTTGTTTTTTGTTGTGTTTTTTTGTTGTGTAATTGTTGAAATGATTGCTTTGATTTGTTGTGTGTGTTCTTTGTGTTGTGGTGTTGTGTTGTTTTGTTGTTTGTTTTGTTGTGTTCGATGTGTTGTTTGAGAATGATTTGTGTGTGTGTGATTGTTGTTGTTGTGATGTGTTGTTTTTTTTTGGTGTTTTGTTGTTGGATTGATTTGTGTTGTGTTGTGGTGTGTTTGTTTGTTTGTTTTGTTGGTTGTTTTGTGCTGTGGGTTTTGTTTGTTGATTTTTGTTTTGGGTTGTTTGTGTGTGTGTTGTTTTTTGTTGGTGTGTGATTGTTTTTGTGTTTGTTGTTTTTTGTGATTTTGTTTTTCTTGTGTTGTTTTGTTTGTGTTGTTTTGTGTGATTGTGTTGTTTGTTTTTGTTGTTGTGTTTGGTTGTTTTGTGGTGTGTGTGGATGTGTTTTGTTTTGTTGGTGGGTTGTGTGTGTTTTGTGTTGTTGTTGATTTTGTTTGTTGTGTGTTGTTGTTTTGATTTTTTGTGTGATTGTGTGATGTGTGTGTGTGTGTTTTTTTGTTGATGTTTTTGTGTTTGTTGTTTTTGTGTGTGATTGATTGGTGTTGTTTGGTTTGTGTTTGTTTGAATTGTGTTGTTTGAATGTGTTTTGTTGTTGATGTTGTTTTTTGTTGGTTTGTTGTTTTTTGTGTTTTTGTGTTTAGATGTGTTGTTGATTTTTGTTCCTGTGTGGATTTTTTGTTTTGTGTTTTGAATGAATGATTGATTGGAAAAAAAAAAAAAATTTTTGTGTTTTGGTGTTGTGTTGTTGTTTTGTTTGTGTTGATTGTTGTTGTGTGTTTGTTTTGATGTGTTTTTGTGTTGTTTTTTTGTTTTGTGTGTTGTGATTCTTTGTTTTGTGTTGTTGATTGTGTGTGTTGTTGTGTTGATTGTTTGTTTTTTTGTTTTGTTGTTTGATTTTGGGTGTGTTTTTATGTTTTGGTTGTTTTTTGTGTTTTGTTGGATGTGAATTGCGGTTTTGTTGTTTGTTTTTTGTTTTTTTTTGTGTGGTGTGTTGTTTTTTGTTTTTTGATTGTTTTTTTGTTGTTGTTGTTGTGTTTTTGTATGTTGTTTTGTTGTGTGTGGTTGTTGTTGTGTTTTGGTTTTTTGTGTTGTGTTTGTGTGTTTTGTGTTTGTGTTTGTTTTTTGTTTGTTGTTTTTGTCTGTGTTGATGTTATGTTGTTTGTTTTGTTTTTTGTGTTGTTGTTGTGTTGTTTGTGTGGTTTTTTTTTTTTGTTTTGTTGTTTTGTTTTTTTGGTGTTGTTTTGTTGTGTGAATGGTGAATGTTTGTGTGTTGTGTTCTGTTGATTGTGGTGTGTTGTGAAAAAAAAAATGTGTTGTTGTTTTGGATGTGTGTGTTTTGTTTTTTTGTTTTTTTGGTGTTTTTTGTGTTGGGTGTGTGTTTTGTTTGTGTTTGTGTTTTTTTTTTTGTTTTGTTTTTTTTGTGATGTGATTGTTGGTTTTGTTGATTGTGATGTTTTTTTTTTTGTGTTGTGCATTTGATTGTTTGATTTGTTTTGTGTTTTTTTTTTGATTTTTGTTTATTTGTTTGTTGTTTTGTGTTGTGTGAATGTGTTGTTGTTTTTGTTTGATTTTTTTTCTTGTGTTGTTGTTGGTTTATGTTTTTGTTGTGTGTTTGTGTGATTTTGTGTGTGTTGTGTTTGTTTTGTTGTTTTTTGTTGATGTTGTTGATGATGTTGTGATGTGTTTTGATGTTTTGTTTTTTGGGTGTGTTTGTTTTGTGATTGTTGTTTGTTTGTTGTGGTGTTGTTGTTGTTTTTTGGTGTGATGTTTGTGTTGTGATTGATGTTTGTTGTTTTGTTGTGTTTTGTTGTTGTTTGATTTGTTTTTTTGTTTGTGTTTGTTTTTTGTTTGTTGTATGTGATTTTTGTGTGAAGTTCTTTGTGTTGTTGTGTTTTGGCTGTGTGTTTTTGTTTTTGTTTGTGTTTGTTTTTGCTTTGTGTTGTGTGTTTTTTTTATTTGTGATGTTGTTGTTGTTTGTTTTTTGCTTTGTGTTTTGTGTTGTGTTTGTTTTTGTTTGTGGTGTGTGAATGTTGTTTGGTGTTGGTGTTGTTTTGATGTGTGATGTTTTGTTGTTTGTTTGTGTGTGTTGGATGTTTTTGTTGTATTGTTTTTGTGTTGTGTGTCTGTGGTTTGATGTGTTTGTTTGTGTTTTTGATGTTGGTGTTTTTGTTGTGTTTTGTTTTTTTTTGTGAATGATTTTGTTTTTTTTTGATTGTTTGGTTTGTTGTTGTGTGTGTGATTTTTGGATTGGTTTGTGTTTTGTTTGGGATGTTTGTTTTGTTTGTGTGTGTTGTGATTTTTCGTGTTGTGTTGTTTTGTTTTGTGTTTGTGTTGTTGTTTGAGTTGTTGTGTTTTTGTGATTTTGTGTTTGGTGGATTGTTGATTTGTGATGTTTTTTTTGGATTTTTTTGTGTTTGTTTTGTTGTGGATGTGATGTTGTTTTTTTGTTGTTGTCTGTTGTGTGATTTGATTGTGTGCTGTGATGTGTGTTTTGTTTTGTTTTGTTGTTGTTGTTTGTGTGTTTGTTTGTGTGTTTGTTTTGTTTTTTGTGATTGTGTTTGTGATGATGTTGTGTTGATTTTTGTGATGTTGGAACAAATTTTGGGGGTTGTGTTTGTGTGTATTGTTGTGATGTGGTTTGTGTTTTTTGTTGTTTTTTTTGTTGTTTGGGTGTTTTTGTGTTGTTTGTTTTGGGATTGTTATTGTTGTTGTTTGTTTTTGTTTGTTTGATGTTGGATTGTTGATGTGTTTTTGTGTTGTGTTTTGGATGTGTTGTTGTTTTGTGTTGGTGTTGTTGATTGATTTGTGTTGATTTTGATTTTGTGTTTTGTTGTGTTTGTTGTTGATGTTTTTGGTTTGTCTGTTGTTTTGTTGTTTTTGTTGTTTTGTGTTTGTGATGTTGTTTTGTTTTTTGTTTTGTTGTTGTTTGTTTTTTGTTTTGCTTGTGTGTTTTGTGTGTTGTTGTTTGTTTTGATTTTTTTGTTTTGATGATGTTGTTGTGTGTTTTGTTGTTGATGTGTGTTTGTTGTGTTGTGTTTTTGTTGTTTTTTTTTTTTTTTGTTTTTGTGTTGTGTGATTTGGTTTTGTGTTTGTTTTGAATGTGTTTTGTTTGGGTTGTTGGTTGTTGATTGATGTTGTGTTTGTTGTTTTGTGTGTTGTTTGTTTTTTGGATTTTTTGTGTGTTGTGTTTGTTTTTGTTGTGTTGTGTTGTTTTTGTTTTGATTTGTGTGTTTTTGGTTGTCGTTGTTTTTGATATTTTTTTTTTTGTCTCTGTGTTTGTTTGTTTTTTGTTTGGTTTTGTTTTTTTTTTGTTTGTTGTTGTTTGTGTGTGGTTTGTGTTGTTTGGTGTTTGTTGTTGTTGTGGGATGTTTGTGTTGTGGTTGATGTTGGTGATTTTTTTTTTTTTTTTTTTTTTGTTGTTTGTGGTTGATTTTGTTTGAATTGTTTGATTTGTGTTGTTTGTTTTGTTTTGTTGTGTGTTGTTTTTTTTGTTGTTTGATGTTTTGTTTGATGTGTTTTTTTTTTTCCTGTTGTGTGATGTTGTTGTTTGTTGTTTTGTTTTGTTTGTTTGGTTGTGTTGGGTGTTTGGATTTGTTTTTTGTGAAATTTTTGTTGTATGGTTTTTGATGGGACTTGTGTGTTTGTTTGTGTTTGTGTTGTGCTTGTTTAGTGTTGTGTGTTGTTTGATTTGTTTGTTGTTGTTTGTGTTTTTTGTGTTTGATTTTGTGGATTGTTGATTGTTTTTGTGTTTGTTTGTGTAGTTGGTTTTTTGTGATTGTGTTGAGATGTTGTGTTTTTTGTGATGTGTGTGTGTTGAATGGGTGTGTGTGAATTTTGTTGTTTGTGTTGAAATTTGATGTGTTGTGTTTGTTGTGTTTTTGTTGTGTTGATTTGTGTGTGTGTTTTTGTTTTGGTGAATTTTGTTTTTTTCTGTGTGTTTTTTGTGATTTGTTTGTTGTTTTGATTGTGATGTTTGTGTGTTGTTTTTTTGTGTTTTTTTTTGATTGTTGTTTGTTTGTTGTTTTGTTTTGTGTGTGTTTTGTTGTGTGTGTTGTGTGTGTTGTGTGTTGTGTTTGTTTGTGTTGTTTGTTGTTTGTGTTGTGGTTTGTTTTTTGTTTTTTTGTTTTTTGGATGTTGTGTGAATGTGTTGTTGTTGTTGTTTTTGGGTTGTGGTTTGTTTTTTTTTCTGTTTGTTGCTTTTGATTGTTGTGTTGTTTGTGTGATGTTTTTTGTTGTGATTGGCTTGTGATTTGTTTTGTGTTGGGTTTGATTTGTTGTTGTGTGTTTGTTTTTGTGTGATTGTGTTGTTGTGATTTGTTGTGTTTGGGTGTGTTTTTTTGTGTGTTTTTGTTTTTGAATTGTTGTAGGCTTGTTTGTTTTTGTGTGATTGTGTTTCGTGTTTGGTGTTTTTTTTGTTGATGTGTCGTGAATTGTTTGTTGTTGTGGTTTGTTTTTTGGTTGTTGTTTGTTGTGTGTTGTTTTTTTTGTTGGTTTTTTGTTTTTTTGTTGTTTGAGTTTTTGTTGTGTGTGTGTTTTGATTTGTTTGATTTGTGATTTTTGTGTGTGTTTTTGTTTTTGGGTTTTTTGTTTTCGGTTTTTGTTTTGATGTGCTTGTTTGTTGTGGGTTGTGTGTTTTTTTTTTTTGATGTCTGATTTGATTTTTGTTGTTGTTGATTGAAATTGATTTTTTGCGTTTGTTTTTGTGTGTGATGTTTTGTGTGTTTGACTTGTGGATTTTTGTTTTGTTGTGATTGGTGTGATGTGTGTGTTTTTGTGTTTGATGTTTTTGTTGGTCGTGAATGTTTTGTTGGTTTGTGTTTGTGATGTGTGTTTTTGTGTTGTTTTGATTGTTTTGAATGTGTGTTGTGTTGTTTTGTGTTTTTGTTTGATTTGTGGGTCGTGTCGGTGACAATGTTTGTTGTTGTTTTGATTTGAATGTTTTTTTGTTTGTTGTGTTGTTGTTTGTGTTTTGTTTTTTGTTTGTGTGGTTGTGTGTTTTGTTGTGTGTTTTTTTGTTGTGTTTTGAATTTGTTTGGTGTTTGTGTTTTTTGTTTTTTGTTGTTTTGTTTTTTTGTGTTGTGTTGTTTTTGTGTTTTGTTGGATTTGTGTTTGTTGTGTGATGTTTGATTTGTGTTGCTGATGTGTTTGTGTTTTTTGTGTGTTTTGTTGGTGTCTGTGTTGCCTGATTGTTGTGTTTTTTTTTTGTTTTGATGTGTTGATTGATTTGATGTTTGTTGGTTTTGTGTTTGTTGTTGTGTTTGTTTGGATTTGTTTGTTCTCTGTTGTGAAGTGTTTGGTGTTGATGTGTTTTTGTTTGTTTGTTTGTGTTTTTTTGTGTGTTTGATGTTGTTTTGTTTTTGTGTCTTTGTTTCTGTTTGTTCTCTTTTTGTGTGTTGTGATTGTGTTGTGTGTTGAATTGTTTGTGTGATGTTGTTTTTGTTTTGGATTTTTTGTTGTGTGTGATGTTTTTTTGTGTGTGATTTTTGTTTTTGTTTTTGCGCGGTGATTTGTTGTTGATTGTTTGTTGTTTGTTTGTGTGTTTTGTGATGTTGTGTGTTTTGTGTTTTGTTGTTTTGTTTTGTTTTTTGTTTTTGTTTGTTGTTGATTTTTGTGTGATGTTGTTTTGTTTGATGTTTTTTGTTGTTGATGTGTGTTGTTGTGTTTGTTTTGTTTTGCTTTGTGTTGTTTTGAATTTTTTTTGTGTTTTTGTTTGGTGTTTGTGTTGTTTTTTTGTTGTTTTGTTTTGTTTGATTTGTGTGGTTGATTGTGTATGTTTGAATGTGTTGTGAATGTTTTGTGTTTGTTTGTTGTGTGTGTTGTTGTGTTGTTTTTGTTGTTGATTTTTGATGTGTGTGTTGATTGTTTGAATGTGACTGGTGTGTGTTTTGTGTGTTGTTGTGGTTGTTTTTTTGTTTGTGGTTGGTTTTGTTGTGTTGTTTGTTTTGTGTTGTGATTTTTTTTTGATGATTGTTGAATGTGTGTTTTGTTGTTTGTTGGGTGTTGTTTGATGGTTGTTGTGGTTTCTTGTTTTGTGATGTTGTGTGAATTTGTGTTTTTTGTTTTGATTTTGGTTTGTTTTGTTTTGTGTTTTGAATTGTGTTGTGTTGTTTGAATGTGGTTTGATGTGTGATGGATCGCTTGATTGTTCCCCTTTTTGATTTGATGAAATGTTGATTTGTGTGTGTGTTTGGTGATGAATTTGTTTGTGCTTTGTGTGGTTGTTTGTTTTGATGGTTGTTTGCTTGTTGTTTGTTTTTGTTTTGTTTTGACTTGATGTGTTTTTTTGTTTTTTGTGTTTGGTGTTTGTTTTGATGTGTGATGAATGTTTGTGTTTTTGTTTTGGTTTGTGTGTTGTGTGTGTTGTGTTTTTTTTGGATGTTTTGTTGGTTGTTGTTGTGTTTTTGGTTGTGATTGTGTTGTGTGTGGTGTGTGTTGTTGTTTTTTTTGATGCTGTGTTGTGTGTTGCTGTGTTTTGTTTTGTTTGTCCGTGTTGGGGATTTGTTGCTTTGTTTTGATGTGTTGTTGTGTTTTTCTGCTTGTGTTGTGGTTTGTGTGTTGTGTGATTGTGTGTTGTGATTGTGTTTTTTTTGTTTGTGTTTTGTTTTGTGTTTGTGTGGGTGTGTGATTGATGTTGTTGTGTGTTGCTTTTTGATTGTTGTTTTTGTGATGTTTTTGTGCGGTGTGTTTTTGTTTGTTGTGTTTGTGGTGTGTTT
This sequence comes from Meda fulgida, assembly GCA_030578275.1. Classification (NCBI taxonomy): domain Eukaryota; kingdom Metazoa; phylum Chordata; class Actinopteri; order Cypriniformes; family Leuciscidae; genus Meda; species Meda fulgida. Next base: position 18,867,226 of record CM060616.1, read on the forward strand.
GTGTTTTGTTGTGTTTTGATTTGTTGTGTGTTTTGTTTTTGTTGTTTTTTGTGGTTTTTGTGGTTTTGTTTGATGTGGTGTGATTGTTGTGATGTGTTGTTTGTTTTGTGTGTTGTTTTTGTTTGTTGAATTTTTTTGTGTGATGATTGTTTGTTTGTTGTGTTTGGTGTTGTGTTTGTTTTTGTGTTGTGTTGTTTGATGTTTGTGGTAGTTTTGATTTGTTTGTTTGTTTTGTGTGGTTGTGTTTGTGTTTGTTGTTTGGATGGATGTGTTTTGTATTTGTGTTGTGTTTTGTTTTTTTTGTTTTTTTTTTGGTGTTGTGGTGCTGTGTGTGTTGTTGTGTTGGCCCCCTGTTTGATTTGTTTGTGTGTTTGTGTTGTTTTGATTTGTGTTGAAATTGTTTGTTTTTTTTGTTGCTTTTTGTGTGGTGTTGTGTTGTTTGTTGTTTTTTTTGTGTTGTTGTGTTGTCTGTGTTGATTGTGTTTTTTGTGGTGTTTGTATGGTTTTGTTTGTAGTGTTGTGTGTTGTGGTTTTTTTGTTTTTTGTTTGTGTGTGGTGATGTGATTTTGTTGAAATTTTGTTTTGTGTTTTTTTGTTTGTTGTTTTTGTTTGTATTGTGATGTTGTTTTGTTTTTTTGTTTGTCTTTTGTTGTGTTGATTTTGTTGTGTTTTGTGTGTGTGTTGTTGTTTGATGTGTGTTTTGATGTTTGTGTTGTGTGTTTGTTTTTTTTGTTTTTTTGTTGTTGAATGTTTTTTTTTTGTGGTTTTTGTGATGTTGTTGTTTTGTTGTTTTTGTTGTTTTGGATTTTTTGTTGATTTTTTGATTGTGTGGGGGGGGGGGGTTGTTTTTTTGCTGTGTGTTGATTGTGTTTTGATGAATGTTGGATGTTTGATTTGTGTGGTATGTGATTTGGGTTGTGTGTGTTGATGTGTTGTGATTGTTGTTTTTTTTTGTTGATTGATTTGTTTTTGTGTTGTGTTTTTGTTTTGATGGTGTGTGTTTTGTTTGTTTTGTCTTTTTTGTTTGGTGTGTTGTGTTGTTTGTTTTTGATGTTGTTGTGTTGTTGTGTTTGTGTTGTGATTTTGGTGTTTTTGTTGTGATGGTGGTGTGATTTTTTGTTGTGTTTTGTGTGATTTGTTGTTGTGTTTGTTTGTTTGTTTGATTTGTTGTGTTTGATTTGTTTTTTGATGTTTGATTGTGTGTGTTTTTTTTGTTGTGTGTGGGTGATGTTGGTTGTGAATGTGTTGTGTTTTGTGTTGATTTGTTGTTTGTTTGTGTTCTTGTGTGGTGTGTTGTTGTGTTGATGAATAGTTTTTTTGTTTTGTTGTTTTGTTGTGTTGATTGTTTTGTTTTTGTTTGTTTTGTTGTGTTGTTTTTTTGTTGTTTTGATTTGTGTTTTTGTTTTTGATTGTTGTGTTTTGTTGTTTTCTTTGTTTTTTTTGGAAAAATAAGGGGTGATGTTTTGTTTGTTTTGTTGTGTTCTTTTTTTTTGTTTGTGTTTTTGTTGTTGTTTGTGTTGTTTGTGTGTTTGTGTTTTGGTGAAATGTTGATTTTTTTTTTTTTGTTGTTTTGTTTTTGTGTGTGTTGTGATTTTGTTGTGTTTTTTGTGCTGTGTTGTGGGTGTTTGATGGATTTTGGGTGTTGTGTGGTGTGTTTTGTTGTTTTTTTTGTTTTGTTTTGTTTTTTTTTTGATTTTTTGTTTTTTTTGTTGGGATGTGTTGTGTTTTGTTTTGTTGATTGATTGTTTGTGTTTTGCTTGTTTGTGTTTTTTTTGCTTTGTGTGTGTTGTTGTGTTGTGTGTGATGTGTTTTTTTGGTTTGTTTTTGGTTTTTTTTGTTTTTGTTGTGTTGTTGGTGATTTTTTGATGTGTCTGTGTTGTTTGTGTGTTGTGTGTGTGTTGTTGTTTGTGAATTTTTGTTTTTGGTGATTCGTGGTGTTGTGGCTGTTGGTGTTTGTTTTTGGTTGTTTTGTTGTGTGTTCTTTGAATTTTTGTAATTTGTATTTGATGATTGATTGTTTGTGTTGAATGTTTTGTTTGTTTGTTTTTGTTTTTTGATTTTGATTTTGTGTATGTTGATTGTTGTTGTTTTGGATGTGTGTTTGTGATGAATGTTTTTTTGATTGTTGTGTGATGTTGTTTTTGTTGATGTGTTTTGTTTTAGTTTTTGTGGTTGTTGTTGTGATTTAGTTTGTTGAATTTTGTGTATGTGTGTGTGTGGTGTTTTTTGTTGTTTTGTGTTTTTGTTGTTGGTTGTGTGTTTGCATTTTTGTGTTGTTTGTTTATTGTTTGTTTTGTATTGGATTTGATTGTGTTGTTTGTTTGTTGTGTTGTGTTTTTGATGTTGGTTGGTTTGCGTTTTGTGTTGTTGTTTTTGTTTTTTTTTTTTGGGTGGTTGATTTTTTGTGTTTTGTGTGTGTTTGGATTTTTGTGTTTGTTTTGTGGTTCAGGAATTTGTGATGTTGTTTTTTGTGTTTTTGTGTTTTGGTTTGTTGTTTGATTTTTTGTTTTTGTGATGTTGTGTTGATTGTTTTTATTTTGTTTGTTTTGTTTTTGTTTGTTGTTTGTTGTGTTGACTGATTTGTTGTTGTTGTTGTGATTTGTTGTTTGTGTTTTGGTTGTGTTTGTGACTGTTTTGTTGTTTGTTGTTTGTTGTGTTTTTTGTTTGTGTTTGTGTTGTTTTTGTGTTGTTGGGTTTGTTTGTTTTGTGTGTGTTTGTGTTTTGTGTTTGTTTTTTGTGTGTTTGTTAGTTTGTTTTGTTTTTTGGTGTTTTTTTGATTTTTGTTTGTTTGAATTGATTTTTGTTGTTGTGTTGTGTTGTTGGTGTGTTGGTGTTGTGTTGTTTGATGATGTGTTGTGTTTTGTTTGTTGTCTTGGTTTGTGTTTGTTTTTGTTTTGTTTGTGTGTGATTTTGTGATGTGTTGTTGTTGTTTGTCTTGTGTTTTGGTTGTGATTGTTTTTGATTGTATTTGTTTGTTTGTTTTGTGTTTGTTTTTTGTTTGTGTTGTGTGTGTGATGTGTTTTGATTTGTTTGTTGTGGTTGATGTTTTTGTGATGTGATTGTTGTGTGTGTTTTGGTGTTTGTGTTTGGAATTTTTTGTGTGTGTTGTTGGATTGTTTTTGTGTGATGATGATTTGTTGTTGAAATGTTGTTTTGTTGTTTGTGTTTGTTGTGATTGGTGTGTGTTGTTTGTTGTGATGAATTGTGTGGTGGGTTTTTGTGGTTTTTTGTGATTATGTTTGTGAATTGAATTTTTTTGTGTGTGTTTTTGTTGTGTGTGTTTGTTTGGTGTTTTTGTGTGTTTTGTTGTTTTTTGTGTGTTGTGTGTTTGTGTTGTTGTTTTTGTATGTTTTGGTTTTTGTTTGTGTTGTGATTTTGATTGATTGATGCTGTTTTGTTGTGATTTTGTTTGTTTTGTGTTGTTTGTTTGATGATGTTTTGTGTGTGAATTTTGATTTTGTTGGTGTGAAGTTTGTGATGGATTTGTTGTGTTGTTTGTGAATGTTGTTGTGTGTGTCTGTTGTTGTGTGTTGTTTGTGTTTTGTTTTTTGTTGTGTGATTTGTTGTTTGTTTTTTTTGTTTGTGTTTTTTTGATTGTGGATTGTGTGTTGTTTTTGTGTTTTTTGTTGATTTTGTTGTTTTTTTGGGTGTTGTTTGTTTTTTTGTTGTGTTGTGTGTTGATGTTTGTGTTGTGTTGTTTTTTTTGTGTTGTGTTGTGTGTTTTTTGTGTTGCTTGTTTTGGTTGTGTTGTGTGTGTGTGAAAAAAAAAAATTGATTGTTGTGTTGTGTGTGTTGTTGTGGTGAATTTTTGTTTTTTGTTTGTTTGTTGTGTTGTTTTTGTGTTTGGTTGTTGATGATGTTTGACTTTTTTTTTGTGATTTGTGGTGATTTGTTTTGTTGATGATTTTTTGTTTGTGTGTTTTTGTGGTGTTGTTTTGTTGTTTTGTTGGTGGATTTTGTTTTGGTGTGATTGTGTTTTTGTTTTTGTTTGTTTTTTTTGGTTGTGATTTTGATTGATTGTTTTTTGTTTCGTGTGTGTGTGTGTTGTTTTTTTGTTTTTGTTGATTTTTTGTGTGTTGTGTTGCTTTGTGTTTTGTATGTTGTTGTTTTTTTTTTGATTGGATTGTTTGTTGTTTGTTTTTGTTGTTTTTGTTGGATGTTTTTGTGATTTGATGGGTTTTGTTTTGTTTTGAGTGTTGTTGTGTTGTTGAAGTGATCTGTGTTGTTGTTTTGGGTGTTTTGTGAGTTTTGTTGTGTTGTGTGCATTGTTGTGTTGTTTTGAAATTTGTTTGTGTTTTTGAAATCGTGTGTTGTGAAATTTGTTTTGTGTGTGTTTGTGATTTTTGTGTTGTGGTTGTTGTTGTTTGTTGTGTTGGATGTGTGTGTTGTGTTTGTTTGGTGTTTGTGTTGCTTTTGTTTTTGGTTTTGTTTTGTTGAGTTTGTGTATTTTGTTTGTGTGTGTGTGGTTGTTGTGTTTGTTGTGTTGTTTTTGGTGGTTGTTTATTGTTTTTTTTTTTTTTCTTTTTTTGCTTGTTATTTGTGTGGTGTGTGTGTTGTGTGTGTTGTGTTTTTGATGGTTGTGTTTTTGTTTTCGGTGGTTTTTTTGTGTTGTGTGTTGCTTTGTTTTTTTTGTTTTGTTTTGTGTGTTGTTGTTGTTGTGTTGTTGTGTGTTTTGGTTTGATTGTTTTTGTGTTTTTTTTTTGTTTTTTGTGTTGTTTTTTTGTGTTTTGGTTGTGTGTTGTTGATTGTGTGTTTGTTTGTGTTTTTGTGTTGTATTTTGTTTTTTGTGTGTTGATTTTTGTGTTGTGTTGATGTTGTTTGTGTTTTTTTGTTTTGTTTTTTTTTGTTGTTTTTGTGTTTTTTTTTTGTTTTTTGGTGTTTGTTGTGATGTGTGTTTGTTTTTTGATTGTTTTTGTTTTGTTTGGTTGTGTTTGTTGTTGTGTTGAATTTTTGATTTTTTTTTGTTTTGATGTTTGGCTTTTTTTGATGATTTGGGTTCTTGTGTGTTTCTGATGTGTTGTGATGTTTTTTTTGTTGTGTTTGCTTGTGTGTTGTTGTTAGGATTGTGTGATTGTTTTTGGATTTGTTTTTTTGTGTGTGTTTTTTTGTTTTTGTGTTGTTTTTTGTTTTTGTGTGGTTTTTGGTTTTGTTGATTTTTGTTTTTTTTTTGTTGTTGTTGTGCTTTGTTTGTTGTTTTGTGTTTTGTGTTGGTTTTTGCTTGTTGTTGTTGATTTGATGTTTTTGTTTTTCCGCGCCTCTGAGCTGTGTGTGAAATTGATATATGTGTGTGTTTTTGTGTGGTTGTTGGTGTTGTTGGGTTGTTTTGTTTTTTTTTGTGTTTGTGTTGTTTGTTTTTGATTTTGTTGTTGATTTCTGTGTTTTTTGTGTTTGTGTTGTTTGTTTTGTTGTTGTGTTTTGTTTGTGTTTGTGTTTTTTGTGTTGATTTTTGATTGTGTTGTTGTTTCGTGTGTGTGTTTTGTTTTTTGTTTTTTGTTTTTGATTGGTGTTGTGTTTGTGTGTTTTTGTTGTGTTGTGATTTTGTGTTCTTGTTTGTTTTGATTTTTGTGATTCTGTTGGTGTGTGATGTTTTGTGATGTGTTTTGTGTTTTGTTTTTTTGTTGTTGTGATTTTTGTGTTTTGTTGTGTGGAATGTTTTTGTTTTGTGTGTTGTTTTGGATTTGTGGTGTGTTGTTGGATTTTTTGTTTTTTGGTTTGTTGGTTTTTGTGTTTGTGTTTTTTGTGTTTTGTTGTTTGTTTTTTTTGATGTTTTGATGTGTCTGTTGATGATTGATTGTGTGTTTTGTGTTTGTTGTGTGTGTTTTTTGTTTGTTTTTTGTTTTTGTTTTTGTGATTGTTGTTGGGTTTTTGTGTGTTGTTTGTTGTGTGTGTTTGTTTTGATTTGGTTTTTTGTTGTGTTTTGATTTTTTTGTTGTTGTTGAATGTGAATGGTTGTTTTGTGTTTTGTTTTGTGTGTTTGTTTTGAATGATGTGTTGTGTTTTTGTGTTTTTGTTTTTTGTTTGTTGTTTTTTTTTGTGATGTTTTGATTTGTGAGTTTGTGTTTTGTTTTTGTTTTGTGTGTCTGATTGATTGCTTTGTTTTTTTTGTTTGTTTTTTGTCTTGTCTGATGTGTTGATGTTGACTTTTGTTTTGTGTTGTTGTGTGTGTTTGTTTTGTTTTGTGAATTGATTTGTGTTTGTTTTTTGTGTGTGTGTTGGTGTTTGTTGTTGTTTTGTTGTGTGTTTTTGTTGTGATTGGTTGATTTAGTTTTTGTTTGTTGTTTTTGGAATGATTTGTGTGTGTGTTGTGTTTTTTTGTTGTTTTTTTGTGTTTTTGATTTCTGTCGTGTTTTGTTTGATGTTGTTGTTGTTGTTTTGTTGTGTGTTGTGGATTTTTTTTGATGTGTGTGTTTGTTGATGTTTTGATGTGTGGATGGTTGTTTGATTTGTGTTGTTGTGTTGTTGGATTTGTGTGATTGATGATTTGTGTGTGTGTTGAATGTTTGTTTTTGTTGTGTTTTTTGTGATTTTGTCCTGTGTTTGAATTTTGGTTTTGTTGTGATGTGTTTGTTGATTTGTTTTGTGTTTGTGTGTTTGTATGTTTTTGTGTTTTGTGTTGTTTGTTTGTTTGTTTTTTGATTTTTTTTGTGGGATTGTTTTTGTGTTGTGTTGTTGTTTGATGTTTGTTTTGGTGTGTGTTTTTGTTGTGTGTGTTTTTTTGTTGTGTGGTTGTTTTGTGTGTGTGTTTTTGTGTTGTAGTTTGTTTTTTGTTTTTTGTGTTTTTTGTATTTGTTTGTGATTGTTGTTTTTGTTGTTTGTTTTGTGTTTTGAAAAAAAAATGTGTTGTTTGTTTTGTTTTTGTTGATGTGGTTGTTTTTGTGTTTTTTGCTTTCTTTTTTTTTGTTGTGTTTGATTGTGCTGTTTTTGTCGATGTGTGTTTTTTGTGATTGATGTGTGTTGTTTTGTTTGTGTTTTGTTTGTGTTGTGTGATTGTTGTTTGTTGTGTTGATTTTGTATTTTGATTGTGTTGTTGTGTTTTGTCGTGTGTGACTTGTTGTGTTGTTGTGTTTGTCTTTGTTTTGTTTGGTGTTTTTTTTTGATTTTTGTGTTGTGTGTTTGTGTTTGTTGTGTTTGTTTTTTGTTTGTGGTTGTGTTGTGTTGTGTGATGTTTTTTCTTTTTGTGTTGTTTGTGTTTTTGTTTTGATGAATTTTTTGTGTGTGATTTGTTGTGTTTTGTGTGGTTGTTGTGTGTTTTGTTGATGTTTTTGTGAATGTTGTGTTTGTGGTGATTGTGTGTGTTTGTTTTGATGAATTTGTGTTTTTTGTTTTGTGTGTTTTTTGTGTTTTGTGTTTTTGATTGTTTTTGTTTGTTTGTTTTTTGTTTTTGCTCTGATTTTTGTTGTGATGGTGTTTTGTTTTTGTTTTTGTGATGTGTTTGTTTTGATTGGTGATGGTTCTTGTTTTTGTGGTTGTTTAGTTTGTGTGTGATGTTTTTGTTTTGTTGATTGTGTGTGTGTTTTGTGTGATGTTTTTGTTTGTTGTGTGTGTTTGATTTGTGTTGTGTGTTTGTGTGTGTGTGTTTTGTGAATTTGTTGTGTTGTGTGTGTGTGTTTGATTGTTGTGTTGTTTGTTGTGTTTGTTTCTGTGTTTTGAATTGTGTGTTTTTTTGTGGTGTTTGTGTTTGTGTTTTTGTTTTGGTGTCGGATGTTTGTTTGTTTGTGTGTGTGGGTGTTTTTTGTTTTTTTTTTGGTGTTGTTTTGTGAATGTGTGATGTGTTTTGTTTTGTGTGTTTTTTGTTGATTTGTGTTGTTGTGAATGTTTTTGTTTTTTGTGTTTGTGTTGACTGATGTGTTTTTGTTTGTTGTTTGTTTTTTGTGTTTTTTGATTTTGTGTTTTTTTTTGAATGTTGTGTGTTTTTGTGTGTGTTGATTTGTTTGTTGATTGTGTGTGTTGTGTGTTGGAAATTTTTTTGATTTCTGTTTGATTTTTGGTTGTGTTTGTTGTTTCTGTTGTGTGTGTCTGTTTTGTTTGTGATTTGGATTTTTTGTGTGTGTTTTGTGTTTTGTTGATTTTTTTTTTTGGTTTTGTGAATGTTTGTTGTTTTGTTTGATGTGTTGTTTTTTTGTGTGTTGTTTGTTGGATTTTCGATTTGATTTTTTTGTGTTTGTGTGTTGATTTTTTGTTTGTGTGGTTTGGTTGATTGTTTTTTTTTTTTTTGTGATTGTGAATTTTTTGTTTTTTGTTTTTTGTGTTTTTTTTTTTTGATGGTGGTTGGTTTTGTGTGTTTGTTTGTTTTGTGATGTTGTGTTTTGTTGTTCTGTGTTGTTTGTGTTCGTTTTGTTTTTGTTTTGTGTGTTTTTGGGTGTTTTGTGTGTGTGGTGTTGGTTTGTGTGTTGATGTTTTTTGTGTTGTTTGGTGTGTGTTTGTTTTGTGATTGATTTTTTGTGTTTGTGATTGGGATGTTTTTGTTTTTTGTTGTTTTGTTTTTGTGGATGGTTTGTGTGTTTTGTTGTTTTTTTTGTTTTGTGTTTGTGCCCCTTTTTTTTTTTTTGTTGTTGATTGTTGTTTTTTTGTTGTGTTTTGTGTGTTTGTGTGATGGTGTGTTGGTTTGTGGTTGCTTTTTGATTTTTGTTTGTTTTTGTGTGGTGTTGTTTTGTGTGTGTGTTTTGTGTGTTTGATTGTTGTTGTGATTGATTGTGGTGTTGTTTGTTTTTTTTTTGTTTTGTTTGGTTGTGACTGTTTTGTGTGTGTGGTTTTGTGATGTTTTTTTTGATGATTTTTGGGGTTTGTTGGTTGTTGTTTTTGTTGTGTTGTTAGTGTGTTGTGTGTTTGGTGTGTTTTTGTTGTGTGTTTGTTGTTGTTGTTTTGTGATGTTGATTTTTTTGTTTGTTTTGTTGTTTGGTTTGATTGTGTTGTTGTTTTTTGTTGGTGTGGTTTTTGTGGGTTGTGATTTTTTGTGTTTGGGATGTTTGTGTGTTTTGGTGTGTGTTTGTGTTTGAATTTGTTGTTTGAATGTTGTTGTTGTGATTGTTGTGTTTTTTGTTGTTGTTTTGGATGTGCTTGTTGATGTGATTGTTGTGTTTGTTGTTTGTGTGTTTTTTTTGTTTGTGTTTTGATTGAATTGTTGATTGTTGCTTTGAATTTTGTGTGTTTGGTTTTGTTGTTTTTTTGATGTTTTTGTTGGTGTTTTGTTTGTGTTTTGTTTTTTTGATTTGTTGTGTTTTGTGTTGTTGGTTTTGTTTTTGATGTTGTTGTTTGTTGTGTGATTTGTTTTTTGTGTTTTTTGTTTTGTTAATTTGATGTTTGATGTGTGTTGTGTGTGTTTGTTTTTTTGTGTGATATGTTTTGTTTGTTTGTGGTGATTGTTTTGTGATTGTGTGATTGTTTTGTTTGTTGTTTGGTGTTTTTTGTTTTGTTGTTGTTGTTGGTGTTGATGACTTGTTGTGTTTGTTTGATTTTGTTTGTTTGTGTGATTTGTGTGTGATTTTGTTTGTGTGTGAATTGTTGTTGGTTGAATTGTTTTTTGAATGTGTTGTTGTTTTTTTTGTGATGTTGTGATTTTTTTTTGTGTTTTGTGTGTTTTTTTGTGTTGTTTGGTTTGTTGTGTTGTTTTTTTTTGTTTTTGTGTTTTTGAGTGGTGTGTTTTTTGTTGTTTGTGTGTTGTGGTGACTGTGATGATTGTGTGTGTTTGTGTGTTGTTTTTGTTGTTTGATGATTTTGTTTGTTTTTGTTGTGTTTTTGTGTGGATTTTTTGTTTTGTGATTTGTTTTGTTTTGTTTGTTTTTGTTGTGTGTTGGTGAATTTTTTTTGTGCTGTTTGATTCTGTGTTTTTGTTTGTTGTGTTTTTTTTTTTGTCTTGTTGTGTGTTTTTTTTGTGTGTGTGTGTGGTGATTGTTGTTTGTTGTTGTTGTGTTTTGTTGTGTTTGTGTTATTGTTTTGATTTTTGTTTGTGTGTGTGATTTTTTGCTTTTGTTTTGTGATCTTGATTTGTTTGTTTTGTTTGTTGGTTGAATGTGTGTGGTTTTTTTGTGTTGTGATTTTGTTGTCTTTGTGTGATCTGTTGTGTTGAGTTTTGTGTTGTTTTTTGTGTGTTGTGTTTGGATTTTTGCTGATCTTTGTTTGTGATGTTTTTTTGTGTTGTGGATGTTTTGTTTTGTTTGTTGTTTGTGTGTGATTGTTTTTTGTTTTGTTGTTTTTGTTCGTGATTTTGTGTTGTTGTTTGTGATTTGTGTGTTTGAATTGGTGGTGATTTTTGACTGTTTGTTGTTTTTGTTTGTGGTGTTTTTGTTTGTTTTTTGATTTTGTTGTGTGTGTTTTGAGGATGTTTGTGATGTTTTGTTGTTGTTGTTGTGTTGTGTTTTTGTTTTGGTTCGTTTGATTGGTCTTTTGTTTTTTTCTTTTTTGTGTTTTGTGATTGTTGTGTTGTTTTTGTGTGTTGGTGTGTTGTGTTTTGTGTTGTGATGTTGTTGTGTATTGTGATGTGGTTTGATTTTTGTGGGATGTTGTTTGTGTGTGCTTTTGTTTGAATTTGTGAGTGTTTTTTTTGTGTTTTTGGCTGTATTTTTTTTTTTTGATTTTGTTTTTTGTTTGATTGTTGCTGTTTGTTTGTGTTGTGTGGTGAATGTGTGTGTTTGTTGTTGTGTTTTTGGATGTTTGATTTGTGTGTTGTGTGTGTGCTGTTGTTTTGTTTTGAATGTGTTTTTTTGGATTTGTTTGTTTTTGTTTGTGTGTTTTTTTTGTGTTTTTTGTTGTGTGATTTGTTGATGATTTTGTGTTGTGTGGTTTGTTTGATGTGTTTTTTTGAATTTGTTTGATTGCTGATGTGTTTGTTGTGTGTGAATTGTGTTTGATGATGTGTGATTGATTGGTGATTGGTGTTTTTTTTGAATGTTGATTTGTGTTGTTGTTGGTGAATTTTTGTTGATGTGTTTTTTGTTTTGTTTTTGTGTTTTGTGTTGTGTGTTTGCGTTTTGTGTGTTGTGAAACTGATTGTGTGTTCATTTTTGATGTTGTTTGTTTTTTTTTTGTGTGGTGTGTGTTTTTTTTGTTTGTGTGGTGTGTTTTGTTGTGTTGTGTTGTGTTTTGTGTGTTTTTGTTTTGTGTTTTGTGTTTTTGTTTTATTGTGTTGATTGTTTGTTGTTTGTGTGATTTGTGTGTCGTGAATGTGAATTGTTTGTGAATGAATTTGATGGTTGTTGTTGTGTGTTGTGTGGATGTGTTGTTGATTGTGATGTGATGTGTTGTTTGTTTTTTGTTTTTGTTGTGTGTTGTGTGTTGTTTGTTGATTGTGTTGTTGTTGTGTGTTGTTTGATGTTTTTGCTTTTTTGTGTGTGTGTGTGTTGTGTTTTGTGAAGTGTGTGTTGTATTTGGTTTCGTTGTTTTTTGAATTTTTTGATTTTTGTTTTGTTTGTGTGATTGATAGTTGTGATGTGTTTGTTTTGTGTGATTTTGTTTTTTGTGTTGTCTTTTGCTTTGATTGTGTGATTGTGATGTGATTGTTGTTGTTGTGTTGATGTGATTATTTTGTGTTGTTTGTGTTTGGTTTGTTTGTTGTTGTGTTGTTGTTCTGTTGTGATGATTGTGTTTTGATGTTGTTGTGTGATGGTGTGTGATTGTTGGTTTTTTTTTTGTTTGTGTGTTTTGATTGTGTGAATTTTTTTGTTTGTGTTGTGTTGTTTGTTGAATTTGTTTGTGTGTGGTTGATTGGTTTTGTGTTTTTGTGTTGTCCTTGTTTTTTGTGTGTTTTGTTGTTGTGTGATGTTTTGTTTTTGGCATTTTTTGTGTTTTGTTTTGTTTTTTTGTGGCTGTTCTTTTTTGTGTGTTTGAAAGTTTGTGTGTGTTTTGTTTGTTTTGATTGTGTGTGTTGTTGTTTGTGTGGGTGTTTTTTGTCTGTTGTTTTTTTGTGTTTGTTGTTGTGTTCTGTTTTGTTTGTTTGTGTGTGTGTGTTTGTTGTTGTTTTTGATGATGTGTTTTTTGATTTGTTTTCGAATGTTGTGTTTGTTGATTGTTTGTTGATGTGTGAGTGTTGTCGTGTTTATTGTTTGTGTTGATTGTGTTGTTAGTTGTTGTTGTGTTTGTCTTTTTTGTTGTTGTTGTTTTTGTTTTTGTGTTGGTGTGTGTTATGTTTTTTTGTTTGTTGTGTTGTTGATGTTTTTGTTTTTGTTTGGTTTTTTTTGTGTGTTTGTTTGATGATGATTGGTTTTAGTTGTGTGTTTTGTGTGTGTTGTTTTGTGTGTGTTTTGGATTGTGATTTTGTGTTGTGTGTTGTTGTTGTTTGTGTTGTGTGTGTTGAATTTGTTTTGATTGTTGTTTTTGTTGATTTTGTTGTTGTTTGTTGTTGTTTTTTGTTTTTTGTTGTTGAATTTTGTTTGGTTTGTTTTGTTTTGTTTTGTTGTAGGTTGTGTTGGTTTGTTGATGATGTTGTTTTGTTGTTTGTTTTGTGAATGGTGTTGTGTGTTGTTGTTTGTTGTTGTGTTTTGGTTTGGTGATGGTGTTTTTTTGTGTGTGTGTTTGATTGTATGTTGTTTGTGGTGTGGATTTGTTTTTGTTTTTTGTGGTGTTTGTTTGTGTGTGAATTGTTTTTTTTTTGTTGGATTGTTGTTGTTGTTTGTTTGTTTTTGTTTTTTTTTGATTGTTGTGTTGTGAATTGACTGTTTGGATTGATGTTGTTGGTGTGGTGGTTTTTGTTGTTTGATGATTGATGATTTTGTTGTTTTGTTGATGTGTGTGTGTTTTGTTTTTTTTTTTGTGATTGTGTTTGTTTTTTGAGATTTTTGTTGTGTTGTTGTGTTTTTGGTGATTGTGTTTTTGTTGTTGTTGTGTTTTTGTGTTTGTGAATTGTGTTGTTTTTTGTGTGATTGTTTTTTGATGTTTGTGTTGTTGTTTTGTTGTAGTGTTTGTTTGTTTTGTGTTTTTTGTGATTTGTTGTGTGTGTGTTGTGTGGTTGTTGTTTGTTGTGTTTTGGTTTGATTTGTTTGTTTTTGTTGTTTTGTTTTGTGTGTTTGTTTTTTGTGAAACTGTGTGTTGTGTGTGTTTTGTTGTTGTTGTTGATGTTGTTTGTTGATTTGGTTTTGTGGTTGTGTTTTTGTGTGTTTGTTGTGTGTTTGTTTGAGTGTTGTGGATGTTTTGTGATATTGTTTTTTTTGCATGTTTTTTTTATTTTTTTGTTTTTTTTTGGTTTTTGAATTGTGTGTTTTGTTTGTGTTGTTGATTGTTGCTTGTTTTTTGTGTGTTCTTGTTGTTTTTTTTTTGTTGTTGGGTTGTTCTTTTTTTTTTTTTGTTTTTTTTTTTTTTGATTGTTTTTTTTTGGTATTTTTTTGTTTTTTGTTTTTTCTCTGTTTTTGTTTGTTTTGCTTTGTTGTTGTTGGTTGTTTTTTTTTTTTTTTTTGTTTTTTTTTTGTTTTTTGTTTTTTGTTTTTTTTTTTTTTTTGTTTTTTTTTGAATTTTTTTTTTGTGTTGTTGTGGAATGTTTTTTATTTTGTTGTTTTTTTTTTGTTTGTGATTTGTTTTTTTGGATTTTTTTTTGTTTTTTTTTTTTTTTTTGAATGTGTTGTGGTTTGTTTTTGTTTTTGTTTTTTTTTTTTTTTGTTCTTTGTTTTGATTTTTTTTTTTTTTGTTTTGTTTATGATTTTTTGGGGGGTTTTTTTTGTTGTTGTTTTTTGTTTTGGTTTTGTTGTTTTTTTTTTTTTGTTTTGTGAATTTTTTTTGTTTTGTTTTTTTCTTTTTTTTTTGTTTGAATTGGTTGTTTTTTTTTTTTTGTTTTGTGTGTTGTGTTTTTTTTGTTTTTTGTTGAATTTTTTTTTTCTTTTTTGGTTTTTTTTTTTTTTTTTGGATTTTTTTTTTTTGTGTTTTTTGTGTTTTGTTTGTTTTTTTGTTTTGTTTTTTTTTTGTTTTTTTTGTTTTTTGTTTTTTTGTTTTTTTTTTGAATAAAAAAAAAGGTTTTTTTTGTTGTTTTTTTTTGTTTGTTTTTTTTGTTGTTTGTTGTTTGTTGATTTTTTTGGTGGTTTTTTTTTGTGAAATGTGTGTGGTTGTTTTTTTTTTGTTTTTTTTGGTTGTGTTTTGTTTGTTTGTTATGTTTGTTTTTGTGTGATATGATGTGCTTGATTTTTTGCTTTGGTTTTGTGGTGTTTTGTTTTGTTTTGTGTTGTGATTTTGTTTTGAATGTGTTGTGATGTGATTTTTTTGTTTTTGTTTTGTGACTTGTTGTTTGATGTTTTGTTGTTGGGTGTGATTGTGTGTGTTTGTTGTGGTGTTGTTTTTGTTTGTATTTGTGAATGTTGATTTGGTTGTTGTTTTGTTGTGATGTGCTTTTGTTGTTGTTGTGTTGTGTTGTGTGTTTTGTTTGTGTTTGTGTGTTGTTTTGTGTTTGTTGTGTTGAAATGTTTGTGTTTGTGTTGTTGAATGTTTGTTTGTTTTGTGGTTTTTGTTTGTTTGATTTGTTGTTGGTTTGTGTTGAATTGTGTGTGTTTTTGTTGTGATTTGTTTGATTGTTTTTGATGCTGTTTTGTTGTTTGTTGAATTTTTGGTGTTGTGTTTTGTTTTTGTTGTGTGTGTGTTTTTTTGTTGTTGTGTGTTTGTGTTTGCATATTGTGATGATGTTGGTGTTGTGTTGTTTTTTTTGTTTTTTGTGTGGTTGATTTGTTGTGTTGCTGTGTGTTTGTTTGAATTTGTTGAATGTGTTGTTGTTGGTTTGTTTTGTGTGTTTTTGTTTTTTTTGTGTTGTGTGTTTGTTGTTTTTTTGTTGTTGTGTTTGTGTTTGTTTGATTGTGTGTTTTTGTGTGATTTTTGTTTTTTTGTTTGTGTGTTTTGTTGTTGTGTGATGATTTGTTGTGTGATGTTGTGTTTGTGTTTGTGTTTTTGTGTGACTTTTTGTTGTGTGTTGTGTGTGTGTGTGTTTGTTGTTTGTGTGTTGTTTTTTTTTTGTTGTTTTTTGATGTTTTGATGATTCTGTTTGTGAGGTGTGGTTTGATGTTGCATGTTTGTTTTGTTTTTCTGTTGTTTCTTTGTTGATTTTGATGGGATGTTTGTGGTGTGTTGTTTGTGAATGTTTGTGTGGAAATGGTTTGTGTTGTGTGTTTTTGAATTGTGTTGTTGTTTTGATGTTTTTGTTTGATGTGTTTGTGTGTGATGTTGTTTGTGTGATGTTTATTTGATGTTTGTGATTGATGTGTTTTTATGGTGGTGTGTGTTTGTTTGTTGTGTGTTTGTGTGTGTTTGTTGTTTTTTGGTTTGATTGTTGTTTGTGTTTTTTGGTTGTTGGTTTTGTTTGTGTTGTGTTTGTGTGTGATGTTGTGTGTGTTTGTTTGTGTTTTGATGTAGTTTGGTGTGTTGTGTTTGTGTTGTTGATTGTGTTTTTGAATTTGTTGTGTTGTTTGTTGTGTTGTGTGTGTTTTTTTGTGCTTTTTGATGTTGATGTTGTTTTTTTTTGTGGATTTTTTGGCTTGTGTTTGTTTGTGATGTGTTGTTTGTGTGTGTTGTGTTGTGTGTGTGGATTTTGTTGTGTTGTGTTTGTTTGTTGATTTTTGTGATGATGTTTTGTTGTGTTTTGTTTGTGTGTTGATTGTTTGTGTTTTTGTGTGATGTTTTGTTTGTTGATTGGTTTTGTTGTGTGTTGTGTTTTGTTGTTTTTGATTGTGTGTGTTTGTTGTTGTGTTGATTTAGGGATTGTGTGTTGTTTGATTTTTTTTTGTGTGATTTTTTTTGATTGTTTTTGTTGGTTGTGTGTGTTTTGTTTGTGTTGTGTGTTTGTTGTTGTTTTTTTTTTGTTGTTTTTTGATTGTGTGTTTGTTGTGTGTGATGTTTTGTGTATTTGTTTTGTTTGAATGAATGTTGTTTTTTGTGTGTGTGTTTTGTGTGTTTGTGTTGTGTTTTTTTTTGAATTTTTTGTTGTGTCGTTTTTTGTTGTGTTTGTGTGTGAATTTTTGGTTTTTTTGTGTGTTTTGTTGTTTGTTGTTGAATGTTTTTTTGTGATTGTGTTTTTGTTGTTGATTGGTTTGTGAAACTTTTTGTTTGTGTGTTGTGTTTCGTGCGTTTTGATGTGTGTGTTTTGTTTTTTTTTGTGGTTGTGTTTTGTGTGTTGTGTGGGATTTTTTTGTTGGTGTTTTTTTTGTTGATTGTCATTTTGTTTGTTTTTGATTGTTTGTTTTGTTTGTGTGTTTTTGTGTGTTTGTTTTTTTTTGTTGTGGGTTTGTTTTTTTTTTGTGTGTGTTTTTGGGTTTTTTTTGTGTGTTGTTTCTTGTTGAATTGTGTTTGTTGTTGTGTTGATGTGATTTTTTTTTTTGTGAATGGCTGTGTGTGTTGTGTTGTGTTGTTTTTTGGCTTTTGTGTTGTTTGATGTGTTTGTGTCTTGTGTTGTTGTTTGTTGTGTGTGATTGTGTGTTGTTTTTGTGTTGTTTGTTGTTTTTTTTGTTTTGTTGTTGGTTGTGTGTTTGACTGCTTTGTGTTTTTTTGTTGTGTTTTTGTTTGATTGTGTGTGTGATTGATTTGTGTGTGTGTTTTTTGAATTGTGTGTGTGTGATGCTTGTTTTGAAATTTTTTTTTTGGTAGCACCTTGTTTTGTGTTGTGTTTTTTGTGTGTGTTGTGTTGTGATGTTGGTTTGTTGTTTTGTTGTTGGATGTTTGTTGATTTGTGTGTGTGTTTTTGTTTGTTGTGAATTTTTGATTTGGTTGTGATTTGATGTGTTTTTGTTTTTTTTTTTGTGTGTGTTTGTGGTTTTTGTGTTGTTTTTTTTGTGTGTGTGTTCTTTTTTGTGTTTGGGTTTGTTGATTTTTTTTGTTGTTTTTGTGTTGATGTTTTGCTTGATTGTTTTTGTTTGTTTGTTTGTGTTTTTTGTGGTTGTTGTTGTGTGTTTGTGTGTTTGTGTTTGTGTTTTTTGTTGAATTTTTTTTGTTGTTTTTGTGTTTTGTTGATGTGTTTTTTGTTTGTTTTTTGTTTTTGTTTGTGTGTTTTTGATGTTGTGATTTTTTTGTGTGTTTTTCGTTTCTTTTTTTGTGTTCTGGTTGTTGTGTTTGTTTTGTGTGTTTGTTTCTTGTTTGTTTGTTTGTGCTGTGAATGAAATTTGTTGTTTTGTGTTGTGTGTTGATTTGGTTCTGTTGTGTTTTTTGATGATTTTTTGTTGTTGGTGAATGTTTTTGTGATTGGTTTGTGGATTTGTTTTGTTTTGTTGTTGATGGAATCTCTTTTTGTTTGTTGTTTGTTTGTGGTGTTTGTTTGTGATTGTGTGTTTGATTGATGGTGGTGTTTTGGTTGTGTTTGTTGTTTTTGTGATTTTGTTTGTTGTGTGTTGTGTTTTGTGTTTTCTTTGTTTTGTGATTGATTTTGTGATGTGTTTTGTTTTGATTTGTGTTTTGTGTGTTGTTTTTTTGTGTTGTTTTGTGTTGTGTTGTTCTTTGTGTTGTTTTTGTTGTGTGTTGAGTGTGTTGTTTGTGTTTCGTTTTTGTTTGTTTTGTGTGATGTTTTTGTGTGTGATGTTTTTTTGTGTTTTGATTGGTTTGGTTGTGTTGTTTGCTTGTGATTTGATTGTTGATTTAGTGTTTTGTTGTGTTGTGTTGTGTTTTTGTTTGTGGTGGTTGAGTTGTTTGGTGTTTGTTGTTTGGTTTGTTGTGATTTGTTGTGATTGTGATGTTGTTGTTTTTGATGGTTTTTTTTTGTTGTTGTGTTTGTTTTGTCTTGTGATGGTTTTGTTGTTGATTTTTGTCGCCCACCCCCCCCCCTATTGTTTGTTGGTTTGTGTTTTGTTTGTGTTGTTCTTTTGTTGTGTTGTTTTGTGTGTGTTGTTGTTTGATGTGTGTTTTTGATTTTTGTGTTTTGTGTGATTTTTTTTTTTGTTGTTTTGTTATGTTGTGCATGCAATGTGTTTGTGATTGTTCGTTTTGTTGTTTTTTTGTTGTTTGTGTTGATGATTTGTTTTTTGTTGTGTTTTGTGTGTTTTTTTTGTGTGTGTGTTGTTTTTGTTTTTTTTTTGTTGATTGTTTTTTTGTTTGTTGTGTGTTGTTGTGTTGTTGTGTTGTTGTTTTTTGTTGATGTTTTGATGTTTTTTTTTTTGATGTTTGTGTTTGACTGTGTTTGTTGTGCTTTGGTGTTTTGTGTTTTTTGTGTGTGTTGTGTGTGATTGTTTGTTTTGTGTTGTTTTGATTTTGTTTTTGGTTGTTGTTTGTTGTTTTGTGTGAAATTTTGTGCTTGATTTGTTTTGTTTGTTGTTTGTGTGTTTGTGTGTTTTTTGTTTTGAATTTTTGTGATGATGTGTTTTTTGAATGTTTTGTTTTGATGTTTTGCTGATGTTGTGTTGAGTTTTGAATTTGTGTTTGATTTTTGTTTTTTGTGTGTGTTTTGTTTTTTGTGTTGGTTGTTGTTTGTGTTTGTTGTGTTGGTGTTTGTTGTTTGTGTGGTTCTTTTTTGTTTTTGTGTGTTTGTTTTTGTTTGTGATGTGTGTTTTGTGATGTTGTTGATTGTTTGATTGTTGATTTTTGTGTGTGTTTTGTCGTTTGTTTGTTGTGTGATTTTTTTGTGAATTTTTTGTTTTGTTGATGTGTGTTTGTTTTTTTTGTTTTGTTTTTTTGTTTTTGTGAATTTTCTTTGATTGAAATGGTTGTTGTGTTTTTGTGTTGTGTTTTTGTGTTTGAATTTTTTGTGGTGTGTTGGTGTTGTTTTGAAATTTTTGTTGTTTTGTTTGTGTTTTGTGAAATGATGTGTTTGTTTTGTGTGTGTGATTTTGGTGGTTGTTGTTGTTGTTCTGTGTGTTTTGTGATGGTGGTGTGTGATATTGTTGTGTGTGTTGTGTGATTTGTTTTGATTGTTTGTTGTTGTGTGTGTGATTTTTTTTGACTGATTGTTTTCTTGTGATGTGATATGTCGTGTTTGTTTTCTGTTTTTTTGTTTTGATTTGTTGTTTTGTTTTTTTTTTCTTTTTTTTTTTTTTTTTGTTTTTTTTTTGTTGATGTTGTGTTTTGTTGTTGTGTGTTTGGTGTGTTGTTTGGTGATTGTGTGTGTTGTTTGTTTTGTGTTGTTGGTCTTTGTTTTTGAATTTGATTGTGATTTGTTGTTTGTTTGTTTGTTTGATTGTTGTGTGTGTTGTGTGTTGTGATTTTGTGTGTTGTGTGTGTGTTGGTTGATTTTGTTGTTTTGTTTTGATTTTGTTTTTGTTTTTGTTTTGTTTGTGTTGTTGTTTTGTGATGTTGTTTGTTGTGTGTTGTTCTTGTGTTTTTTGTTTTTTTGTGTTGTTTGTGTTTTTGTTTTTTGTTGTGTGTTGTTTTTGATTGGTTGTGTTTTGTTTGTGTTTTATTGTTGTTTGTTGGTTTGTTTGATGTTTGCTTTGTGTTTGGATTTTTGTGTGTTGTGTTTGTGATTTGTTTTGTTTGTGTTGTGTTGTTTTTGCTTTGTGATATTTTTGTTTGTTGTTGTTTTTTTTTGTTGTGTGTTGTTGTGATTGTTTTTTTGTGTGTTTTTGTTGAATGTTGTTTTTTGTGTGTTTTTGTTTTGTGTTTTTGTGTTTTTGTGTTTGTGTTTTGATGTTTGAATTTTTTTATTTGTTTTGTTTTTTTTTTTTTTTTTTTTTTTTTGTTTTTGTTGGTGTGTTTTTGTTTGATGTTGTTTGTCTTTGTTTGTTGGTTGTGTGTGTTTGTGTTGTTTGTGTGTGTTTTTGTGATGTTTGTGTGTTTTGTTTGTTTTGTGTGTGAAATGTTTTTGTGTTTGTGTTTTTTGATTGTTTTGATTGTTGTGTGTTTTGTGTTTTGGTGTTTGGTTTTTTTTGTTTGGGTTGTTTGTTGTTGGTTGTTTGTTTGAATTGTTGTTGTTTGTGTTTGTGTTTTGTGTTTTTGAATTTGTGGTTTTTGTGTTTGTGTGTGTGTTTTTTTTGCTGTTGTGTGTTGTTTTTTTTGTCGTGTGGATGTGTGTTTGTTCTGTTGTTGTTGATTGTTTTTGATTGGTTGTTGTGGTGTTTTGATTTTGTTGTTTTGTTTTTTTTTTTGTGATGTGTTGTTTGTGTGTTGTTTTTGATTTGTGTTTTTTTTTGTTGTGTTTGTGTGTGTTGTTTTTTGACATGTTTCTTTTGCTTTGTGTTTTGTTTGATTGTTGGTTGGTGTTTTTTTTGTGATTTTTTTGTGTTGATTGCTTTGTTGTTGATTTTTTTTGTGTGTTTTTGTGTTGTGTGTTTGTTGTTTTGTGTCTGTTGTTATTGTTTTGTGGTTGTGTTTGTTTTTTTTTTGTGTGATTTGTTTTTTTTTTGTTTATTTTGGTGTTTGTTGTGTGTTTTTTTGTGTTGATTTTGATGTTTTTTTTGTGTGAATTGTTGTTTTTGTTTTTGTTTTTTTTTTGTTTTGTTTTGTGTTTGATGTTTTGTTGTATTGGTTTGTGTGTTTTTGTGAATTGTTGATTTTGATTGTGTGTGTGATTGTTGGTTTTTGTTGTTGTTTGGTGTGTTGTTGTTGTGGTGGTGTTTGATGTTGTTTTGTGTTTTGTTGTTGGTGTGTGTTGTTGATTGTTTTTTGTTTTTGATTGATTGTTTGTTTGTGTTGTGTTTGTTGTTTGTGTGTTGTTGTTTGTTGGTTTTGTTTGATGTGCTGGTTGTGTGTGACTTGTGGCTTTGTGTCGTGTTTTGTTGTTTTTTGAATGCTTTTGTTGTCTTTGTGTTTTTGATTTTGGTTTTTTGTTTGTGTGTTTTTTGTTTGTGTGTTGATTGTGTTTGATTTTTTTGTTTGTTTGGGTTTTGTTTTGTGTTGTGTGTGTTGTGTGTGTGTTGTGGTTGGTGTTGTGGGTTGTTGGTTTGATTTTTGTGTTGTTGTTGTTGTTGTGTTTTGATGGTTTTTTGTTGTGTGATTGTTTTTTGTTTTTTGTTGTGTGTTGTGTGTGTTTTTGTTTGATTATTTGTGTGTTTGTTTGTTTTGTTTGTGTTTGTTGTTTGTTGTGAATGTTGTTTGATGTTTGTTTTTGTGTGAATTTTGTTTTTGTTGATTTGTTTGTGTTGTTGTTGTTTGATGTGTGTTTGTTGTGGTGTGATGATGTGTGATTTGATTGTTGGTTAGTTGATTGTGTGTGTTTTTTGTTTGTTTTTGTGTTTTGATTTTTTTTTGTTTTTTGTGTTTTGCTCTTGTTTTTGTGTTGGGTTTGTGTTTTGTGTGTTTTTTGTGTTTTTGTCTGTGTGATTGTTGATTTGTTTGATGTGTGATGTTGCTGTTGTGGTTGTTGTTTTGTGTGTTGTGAAAATTTTTGTTGTTGTGTTTGTTGAATTTTTTGTGTGTTTTTTGTGATTTGTTGTTTGTTTTTTTTTTGTGCTTTTTGTTTGTTTGTGATTTTTTGTTTGTTTGTTGATTTTGTGTTGTGTTGTTGTGATTGGTTGTTGTTGTTTTGTGTTGTTTTTGTTTTGTGGTTGATGATTTTTGTTGTGTTGTTTGTGTTTGTTGTGTGTGATTTGTGTCGTGTTTTTTTTTGATGTGTTGTGATTTGTGGTTGTGATGTTTGTTGATGTTGGTTTTGTGTGTGATTGTGATTTTGTTGTGAATTGTTTTGTTGGTTGTTGTTGTTTTTTGTGTTTGTGTGTGTTTTTTTTTTTGTTGTTTTTTGTTTTTTTTTTGTGTGTTTGTGTTGTTGTGTGTTTGTTGGATTGTTTTTTGTGGGTTTTGTTATGTTGATGTGTGTTTGTTTGATTGTTGATTGTGTGTTGATTGTTTTTGTGTTTGATTTGTGTGTGTGTTTGAAATGTTTTTGTTGTTTTGTGGGTTTTGTTGATGTTGTTGTGTGTTGTGTGTTTGTTGTGTTGTTTTTTGTGTGGTTTTTTGTTGGTTTGGTTTTGTGTTTGTGTTGTTTTCTGTTTGTTGTTTGTTGATTGTTGTGAATGTTTTGTATTTGTTTGTGATGTGATTGTGTTTTTGTTGTTTTTTGTTTTGTTTGTGTGTGTTTTTTTTGTGTGTTTGTTGTGTGATTGTTTGTGTGTTTTGTTTGTTGTGTGTGTGTTGTTGTTTGTTGTGGTGTGTGTGTTGTTGTGTTGTGAAGTGTTTTGATTTTTTGTTGTGTGTGTTTGTCTGTTGGACTTAGTTTTGTTTTTTGTGTTGTTTGTTTTTGGATTTGATGATGTGTTGTGATTTTTGATTTTGTGTGTTTGTTGTGGTTTTTGTGTTTTGTGATGATTGAATTAGTTGTGTGTTTGATGTCCTGTTTTGATTTGTGTTTGTTTTGATTTGTTGATGTTGATGTTGTGTTGTTTTTGTTGTGTTTGTTGTTTTTGTGTTTTTTTGCTTGATGTGTTTTGTGTTGTTTGTGTTGTGTTTTTCTGTTGTTGTCTTGTTGTTTTTTGATGTTGTGTTGATGTTTTTATGTGTTTGTTTTGATCTTGGTTTGTTTGTTGGTGTGTGTTGTGTGGGTGTTGTGTTTGTTTGTGTTTGTTGTGTTTGGTTTTTGTGATGTGTTGATGATGTTGTGTGTCTGTTTTTTGGTGATTGTGTGTTTTGTGTGTTTTGTGTTTTGTTTTGTTTGTGTGTGTTTGATTGTGTTTTTGGTGTGTGTTGTTTGTTTTCTGGGTTTTTTTTGAATGTGTTTGTGTGTTGTGTGTGAATGATTGGTTGGGTTGTTTTGTTGTTTTGTGAATGTGTTTTTGTTTTTGTTTTTGTTGTTTTGTGTGTGTTGTTGTGATGATGTTTTTTTATTGATTTTTGTTGTGATGGTTGTTTTGTGTTTTTTTTTGTTGTGTTGTGTGTTGGATGTGTTTTGTGTTTTTTGATTTTGGATTTTTGTGTGGTGTGTGTGTGATGATGTTTGATTTTTTGTGTTTTTTGTTGTGTGTTGTTTGTGTTTGTGTGTGTGGTGTTGTGTGTGTGTTTGATTTTTGTTGTTGTTGTTGATGATTTGTTTGTGTGTTTTTTTTTGTTTTTTTGTGTGTTGTGTGTTTGTTGTTGTTGTGTTTTTGTTTGTTGTTTGTGGTGTGATTGTGTGATTGTTGTGTATTTGATTGTGTTTTTTTGTGTTGTTTGGTGTTTTGTTTGATGGTGTTGTTTTTTGTGTTGATGATTTTTTTTTTGTGATTTTTTTGATGTTTGTGTGTTTGATTGGTTTGTTGTTGTTGTTTTGACTTTTTGATTTTTTTGTGTTGTGTGTTTGTGTGATTGTTGTTGATTTTTGTTTTTGTGCTGTGTGTTGTTTTGTTGTGTTTGATTTGATGGTGGATTGTGTTTTTTGATTTTGGTTTTGTGATTTGTTGATGAATTGTTTTTTGTGTTGTTGTGTTTGTTTTATTTTGAGTTGTGTGAAATTTTTTGTTGTTGTGTTTTGTGTTGTGGTGCTTGTTTTTGATTGTTGTTTGAATATGTGTTTGTTGGGTTTTTGTTTGTGTTTGATTTTTGAATTGTTTGTGTTTTTGTGTTTTTTTTGTTGTGTGTTGTTTTGTGTGTTTTGTGTTTTTGTTTGGTTTTTGTTGTGATGTTGTTTTTTTTTGTGTTTGAATGGTGTGTGTTTTGTGTTGTTTTGTTTGTTTGTTTTTGTTTTTGTGTTTTTGTTTTTTTTTTTTGTTTTTTGTGTGTTGTTTGTTGTGTGATGTTGTTTGTGTTTTGTGTTTGATGTTGTGTTTTTTGTTTTGGTGTGTGTGTGAAATGTGTTGTTTTGTTTTTGATTGTTTTTTGGTTTTGGTGTGGTGATGTTTGTTTGTGTTTGATTGTTATTTTGTGTTGTTGTTTGTTTGTGTATGATTGTTTGTGTTTGTGTTTGTTGTGTTGTGATTTTGTTGTGTTGTGGATTGTGTGTGTTTTTTTTTGTTGAATTGTTGATGTTTTTGTTTTTGGTTTTTGTTGTTGTGTGTGTTTGTGTGATGTGTTGGTTGTGTTGTTTGATGTGTTGGTGTGTTGTGTTGTGTTGAATTTGTGTGATGTGATTTTTTTTGTTTGTGTGTTTTTTTTGTTGTTGTTTTGTGATTGTTTTGTGTTGTGATTTTGATGTGTTTTGAATGTGTTTGTTTTTTTGTTTGTTTTGTGTTTTTTTGTTTTTTTTTGTTTTGTGCTTTTGGTTTGTGATTGTGGTTTTTGTGTGTTGGTTTTGTTGTGTGTGTGATGTTGTTTTGGATTTGATGTTGTTTTATGTGTTGGTGTGTTGTTGTTGTTGTGTGTGTTTTTTGTTTTGTGTGTTGTTTTGTTTTTTTGTTTGGTTGTTGTTTTTGTTTGTGATTTGATTTGTGATTTTTTTTTTGAATTTTTTGATTGTTTTTTGTTGTGTGATTTTTCTGTTGTTGATGGGTGCTGTGGTGTTTTTGATTGTTATTTTTGTTTGTGTGTGTTGTGTTGTTTGAATTGTTGTTTTTTTTTTTTTTTTGATGTGTTGTGTTTGTGTTGTGTTGTGGTTTTTGATTTTTTTTGTTTTTGTGTGTTTTTTTTTTGTGTTTTTTGTTTTTTGTGGTTTGTGTTTTTTTTTTGTGTGATTTGTTTGTTGTTTTTTGTGTGTGGGTGTGTTTGTGTGTGTTGTTTTGTGTTGTTGTTGTTTTTTGTTTTGTGTTTTGTGTTTGTGTTTTTTGTTTGTGGTTGTTTTGTGGGATTTGTGTTGATGTGATGTTTATTTTTGTGTTTTTTTTTTGTTTGTTTGTTTCGATGTGTTTTTGTGGTTGTTTTTTTTGTGTGATTGTTTGTTTTGTCTGGTTTTTTTTTTTTTGATGTGTTGTGTGTGTTTTTGTTTTGTTTTGGTTTTTGGTGGGTTTGTTTGTTTCTGTTTGTGTGTTGTTTGTGTTTTGATGTTGTGTTTTTGTGTTGTTGTTTGTGTTGTGTGATTTTGGTGTGTTGTTTTGGTGATTTGATGTGTGTGTTTTGTTTTTTGGGATTGTTTGATTGAATTGTGTGTTATGTGAATTGTTGGTTTGGTTGTGTTGTTAGTTGTTTGATTGTTTTTGTTTGTTTTTTGAATTTGTGTGGTGTGTTGTGTGTTTTTTTTTTTGTTGTTGTTTTTTTGTGTGTTGATTGTTGTTTTGTTTTTGTGTTTGTTTGTGTTTTTTTGTGGTCTTTGTTTTTTGTTTTCGTTGTTGTGGGTGTTGTGAATTGCGTTGTTTTTGTGGTTTGTGGTTTTGTTTTTTGTTGTTTGTGTGTGTGTTTTGTTTGTTTGTGTTATGTGTTTTGTTTGTTTGTTGTTTTTTTTTTGTTGTGTTGATTTGTTGATTTGTGTGTTTGATTGTTTGTGTTGTGTTTTGTTATTTGATGTGTTTTGATTGTGATGTGTTGTGTTTTGATTTGTTGTTTTTGTGAAATGTGTTGATGTGATGTTGTGTTGTTTCGTTTTTTTTTGTTGTTGTGTGTTTGTGTTGATGTGTTGTGTTTGTTTTTTGTTGTTGTGTTTGTTTTTGTTTTGCTTTGTTGTTGTTTTTGTTGTGTTGATGGTGTTGTTTTTTGTTTTTTGTTTTGATTTGTTGTGTTTTTGTTTGTTTTTGTTTTGTGTGTTTGTTTTTGTTTTTTTGTGATGTTGTGTGTTGTTTTTTTTTGTTTGATGTTTTTGTTTTTTTTTTTTTTGGTGTTTTTTTTTTTTTGGTTTTTTTGTTGTTTGTGTGTGATGGTGTTTGTGTTGTTTTTTTGTTGTGTGTGACTTGGTGTGTTTGTGTGTTTGTTTTGGTGTTGTGTTTTGAGTTGTTTGTTTGTGATTTTGTTTTTTTTTTTTTTGCTGTGATGTGTGGGTTGTGATGTTGTGTGTGTTTTTGTTTTTGTGGTGTTTGTTGTGTTGTTTTGATGTGGTGTTTTGTGTTGTTTGTGATGTTTTTTTGGTTGTTTTTTTTTTTTGTGATGTTTTTGTTGTTGTGTGTGTTTGGTGTTTTGGTGTGATGTTGTTTGATGTGTGTGGTTTTGTTTTTTGTTTTTTTTTGTTTGTTTTTTTGTTTTTTTTGTGTTGTGGTGTTTTTGTGTTGTGATGTTTTGTGTGGTGTGTGTTGGTTTGATTGTGTGTTGTTTTTTTGTGTTGTTTGATGTTGTTGAATTTTGTGATGTGTTTTTGGATTGTTGTGTTTTGTGTGTTTTTGGTTTTTTGTTGTTGTTTGTTTGGTGATTGGTTAGTTGTTGTGTGTTGTTGATTTGTGTGTGTTGTTGTGTTGTGTTGTGTTTTTTTTTGTTGTGTTGTGTGTTTGTTGTGAACTGTTTTTTGTTTTTTTGTTTGTTGTGTTGTGTTCATTCTGTTGATTTGTGTTTTGATTGATGTGTTGTTTGTGATTGTCTTTTTTGTTTTTGTTTTTGATTGATGTGTTGTGTTTGTTTTTGTGTGGTGTGTTTGACTGTTTGTGTTTTTCTTGTTTTGTTGATTTTTGTTTATTTGTTGTTGTTTGTGTGTGTTTTTTGTTTTTTTTTTGAATGTTTTTGTGGTGTTGTTTTTTGAATTGTGTGTTTTTTGTGTTTTTTTTGTCGTGTGTTGTTGTTTGTATTGGTGTTGTTTTTGTGTTTGATTGTGTTGATGTGTTGTTGTTGTGTTTTTTTGTTTGTTTTTTGTTTTTTGTTTGTTGTGTGTTGTGTTTGTGTTTGTTGTTTTGCTTTTTTTGAATTCTGTTGTTTTGTGTTGTGTTGTGTTTGTTGTTTTGTTTGTTGTGTTTTTTGTTTGATTTTTGGTGTTGGTTTGTTTGTGTTTGTTGATGTGTGTTTGTTGTTTTTTGTCGTTTTGTTTTTGTGTTTGTTTTTTTGTGAATTTGTTTGTTTGTTTTTTTGTTGTTGTTTGTTTTTTGTGATTTTGATTTGGATTGTGTTTGTGTTTTTTGATGGTTTGTGTTTTTTTTTTTTGTGATTTGATGTTTTGATTTGTTTTTTGTGGTTTTTTGTTTGTGTTGGATTGTGTTGTTGATTGTTGCTGTTGTTTGTGTTTGTGTTTGTTGTTTGTGTGTTTTGTGTGTGTGTTTTTTGTTTGATGTGTGTGTTTTGTTGTTGTTTGTTTGTGTTGTGTGTTTTGTTTGGATCTTGGGTGATGATTGTGTTTGTTGTGTTGTTTTTTTTGTGTGTTTGTGTGTGTTTTTGTGTTTTTGATGTTCTGATTTTTGTTTTGTTTTTTGATTGTTTTTGTTTTTTTTGTTTGTGGATTTGTTTGTTGATGTGTGTTGTTTGATGATTGTTTTGTTGTTGATTGTTGTTTTGTTTTTTTGTTGTTTGTTGTTTGTGTGTCTTTTTGATGTTTTGTTGTGTTTTGTGTTTTTTGGAATGTTTTTTGATGAATGTGTTTTGTTTGTGTTTGATGTTGTGTTGTTGTGTTGTGTGATTTTGTTTGTTGATGTGTTTTTTGTTTGTTGTTTGTTGTGTTTTGATTGTGATTGATTTTGTGTGTTGTGTTTCGATTTTGTTGGTTGTGGTTGTTGTGTGTGATTTTGTTTTGTGTGTTGTGTGTGTTTGTTGTTTTGTTTTGTTTGTTGTGTTTTCGTGTTTTGTTGGCTTTTTGTTTTTTTTGTGTTGTTTTTTTTTGTGTTTGTTTTTTTTGAATTCTTTTTGTGTTGTGTTGTTGTGTTGTTTGTGTTGTGTGTTGTGTGTTTGTGGGTGATTTGTTGCTTTTTGTGTTTTGTTTTTTTTGTTTTTTTGATGTGTGTGTTGTGTTTTTGTTTTGTTTTGTTGTTTTTTGTTGTGTTTTTGTGTTGTTGTTGTTGTTTGATTTTTTTGTTTTGAATTGTGATTGGTGTTTGTGATTGTTTTGTTTGATTTTGTTTGTGTTTGATGTGTTGTAATGTTGTTTTTGTGGGTTTTGTGTTGTGTTTTTGTGTGGTGTTTTTGTTGATTTTGGTTTGTGTATGTAGTTTTTGTTGTGTTGATTGTTTGTTGTTGGTTAGTTTTGTTAGTTGTTTTGTTTTTTGTGTTATTTTTGTTTTGTGTGTTGTGTTGTTGTTTGGTTTTTGTTGTGTGTTGTGTGTTTGTTGTTTGTGTGTTTTTGTTTGGTTGTTTGTTGATGGTGTTTTTTGTGTTTGCACACACACGTTCTGTTTTGTGGTGTGTGCTGTGTTGTGTTGATTTGATTGGATTGTTTTTGTCTGGTGGTTTGTGTTGTTTTTTTTTGTTTGTTTGTGTTTTTTGTGTTGAATTGTTGATTTTTGCTGTGTTTTGTTTTTTGATGTTTGTTTTTTTTCTGTGTGTTTTGTGGTTGGTTTTTTGATTTTTGTTTTTGTTTGTGTGTTGTTGGTTTTGTTTGTGTGTGTGTGTGGTGACTTTTGTTTTGTTTTTTTTTGTTGTGGATTTGTTTTTTTTGTTGTTGTGTTTTGTGATTTTTGTGTGTTTGTTGATTTTTTGTTTGTTTTGTTGTGTGTGTTGTGATTTTTTTTTTTGTGTTGATTTTGTTTTTGTGTTGTTTTGTGATTTGTGATTTTTGTGTGATTGTTTGATTGGAATTGTTGTGTGTTGTTGTTGTTTTTTGTTTTTTTGTGATGATTGTTTGTGTGTTTGATTTTTGTTGTTGTTTTGAATGTGATTTTTTGTGTGGTGTGTGTTTTTGTTTTTTTGTGTGATTTATGATTGTGGTCGTTTTTTTTTTTGTGTGTGTGTTTGGTTGTGAATTGGTGATTTCTTTTTTTTGAATTGATTTTTTTTTGTTTGTGTTCTTGTTGTTTTTTTTGTTTGATGTTTTGTGTTTGATGTTTTGTGTGATGTGTGTGTGTGTGTGTTTGATTGTTTTGTTTGTTGTTTGATTGTTGTTTGATTGTTTGTTGTTGATTTTGTTGTTGTTGAATTGTTTGATTGATGTTTGTTGTTTGTTTGTCTTGGTGGTTGTTTGTTGTGTTTGTTTTTTTTGTGTGTTGTGTGTTTTGTTGTGTTTTGGCTTGATTTTGATGTGTCTTGTGTTTTTGTGTGTGTGGTTGGTTGTTGTGTTGTGTTGTGTTTGTTTGAATTTTTTGCTTTTTGTTTGTGTTTGTTTGTTGGTTGTGTATTTTGATGTGTTTTTGTGTTTTGATGTGTGTGTGTTTTTTGTTGTTTGATGTGTGTTGTTTTTGTTTTGATTTTTGTGTTGTTTTGTGATTTTGTGTGTTTGTTTTTGTTTTGATTTGTGTTGTTGTTTCTGTTGTTGATTTTTTTTTGTTTGTTTTTTTTTGTTTTGATGTGTGTTTGTTGTGATGTTTGTGTGTTGATTTGTGATGTGTTTTGAGATTAGTGATTTGTTTTTTTTTTTATTTGATGTGTTGAAATTGTGTGATTTGTGTTGATTGTTTTTTTTTGTTTTTGTTGTGAATGAATGTTGTTTTTGGTGTTTTTGTGTGTGTTGGTTTGTTTTTTTTTTTGTTTTGTTGGTTGTGGTTTGATGTTTTGTTGATTGTGTGTTGATGTTTGATGTTTTTGTTGTGTGATGTTGTTGATTTTGTGTTTTTGTGGTGTTGATTGTTTTTTGTGTGTTGTTGTGTGATTGCGATTGTGTGTTTTTGTGTTTTGTTGCTTTGGTTTGAATTTGGTGTTTGTTTGATTGTTTTTGATGAATTTTGTGTTTTTGTGTTGTTGTTTTGTTTGTTTGAAATTGATTGTTTTGTTTGATGGAATTTGATGTGTTTGATTGTTGGGTTGGTTGGTTGTGTGTTTGATGATGTTTTTGTGTGTGATTTTTTGATGTTTGTGTTGATTTTTGTTATTTTGTTGTGTTTTCTGTTTTTGTTTTGTTTGGTTGTGTGATATTCCCGCCCCCCGCCCCCCCCCTGTTGTTGTTGTTTTTTGTTTTGGGTGTTTGTTGTTGTTTTGATGTTGTTGTTGATGTTTGTGTTGATTTTTTTTTTGTGTTGTGTTGTTTTTTTTGTTTGTGTGTTTGTTGATGAATTGGTGTGTGTGTTGTGTTTTTTGGTGTTTGGTGATGTTTTGTTTGTTGTAGTTGGGTGTTCTGTGTGTGTGATTTGTGTTTTTTGTTGTTGTGTTGTGATGTGTTTTTTTGTTGTTGTGTTGATGATTTGTGTTTTTGTTGTTTTGTTGTGTGTGTTGTTTTCTCGTTGTTTTGATTGTTGTTGTGTTTGTGTTGTGTTTTCTGATGATGTTTTGGTGTTTGTGATGTGATTTTTTGTTGTTGTGTGTGTGTTTGTTTTTTTGTTTTGAGTTTTTTGTGGTTGATGTTGTGTTTTTTTGTGTTTTGATTTTGTGATGATGATGATTGGTTTTGAAATGTTTTTGTTTTTTGTTCTTGTTTTGTTGTTGTGTGTTGTGTGTTGTTGTTGTTTGTTGTTTTGTGCTTTTGTTTTTGATTTTGATGTGTCTGTTTTGTTTTGTGTTGTGTGTTTGTTGTGTGTTGTTTGTTGTTTGTTTGTGTTTTTGTTTTTTGTTTGTGTGTGGTGTTTGTGTTGTTTTGTGTTTTGTGTTGTTTTTGTTGTTGTGTTTGTTTTGTTGAATTGATTTGTGTTTTCTGTATGATGGGAGTTTTTGTTTTTGTTGTGTTTTTTAGTGTTTGTGTTGTTGTGATGTTTTTTTGTTTTTCTTTTTTTTTGTGTTGTTGTTTTTGGTAGGTGTTTTTGTTTTTTGGTTGTGGATTTGTGTTTGTGTGTTTGAGTTTGATTTTTTGTGATGTTTTTGGTGTTTGGTTGTTGATTGTTTTGTTGTTGTGTGTTGTGATTGTTGTGATGTTTTTTTTGTGTTGTTGTTGATGTGTTGTTTGGTATGTTTTTGTGTTTGTGATTGTTTGTTGTTGTTGATGTGTGTTGTTTTGATTGGTTGTTTTTTTGTTTGTGTGAATTTGTTTTTTGTTTTGTTTGTTTTTTTGGTTGTTCGTGATTTTGTTTTTTGTTTTGTTTGTGTTGTTGATTTGATTGTGAATGTTGTTTGTGTTTTTGTTGATGTGGTGTGTTTTGTTTTTTTGTGATTTTTTTGTGTTGTTTGTTTGTTTGTGGTTTTGTTTGTGTGTTGTTGTTGTGTGTGTTGTTTTTTGTTTGTTGGTTGTTGTTGTTTGTTGTTGTGTTTTTGTTTGTGTTGGTGTGTTGTTTTTGTTTTTTTGTTTTGATTGTTGTTGAATGTTGTGTTGTTTTTGTTTGTTTTGTGTTTGTGTTTTTTTTTGTGTTGTTGTTTTTTTTTGTTCTTTGATTGTTTGTTTGATTGTGTGTTGTTTTGAGATTGTTTTTTTGTGTTTTGTGTTCGTGTGTTTTGTTTTGTGTGTGATCTTGAGCTTGGTGTGGTGTGTTTTGATGTGTTTTGTTTTTTGTGTGTTTTTTTGTGAATTTTTTTTGTGGTGTTGATTGTGTTTGTTTTGTTTTGTGGTTTTGTGATTTGTTTGTTTTTGGTGTGACTTAGTGTTTTGTTGTGTGTTTGTTTTGTTGATGTTTTGGTGTTTTGTTGTTGTGATTGTTGTTTCTTGTATTTGTTTTTGTGTTCGTGTGTTTGATGTTTGGTTTTTGAATTGTTTGTTGTTTTTTTTGTTGATGATGTGTTTGTGTTGTGTGATGTTTGTTGTGTTGGTTTGATGTGTGTTTTTTGTTTTGTGTTGTGTGTGATTTGATTTGTTGTGTCTTGTGATTTTGTGTTGGTTTTTGTTTGTTGTGTGATTTCTTGGTTGATTGATGTGTGTTGTGGTTTTGTTTTTGATGTGTGTTTGTTGTTTGTGTGAATTTTTGTTGTGTTTTTGTTGTTTGTTTTTGAAATGTGGTTGTTTCTTTTGAAATTGTTTGTGATGTTGTGTTATTTGTGGTTGTTTTGTGTTTTGTTGTTGTTTTGTTGTTTTGTTTGGATGCTTTGTTTTATTTGTTTGTGATTTGATTTTGGTGTGTGAATTTTTGATGTTGTTGTGTTGTTGTTTTGTGTGTGGTTGTTTTTGTGTGTTTTTGTGTGTGTGTTGTGTGATTGTTTTTGTTGTGTTCGTTTGTTTGTTGATTGTGTTTTTTTTTGATGTTGTTGTTGTGTTTTTTTTTGAATGTCCTTTGTGTTTTTTTTGTTTTGTTTTGTTGTTTTTTGATGTTGTTTTGTTTTTTGTTGATTGTTTTTTGTTTTTGATTTTGTTGTTTTGTGTTTTTGTGTGTTTGATTTTTGTTTGTTTTTGTTGTTGATGTTTGTTGTGTTGTTTGATTTGTTGATTAGTTGTGTTGTTTGTTTTTGTTGTTTTTGTTTGTGTGTTTGTTTTGGTTTGTGTTGTTTTTTGATTGGTGGTTGGTTGTTGCTTGTGTGTGTTGGTGGTTTTTTGTGGATTTTTGTTGATGTTTGGTTGTTGTCTTTTTGTTTTTGAATGTTTGTTTTTTGTGGTGTTTTGATTTGTGGTGGTTGATGTGATTTGTTTGATGTGTTGTGTTTTTGTGTATTTGTTGTTTTTTGTTGAATTTGTGATTGAATTGATTGATGTTGTGTGGTTTTTGTTGTTTTGTTTTGTTTTGTGTTTGTGTTGTTGTGTTGTGATGTTGTGTTTGTGATTGTTGTGGTTTTTGTTTGAGATGTTTGTTTTTGTGTTTTTGTTGTTGATTTTGTTGTGTTTTGTTTGTTTTTTTTGTAGTTTGTGTGTTTGTTGTGTGTTGATTTTCCGTTTGTTGCTGATGTTTTTGTGTTTTTGTTGTTGTGTTTGTTGTTTGGTTGTTGTTTTGTTGTTGTGAATGTTTGTGTTTGATTTTTTTTTTTTTGTGTGTGAATTTTGTGTTGTGTTGTGTTTGAAAATGGTGTTGGTGTTTGAATGTTTTGTGTTGTGTTTGTTGTTTTGTGATTTGATGTTGTTGTGATTGTTGTGTTTGTGTGTTTGTGGTTGTTGGTTGGTGTTTTTGTTTTGAGTTTGATGATTTTGTGTTGTGCGTGATTGAAATGTTTGTTGGTTGTTTTTTTTGTTTTGTTTTTTGATTGTGTGTTGTTTTGTTGTGATTTGTGTTTGTGTGATGTGTTAGTTTTGGTGTTTTGTTTGTTTTTTATTGTGTGTGTTGGTTGTGTGTTGTGTGATTTGTGAATTGTGCTTGTCTTGGTTTTGACTGTGTTTGTGTTTGACTTGTTTTTTTTTGTGATGATTGATGTGTTGATTTTTGTGTGTGTTGTTGTGTTGTGTGTTTGCTTGTTGTTGATGTTGTTTTTTTGTGTGTTTTGAATTATGTGTTTTTGATTTGTAGTTGGTGTTTGTTTTTTGGTTGTGTTTTGTGTGTTTTTTTGAATTGTGTGTTTGTGTGTGTGTGTGAATTTTGTTTTTGTGTGTGTGTTTTGTTGTTTTTTTTTGTTTGAATGCTTTGTTTGTTTTTTGTTGTTTTGTTGTGTGTGTGTTTTGTTGTGATGTTGTTGTGTTTGTTGTGTTTTTTTGTTGTTTGTGATGTTGTTGTGTGTGTGAAATGTTGTTTTTTTTGAATTTGAGTGTTTGATTGTGTGTTGATGTGTGTTGTTTTTGTGTTGTCTGTTTGTTGTTTGTTTTTGTGTGTGTGTGTTTTGTTGTTTGTGTTGTTGTGTTTGGTTTGTTGTTGGTTTGTGTTTTGTTTTTGTTGTTTGTGTTGTTTGTTTGTTGTGTTTGTTGTTTTGTTGGTTTGTGTGTTGATTTGTGTGTGTGCTTTTTTGTGTTGTGATGTGTTTGGTTGAATGTGTGATTTTTGTGTTGTTGTGTTTGTTGTGTTGTTTTTTGTGTTGATCTTTGTGTTGTTGGTGTGTTTGTTTGTTGTTTTGTGTGTTTGTGTTCTTTGATTTGTTGGTTGTGTGATTTGTTTTTTTGTTTTTTTTTGTGTTTGTGATGTGTGTTTGTGATTTTTTTTTGTTTGTTTTGTTGTTGTGTTGTTTTTGTTTTCTTTTTTTGTGAATGTGTTTTGTGTGATGTGGGGGGGGGGGGGGGTGGTGTTGATGTGATGATTGTTGTTGTTTTGGTTGTTGTTGTTTGTGTGTTTGTGATTTTTGATGTATGTTTGTTTGTGTGTTGTTTGTTTTGTGTTTGTTGTTTTTGTTGTGATTTGTTTGTGATTGTTTTGATTTGTTTGTGTTTGTTTTTTTGTTTTGTTTGTGATGTGTTGGTGTTTTGTTGTTGGTTGTGTTGTTGTTTTTTGTTGTTTTGTGATGTGACTTTTGTGTTTTTGTTGTGTTTTGTGTGTTTGTTGTTGTGATGTTGATTTTGTTGTTTGTTTTTGTTGTTTGTGTTGTGTGTTTTTTTGGTTGTTTTTTGTGTGTGTGTGTTGATGTGTGTGATCTGATTTGTTTTTTTTTGTTGATGGTGTTGTTTGATTGAATTGGATTTTGTTGTGGAAATAAAAACAAATTGTTTAGTGTGTTGGATTGTGTTTGTTGTGATGTGTGTGTTTGATTGTTTTTTTGTTTGGTGTTTTTGTGTTGTTTCTTTGTTTTTTGTGTGTGAATTGTTTTGTTGGTTTGTTTGGTGTTTTGTTAGATGTGATGTTGTTGTTTTTTGTTTGGTTGTTGTGTTGTTTTGTTTGTTTGTTGGTTTGGTTTGATTGTGTTTTTGTGTGTGTTGTTGTTTGTTGTGTTTTTGTGTGATGGATGTTTGCTGTGTGTTGTGTGTTTTGTGTTTGATGTGTTGTGTTTGTGTTGTGTTTTTTTGATGTGATTGTTTTGTTGGTTGTTTTTGGCTGTTTGTTGTTGTGTTGTGTTGTGTTTGTTTTTTTGCTTGTGTGTTTGTTTGTGTGGTGATGTTTTGTTGTTGTTGTTTGATTGGTGTGTTTGTTTGTTGTTGGTTTTTGTTTGTGTGTGCGTGTTTGTTGTGATTTTGAAATGTGTTGTTTTTTTGTTGTTTTGTGATGATGTTGTGTGTTTTTGTTGTGTTCTGGTGGTGTTGTGGTGTTTGTTGTTTTTTGTGTTGTGTTGTGTGTTTGTGTTGAAAAAAAAAACAATTGTTGTGTGTTGTTTTTGATGAATGTTTGTGTTGTGTTGTCTGAATGTGTGATGTTTTGTTTTTGTGAGTTTTTTTGGTTTGTTTGTTTGTGTGGTTGTTTGTGTGTGTTTTGTGGGTGTGTGTTTTGTTGTGTGATTTTGGATTGGTGTTTTTTTGTGTTTGTGATTTTTTGTTGGTGATTGTTTTGTTGTTTTGTGTTGGTTTGTCTGTGAATGTTGTTTTTGTTGTTTGTTGGTTGTGTTGTTTGTGTTTTGTTTTTGTGTTTGTTTCTTGTTTGTTTTGTATGATGTTTGTGTGTTTTGATTGTTGTTTTTTTGTGAATATTGATTAAATTTGTGTGTTGTTTTTTGTGTGTTGTGTGATTGTTGTTGTTTGTGTTTGTTGATTGTGTTTGTTGGTGTTTGTGTGTTTGTTTGTTTGTGTGTTGTGTGTGTTGTGGTTTTGGTGATGTTTTTGTGTTTTGTTTGTGTGGATTTTTTTTGTTTTGATGAATTTTGTGTTTGTGTGTTTTGTTGTGAATGAAATTTTTGTTTGATGTTGATGTTGTGTGATTGTTGCTTGTTGTGTTTTTGTGCGTTTGTGTGTGTTTCCGATTTTTTTTTGTTGTTTGGTGGTGGTTTGTTTGTTGGGTTGTTTTGTGATTTTGTGTTTGTTTTGTGTGGATTTGTGTTTTGTGAATGTCTTGTGTGTGATTTTGTGTGTTGTTGTGTGATGTTTTTTTGTGTTGTGTGTTGTTGTGGATTTTTGATGTTGTGGTGTGTTTGTGTGTTTTTGAATGTGTGTTTGGTTGTGTGATGTGTTGTTGATGTTTTGTGTGTGTTTGATGTGTGTTTGTGTGTGTGTTGGTTGTGTTGTGTGTTGTTGTATTTTTTGGTGTTGTTTGTGTGTTTTTGAATTGTGTGTGTGTTTTGTTGCTTGTTGTGTTTTGGTCTGTGTTTGTGTTGTGTGTGTTGTTGTTGTGTTTTTTTTTTTGTTTTTGTTGAACTTGTGTTTGTTTTGTGTTTGGTGTGTGTGTGATGATGTGTTGTGTGTTGTTTTTTGTTTTGATGTGTTTGGATGGTGTTTTTTTGTTTGTGGTTGTTTTTGACGTTTTGCTGTTGTGTTGTGTGGTTGTTTTGTGTTTGTGTTTGGTGTTTTTTGTTGTTTTTTGTGTTGTGTTTGTGTTGTTTTTTGTTTGATTGGCTGTTGTTGTGTGATGGAAAAAATAAATGTTGTGTGTTTTTTTTGTTTGTTGTTGTGTGTGTTGTTTGTTTGTTTTTGTTTTTGTGTTTTTGGTTGTTTGTTTTTGTTGTGTGTTGTTGTGATTTGTGTTGTGATGATGTTTGTTTGTGCTTATTGTGGTTTTTGTTGTTTTGTGATTTGTTGTGATTTGTGATGTGTGCTTTGTGGTGTTTGGTGTGTGATTTTGTGTTTTGGTTTGTGTTTTGTTTGTGTTTTTGATTGATGAATGGTTGTGATTTTTTGTGTTTTGTTGTGTGATGTTGTGTTGATTGTTGTGTTTTTGTGTTTTTTGTGGAATGTTGGTTTCATTTGTGTTGTTTGTTGTGTGTTGTTGTGTTTGTGGTTTTTTCGTGTGTGTTTTGAATTGAATTTGATTTGTGTTGTTTTGTGTTGTTTGTTTTTTTTTGTCTGTGTTTGTTGTGCTTGTTTTTTTTTTTGCTGGTGTGGATGATGTGTGTGTTTGTTTTGTGTTTGGTTGTGTGATGTTTGTGTTGATTTTTCTGTGTGTTTGTTGTGTGTTTTTGTGTGATTGTTGTGTGGTTTTGTTTGTTTGTGTTTGTGTTGATTGTTTTTTTGTTTTTGTTTGTTGTTGTTTTTGAATGTTTGAATGTTGTTTTGTTGTGTTTTGATGACTGGATTGAATTTTGTGTTTGTTGTTGTTCTTGTGTTTTTGTGTTGTGTTTGTGATTGTGTTTGTTGTTTTGGTTTTTTTGTGAATTGTTTGATTTTTTTTTTTTTTTTTTTTTTTGTGATTTGT
Organism: Meda fulgida; assembly: GCA_030578275.1. Taxonomy (NCBI): domain Eukaryota; kingdom Metazoa; phylum Chordata; class Actinopteri; order Cypriniformes; family Leuciscidae; genus Meda; species Meda fulgida. Next base: position 18,903,840 of record CM060616.1, read on the forward strand.
TGATGTGTGTGTGTTTTGTTTGTTTTTTTTGTTTTGTGGATTGTTTGTGATTGTTTTGTTTTTGTTGTGTGGTTTGTTTTTAGTGTTGTGTGTTGATGTGTGGATTTTGTTGTGTGTGTTTTGATGTTTGTTGTTGTGTGTGTGATGTAGTTTTTTTGTGATTTGTGTGTGTTGTTTGTTTGGTTGGGGTGTTGGTTGATTGTTTTGTGTAGTGTTGTGTTGTGTGTGTTTGTTTGCTGTTGTGGTGTGGTTTTTTGGTGATGTTGTTTTTTTGTGATGTTTTATGTGTTGGTGTTTTTTTGTTATTGTTTTTATTTATGATTTATTTTTGTGATTGTGTGTGAAGATGTATGTTAAATAATAATTTAAATTAAACCCAATTTAAAATCAATTATTATTGTTGATGAATTGATGTGTGGTTGATGTGTTCTGATGTGTGTTTGTTGTGTTTGTTTGAGTGTTGTTTTTTTGTGTTGTTTTTTGATTGTGATGTTTTGAATTGTTGTGTGTGTTGTTTTTTGTGTTGTTTGGATTGTTTTTGGTTTGTTTGTTTGTTTTTGTGTTTTGATTTTTGTTGTTTGATGTTTGTGGTGTTGTGTTTGTGTTTGATGTGGTTTTTTTTTTGTTTTTTTTTTTTTGTTTTGTTTTTGTTGTGAAATTTTTTGATGTTTGTGATTTGTTTTTTTGTTTTTGTTTTTTTTGTGTGTGATTGATTGTTTTGTGTGTTTTTGTTTTGTGTTTTTTTTGTTTTGTTTGTTGTTTTGTTGATGATTGTTTTTGGTTTTGTTGTTTTGTTTTGTTTTTGTTGTTGATGTTTTTGTTTGTGTAGTTTGTTTTGTGTGTTTTTTTTTTGTGTGTGATTGCAGTGGTTGTTGTTGTTGTTTGTGTGTTTTGTTTGCCCATGTGTGTTGTTGTTTTTTTGTGTTTTTTGTTGTTTGTGTGTTTTTTTTTTGTTGTTTTTGTTGTTTTGATTTGTTGTTTTTTTTTGTGTGTTGATTTGTGTGTGTTGTGTGTGTGTGTTTGTTTGTGTGTGTGTTTTGTTTTTTGTTGTTTGTTGAAATTTGTTTTGTTGTGTTGTGTAGTTGTTGTTTTTTTTGTTTTGCTTTTTTTTTTTTGTGTTTTTTGTGATGTTTGTGTAGGGTTTGTTGATGTATGTGTTTTTGTGATTTTTTTGTTGTGTGTTGTTGTTTTTGAATTTTATTTTTTTTTTTGTGTTTTGTGTGTGTTTGGATGTTGTTTTTTTTGATGTGTTGATTTGTGTGATGTTTGTTGATGTTTTGGTTTTTTTTTTTTGTGTTTGATTTGATGAGTGTTTTTGTTGTTTGTTGTGTTGTTTTGTTTTGATGATGTTTGATTGATTGTTTTTGTTTTTTTGTTTGTGTTGTTGTGTTTTGTGTTTTTTTTGTTGTTGTTGTGGTTTTTTGTGATGTTGATGTTTGTTTGTTTGTGGATTTGTTTTTTTAGTGTTTTGATGTGTTGTGTGTGTGATTTGAATTGTTGATTTTGTTGTTGTGTTTTTTTTGTTGTTTTTTTGCTCGTGTGTGTGGTTGTGTTTTTGTGATTTTTGTGTGATTTTTGTGTTTTGTTTTTTGTGTGTTTTGGTTGTTTGTTTTGTGTGTGAACTTTGTTGTGTGTGTTGTTTGTGTGATTTTTTGTTGTGTTGTTTTTGTTTGTTGTTTTGTGATGTTTTGTTTTTGTGTGAATTTTGTTTTTGTTGATGTTTGTGTTGTGTGTTTGTGTTTGTGTTGTGTGACTTGTTTGTTGTTTGGGTGTTGTTTGGTTGATTTTTTGTTTGTTGCTGTGATATTGTGTGGGATTTGATGTGATTTTTGTTGTTGTGTTTTCATTTGTTGGTTTTTGTTTTTGATGTTGAATGTTTGGTTGTGTGTTGTGATTGTTTGTGTGTGTGTTTTGTGTGTGTTTTTTTTTTTTGTGTTGTTGTTTGTTTGTGTTTTTTTTTGTGTTTTGTTTTGATGTGTTTGTTTTTGATGTGTTTTTTGTGTGTTTGTTGTGTGTAGTGTGTGTTTTTTTTTGTGTGTTGTTGGTGTTTGTTTTGTTGTTGCTTGTTTTTGTTTGTTTTTTTTGTTTGTTTTGTTGTGTGTGATTTTTTGTGTTGTTTTGGATTGTATGTGTTGTTTGTGATGTTTGTGTTGTGATTTTTTTGTTTTGTTGTGTTGTTGTTGTTTGTTTTTGATTTTGTTGTTGTGTGTGTTGATGTTGTGTGTTTGTTTTGTGTATTGTGTTGTTTGTGTGTTTTGGATTGATGTGTTTTGTTGTGTTTGTTTGTTTTTTTTTGTGTGTGTGTGTTTGTTTGTTGTTGATTTGTGTTTTTGTTTTTTTTTCTTTTGTGTTGGTGTGTGTGTTTGGATTTTGTTTTTTTTTTTGTTTTGTGTGATGTGTGTGATTTGTGGGGGTGTTGTGTGTGTTTTTTTTTGTGTTTAGTTTGTTTGATTGTGTTTTTTGTTGATTTTGTTGAATGTTTTTTTGTTTTGGTGATTTTGTTGTTTTTTTTGTGTGTGTTTGAATGTTGTTTTGTGTGTGTTTTGTGTTGTTGTGTTTTGTTGCGATTTTGTGTTGTGTTTGTGTTGTGTGACTTGGTGTTTTTGTTGTCTTTGATGTTGTTTGATTGATTGTTTGTGTGTGTTTTGTTTGGTTTTGTTGTGTTGTTGTGATTTTTTGTGTTTTTTTGTTTTTTTTTTTTGTTTTTTGTGGTGATTTTGTGTGTGTGTTTTGTGTGTGTTGTGGTGTGGTTGGTGGTGTTTTGTTTGTTTTTTGTTTTGTTTTTTTTGTTGTTGTTTGTTGTGTGTTGTTGAGTGTGTTGTGTTGTGATGTGTTTGTGTGATGATGTTTGTTGATGTGATGTTTTGTTTTTTGTGTTTGTTGTGTGATTTTTGACATGTTGTTGTTTTTGTGTTGTGTTGTTTGTGTGTGTTGTGTTTGTTTTGTTTGGTGTGTGTGATGTTTGTGTGTTGTGTTTGTTGTGTTTTTTGTGGTTGATTTGTGTGATTGTTGTGTGTGCTTGTGTTTTGATGTTGATTTGTTTGTGTGTTTGGTTTGTTTGTTTGAATGTTTTTGTTGATGTTTTTTTGATTGTTGTTTTTGTTTTTTGTGTGATTTTTGTGTGTTTTTTTTGTGTGTTTTGTGTGTTGTTTTGTTGATGTTTGTTTGTTGTGTTTTTTTTGTTTGTTTTTGTGTTGTTGTGGTTGTTTTGATTGTGTGTGTGTGTGTTTTTGTTTTGTGTGTTTTGTTTTGTGATAGTGTGTGTGTTGTGTGTTTTTTTTTGTTTTGTTTTTTGAATGTTTTTGTGTGTTTTGTTTTGAATTTGTTGTTTTGTTGTGTTGATGGTGTTTGTTGTGTTGTTTTCGTTTGTTTTTGTTGTTGTTGGTGTGTGTTTGAATTTTGTGTGATGGTGTTTTGTGTGTGAATTTTGGTGTGTTTGTGTTGTTTTTTTGTTTGTGTGTGATGTTCGGTTTTGTGTTTGTTGGAATGAATGTTTGTTGATGTTGTGTTGTGTGTGTTTTTTGTGGTTGTGTGTGTGGTGATTTGGTTGATTGTTGTTTGTTTGTTCGTTTTGTTGGTTGATTTTTTTGTGTTGTTTGTGTGATTTTGTTTTTGTTTGTTTGTTTGTGTCTTGTTTGTTTGTTGATGTTTTTTGTGTGTTTGTGTTGTTTTTGTAGTTTTGTGATTGTGTTTGAATTTTTAGTGTTTGTGGTTGTGTGTGGTGTGTGTGTGTTTTTTGTTGGTTTTGTTGTTGTTTTGTGTGTTTTTGTTGTTTCTTGGGTTGTTTTTTGTGTTTTTTGTTGTTGATTGTGTTTGAATTGTTTTGTTTTTTTGTGTGTGTGACTTTTGTTGTTTTTTTGTTTGTGTGTGTTTTGTGTTTGATGTTGTTTTGTTTTTTGTTGTGTTGTTGTGTTGTTTGTTTTTTGTTGTTGTGTGGTTGTTGTTGTTTTGTTTTTTTGTTTGTTTGATGTTTTTGTGTGTGTGGTTTGTTTTGTGTGTTGTTTTGTGGTTGTGTTTTTTTGTTTTGTTGTGTTTTTTTTGTTTGTGTGTTGTTGTGTTTGTTTTTTGTGTGTGTTGTTTTTTTGTTTTTTGTGTTTGGTGGTGTTTGTTTGGTTGTGTTGTTGATTTTGTGTTTTTTGTGTGTGTTCTTTGTTTTGTGTGGTGTTGATGTGTTGAGTTTGTTGATGTTGATGTGTTTGTTTGTTGTTGGTGTGGTGTGTTTTGTTATTTGTTGATTTTTTGTGTGTTGTGTTTTTGTTGTTGTGTTTTTGTTTGTGTTTTTGTTTGGTTTTGTTTGTTTTTGTGTTGTTGGATGTTTTTTTGTGTTTGTTGTTCTTGATTGTGTGTTTGGTTGATGTGTTTGTGGTTTTTGTGTTGTTGAAACTGTTTGTTGTGATGTGTTGTTGTTTGGGTTGTGTTGTTTTGATGTTTTGTGATGTTTGTGTGTTTGTGTTGTTTTGAATTGTTGTGTGATGTTGTTTTTTGATGATTTGGTGTGATGTTGTTGTTTTGAATGTGTTGTTTGTTTGGTTGTTTGATTTTTGTTGTGTTGTTTTGTGTGTTTTTGTTTTTGTTGTTTTGTTGTTGTTGTTGTGTTGATGTGTGATGTGTGGTGTTTTTTTGCTGTTTGTTTTTTTTTGTTTTGTTGATTTTTGATGTTTGTGGTTTGTGTTTTGTGTGTTGTTGTGTTTTGTTTGTGTTTGATTGGGATTGTTTGTTTTGTTTGTTTTGTTGTGTTGTTTGTGTTTTTTGTGTGTGAATCTTGTGTGTTTGATGTTTTTTGTTGTTTGTTGTGCTGTGTTGGTGATTTTGCTGTGATTGTGTTGTGTGTTTGTGATTTTTTTTGTGTTTGTTTTGATTGTTTTTTTTTTGTGATGATGTTGTTTTTGTTTTGTGTTTGTGTTTTGTTTGTTTTTGTTTTTGGTTTTTTTGTGTTTGCTTGTGAAATTTTGTTGTTTTGTGTGATCTTTTGTTGTTTTGTGTGTTGTTTGTGGTTTGATTTGGTTTTGTTTTTGTTGTTGTTTGGTTGTGTTGTGTGTTGTGTTTTGATTTTGTTTGTGTTTGTTTGGTGTTGTGTTTGTTGGTGTTGTTGTTGTGTTGTGTTGTTTGTTTGTGTGGGTGATGATTGTTTTGTTGTTGTGTGATTGTGATTGTTTGGTTGTTTTTTTGTGTTTTTTGTGATGTTGTGTTGTTGTGTGTGTGTTTGTCTTGGTTGTTTTTTGTTTTTGTTGTTGTGATTTTGTGTTTTGATGTTGATGTGATTGTTTTTTTTGTGTGTTGTTTGTTTTTGTTTGTGTTGTTGTGATTGTTGTTGTGTTGTTGATTGTTGTGTGTTGATGATTGTTTTTGATTTTTTTTTGTTGTTGTGTTGTTGTGGTTGTTTTTGTTCTTTGTGTTTTTGTTGTTTGTGTGTGTGTTGTTGCGTTTGTTTTTGGTTTTTTGTTTTTTGTGATGTTTTTTTTTTGTTGTGTGTGACGGTGATGTTTTGTTTTGGTTTTTTGTGTTTTGATGTTGTTTGTTGTTTTGATTGTTTTTGTTGTTTGTTGCTTTTGATTTGATTTTTGTGTTTTGTTGTGTGTTTTTGATTTTGTTGTTTTTTGACTAGTGTTTTTGTTGTTTGTGTTTGTTGTTGAATGTTTTGTTTGGTGTGTGTTGTTGTTTGTGTTTGTTTTTTGTTTTGATTGATTTTGTTGTGTGTTGTTTTTGTTTTGGTTTTTTGTGATTTTTTTTGGTTGTGTTGGGGTTGTTGTGTTGTGTTTTGTTTGTGATGTTGATTGTGTGTTTTTTTGTTTTTTGTGTTTGTTTGATTTTGTTTGTGTTTTGTTGTTTGTTGTTTGTTTTTTTCTTTGTTGTTGTTTTTGATTTGTGTTGTGTTGTGTGTGAAAATCGCGCGTCTGTTGTCTTTAACCGGACAAGGTGCGGGTCGACGTAAATAACAGATCTGGCTGTTGATGAGGTGATTAAAAGAAAAAAGACGAACTTATCTGCCCCCAAAATATTTCGAATAATTGTTTTTTCTCCATCTGTCCTCGCCCGTTTTCTTAACCCCCAATTACCCGAGAATGAGTTAGAAAAACTGGCTACCACTATCCAAAAACAATGCGGCTTCTCCACATCCAGATCCAAATAAAAAAACAAAACTAAAACGGTCTTGACGACTTAGCATAGTTTTTTGGAACGAAGCGCTTAGTACATTAAAAATTGTGTATTTTCACAGATCTATGTTGATCGTAGAATGTTTTTAAAAATTCTGACGAACCACCCAAAAACAGTTTTCTTATACATCCACAAAGATCATTATTACATGATACTGAATTTGAGGGATTCATGTGGTTCTAGATACGTCGTGCTCATTCTGCTATAAATAGTTATAGCTGTCGCAGAGACCATCGATTTAAGCATTTCTGCAACATTCTGTTTCGGACGCCGATTGTTACACGTTCCCTGTAGAATCATACATTGCCCCGATTGTCTGCGTTACTGTAAATCTGCTTGCATCGAAATGCATAAAAAAAACTCCTCTCCTGGTAAGGAAAACACCCCAGCCTGTTACTGATATTATAAAATTTGCAAACTATGTAACGACGTTATGATACGTTAAACCGGGCGACAAGAAAACCAAACACACATGCGCCTCGGACTGATGTGTGCATTGTCGGGAGGTCTGACGGGGGGATGGTGAGCATCAATGCTTCATACAGCCCCGACCGAGCCTAAGGAACTGTTGAAGAAATTACATATTCTTACGATTTTGAAACGCGTTACGAATCGGTAGGACATAGAGGCTATTTTGTTTGCGCCATTACATTCAAGGGGAGAAACTTGTCCCCCGTTACCGCTCACAGGTACCGACTGTATCGACTATAAGTAAATCAATCGCTTACGACAACCGCGATATAATGGTTTACTGTTCATAGGCGCATTATTCTTCCCGAATTGACTCCTTTTTAATTCTTGAGTTTTTCTGCAAAGCGGGATTGTGCGTTACAGGTTATTTTAAATGCAAGGCTGAAATAATTTTCATGGTACGTTGAGGCGTATGACCCAGAGATATATCGATAGCTATTCATTTTCAATGGCCTCTTGCAAAATGCCCGCGGCGTTAGACTTAACGCCGACTACTGAAAAAGGTTACTTCCCCACCTTTTCAACTGGGTGGAAAATGAGAAACTATTTTGGGCCATACCTGACCAAAATGCTCTACAATTACGATAACAAGTCGGTCAAAGAAAGACAAAAGTTTGCGAGTGGTACCAGCCGGGTTGAGGGTAAGTTTCTTTGACTTCATAGAAAGAACTAATGAGTACGTGTTAACGGACGTCGTCTTAGTACGTGAGGTTGTATGAAATACAGGGAGTCTTTCATACATTGTAACCAACTCGACCCCCTTTTTGTTCACGACGATCGCGGCTGTTCGATGGGGATCTTCAAAAAACACATTATCTCACTAGAAACCGCTCGCCCTAACTCATAAACAAAGCGTACGATCCATCAGAATAAGCTTACTCAAGCGGTGCGATGAATGGATCGAGTATATAAAAAGATGATACTCGTTGACGTACACCTCGCCTTAAACCACGGCGAGTTTCGTTCGGTAATTATTTTTAGTCGGATTCTATGAACGCGATGGTAATTCGACTCGGGTCTAGGTATGCGGGTTGTATTTTCCATGGTCATTGGCTGTCGCTTTACACCTCATCAGACGCATCCCTTGTCCGGAGTTAACCCTCCGGGGTTCTCCGGAACCAGTTTGACGATAAGATCGAAAGTCTGCGGAACGCGTACGGTTTGCAAATCGAAGTTCTTCGGGAATGCCTAATTGGGACCGTACTGAAAAAAAACCGACCCGTCCGTGATCGGAATTTATGACTGATTATTCCGCAGCTAGCGAGATTGAAAAACCCGCGAGACGCTCCTGTACGGTGGGAGAACGACGCTATAAACTCTATCACAAGTGACCGTGTATGAGAAATTAAAAAGTATCTGGACTTCACCAGTCTCTACCTGTATTGTCAGGCGAGGAAAGCTACCCGATTGAAACACCCCCAAATCATATTCAAAGATTTTGAACCGATTGATAAATTATTTACCGGCCTTGTCAAAAGCGACGCTTGTACCCTCCCGCAATTACTGCACCGGTTCTCCCCTACAGATGCCAGGAAAATCATGTTTCCCTTTGTGCCGCGTTTGTGCTCACGACCCCAAAACCAGACCACGAGCTTGCACCCATACGGACAAGGAAAGAGCGACTTCGGTTGTTGGGTCACTATCGGGAGGCCTTTTAAAAGCCATCGAGAGGGTTAGGGTGGTAGCCAAGATAGACGCGGTTTGGCATTTTCCACAACGTCTGACACGTTGTTCGCTGAATATGTAAAACGTTCTTGTAGTTTGAACACAGCAAGCGTCGGGCTACCCTTGAATGTAGTCACGGATGCTGAGAAAGAGGCTTACTCTGACTATTTTGAAAAAGAGGGGATGGATTCAACTCGACCCTGAAAGGATTCAAAGTTACAACGCCCGCAGTGCGGAATCACAAATTTATTTCTGACTAGTTTGTGGGGGCGTTTCTCTTTAAGGGGGAGAACTCAGAACTTGCCTCAAAACGACTCTGGTGAGCGACCCTGAAGAATTTCACCAGAATCGTTATTGGCAATCCGACACTTTGACGTATTTCTCATCAGCGCAGAAGAGTAGCTCTCGACCAGATAGCCGTTCTAAAGAGGACGTTTGCCAAGGCACGCGATGTGAATGTTTTTGTAGGGACCTTTATACCGCACACGCCCCGGGGGGGGGGGGAACTGGAATTGTACGAATTGATGGATAGACTCGGCGACCGACTGTTATACTCTGACACAGACAGCATCGTATTTGTGTCTAGGGATGGGGTTAGCCCGTTGGGCATAAGCCTCCGTTGGGGGATTATTTAGGGGATCTTACTAGCGAATTAGACGATGATGACCATATAACGGTCTTTTGCTCGAGCGGGCCCAGATCGTACGGTTTTGAAACGGTCAAAGGTAAATCGTGTATGAAGGCTAAGGGGATAACCCTGAATGCTAAAAATTCCCAAGATATCTGTCTCGAATCCCTGATTGGTCCTGGTTGACAGCTATGTGACGTCGCATGATAGATCCAAATACATCCTGGCTCAGACGGAAGACATTGTGAGGAATAAAAAGTCTCTCACACTGCACAACAAATCAGTCGTTAAAAGGTTTAAGGTGGTCTATAATAAACGTAGGCTTCTGTCTGATTTCACCACACTTCCTTATGGCTACTGATCAGATGATGCATAGAGGGGGTCAGGATGTTTCCGATTTTGATTTCAGACTTCAACACCCTTTCAGTTGTGTCGTGAGTGGGCCTTCCAACTCTGGAAAGTCATATTTTGTAAAATTTTTGTTGGAAAAAGGTTTGAATATCATTTCCATGAAAATTGAAAACATTGTTTGGTTGTATGATTGCTGGCAGACTTTGTATGATGATTTACTTCAATTGTACGACATTAAATTTGTGCAAGGAATACCCCAGACTCTGAATGAGGATGATTTACTGCCTGTCACCAAGACAAACTTGCTCGTGGTGGATGATTTAATGGAGCAAGCTAGCGGTAACGTGGAACTTCAACGTGTTTTCACCCAATACTGTCACCACCGCAATCTCAGCTCTATCTATATAGTGCAAAATTTATTTGCCCAGGGTAAGTCCAGCCGAACCATAAGCTTAAACGCCAATTATTTTATTCAGTTTAAAAATCCACGAGATGTCAATCAAGTGGCGATGCTAGGACGTCAAATGTACCCGGGAAACACAAAATACTTTATGGAGAATTATCACGACGCTGTCGATCGGGCTTTCGGCTACCTAATGATAGACTATAGAGCGAAAACTCCGGAGAAGTACCGTCTCAGAACAGGATTACTTTCCGACCGTCAAGTGGTTTATATTCCGAAAAAAAGAAGAACGCTATAAATCAGCATGTCTGCCAGACTTTGTAAACATTTGCCTGTGTTAAAACTGTTACATAAAGCCAGTCCTAAACAGAGACGTCTTTTTTACAATCGGCGTCCGACGAATTCATTTTAGCGCTGTGCGAAGTGGCTCTTAACATCCTCTATGGTACCATCCCGGTCAATAAGCAACAGTATCGAAAGTTGAAAAAGAGAAAAGCCGAAATCAAATTTGTAGTCGATAAAAAAATTGACATAACTGCCAAGAAACGATTCTTTAACCAGAAGGGGTGGATTCCTGTTGCCACTCCTTAGCGTTGCAGTGGATCAACTGGATAAGATAAAGAGTGAAAACCCCAGCGAGAACATTCAACGGAGCGTAGAGAACGATTTGGATGACGCCATAAGAAATATTTTACGTCGCACAGACTTGAATCCGTACGAAAAAGCCAAACTTTACACCAATACCCTTACCAGGTTTTTGAACATCGTTAAACAAGGCGATCGAGAGAGTAGCGTTTTAACGCTTTCGTTACCTAATACTGATTCCGGTCATAAAGATGAACCAGAGGGGAGTGCTGCTGGTGCTATCGTTGAAGACGGCAGAGCTGTGGGGGAGGATATTGTCGATGAAGTTCTGAAGAATGTCCCTTCGAGAAGCATGAATAACAGCAGATACATATTAGACAAGATGTCTAAAGCTAAAGGTCTAAGCGCATGGAACGAATCGGGCGAGTTTTTGTTCAGGGGCAACACCGTACGAGGGTCACACATGGTCGATTTGTTAAAAAATGTTACGGCCCCTCAAAAGGTTAGGGATGATCGGAGACCTATAGGATGGACAGAGTTTCTACGAGCGTTTGCTGAATTAAACATCCCATTTTCGACAGTGCCGAATCAGCAGGTCAGACACAAAATTAATCTTAATCTCTTCACAAATAGGGACACCATTTTATCATTTTTAATAGAATCATCAGTGTATAATTTCATCACATGGTTATAGTCGTAGCCTCTAGCTAAATGATAGAGAAAAAACACACAATGCTGTCCGCAGGTATCCGATGAAAAATCCTGGACATGTCTGCCGGAATGTAACACATCAACATCGTTGGTTGTTAGAAAGTTATTGATGCTGATTGGAAAGCGGGGGCTGTCGGGTGGATTGCCGAAGCTGTCGAAAAAACAAGACGGTCCATCTTGGGTTAAATAAACGGCGACCCAATGCTCTCCCAGCAGCTGTGCAGGGTGAGTGTTTATGATGGCCATCGACGGTAAGATCCCCAGCGTTTTTTTGGGAAGTTGATCGCATGGTAGCAGCCCGAGAAAATGAATCCTGCACATGATTTTATCCATGATAGCGGTGAGTTGTAGCGTATTCATCTCAGTAGTAATCGACTAGTACCTGTCTGCGATTAGACAGTTCTATAATCGAGTCAAATACCGAGTAAATTAATAAATGAACGGTATTCGGCAATGGGTGTCTGAATCGTGCTTCGAGTCTGATATTCCCGGACTTGATGAGGGATATGTGCTGACCACAGTCTTCATCAGGCGTCAGGTTAAATGCGTAAAGTGTGTATCTGTTCAGGAAATCACCCCTGTCTATGGAGAGTGCTTGGTTTTTAAGATGTCTCCCCGTCGTCATCGCCAACTGATAAAATTCGCGTACAGCCGTACCGGCTTCGAAATTAGGTTGTAGAGGCTTTGCGGGGAATTGTTGTCCGTCGACATAGACGGCTAGGAACTCCAGATCGTAATGTTTGAATGCAAATGTATTTTTTTCGTAGGAACCGGTGAATGCGTCATTGTCGACCATAGCTATGACGATAGATTTTGGTGGGGTTCCTAAAAACAGATTTTCTTGATTTGAAACACGCGTCCCCTCAGGTATGGAGAATTTTTTTAAAACCACCTAACCACCTATCTATGGGATACTTGGCTGTTGTCGAGAGTAACGCCCGGCCGTGCTACAGTGACTTTCTTGACAAATAGGGATGCCGACTCTATTTTTATTTTGTAAGCCACATCATCGCACCTCATCAGACAGAATTCATCTTTTGCTCTAATTAGGCGTATTTTGATGTCTACAACACCGTTTAACAAAAGTTTTTCTTGAAAGAATATATCGCTATGTATGGGGCCATCAGTTCCACCACCTTGCTCTCGCTAGTGTAGATCGATCTCTTCGTCAGCCCTGCGTTACGCCCAACTGGGTCGTTAGAATCCATATGACCAGAAGTGTCTTTGTAAAACAGTCCGGCGGAGAAAAGAGATTCCAACGAATCTTTACTATAGTTGATCAGACTCTCTATGATGCATCGATAAGGATAGGTGTCCGAACTCTGCGATATCAGACGATCGCCTAGGGTCACGTCGACTTGTGAAAATATTGTGGCGCCAGGATAATTTATTAACGCTACTCTTGCTGGATGTACGATGTCGGTTCCATTAGGTCTTGTGATTTTCAGGCGTAGGTAGAGCATCGTGTTATTTAGATCTACATAATCGTCGCCGTTGCCCGCGATAAAAAACTCTAATGGGGCGGTGTCCGATATGGCGGATAAAGGGGCTACTTCTAAATAACTGTTTTTCTCAATAACCGTCTGTGTCAGCGGGACTGTAAATAAGTCCAACTCGGACTTGATGCATTCTCCCGACATACGATGCAGTAGCGCCATGCTAGAATATGTTTTTTGCGAATCTCTTGACGGATGATTTTCGACTGACAGACTTCTTACGCTTTCTGCGTATGACTGGTCGCTTCATTGGTCCACTTGTTGTTTTCTTCTTCTTCTTACCGCATTGACCACGCCTTCTCACACCCGGTGGTTTTGACATCCTCTTACGGGCCATGACCATCAGCCCTGATACCGTCTTGACCATTAGCATTATTGCCATGGGCACGCGTCAATACGTTTGAGACGACGTCGGATACTATATTTTTAGCAGTGGATTTTAGATGGGGTTTCGCGATGCTAAATCCTCTTTTTAACAGAGGTATGGCCATCCTGAACAGACCTCTGAAAAGTCCTCCTATTCTAGCTCCATACATAACCGATAAGCCGGAATAGCCTGGCAAACCCCCTCCGGCCTGATTTTGGTAATAGTCCACATAGTCGGCTGTATGGGGCTCTCTAGGATTATAATAAACTCATTTTTAAAGAATAGAATGATTCGCTGGTTTAAAGTGTAGTTTTACGATGACTTTCCCGTAAGAAAATGGTATCTCGCGGTTTTGGTCGTCCTTTAACTCTATGGTAATGCTGGTGATGTGATCCTTGTTTATCGATACGTAATGGGGGGAGTCGTATCTAGCAATTGCTTTTATCGGATATATGTATGCATCTCAAAAGGGGAACGTAAGAATCGCCGACCGATTGATATTGGATGATGTCGGTGTAAACGTACAATGTGTAGAACCCACCGTTGATATCGGATTGATGAGGAGCATACGTAGTGACGCTCGTAGTAAAATCGGCTGCTTCATGGTAGTTTGAACGTCCGAGATTATCGTCCGGTATCATTTCTAAAATAGTAGCGAGTTTACCTTGGAAACTGACTGAAATGTTGGGTCTCGCGACCAGAAACACTTTGTTTTTTAATTCATCGTGATCCAACACTGCCGAGGGTGCGAGAACTTGATTTATCAAACGGATGATTGCACGAATGTTTGCGTAGTACCCCCCGCTTATTTGTAATTTTCTCGATACAAAAAACCCTGATAAGTCTTTTTTAAAATGTCCGCTGTCTGTAGGGGACGCGTAATTCGCAGGTCCTGGGGCTGTGTGTAGGACGAAATAACCGTCTTCATCATTAAAGTTATACCAGCTTCTAGGATATTCGATTTCGGCTAGTCCCACCTCCCATTGTCCTTTCAATTCTATAGCTTTTGCTATCCTGGTTGTGTAGGCGGATATACGATTTACGGGGTAAACTGCCGAAGATGCATTGCACGGTAGCGTGACGTAGAAACCTTGATCGTCTATGGTTATCCTTCACTCGTATGATCTCATCCGTTAAACGCTGGCTTGTTTTAAGGAGATTGTAAGTCCACCAGAGTTTTTTTTATCTATATAACTATTGAATTTTGAAGGCCAGCCTACCCATTTCACTAAAACAAGCGTAGATTTTCCCTGTTTTTTCTGACCTAAAATCTTTTCCACCTTAAAAGATTTGTTTTTACTCACAATTATTTTTTGCATCTCTTTTTCTTAAAAAACTCCCTCGATGACATCGCCGTCGTAATCTGTGAGTCTGTAGACTGGTGGTTTGCGCGGAATGCGATCGGATACGGTGAAAAATTCTTCCGTGTAGTTCTGCTCATAACCTTTGGCGAATGGGCCTCTCACTTTAGAAATCCTGACAATGTCACCGACTTTGAAATTAAATGTGGGTCTCTCGGTCTTCTTTATATCCCCGTACAAGTTTTGAAACACATGACCCTCATTTAGTTTGTTGACGTCCACGGGTCTCATTTTAATTCTTCGGTGATAACTGACGTTGTACCCCTGCATAATGTCTTGTAAAACATTTATGTATCGTCGTGAATTTGTAGCCGTTAAAAATCTGCACATTCGACTTTTTAACGTTCTATTAAATCGTTCCACGACGCTGGCTTTCAAACCTCTAGCGGTAGTGAAATGATTAATATCGTGCTTTTTCATTACATCTTGAAATTGTTTGTTAAAAAATTCCTTTCCGTGATCCGTCTGCAATTTCTGCGGCACACGTCCCTCTTCGAGTATAGACTCGAACGCTCTAGTAACCTCTACGCCACTCTTATTCTTCAACACGCGAACCCACGAATATTTACTAAACACATCTATACAGGTCAGCAGATATTTATTATCGTCATTATCCTTGGCATAGGCGATCATGTCGACTAGATCGGCCTGGAACTGCGTATCGACCCCGTACACAACTTCTCTATTTTGTTTGTATTTTATTGGGGCTGTTTTGTGTAAAGTGTAAGAATCCTCACCAGACAGCCATTCTGAAACCTTTTTATCGCTTAGATGGACCCCGCTATCTGTTAAGATGGCTTCTTTTAATCGTTTTTGCCCCCTAAAGAACCGGGGTTGGAGGGTGTATAATAAGCCTTTTTCATGAGCTCCGTCATGCTGTCGTTTCGATCGCTGTAAAAGAATAACTCGTACATGCAGTTTGAATCAATCTTTTATTAAAACAAAGTTACAGGATACACAATTTAAGTAAATGGCAATAATATAATACATGATATTAGACATGGCTATAATAATAATAATAATAATAATAATGATAATAATAATAATAAAAATCAAACCGAAAGTAAATAGAATAATATTAGTACTACAAAATCTAAGTAAAATTGAATATAATGAGGTTAGTACAAAATGCATATAATAAAATATATAATAATTGGATATAACGACGTTACATGCATAGTCTAAGTAAAATGGACGGTGATAAAAGTAGGATAGTCATAATGACGTCACTGATAGTCGAGCCAGAAAAGAAAATCGCGACAGGCCAACATGTGTTTGTCTAGGATGTAGTCGATGTACATTACAACAATTTTGTCGATGGTGGTACTGATTTTGTCAATTTTAAATACCATCGTCGTCATCATCCGGGTCGTATTGTTTTGACCTCAAGGTTAGCATGGTACAGACATCTGCCACATACGTACAAGTACAGAGCATATCTGTGACCGTGAGTGGGGATTGTGATTCACACATCATATCCAAAATCACATCGGGTTTTTCGATACCATGAATGCATTTGCCCACCAAATCATCCCAGGAATTAGCCAGTCCTCTTATATAAACCATTTGTTTCTTGAAATTTGCTTCACGTGTAGTGTCTTCCATAAATGGATGACCATCGCGCGATGCATCTGTAATAATCTTATTCACCAGTTTGGTCATCTGTCGCTTGTAATGTCTTTTAAACATGAATTCCATAGTGTTCTTTACGGTACAGGCAGCTCCCATAGCGGTGGCGTCTTGGTCAGTCTCCATTCACGATCGCGAGACCTTCCCAGAGATCGACGACATCGTGAACTATTTCGTCGCAGGGTTTCTCCAGAAGTCCAACTCTGATTTCTTCTAGTTTAACACCAATGAATGGCTCGTCTTTTAATTCGTGCAGAATAGTCCCGCCTGTTCCTTGAATCTCTTGAGGGTGAGATTTTAACCCACACCGTTTTACCACGATAGCGATGATGCCATGAAAATAGGATCTAAACAGTTTGGCTGAAAGTTCATCAAAATGCGTGTCCAAGTAGTAGTTAGGAGGGTCAAACAGGCAGGAATGCTGCAACTGGCTGGGGTGATCAATCTCACACCCCTCGCAATCGTTCTTCAGCTTCGTTCCGATGAGATGTTGGAGCAAAACCGCGGTCGCTGCTTTTATGAGTTTGAACCCCAACACATCGAAACATCCGTCTGTGACGTCGAAGGTTTGATTAGCATGAGGCAGGGGCCGGTCGATTTTAGATCTGTCATACGATTGCTGATCGTTATGGAGCTTGAACATTTTTAATGTCTCGTAAGGCTGGTTGTGCTCGACCCCCAAATCCTGGTCTTTGTCGCGCTCGATACTGTTACCCGGACCGATGTCGTTTTGAGTGTTCAATGGTTCAGGGTTGATAATATTACCCGGACCCCAATCGTTTTCAATGCACGTTTCAAAGCCTATGCGAAGTTTGATAGTTTTAGTCGAAGCCCAGTCTTTGTGGTGGTCTGGCGGGTCATAGGCGTTGTCGCTGGGAGGGTCAAGAATGCTGCCGAAAGAAATTCCGCAGCTGCACACATGGTCGGCTTCTGAACCCCTATCTTCAGCCATGGTTTATAAATGGTGCATAGAGGGTTTGGGTGCCTGAATTTATGGTCCTTGTAGTAAAGGGGTGGAGACGCCGATTTATAAACGACGCTTGGGAGGGTCTCCCCGTCGAGGTTTATGATGGGTGTAGTGAATGGTGGGGGACGGTAGACAGCCTATACCGCTGGGCATGCATCTCTCAGGGTGGAACAACTGTACTTTAATCTTGTTGTATCTGTCATGCATGTCGCACCATTTGAACATTTTGTTGATGATTGAAAAAACACCATTAAGCAGATTCAGATCACACCACTTGAACAAAAATTGCATTTCATA
This sequence comes from Meda fulgida, assembly GCA_030578275.1. NCBI lineage: Eukaryota > Metazoa > Chordata > Actinopteri > Cypriniformes > Leuciscidae > Meda > Meda fulgida. Next base: position 18,920,927 of record CM060616.1, read on the forward strand.
CAGATCATGATGATCCTTGGGCAGGACACTTCCTGACCGGCTGTTGGTGAGCTTAGTCTTGTCTTTACAGCTGAATATGTACACAGAATCATTCGGCGGCTTGTTAGTATGGTCGCCTACCACACGGTATTGGACATTCGGGGTCTCCCCGACCCACTCCGCCACATACAAAGGCTCTTCCCCAGCGTCATTCAGATCCTTCCAGACAAATTTCTAAAATAGACCCCAGTCTTTTTCAGGAAATGTCACACATGGGTCTTCCCCAGCCTGAAACTCGCCGACGCCGTCAGTGGTGTAGAGCATAACCACGCGTGTTGGTTTGTGAAATTTGTACCCGAATACACGATTACTACACATCATAAATTCGCCTTCAGTCCATTCCGAAACTTCATGGAGAAAATTTGTCAAACGAACATGACCATAAGGTTTTCTCGGAGCCATAGTCAGACTTTCCATCATCCTGCTGGTCAGTCCCGTCTCGGGGGGTTGTGGGGAGGCTAAACCATCCATGCTCATGTAGCTCATGGTTCTGTTGGTTGTAGAACACACTGACCCCATTTATATATAGGGGGGTTTGGAATGCCGGTGATACATGTTCTATAACAACCGCTTCAAACTTTCTACCATAAAAACGCACAATGCTTATGTCAAAACACTTGATTGATCAGATAGCTCAACACCACAACCCTTATTAATAGAGGCCAGATGGTCAAAACATTTCATTGATCGGATAGGCGGGGTCAACTGCTTTACCCTTAACAATAGAGGCTGGATGCACAACCTGTCAAAACACATAATCGATTGGATGGGTGGGGTCAATAGGTCAATCCTTATCTATAGATACCGGATGCACACCCGGAAAAGGTCAAAGGTCAACCGGATGTCATCAATCATTTTGACACATGGTGTCCGGTAAGAACTACTAAGGTGCGTCCGGGTGCATGGCTAGCCCACACTTGGTCAGATTGACATTTTTTAGAACCGCATAGTCCTTCAATGCACCTGCTTCCATTTCTAGCCCCCTTTTCATTAGCGGTGTTTGTCTTGTCCTTCTGATAATTACTTCTTCCAGTTTCTCTGCTGTGCTTGTACCTCTTACATGGCTTACCTCCCGGAAATGTGAAGCAGTCACTCTCTCCTTCCTCAGGGAATACCACTCGGGTGTTGCACTTTGGCATCTGGTTGCTGCCTCAATCTGATGTGACTGTGTCAAAGTCACAGACAGAGAACTGAGGTGCAGCTTTTCTTGATCCGTCATGATGGCGAATGAACACTCTGTTTGTTGTAGATGGTAACCTTCCCGTGGCACTTTTGGAAACGGTGGTGCATCCTCATGGATGACAACATTGTCAGGTGGAGGTGGTGGGTGTTGATATGACAGGATACTGCCAGTTTGTACCTTGCCAAAAATGGAGTCCACGAGTGGTTTGTCAGATGTGATGTTCATTCTGCAGATAAGGGGAAGAGAGTCTGGTTCCATGTCAGCATAGGCAGGTAGTGGGTTGAGGGTTGATGGGTCTGGTAGCTCACCACTGTATCCCTTGTAAAGTTTAGATCTGGAATAACAATATCAGGCCATTGTAGGATTTTTATGAATTCTACGTGTAACTGTATAGACTTCAGACTATCTAATAGTCGACTGCGTTGTGTATTTCGTCGTTTTAACAAGCATAACTGGCTGTGAACCATGTAATGTCATCTGAAATACACAAAAAGCACAATTTAATGCGTTTTGAAAGCATGTCTATGAAAGTGTCTACAGCAGCAGTAGGAGCAAAACCTGTTCGTTCTTTTTTATTGGTGCAAGCCACTTGTCTACTGTCACTTTTGTGCTTTTCTGCCTCACTTTCCTACTGTCTTCCACATACCTGCCAACACTCCCGTTTTTTTCCCAAAAAGCAAGGAAGTTGGGCCTTATGTTTATAAAGAATGAAGTAAAGATGACAGGACAGTTTTGAGTACAACAACAGCAGTTTGAAGAATAGCTGAGTGGAATATTTTACTGTCTTTGCAGTCATCAAGTCAGGCAAAAGTAGTAATGTCATTATTGTTTAGTTTACATTATAAACGGAACTCCAATTTGTTTAACAGACCCAACAATAAAGCATGGCAATTCCCACTCAGCTACCCTGTTCTGTATTAGGCTATCACTGTTCAGCTTTTGTGAAAATCACAAAGGTGCTCTCTTAGAAATGGTAATCAAAGCTGAAATGTGGTAACATTAAACGAGTAAAACTTTTGATGAACGGAACCTTAAACAAGTTCAACAGAACTTTTGAACGTGTCACTTAATCTAGTCCTACATTCAGCTGGTGTGGTGGCTTTAGCTTCTTCATTGAGCGGTAGCAGTGGGCTTTCACAGATATCTCATTTGTTGCCCTATTTTTACCTGATACTTTAATAAAAGTACAAACACATGAAGTGAGAGGTATATACACATAATTAAACTTTATTTCACGAGTTCACACTTACATATAATTTTGAGGGAGTAAGATTTAATGCGTATTTGGGGTGCTGTCCGGAGGGAGGGCTCCGAGCTCGGAATTCAGCCCGAACCCAGAGTACTCCCCCCGTATGTAAGTGATTTTTAGAACTAGGAGTGTGGAGAACTAGGAGTGTGGAGAAGGGGTGGAGGGGGGATGCTGCAAACTGTCAATGGATCGAGGTAAGACTGCTGAGTCTATATGTACCCTCTTATCATTGATTGCTGATTGCTGTCCACCCGTATTAATTATCTGAACGTGCTCCTCCCAAACTTAGTTAATTAAACTTCATTTCACGAGTTCACCCTTACATATAATTTTGAGGGAGTAAGATTTAATGCGTATTTGGCGTGCTGTCCGGAGGGAGGGCTCCGAGCTCGGAATTCAGCCCGAACCCAGAGTACTCCCCCCAATAGGCTAAAGAGCAGAGGACAGCCGCCGGTCTAAAGACCCCCAAATGAGTGCCGAGATTGGCGGGCTGGCATCTCGTGAAGGGGCCTGGATGCTTGATCGGGGAGGCCCGTGATGGTGGTTCACTGCCTGGACTGACGGCCCCTGTTTGTCTGCGAACGAGGAGCGGTTGTAGTGTACTTGTCCAGGAGGTTTTCACACTGCATCCGCTGTGAGACCAAATGCTCGCCTGAAATGAAAGAGAAAACGTGAGTGCTCTATCGGGAACGTTCTCGCTCCGTCCGCTGTGAGACCAATGCTCGCTGGATGGAAAGAGGAAATTGAAAGAGAAAAAATGAGTGCTTGCCCAGGAGATTTTCTCACACTGCATCCGCTGTGAGACCAAATGCTCGCTGGATGAAAGAGAAAACGTAAGTGCTCTACTGGGAAAGTTCTCACTCCGTCCGCTGTGAGACCAATGCTCGCTGGACAGAAAGAGGAAATTGAAAGAGGAAAAAATGAGTGCTTGCCCAGGAGATTTTCTCACACTGCATCCGCTGTGAGACCAAATGCTCGCTGGATGAAAGAGAAAACTGAAGTGCTCTACTGGGAAAGTTCTCACTCCGTCCGTTGTGAGACCAATGCTCGCTGGACAGAAAGAGGAAATTGAAAGAGGAAAAAATGAGTGCTTGCCCAGGAGATTTTCCTCACACTGCATCCGCTGTGAGACCAAATGCTCGCTGGATGAAAGAGAAAACGTAAGTGCTCTACTGGGAAAGTTCTCACTCCGTCCGCTGTGAGACCAATGCTCGCTGGACAGAAAGAAGAAATTGAAAGAGGAAGAATGAGTGCTTGCCAAGGAGATTTTCCTCACACTGCATCCGCTGTGAGACCAAATGCTCGCTGGATGAAAGAGAATTTTTTTTTTTTAACTACTAACTCGATGAGGGTTTGGTGGGCTTTTTTAATGTGGAATCGGTTGGTCCTGATATAGCTTTGGAAAGCAGCGGAGGACCATCTCCCAAGGGCTTGAATCTGCTGTTGGGAGAGGCCTTTTTGGGCTGCTGAAGTTGCTGCCCTGATGCGGAATGAGTGACTTGAAAAATTCTTTGCTGGAATGCCTGACTGTTGGAGAACAGATTTGAGGTGTTTCTGGAACCAAAAACGTGTCACAGGTTTTTTAGATTCGTCTAAAAACAGGGGTTCCAGAGGAGATTTAGCCTGGGAACTTCTCCATTGTAGATATGCCAGAATTGACTGGTATGGTTGGATTTGCGAAGCGAGGTTAAAGATGTAGATAAAATGACCTTTTTGGTTTGGTCAGTCTTACTTTGTTTAATCAAATATGAAATGGTTTTCGTCGTCAATTACTGATAAGTCTGAGATGGTGGGGTGGATTTTTGGGTTGAATTTGGAAGTGATGGCGAGTTCCGAGCATCTAAGAAAACCAAAAAAAAGGCTAGGATAAACATAGCATCAAGTGTGCGAGCGGAACTGAGGGGCTGGTAGCCTGTACGGAGGGCGTGAATACATTTGGTGAGAATGTCTAGCGTTATGGGTTGTCTGGCATCGGGGCGGGTGGGCTGGGATCTTTGAATCCCTTTAATCAGGAGGGAGGTTTGTGAATTGTTTATCTCTGCGGAAGGAGCGCCGTACATCAATTTATGGAAAAACTGGATGCCGCTCAAATAACCTTTGATGGACCCGACTTGTAGGCCCTTAATGATATTAAGGTAGGAGATAAAAGAGGTGATTGAAAGAAGAGAAAAATCAGGGAAAGGCAAGTTATAAGAGACATGGAATGTTTTAAACATCTCCAAGCAGTAACGTAGGATTAAAGGGTCCTGGGAGATACTGCTTGGAGGATACTGTTGAGTGATGCGTCAAACAGGGGTTTTAACGGGTGGGTTACGGGAATATTAGTTCTGAATAGCGAGGAACTGGAGTTGGGAATTGATCCACCTCAGGAGCCAGCATCCTGAATTTCTGAAACAGAAAACGTGACAGAGAGTCAGCTATTTGTTTTTTTGACCCCGGGATGTGTTTAGCAGTGATAATGAATTGGTCGCAAGCTGAAATCCAAGTGAGACGCCTTAAGAGTGGCATTAGAGCAGGTGAATGGGAACGGCCTTTGTTAATGCAATGCACTGTTGCGTCATTGTCGCAATGCACTAAAACGCTGCTAGTGGCCCATTCTTTTCCCCACAGGAAAGCTGCTACTACGAGAGGGTAAAGCTCGAATAGAGCTGAGGATTGAGTTATGTCCTGGAGCTGTGGTGGCCACGGAGCCGCGAACCAACGACCTTGATAAAATCCCCTGAACCCGATTGAGGGGGCGTCTGTGAACAATTGGATGTCAGTGGGGGATGAAACAAGGTTGTTGTAGAAAAAGGATAGGCCGTTCGTCTGTTTTAGAAATGTTAACCATAGCCTAAGTTCGTCGCGACATACTTGAGTTATAGAAATGCGGTCTTCTAGCGAGTGGACAGAGGACGCGAGTAAGAGGAGATGTGAGATGAAAGGGCGGCCCTGCGGGATGATGCGTATTGCGAAGTTTAGATGTCCGAGCAGGGACAGGAGTTCGCGTTTTGAAAATTTGATTTTTTAAGGAAAGTAGAAGAGACTAGGATTATTCGGTCGATTTTCTCTTTGGGGAGGGATGCTTGGAATTTGTCTGAATCCAAATTAATTCCTAAGAATTCGATGGATGATGCAGGGCCCATGGTTTTTTCCTGTGCTATAGGAATTCCTAGCTCAGAGAAAACGTTTTGTACCGTGAGGATGTGCGCAGCTGGAATAGCATCGGGAGGCGAGATTATTAGAAAATCGTCTAGCAGGTGAATGAGGTAAGGAATGGCGTAGTTGTTCGACAAGATCCAGCAAACGGCTTCTGATAGCATGTCAAATATTTTAGGGCTGCTTTTGCATCCGAATGTTAAACGTACAGCGAAGTAATATTTCCCGAGCCAGCGAACTCCAAATAGGTGCCATGAACCTGGATGGATAGGCATTACTTTGAAAGCAGCTGTAACGTCGATTTTTGCAAGCCAAGCACCCCGACCTGCGATTTTGATCATTTCAATAGCCTGATCTATGTCGTGGTATTTGAGTGAAAATTCATCGAGAGGGATCAAGCTGTTAATGCTTGGGAACGGAGAATTGTGCGGGGCTGACAGGTCGATTATTAGGCGTTAGGCGTTTACCCGAGAACTTGTAGCCACTCCAATGGGGCTGATACGAAACAGATTAAATGGAGGATTGTCGAACAGACCGATCATAAAGCCTGACTCAACTTCTTTTTTGATCAGTTTGTCTACAACTTCAGGTTCTATAAGGGCGGATTGGAGATTATTACATATGATGTTTTGGGAAAGCGGCATTCTAAGCCGGGTTTAAAGCCATTTTTTAGGACTGACAGCAGATAATCGGTAAATTCGGCATCCGGGTGATGAGCTAGTTCGAAGTGCATGCGCGAAATATTCACAGGAGTCGGCAAATAATTTTTTGATTTTTTATTCACAGACTTGAAGACTGGACATACAATGCGAGCATGGGCGCCGCCACAAAAGCTGCAGATGTGCATAAACCGGCAGCGTACTCTTTGACATCTGCCCGCGTTGAAATGATTACAAGGCTGCCTGCCTTCATCAAAAGCAGAGTCCTGTATTGCGCTGGTGGTTGCTGCGCGCGGCACATAGCTAGTGGATTTAGCATGGCTTGTTCCCACGTAGGGAAGAGAGGATGGGTTAACCTGTGGGCACGATGCGGTTGAGTGCGCCACTGACCTGCAAACTGCACAGGTAATGTTTTTGCAACCTAAAAATACCCTGCTGTGGAGATCCGAGTCAAGTGCACCCCAGTATGTGCACTGATTCCATTGTGCGACTCGCACGGCACTTTTTGCAGAAAAAAGTTTGTGGTACGTGTAGAAATGCCCGCCCCCATAGGACAGCGCGAGTTCGGCAATGATTGCTTGATAATCGTTCAGTTCGCGCCGCCTGTGGGGGAAGGCTGAACAGATAATTTCAGTGAAACGTGAAAAAGCGATCGTGAATTTGGGAAATGAAAGGACGCGAGATGAGTGAGTGTTTGTGTTTTTCAGGGTAACTGAAAAATCACCGCAATCCACTTGGCGGTCTGATTCAGCTGCAGGGAGGAGAGACAACAGAGAAGAGAGGTCTACATCCGTACCTGAAAGGATCTGAGCGCGGATGGATTGAGAAACTGGTGGGGGTTCCATAGCAACTGCGTTGGGCGGCACGGGCATCGGAGTGGCTGTGAAAAGAGAATATGGTGATTTAGTTTGTATGATAGAGCCGGGAAGGGTATAATCCGGGGCTGCGAATGTCAGCGGTGCCCTTGTGATTGGATGACCTGCTGTAAATTGAGAAGAAAAGTTAGTCGGAGGAAGTGAGGGATGATAGAAAGCAGTGTGAGCTTGGGCTGCGAGCGGAGGCGGGCCCGCGCTTGTTTGAGTTACTTGTGCTGCAGGCCACTGGAAGTGGGCGGGGTTATAACCTGTTGGGTAGAACTGTTGACATTGTTGGGTCTGTGATGCTAGCGGCGATAGCTTCGCGCTTGTGTCTGGAACTGGAGCTGCTTGTGTCTGGAACTGGAGCTGGAGGCCACTGAAAAGGAAAAGGGTTATGTACAGCAGGAGAATAGAACTTAGCGGCTGCGGGGAGACCGCTGGGCCCGGCTGTACGTGGTGCTGCGGCGGCGGAAGCAGAGGTGGAGGGCTGGGCCTCGTCAAAAGGTGGTAGTGGACCTGCCGTGATGAAAACTGGAGCGCGGCCCTGGCTCGCTGAGGGCCTGTTGCTGCGGCGGCTCGATGGGCGAAGCGAGCCGCGTCCTGTGCAGGGAGACGAGGGTGGTGACTGGGCAGGCGAATTTTGAGCCCTGCGGGCTTTGCTCTGCCTGTGGGTCATCTTAGGAGTGGACTTTAAGGAGACATACAAATCATACAGCTCCGCTTTATTCATTTTCCTTGAAGCTTGTAGATCGGAGTTACCCAGTGCTTGCCTCAATCCAGCTACAGTCCATTTCCCAATGGGTGGGATCGTCGGGACGGCCAAGCGGTAGGAGGAAGCTGGGGAAGAAGATGGAAGTCTTGCCGGGGGCGGCGAAGACTGGTCATGGCGTCTTGATGAGCGCCGGGCTGACCGGGGGCTCAAGTGCACCGACCGGCGTAGGAGGGATGACCGTGGGATCGACGGAGTGAGAAGATGCATCCCTGGTGATTTCTTCGTAGGAAGAGGAGCTCGTAGGAGACATAGTTACAAGTAGCTGAGCAAGGAAGCCAATACTAAATGCTGCAAACTGTCAATGGATCGAGGTAAGACTGCTGAGTCTATATGTACCCTCTTATCATTAATTGCTGATTGCTGTCCACTCGTGTTAATTATCTGAACGTGCTCCTCCCGAACTTAGTTAATAAAACTTCATTTAAAGCATGATTAACCTGAAGCAGGACGGAGTCATGACTTAAAACACTAACTTACGCTAAAATGCTAGCTAGCATTAGCAAATTACCTTCAAAGTTGCAAAGAAATGAAGAAACGTACAATTTAAAGCCTTTAATTTGCTACGTGGTGTCGTACTGGATGCCCAGACGATCCTCCGGATATCATTAACAGACACTTTCGGCAACTCCAGCAAACACCTTGTGAACTTTGTCTCTGTCATCATATATGTCGACTGTCACTGTTTAATGTTTTCTTCCGTTAACCGGAAATGTCCAAACATCCTTACGCCAATGCGGAAGTGATGCGTGCATAGTGTTTTATTAAACACATAAATATATGTAAAAATATATTAAAAAATAATTGTTTGAAGTACTTGGTACAAAACTAAAAAAAAAAAAAAAAAAACATTTTAGTATATTTTTTTACACTATGGTGGACATTTAAGTGTATTAACTATGCCGGCTACAACACAGCAAAGTAGGACATAGCAAAAAACATAATAAACACAATTAAACCGGACAAAACATAAACATTTAGCCAACTTACCCATTGTACCAGTAAATCGTGAAAAAAACACGTCAGACAGACAAATCACGCGGTCTCCCGCATCCAGTCGCTTCGCTTCTGAAATGCTCCTGGTGTGAGTTGGCACCGCGTGAATGACGGAATAAAACCTTTTCGCAGCCGTAACGCGCCGCAGACGTGTGTAAATAAGGGGTAAAAAATAAATTTTCTCATTACTAAATGATTCAGCATTTTGAACTAATCGGTTGATTCAAAAATTCAATTAACCATTCATTAACATGTCTCATTCCTGAATGAATCAGTCGTTTGAACGAATGGTTTGTTTATTTGTTTGTTTGTTTGAATTAATTAATCAATAACTGCCGCCACCTGCTGGCGGTTTAGTGTTATGTTTAAAAGTGTCATTCTTTCCAACGTTTTCTCAGTCAGTACATCACTAGAGCAGTGGTTTTCAAACTTTTTCAAGAGCGACCCCTTTTTTTTTTTGTTAATTGATGCGATCCCATAGGCCTATTCTTAAGCGTAGCATAAGAATACTTATATAAAATGGGACTAAAGGCGCAATTGACTTTTTTCTCATTTACAACTGTTGTGCACAGATTGCACAAAAATTCAGCTCCCCAACCACTTAACAACCGCTTTTGATGATGCACGTGCACTGGCTGATCCTTGACGCGATTGCAACACAAAGTTGATACTGCACTAATTTGATCTAGCTAAATATACAGGTCTACTAATTAAACGGTTAACCATTAACCATCATAAGAATTTTAACCAATTAATAGCCTACTATCGTTTGCTGCATGCTTAGAAAATACACTAAAAATATTCCACAACAAATCCTTTACATTTATTGATATTCAGAACAGAGCAAGAATAAAACAATAACTATAAACAAGCCAAAACAAAATAATTTAAAGTGAAAGTAAGGGATGTACACGTAACTCTCATTAAAATCAAAATGTTTCTACATTTGATGTATTTGGATGGTAAACTATTCTTTATTATAGGCTTTGTACTTCACTCACGTTCCAATATAGACGGAAAAAACTTTGACTATAGTCTTTGACAATAGTCACATCCATCTGATCGGCCTCTTACAACGAACAAAGCTGAAGTTTCATCAAGATAATTTATGCAGAATTTTTATATGTTAGGTTGACTATTTTATTATTATATTTTATTACGACTATAATGAACAGGCTGCGATGTCAAGATTACAATGATGGAATATATTTCATTATTTTGTGTGTGTGTGTGTGTGTGTGTGTGTGTGTGTGTGTGTGTGTGTGTGTGTGTGTGTGTGTGTGTGTGTGAGGCGCGGGTGCAATCGAACAGTGGAAACATAAAAACATACTCCGTCATTTTGTCAGGGTTCTGCCCTGGTGGCTTTGTCTGTGTTGTCTTTGTTTCATGTCTCTATGTTTGTGTTGTGCTTGAACATATGGCTCTGTCTTTGTTTGTGTTGGCCATGTGCTCCTCTGTTCCTGCCTCCTTGATTCCCAGTACCACGCCCTCTTGTCTAGTTGAGTCCTCGTTTATCTGAGTGTTGTCACCTGTTCCTCATGTTCTCTGCTCCCTTGTTGAATCCTCGGTTTGCCTGAGTGTGTTCACCTGTTCCTTGTCTGAGTGTGCTCACCTGTTCCTCTTGTTCTCAGCTCCCAAAATTAGAGAACAATTAAGAAACACTTGATTATTTTCAGAAATATTGTTAATCTTCATTGTTTGAAATTTTAAGGAATATTCGCTGTGGGTATACCATTGTTCTACTAGCATTTTTTACAAAAAGGTTTTTGTTGAAGTACCTTGGTTATTATTTTGTGGAAAAACACAGCGATCAAAATTGGAGAACAATTACCCTTGCAGCACAAAAGAAAGCATTACAACAAAAATTTGAGGCTTACAGCAGTCTAAGTTTAGTAGGAAGTGTAGAGGCCCTTGCTTTGAATGACCTGAGCACATCTGCGGCAACAAGAAATCACTAGATGCTCACACTGCTCTGGTGTGATCTTGGTCCACACTTCTTCCAGTCTCTTCCACAGTTCGGTAACTATTGTGGGTTTCTTAGCCATAACTTTGTCGCCAGAATCTACTTGCAGCAATCAGCCTGCCCTTCATCGCCTGTCATGTCAAGTTTATGATCCTCTTCTGGCTTCTACCAAGAAACTAAGATCCAGAAGGAAGAGGGCAGTCCAGTCCACCACAGCTACCCCAGAGTCAGTCAAACCAACCGCCATCTGCTTCTAGGCAACCATGCAGAGAATGTCTAATAGAAGAGAATTGGCACTGTCTGGTTACTTCCGGTTTCTGGACTGGCTGCAGTAACACGTCCATGCAGGGGGCGTTCGCAGGCGAGTGCAGAATGAATGGGAGTCTATGGGGTTTCACCCCCAGAAATCCATTTTTCTCAAAATGTAATTTTTTTTGTCAAGTAATTTGAAAGTTGCATTCAAAAGGGGGGGCTTAGGTAATACACTCAGCTGAAAATTGCATTTTTAAGTTCACTTATCTGTTCTAAAAATTCGTTCAAAAAATGTGATGACGTCACATATTTTCATACTGCCAGAGGTGCTTAACTTTCGGTTAATACACGAGTTACAAAGAGTTCTAGTTAGGGTGGGTTAGGGATAAGATAATGTTTCTGATTCTGCTCTAGCTTCAGGTGCCATCAAACGGGGTCTCTGGTCGTAATCAGTCGCAAATCCGTCTAGCAGAATGCTAGCATGTTCCGGCCAACAACGGCCTAACCTGTAAGAAATCGAAAGGACATAAGTTCTCGTTCATTCGACTTTTGGCCTATAATCTATATTGAACTTGCGGAATCAACAATAAAATCTACATTGATTCAACGACAAGCAGGAGAAAGAGATACATTTAGCCGTCTAGCTCCATAGACTCCCATTCATTCTGCACTCGCCCGCAATCACCTCCAGTGGAATTCTAATGGAACTGCAACCAAGATGATACAATGGGGCTAATAGGAAGTGCCAATAATCTCTGTAGACGGGCTCTGATCCAGGTCAGTCCCAGTCACTTTAGAATTTGAATCAATATCTGTTATTCAAGAATCAGTCAAGTCAACTACTGTAATCTCTCAGACATTCGAGTCAGCTGACTTAACCTCTGTCTTCCCAGAAACTGCCAATAGTATTGCTGTTACTTCACAATCTGCCAGGTCTGTTTCAGTCATTGCTGAGTCGATTAATGTCACTGCTATTCTGCCTGGTTTGGCTGAGTTAGCTGTAGATACTACAGAGGCAGCCCAGCACACAGTATCAGGCTGTCGAAAGAGGAAGAAGAGAAAGGCCCGTGCAGAACGGTCTATGATTCTCCGTTCTCAAGCTCCCGTTCCAGTAGTTCCTGAGGTATCAAGTCCAGTGAAATCATTTTCTAAGCCTTGACTGGTAATGTCATGCCCTCAGAGACAATTTCTGCCAGTCCTGTCATGTTCACAGAGGCCATACCCAAGCTGCCTGTTTTCATTGCCGCAGAGACCTTCTCTGAATGTCTTGCAAATCTTATCAAGCCCCTAGAAATAATTTCTGCCAAACCTGTCGTGACCACAGAATGTGAGGCTGCTGAGAGGGCGGTCCACGAGCCCGCTGCTGAGAGGGCAGTCCCCGAGCCCACTACTGAGGGCGGTGCTCCAGCTCCAGAGAGTGCAGTCCCCGAGAACGACAACGCATTCCAGGAGGTCGCTACCGAGTTAGTCCCCGAGCATGCAAGCGCTGCCTAGGAGGGCCCTCACGAGTCAGTCCCCGAGCACGCCAGCACAGTCCTGAAGGGCGCTCCCAAGTCAGTCCCAAGTCGATCCTGCCAGTTCTGTCTTTGCCCCCAAGTCTGTCAAGGCCAGGTGGAAGTCCAGACCAGTTAGGCCAGTTCCTGTGTCTAAGCGTACCTCCAATCAAGTTCCCATTCCTTCCATCCCACCCTCTGTGTTTCCTGTTTATGGTTCCCCTAAGCCGGCACAAGACAAGACAGTCTCTTGCTGGCATTCTGTGTCTACCCTCCCTCCTACTATCATCCTGGGTTGGATTCAGCGGTCGCTCTCTCTGCCTGTCTGCTAGCGGCCTCGCGTAACCAAGGTCAGATAAATCCCATCACATAGAGCCTCTTTCACCTAGATATCTTCATTATAGAGACTGTGTCTGTTCCACGAATTTGTAAATCCAAAAAACGTCCAAACCAGACCCATTTAAGGTTAAACATTGAATTGATGTTCAACAAATAAAAAACAGATATAATACAGATGAGCAAATGATAAAGCTTGGGTTGCTGAATATTCGATCCCTTACTTCAAAATCGCTCATGGTTAATGATATGATAACAGATTATAACCTAGATGTGCTGTGTTTGATATAAACCTGGCTGAAACCAAACGACTTTACTTTAAATGAGTCAAGCCCACAAGATTACTGTTATAAACATGACCCTCATACGAAACGGGGGGAAGTTGCTGTAATTTATAGTAATATTTTTAAAACCACTAAGAAATCTAGTTTTAAATATACTTCTTTTGAAGTTTTGGTGCTTAATGTAAAAATATATAGTGTAAACGATAAATCACGTTTGAGAATTCTGCTGGCTACTCTGTACAGGCCACCAGGGCACCATAAAGATTTTAGCAAAGAATTTGCAGACTTTCTATCAGAATTAGTATTAGCTGCAGATAAAGTACTAATTGTTGGTGATTTTAATATACACATAGATAATGAAAAAGATGCATTGGGATTGGCTTTTAAAGACATTGTAAACTCAATTGGAGTTAGAGAACACGTGTCAGGAACTACTCATTGTCGTAATCACACTCTAGATCTAATATTATCACATGGAATAGATGTTGATGCCATTGAAATTCTGCAGCAGAGCGAAGACATCTCAGATCATTATCTAGTCTCATGTAAATTACATTTAGCCAAGGCTGAATGTAGCCAACTCCGTGTTATAAATATGTTAGACCTATAACTTCTGCCACTAAAGATTGCTTTATCAATAATCTTCCTAATCAGTTTCATCATCTCAGAATCCCGGATAGCTTAGAAGAACTTGATATTGCAACAGAAACTTTTTAACTCTCTCTTTTCCAGCACTTCAGACAGAGTTGCTCTATTGTGCTTAAAGAAGATTAAAGAAAATAGTCCAACGCCGTGGTACAACGAGCACTCTCAGGCCCTTAAGAGAGCAGCCAGAAAAATTGAGCGCAACTGGAAGAAAACAAAACTAGAGGTATTTCGGATTTCATGGGTGGAGAGGTTGATTGCTTACAGAGAGGCTTCTAAAAGCTGCTAGATCTTCTTATTTTTTAACCCTATTAGAAGATAATAAACAATAATTGAAACAGTGGCTAAACTAACGAAAAAGAAAGCTTCAAGCACAGAAGTTTCCAAGCAACACAGCAGTAATGACTTTATGAACTTCTTAACTTTTAAGATCGATAATATCAGGGAGAAAATTATAACTATGCAACCGTCTACTACAGCACCACATCAGGGAAAAATTTGATTCATTTGTTGCTATAGGAGAGGAAAAATTGAGCAAATTCGTTAATTCATTAAAATCGACAACTTGTATGTTAGACCCTATACCGACTAAGCTACTGAAAGAGATGCTTCCAGATGTCACAGATCCTCTTCTAAATATCATTAATTCATCTTTGTCTCTAGGATACGTACCAAAAACCTTTAAGCTGGCCATGATTAAACCGCTTGTTAAAAAAACGCAACTTGATCCTACAGAATTAGTTAATTACAGGCCGATCTCAAATCTGCCTTTTCTGTCAAACATATTAGAAAAAGCAGTATCCTCACAACTGTGTTCCTTTCTTTAAAGAAATTAAATCTGCGAGGATTTTCAGTCAGGATTTAGACCGTACAATAGTACTGAAACGGCTCTCATTAGAGTTACAAATGATGTTCTCTTATCATCCGATCGTGGTTGTATCTCTCTATTTGTGTTACTCGATCTTAGTGCTGCATTTGATACCATTGACCACAACATTCTTTTAAATAGACAAGAAAACTATGTTGGTATTAGTGGAATTGCATTAGCATGGTTTAAATCATACTTATCAGACCGCTATCAGTTTGTAGCAGTAAATGAAGAGATGTCTTATCGATCACAAGCTCAGTATGGCGTGCCACAAGGCTCAGTACTAGGACCGGTGCTGTTCACACTTTACATGCTACCATTAGGAGATATCATTAGGAAACATGGAATTAGTTTTCACTGTTATGCCGATGATACTCTGTATCTGTATATTTCTTCACACCCTGATGAAACTTACCAATTCACAAAATTAACAGAATGCATAGCTGATATAAAAAATTGGATGACTAGTCATTTCCTACTGCTAAATTCTGAAAAAACAGAGATTCTAATTATTGGACAAAAAACTTCCAAACGTAACAACCTAGAATACTGTCTAACACTTGATGGCGGCTCTGTTAAGTCTTCGTCGTCGGTTAGGAACCTGGGTGTGCTCTTTGATACCAATCTTTCATTTGAAAGTCGCGTGTCTAGTATCTGTAAAATCACATTTTTCCATCTTAAAAATATATCTAAATTACGCCATATGCTCTCATTGACAAATGCGGAACAATTAGTTCATGCATTCATGACCTCAAGGCTAGATTATTGTAATGCTCTACTGGGTGGTTGCCCTGCACGCTTAATAAACAAATTACAGCTAATTCAAAACGAAGCAGCTCGAGTTCTTACCACAACCAGGAAGTATGACCATATTAGCCTGGTTCTGTCAACACTGCATTGGCTCCCTATTAAACAATTGAGCTCCATTTCCATGAAATCCAAAATACCTCTAGTTTTGTTTTCTTCCAGTTGCGCTCCATTTTTCTGGCTGCTCTCTTAAGGGCCTGAGTGTGCTCGTTGTACCACGGCGTTGGACTATTTTCTTTAATCTTCTTTAAGCGAAATGGAGCAACTGCGTCTAAAGTGCTGGAAAAGAGAGAGTTAAAAGTTTCCGTTGCAATATCAAGTTCTTCCAAGCTATCCTGGATGCTGAGATGATGAAACTGATTAGGAAGATTATTGATAAAGCAATCTTTAGTGGCAGAAGTTATAGGTCTAACATATTTATAACACGAATTCGGCTTTGCAGCCTTGGCTAAATGTAATTTACATGAGACTAGATAATGATCTGAGATGTCATCGCTCTGCTGCAGAATTTCAACGGCATCAACATCTATTCCATGTGATAGTATTAGATCTAGAGTATGATTACGACAATGAGTAGGTCCTGACACGTGTCGTCTAACTCCAATTGAGTTTACAATGTCTTTAAGTGCCAATCCCAATGCATCTTTTTCATTATCTACATGTATATTAAAAACACCAACAATTAGTACTTTATCGGCAGCCAATACTACTTCTGATAGAAAGTCTGCAAATTCTTTGATAAAATCTTTATGGTGCCCTGGTGGCCTGTATACAGTAGCCAGCAGAATTATCAAACGTGATTTATCGTTTACACTATATATTTTTACATTAAGCACCAACACTTCAAAAGAAGTATATTTAAAAATAGATTTCTTAGTGGTTTTGAAAATATTACTATAAATTACAGCAACACCTCCCCCTCTGCCTTTTAGACGAGGTTCGTGTTTATAACAGTAATCTTGTGGGGTGGACTCATTTAAAGTAATGTAATCGTTTGGTTTTAGCCAGGTTTCTGTCAAAAACAGCACATCTAGATTATAATCTGAAATCATATCATTAACTATGAGCGATTTTGAAGTAAGGGATCGAATATTCAGCAACCCAAGCTTTATCATTTGCTCATCTGTATTATATCTGTTTTTTATTTGGTGAACATCAATTAAATTTTTTTTACCTGACGTTTTTTTTTATTTCCAAATTCGTGGAACAGACACAGTCTCTATATGATGATATCTAGGTGAAAGAGGCTCTATGTGATGGGATTTATCTGACCTTGGTGACGTGAGGCTGCTAGCAGACGGTCGGTTTAGCCAGTCTGTCTGCTTCCTGACCTGAGCCCCAGATTGTCATGTTTTAGCTCTAAGACTATGAGCCAAATTACTAGAGAGAAGAGCAGCACCATCCCAGGAGGGATGAATACCATCTCTTTTCAATAGGTCAGGCTTGCCCCAAAAACTTTTCCAATTCTCTATGAATTCTATATTATTCAACGGACACCACTTAGACAACCAACCATTTAGTGAGGCCAATCTGCTAACTATCTCATCACTCCTGCGAACAGGAAGGGGGCCAGAGCAAATTACAGTGCCTGACATCGTACTTGCGAGTTTACACACCTCTTTAATATTAATTTTGGTGATCTCCGACTGGCGGAGTCGAACATCATTAGTGCCGACATGAATAATGATCTTTGAGAATTTACGATTAGCATTAGCCAGCACTTTTAAATTTGCTTTTATGTCAGGCGCTCTGGCTCCCGGCAAACATGTGACTATGGTGGCTGGTGTCTCTATTTTCACGTTCCGTGTGATCTAATCACCAATTACCAGGGCACAATCAACAGAATTCTCAGTGGGTGTTTCACTGAGTGGGGTAAATTGATTTGTTATGGTAATCGGAACGGAAGAGTGTTTTTTTAATCTCCGACTAGAACGATCTCTCACGGTCACCCATCTGCCCTGCTGCGTGGGCTCTACTTCAGCCGGAACCGAATCATGTACAGAGTTTACTATGCTAGGCGCATCGAAAATAGTATCTAAAGCTCTAGAACTATCCTTTCTATCCTCAATTAAAGTTTGGATGCGTGTCTCTAGCTCTGAAATCTTCTCCGTCAGCCTGACTGTCTCCTTGCATTTATCACAAATAAATCCTATATTGCCATCGGAGAAGGCTACACTAAACATATGACATGTAACACAGGTGACAATAACAGGACAAGACATTACTCACCGTTTGTGTTGACTGATTCTTACTTACCTGGGCTTTTATGAACTCAAAGGCGCGGGCGTGCGAGATAAAATAAATAAATGAGCGCGGGTGGCGCGTTAACACTAGCGTGCTGTGCTAACAATAATGGAAGCTAGCGATGAAAGGTTAATCTAAGATGGTGGGTAAACTGTATTTAGTAATATAAACAACTAGAAATGATAGTAAATGATGGTTCAAAACAGAAAGAAATACAAAGCTAATACGAGGCTTAGAGCTCACAGCCTCGACGCAACCAAACTCACAGCAGGCAGGAAGGCAGACAGGAGCAATCGATCAGCAGAGCAATCGACTCCACAACTGTACACTACAATGTAATGTATATTCATAACAATAAAGCAACGCCTGTCTCCTTTTATTCTACTTCTGTTGTTTGTTTGTGTACATCACTAGCCAACGGCAGGAAAAAAACGCCGGTAATATTGACCTGCGTCTCTCTGCTTTCTGCTCCTTCCTCGACATAGAGCTGGCTGTCCGGCCAAACTGAGCTATCGGGGGAGAAGAGCCTTGGTGAGAGAGGTAAAGAAGAACCCAAAGATCACTGTGGCTGAGCTCCAGAGATGCAGTCGGGAGATGGGATAAAGTTGTAGTAAGTCAACCATCACTGCAGCCATCCACCAGTCGGGGCTTTATGGCAGAGTAGCCTAACGGAAGCCTCTCCTCAGTGCAAGACACATGAAAGCCTGCATGGAGTTTGCTAAAAAAAACACCTGAAGGACTCCAAGATGGTGATGAATAAGATTCTCTGGTCTGATGAGACCAAGAAATAACTTTTTGGCCTTAATTTTAAGCGGTATGTGTGGAGAAAACCAGGCACTGCTCATCACCTGTCCAATACAGTCTCAAAAGTGAAGCATGGTGGTGGCAGCATCATGCTGTGGGGGTGTTTTTCAGCTGCAGGGACAGGACGACTGGTTACAATCGAGGGAAAGATGAATGCGGTCAAGTACAGGGATATCCTGGACGAAAACCTTCTCCAGAGTGCTCTGGACCTCAGACTGGGCCGAAGGTTCACCTTCCAACAAGACAATGACCCTAAGCACACCGTTAAAATAATGAAGTGATGTGATGTGATCACAACATGAAATAGACATCTGAGTGATGAATGTGTGCTCTCCTGTCAGATATAAATAGATATTTAAAATAACGTGTCCTATAACATAAAAAGACGTATCCTCTCCCGTGGCCTCCTGGGATAGAAAAGTATCCATCGGATGAGCACTCGAGAATCTGGGTGGAAGCAGTAGGCCATCCGGGAACTTCTCGCATACTCATTTATGAACACTGAGGTTTCGAACATACTACTCCTTTCATGTATTGTTTTCTCCTACTATATAGTAGGTAAATAGGCATATTCAAACGCACTATTAGTATACGCACATTCGAATCTCGTGAGAATTAGTACGTCACCCAGGTAATTCTCGCCTACTTTTTTATGAATACTAAGGATTCGTACATACTTATTCGCTCGCCTACTGCTTTTCCCCTGCTAGTAGGGAACTATTTGGTTTCGAACGCAGCCAGTAGGCGAAAAGTCCCAGAATTACCTTCTACTCCCGGCCAGATTCTTAAGTGCACATTCAATAGACCCATCATTGTACAACAACACTACTTTTTTTTCTTTTTTTTATACACATAATGGAGAAATACTAATGCATTCCGAAATGTGGGGGTTGTCGCTGTGGAAACTCCCAGCCAGGCGGCAAAGAAATGACTCTTGCTGAAGAAAGGGAGCTGGAGGTGGTAAAGAATGGGCTCACATATGTAGCTGCTGATGAGCACAGTGAGAGGCCTCACTGGCATGCCAAGTACCCCTGGGTAGAAGATCCAGCCACATTACCAAGCAACAGGAGTGCAGTTGAGGACACTTTTTTCTGGACTGAGAGGCAGCTGACCTGGAAGTCAGAGTGGAAGGCTGCCTATGCTGCTCAAGTTCACGAGATGGTCTAGCGCCGAGCCGCAATGAAGTTGTCTAAAGACGTCCTTCAGACATGGACTGGCCCACATTAGCCACCTCATTGCACCCAACCCACACTCCATCACAACTCCGGTGAGACTTGTCTGGAACAGTGGTCAGAAGTGCAGAGGGGTGAGTCTGAATGATCTCTTGTTAAAGGGCCCCGACGTCCTCAATTCTATTCGTGCTGTGCTTCCCAGGTTCCGGAGGGGAGGTTTTGCGGCTTTGGGAGACATAATACAGATGTACAATTCAGTGTGGCTTGAAGATCGGGGGGTGCATTTGCATAGGTTTCTGTGGCGTGACTCTGAGGAGGAGGAGCTGGGCGAGTATGCAGTCACAAGGGTTAACATTGGTGACAAGCCTGCGGGTTGTATCGCTCAACTCGCCATGAGAGAGGCAGCGAATCTCCCCCAGTTTAGCCATCTTGAGGAAGAGCGTTGAGTGTTAGAGGAGGACAGCTATGTCGACGATATCCTGACCTCTCATAACAACTTGGACCAGCTCAAAGTCAACACAGAAAATTTGGAGCAGATCCTGGGGGCAGGAGGGCTTAAGTTAAAGCCGTGGGTCTTTTCTGGTGAAAGTAGGAGGGAGTCTGTTGAAAAACAGGAGCAGGAGGCTACTCCAAAGACGGTAATCCTGCCAAATCAGCTCAAGGAGAAGGACAACAAAGCTCTTGGCCTGGAGGACCCTGGAGGATGACAAGCGTCATGTTATGGTTGGGATAAACTTCTCAGAGAGGAAGAGAAAGATGAGACTTGCCCAAGACCTTCAACTGGAAGAGGTGAGAGCTCAGACGCCAGACCCACTGACACAACGAGAGTTGCTTAGCCAAGTTTCTGGGCTGTATGACCCGGTTGGTCTGACGACACCTCTAAAGCAGAAAGGAGCCATTTTGGTTCGGAGAGCATTTCAAGAGGCCAAACCCAAATGTAGCACCGTCAGAGACACTTGGGACCTTGCACTATCAGAGAAGCTCAGAGAAGATGCTATCAGCCTTTTTGAAGAATACGCTGAGCTGAGCAAAATCAAGTTCCCTAGAGCCCTGACACCAGTGAACGGGCCAGCTGAGCCTGATGTAATTACCTTTTCTGATGGCAGTGATCATGCTAATGGTGGCGTCCTGTATCTGCGGTGGGACTGTGACCAAGGTCCGACAGTGAGGCTGGTGGAGTCTAAAGATAAGCTGGCTCCCCTAGACCACAAAGGGGAAGCAGTCAAGGCAGAACTACGTGGGGCAGTATTCGCCGCCCGGTTAAAGAGGTACTTTGAACGACATGGCCGAATTCAAGTCAAGCAGTGGTACCACTTTGTTGATAGCCAAACAGTACTTTGTTCAATTCAACGTGAGAGCTATGGCTTCCAGACCTTTTTTGGCAACAGGATTGAAGAAATCCAGACCAGCACACAACTTCAGGATTGGTGGTGGATTCCTGGATCTCTGAACATTGCTGACATCATTACTCGTGGGGCTGGCCCAAAAGAGCTGGCTGAAAATTCACCATGGCAGCGAGGACCAAAGTTCCTGAGACTACCAGCTGAGGAGAGGCCGATTAAGTCTGCAATGGATGTATCAGCAGCTGCCAGAGAGAGTGTTAGAAGGATGCAGAAGAAATAATTTGCTGCGGCTCTCACAAGAGCTCAGGTGGAGAGGGAGCCACCAGATCTGGGGCATCGAAGGCCACCTGCTGTTACTGCTGTCCGAAATCTGGTGAATAAAGGACGGTTCAGTAACCTGACTCACCTGGGTCTGGAGGGCAGCAAAATGGTTTGCAGCTAAAAATAAGATCCTGGGAGATCCAAAGTGGGAGGCAGTTTCATCAGCCGGGGTCATCACCACGACGGAGCGCCAAGATGCTTTAAGAGATCTTTTCTTGCCACACAAGAAGGGGTGACCTTTCCAGCAACCACAATAGACCGGCTGGTAGTCTTCAAAGAGGAAGAAACTGGTTTACTATTTTGTGGTGGGCGAGTCCAAGCCTTTAATGTAGACAGAGTTGGTGTCCCCCTCTTACCTTGCAGCGCCTGGGTCTCAACATTGCTGGTTCAGGAAGCTCACAGCAAGGGTCACGAGGGTGTGGCTGCGACTCTGTTGAAGGTGAGAAAAAGAGCATGGGTCATCAAGGGACGAATAATTGCTCGAAAAGTCATTGAGAATTGTATGGTCTGCAAGAAAGCCAGAGTGAGAAGATGTCAGCAAGTGATGGGAGATCTGCTTCAAGAGAGAACCAGGCCAGCATCTCCTTTTGAGTTTACAGCAGTTGACCTGTTTGGACCCTATCAGGTCAAAGATGATGTTAGGAAAAGAGTCAAAATGAAAGTCTGGGGAGTCGTATTCTGCTGTATGGTCAGCAGAGCAATCCACACGGAGCTTGCCAACACAATGTCAACGGAAAGCTTCCTGAGGCTTATCAGAGGTTCACAGCAATTAAAGGCCACCCTAAGAAGATCTGGTCTGATCCAGGGACTAATTTTGTTGGTGCCAAGTCTGTTCTGAAGGAGTTGTATCAGTTCCTGGACAGCCTGGATAGGTCTGCTGTGGAGGATACTTCAGCTCAAAATGGAATTGACTGGCACTGGAAAATCCTGCCAGCTGATTCACCTCATCGGAATGTCTCTGCTGAAGCAGCTGTTCGGATGGTGAAGAAGGCGTTCCAGAGTCTGGGAAGAGAGTCAGGGCTCTGTTTCAGCAAGCTTCAGACGACACTTCAGTTTGCTGCTAATCAAGTCAAGTCAAGTGTATTTATATAGCGCTTTTCACAATATAAATTGCATCAAAGCAGCTTCACAGTATCAATCAAATAACATAACAATGTTTGTTTCTTAGTGGAAAAAACATCCACGTTTGGTAGGGCTGATCAATGGTATTAATGCTTGGTTAATTAATTTGAATAATTAATAATCTGGCAAATGAGCGGCCCATTGATGCTAGGGTGCAGAGCCTTGAAGATACAGTGCAGTACATCACGCCCAATACACTCCTGCTGGGACAAGCATCATCAAGGGGTGACTGGAAAACATTTGACTTCACAAGTTATCCCAATAAGAGACTCCAGGAAATGCAGCATCAGGTCAACAAATTCTGGAGATCCTGGAGCCAACTTGCTGGTCCTAATCTTTTTGTGAGGAGCAAGTGGCACACTGCACAGAGGAATGTTGCAATTGGAGATATTGTTTGGCTCTGTGATCAGAATGCATTGAGGGGTCACTTTAGGCTTGGAAGAGTCACCAGTGTCAACCCTGACTCCAGAAACATTGTTGAAATACTAATGCTTAGTACACATAATGGAAAAAACAAACAAACAAAAAAAACATATGTTTGCAAATAATAAAGAGTAGCATAACATAGAGATAGGGATGTACAACATAGAGTCATAATATAGAGACAGGGAGGTACACATATACAGACGGTCGGATAGACACACGGCCAGACAAACAGACAGACAGACAGGCAGACAGACAGACAAAGCAAATATATGGATGGGATGGGATGGGATGGGATGGGCGGGGGTTAGAGATGATTGGAAAGGAAGAGATAATTGGAGGGGAGGCGTGGAGAGGGGGTAAAAGGGAAATCACGTGACTTACATTAACTGTTGAATTTGTAAAAAAGTTATGAGGGGATTCCAGGTTTCTTTAATCCTCTGGGACGGCGCGTTTTGCTCGTTTTTTTTCACATAGCAGAAAAATAGACTTAAAATAGTTGATTTTGATCTTACTGTGGCAGCGGGGGCGTGGTTCCGCGAAGTCCGTGACGCGGGAGAGGATCGGGAGACAGGTGCGGCGTGAGTGGGCTAAGTGTGAATGACAAACACCTGTGTCTTGTTTCAGTAACTGGCGTGGGGAGACGGATAAAAGCCACGAGGAAGGAGAAAGAAGGGATATAAAAACCGGACGAGTGTGTGCGTGGAGAGCGAGAGAGAGTGCGAGTGTGAGAGCGAGAGCGAGACCTGTCATTTGTGTTTATGTAAACCAGCGCGTGTGGCGCATCCTTTGGTTGATATTGTTTGCTTGTTTATTTTGTTTGGGACGAATAAAAATCCCCTTTTTTTTTTTTTTTTTTTTTTTTTTTCAGGAAAAAAGGGGATTTTTATTCGTCCCAAACAAAATAAACAAGCAAACAATATCAACCAAAGGATGCGCCACACGCGCTGGTTTACATAAACACAAATGACAGGTCTCGCTCTCGCTCTCACACTCGCACTCTCTCTCGCTCTCCACGCACACACTCGTCCGGTTTTTATATCCCTTCTTTCTCCTTCCTCGTGGCTTTTATCCGTCTCCCCACGCCAGTTACTGAAACAAGACACAGGTGTTTGTCATTCACACTTAGCCCACTCACGCCGCACCTGTCTCCCGATCCTCTCCCGCGTCACGGACTTCGCGGAACCACGCCCCCGCTGCCACACTTACATATAAGTGTTATACATCATGCGATCTATTATTTTTCTGTATACTCACAATAAAAACAAAGTGTTGTGCTTTTTGTCAAATAAAGAAAAACAAACATTGTAGCAATGTTCAGGGAAGAAGGAGGCGGGAACCGACGAACCATCAAAATATAATTTATTTAAATAAAACAAACAAACGAAAATACCGCCAGCAGCCCCTCGCGGACGACTGCTGGCTACCGAAAATAAATATAACTGCCAGCAGCCCCTCGCGGACGACTGCTGGCTAAAGTAAAATACAAAAACAAAACACAACTAAAATACAGGCCTGTTCCTCTCTCGATCATCAACGTCGTCGCTCCTCCTTTATGCTTCCGCTCCTCCGTGAGAGATGCGAGACCGGTGTGCCTCACATGTGTTGCTCATTAGCAATCGCACCACCGGCCTCGCGCCGTTCTCTCACGTCCCTCGGCCGTCCTGTTCGCCACAAACATGATGCGAGTTCTCTTTCTAACATTCGTTCGGTATCTCACTATGGGAACGCCTCTGGGCGTGTCCAACCGCGGAAGCACCAATAACACCACGTCTGCCAACTATGGCAGACCAATCGCTGCAGCGATCAGGGAGTCCCGGCTCCCTGTATATAAACACAGCTACCTGCCGTTTCGTCATTCTCGCTCTCTTCCCCGTGGAAGATTTCGGAAGCTGTCCTCAGCAGACTTTGGGAACTATTTGCTTAACAGTTTTCAGACGGAGCCGAGAGGTAACGTCCCAGACGCAATATTTTCCTTAGGTCGTTGAGTGACTTCGTCACTTAAGAGTACGATAACTAACGTGTCAAGATGAGTTTTTCTTGCTCTTAAGTTCACCAATCTCTTTCCAAGTTTTTCTGGGAGCTTACCATGTACCAAAAAGATAAGGAAAACGATAGCTCTCTATCGTAGCACAGCTCCGTACCAGTTGTCACGTTGGGTGAGAACTCACCGTACGAAGAGAGTGCTAGCTCCATCATGGCCACCGCGCTAGAACCGGAGAGCCCCGGAGGAAAAGGTCGCCCTCCACATCCGTGTGCTTGTGGAATGTGGATTTCTGCTAAGGATGCACACGGCCTCTGCATCTCCTGTCTGGGCGCTAGGAGACACGCTCATGCGGCGCTGTCAAACCCCGAGGGATGCCCGCACTGCGCTACGTTCTCGACTAAGACCCGAGAAAGAAGGCTCCGCGTGGCAGTCGGTGGAAAATCGGACCCATGCCTCTCTGCTCAACCCAGAGAGGAACCCATGGATTGTCCCCAGACCACCACCTCGTGGGCAGAGATGATGGAGAAGGTGTCACCCGTCCTTCCCCCGCTGTTCGATGATCCATTAGCGGGTGAGGAAGATGACGATGATGATGTGTTGTTGAACATCCTCGAGGATGAGGACGATGACGATGAAGATGCCATTCTTCCCCCGAACCAGTCCAGGCCGCCGAGTGCACAGGATGAGAGTTCACCCTCCCCTGTACAGATGGACACAGATCTAATCGAGGTCTGTCGCAGGGCCGCGGCTAGATTATCGATCGAATGGCCATCCCAACAGGCAGGTCAAGGGGCTGAAAGAGACCTGTACGATGGAAAGAGACTTCCGTCACGTCTCCCGCCAGCGAGGCAGTTCATTCCGGCCGTCCCGGCCTGTGTGACAGAGATGAAAAAGTTTTGGGACAAGCCTTTTTCTCATCGAGTGCCCGTCAAGGGTTTCTCGAGGCTGGATGTTCAGGGAATGGAGGATCTAGGGATGGCGGATCCTCCCCCGGTGGAAACTTCGGTGGCAAATCACTTGCACCCGGGCCGCAGGGCGGCGCTCTCTTCAACCGGAGCGTCGCTGCCAGGGAAAACAGAGCGCTTCGCCGCCTCGGTTTTTCAAAAGATATACAAGTCAACTGCACTGTCCGTCCGTGCTTTGAACGCAACGTCCCTCCTTACAGCCTATCAAGCGGAGCTATTAGAGGAGATGGGTCATCAACTGGACTCCGGATCTCCCAACCCAGTGCTCTGGGAGGAGATATGCGTCATCTCAGATTTGAACCTGCGCACGTCCCGCGGACCAGTGTAAAGTTGCGGACGGAGTATGGGCTTAGCAGTTGTGGGTGAGAGATTGCTGTGGCTGGGTTTATCAGGGCTCTCTGATAAAGAGAAAGCAGAGTTTCTGGATGCCCCTATAGATCCAAAAGCCATGTTCGGCGCGACGGTAACTGCGATGCGGCAGCAGTGTGACCTGCGAAAGAGGTAGGGAGAAGCTTTCCAGGTCTGTCTCCCTAGAAAGCCGGCGGCTCGGCCTTATCACCCGAACCGGTCGAACTTCAGACCGTCAGGCAGAGGAGGGCATTCAGATTATCAGCCTTCCCGCTCTGCTCCACCACAACAGCCGGGCAACGTGCCCCCACAGCCAAAACCCGGTTTCGTTAGATGGCCGCAGCAGCGAAACACCGATCGCCCGCCCCCCAGGGGAACAAGAAGAGGCGGTCGACCTGATACGTCGGTTCAGCATCAGGAATAGTTGGGGGACAGCACCCAGGGTTTCTCTGTCCCAGCCCTTCAGAACGATTCCCCTCTCCCTCCCGCGGGGAAACGGAGAAGGAATTCAGAGGTGAAATGTGTTCTTGTGGACAGTTCAGAGTCCAATGTATGCGGGAATGTGGCCACCGTTCTGCAAGTGCCCCCAAAAAGATCGCCCCCCCCCCCCCCCCTCCACCTTCGAGGTCTGTTACGAGGGAAGAAGGTCTAACGTTCACAAGCAGTTTTTCAAAAATTAATTTTCCTCTGACGCATCCAGGTCAAGGACCGAGGGCGCAGAATGTGAAAAAAAGAGAAAAAGATCACAAAAGAATAAAACAATCATAAATAAAGACCAACATTACTCCGTCACTGGAGGGGTCTTCCCCCCCGTTGCCGCTAGAGTGTGCTGCGGCACCTCTAGTGAGCGAAGACAGGAAGGGCCCACTCGCTGCACAGACAGTGAACTGGCGCGCATGCGCAGTTCATCCCTGGGTATTAACCACCGTAGGGAGGGGATACAGGCTTCAATTCGCTGTAAAACCTCCTATGTTCAACGGAGTAGTAATTTCAGTGGCCAAAGGGGAAGCAGCTCTGGTTTTAGAGGAAGAAATAACCTCTTTAATGGAAAAGGGAGTGATAAGAGTGATTCCAACGGAAGAGAGCCACAAGGGTTTCTACTCCCGTTATTTTGTGATTCCCAAGAGAGGGGGAGGTCTCCGTCCCATTCTGGATTTACGGGTCCTCAACATACACCTCAGAAAATACAAATTCAAAATGCTGTCTATCAGAACGTTGTGTCAAAATATTCGGCAAGGAGACTGGTTCACCTCGGTGGATCTCCAGGACGCATATTTTCACATAGATATTTTTCCTGCGCACAGGAAATATCTGAGGTTCGCCTATCAGGACACAGCATACGAGTATACCATTTGGCCTAGCTTTGGCTCCTCGAGTATTCAGCAAGTGTGTAGAAGGAGCCCAGACTCCGTTGAGGAGATCAGGGATCAGAATTTCATCATATCTGGACGATCTGCTTATCTGCACGCCGTGCCGACGGCAGGCAGAGAGCGATACACACACACTGGTGATGCATCTGGAGAGATTAGGTTTCAAGATAAACCAAGCGAAGAGTTGTCTCTCTCCGTCTCGGGAAATAGTCTACTTGGGTCTCAGGTTGAATTCTGTGACGTTTCGAGCGTTCCTATCAGAGGATCGCATCAAGACTTTTCAGAACTGCCTCCCTCTTTTCAAACGAGGGAGATCAGTCTCTTTCAGGATGTGTCTTCGGCTACTAGGACTGATGGCCTCAACTGTGGCCGTGGTTCCCCTGGGGCTGTTAAGAATGAGAGATTTTCAGATCTGGACAGCGTCACAGGGCATTCGCCCCGGGAGCCGCCTCAGCCGCAGAGTGCGCGTCTCACCAGAATGCACGAGCGCTCTCTGTCATTGGAGAGTCCCGTCTTTTCTCAGGACAGGATGCCCTTTGGGCCCGATTGTACTAAGAAAAGTGGTGACGACAGATGCATCTCTCACAGGTTGGGGCGCAGTGCTCGAGGGCAGGACAGTGAGAGGAGTTTGGTCTCCCGCACTGAGAGAGAAGCATATAAATTTTCTAGAGCTACTGACAGTGTTTCTAGCTCTGAGACATTTCGTGCATTTTCTAAAGGATCATCACGTATTGGTCAGGACAGACAATACAACGGTGATAGCCTACATAAATCGGCAGGGAGGAGTGCGTTCTCCGACGCTTCACATGGTAGCGAAGAAACTGATGTTGTGGAGCAACAGGACCTTCCTGTCATTACGCGCGACGCATGTCCCGGGGATAATGAACAGGGGGGCGGATCTACTATCCAGAGGGAATCCCCAGTACGGGGAGTGGAGACTCCACCCCCAGGTGATCCTCATGTTGTGGCAGAGATTCGGCCAGGCTGCCGTAGATCTCTATGCATCGCGCGAAGACGCACAATGTCCCCTGTTCTTCTCTCTGGTCGGCGACGATGCACCATTGGGTGTGGATGCTCTAGCCCACGAGTGGCCAGACGCGTTACTGTACGCGTTCCCTCCGTTGAGCTTGATCGAGCCGACATTACGGAGGGTTCGGGAGCGCAGACATGTAATGATTCTGATCGCGCCGTACTGACCGGGGAGACTGTGGGTTGCGGAGATTGTGCAACTCCTGTACGACCAGCCTTGGCCGTTACCAGCGCGCAGGGATCTCCTCTCACAAGCACGGGGAGAAATATTCCATCCCTCCCCACAGAAGTTAGCTCTCTGGGCCTGGCCCGTGAGAGGTTGAATCTGAGTGCAGCCGGACTACCTCCAAGAGTTATTGAGACGATTCAGAACGCTAGGGCGGCCTCGACTCGTTCTTTATATAACCTGAAATGGAGAGTTTTTTAGGATTGGTGCGCAGCTAAGAACATTGTTCCGTTCGGATGCTCTGCTCTGTTTCGGATGTGCTGTGTTTTCTTCAAGACCTCCTGGATAAAGGCAGAGCTTTTTCCACGGTTAAGATTTATCTGTCCGCTATATCGGCATGTCATGTGGGTATTGAGTCGGGTACCATTGGCCAACACCCTCTAGTCTGCCGTTTTATGAGAGGTGCACGTAGGCTGCACCCAGTATCGAAGACGCTGGTCCTGCCATGGGATTTGTCTGTGGTCCTGAGCGCGCTCTCAAAAGCCCCGTTCCAGCCCATTGATAGCATTGCCTTAAAACTGCTCTCTTTAAAAACGGCTCTGTTACTTGCTCTTATAACAGCAAAGAGGGTGAGTGAACTACAGGCGTTATCAGTTCACCCTTCATGTATGAAGTTCGCTCCGGGTGGTCAAAGAGCTAATTTTAGAACTAACCCGGCGTTTGTGCCCAAAGTATATGAGCACACGGATACCGTAAGAGCAGTGAACTTGCCAGCTTTTCATCCTCCTCCTTTTTCTTCCCCAGAAGAGGAGAGGTTACACTGTTTATGTCCGGTTCGCACGCTGTACAGTTATGTACAGAGAACCCACACATTGCGTAAGAGCAACCAGCTATTTGTCTCATGGGCTGACTCTGTCAAGGGAAAACCTATCTCCCATCAACGCCTTTCCCACTGGGTGGTGGAGGCTATCGCGTTATGTTACAAGAGCAATAATATAGAGCCCCCAGTAGGACTAAGAGCGCATTCTACTAGGGGGATGTCTACATCATGGGCTCTATTTAAGGGGATTTCTATTCAAGAAATTTGTGCGGCGGCCAGCTGGTCCTCTCCGCACACATTTATCAGTTTTTATAGACTGGATGTTACGGAACCCTCTCTGGCACACTCTGTTCTGGGAGTAAGTAGTCAGGGAGTATGAAAGGGTTTTTAATAAAGGGGGCACCCGTCCCCTTATTATCCTGTTTTTCTCCAACTGGGTCTATGGTTCAGTATAATTTATATCCCCTCTTCTTCAGTCTGCTTCGTCAGCATATCGGCAGTTGTCTATATCCCATAGTGAGATACCGAACGAATGTTAGAAAGAGAACGTTAGGTTACTGACGTAACCCCGGTTCTCTGATAACATGAAGTGAGGTATCTCACAACATTGCCCTCCTTGCCTATATGCACGGAGAAGAGATATGCGGAGAATGACGAAACGGCAGGTAGCTGCGTTTATATACAGGGAGCCGGGACTCCCTGATCGCTGCAGCGATTGGTCTGCCATAGTTGGAAGACGTGGTGTAATTGGTGCTTCCGCGATCGGACACGCCCAGAGGCGTTCCCATAGTGAGATACCTCACTTCATGTTATCAGAGAACCGGGGTTACGTCAGTAACCTAATGTTTTGCATTCTCTCTGTCAGTGCAGTCCATTCTGAATCGCGTCCGAAAATTAACTATAACTCCGCAAATACTTGTCATACAGGCGAGAGAGATTTTTCTTTATGAAGCTTGAATTCTCTTCTTTTCAATGAAGTAATTTATATAAAAAACAAATATTCTCAGTTTATGTAATCTGTATGAAAAGAGAGTATGTCAGTATTTTTTCACCCAGCTCATTACACTTAATTACGCGTTAATCTGACACGCCCACGGAGGACACGCGATATTCAAACGCAAATGATCTGAGGCAAGCCATGCAAACGGTTAACGCCCACATCAGCTGGATAAAACATCCAGTTTAATAAGAATCTTATAGGTTGCTTACCTTGTCTTGCTACGTGCTGTTATCTTAATAATCCTGGAAAAGTTACCTCAGAAGTGCTCAGAAGAAGGACCGCAAATTCAGCTGATGAAGTAAGTTATTTATTCTTAAGTGCTTTGTTCTAATCGCGTTATTGAATAGTGTATGTAAACTGCACAAAGACTGTTTAAATATGAATTGCGTGTCTGTGTGTGAATGAATGAATGAATGAATGAATGGCACAGACGCCCGCGTGATGTTACTACAGCTGTCCATCGCATCTGTGCCATTCATTCACCCAAACTATATAGCCTACTGAGAATTCTTCTAATTGCGATATAGTGTCCGTAATGACAACATTTCGTTGACTGGTTTTGGATAGTTTATAAAGTTTTATAAAATAGACATCAAATAAGTTAGACAGTTTCTGCTCATATGTTAAATATATAGTATGTTTTGTCACAAATAAACTGATCAACTGTTATAGCGTTTGTTCCAATGCAAGCTATATCAAAATAATGAATCCCTAACTTTGAAATAAATATTATAAAATGTACTGGCCTACTTTAAAAAATAATACTTTATAAGACATTTATGGAAAAAGACAATTTTCTTTTCAAGATGTTTTGAACCAATTCTGTAGAATGGCCCATATAGCCTATTTGACCAGGATTTGTTTCCAGGTGTGACTGTAAATATGCTTTTGACTTTCATTTATGTTTTGATTGTGTATATATGTGTGTGTGTATGTATGTATTTTTTTATATATATTGTCCTTGCATTCTTTCTTGTGTGACACCCCTGAATGAAAGGCTCATTAGTATGCAGTCTGCTCATTAGTATGCAGTCTGCTCAGATGAGAACTGCCTAATTATTCATGATGGGGTTGGGCCGTTTACGCCCATCTGCATATTGACTTCCCAAACAAAAAATGTTTTTCACAATTTAAAACAATCTATTGTTTTATGTGAATGATAACGCAGGATGATTTTCGGATAATTTTGAAGGAAAAACTCAAGGCGACAACATCCATTAGTCAAAAGTCTTGTGGACAGATATTTACTATGTGTTTTGTGGTCTTAAACTTTAAAACTTTATTTTTTAGTTTTTCAATAACCACGCATAAACAAAACTTTAAAACTTTATTTTTTAGTTTTTCAATAACCACGCATAAACAATATTCTCTCAAAAAATCAAACATGTACATTTATGTTGCTCACATATTATGGTTGCCCTGTTTGTGCTATATACTGTAGAGTGAATTTACACCATTGCCATTAACATGTTTATAAATAACTGAAAAAAACACAAATGTAAGAGCATGTCAGAGCATCCCAATGGCCCCAAAAACACCTTGGTCCCCAGAGGGTTAAAGGCAGATATATTGTTCTTTTTATG
The DNA here is from genome assembly GCA_030578275.1 of Meda fulgida. Classification (NCBI taxonomy): domain Eukaryota; kingdom Metazoa; phylum Chordata; class Actinopteri; order Cypriniformes; family Leuciscidae; genus Meda; species Meda fulgida. The sequence continues at coordinate 18,953,162 of CM060616.1, forward strand.
AGTTATGGTCAAAATAAAATCTGTAATTAAGTTATTCCAATGGGTGAAATGGCAAGATGATTTTGATTTCCAGTTTTGAAAAATTATTTTTTTAGCGACTGCTAGAGAAACAAGGACTGGGGTTTTATATTTGGAAGGGATAGAGCTATATGAAGTATCTCCTAGGAGACAGAGTGCAGCAGATAGTGGGACTCTGCAGTCCAGGATCGAGGATAGTGTATTGCTTAAAGTGGTCCAGAGAGAGTGAACAGGCTGGCAGAGCCAGATGGCGTGGAAATAGGTGTCTGTGCTCCCAGAGCTGCGCTGTGAGCAGGTGTCTGTGTCAGATAATCCCATTTTAAATAGTTTGCTCTGGGTGATGTGGGTTCTGTGGATAGTTTTATATTGTACGAGTTGTAAATTGGTGTTGGTGGTCATAGTAAAGGTATTTCTGCAGATCTGTGTCCAGAAATCCGAGTCGGGATATAGCGTGAGATTGCTTTCCCACTTCCCCTTAGGCAGGGTTATTGTGGGGTTAGATGTAGCAATGAAGCTGTAGAGTTTGGATATAAGGATTTTCTTGGGTGGTTAGCTACTTCTAATAACTGTTCACTGATTTTAGAAGGCTGTAGGGTGTTAGTTAAAGTTATTTTACTTTGAATTAAAAATGTAAGCTGTTGATAGTGGAGAAATTGGTCCCTCCCGATCCCGAATTTCTGAATAATTGAGGTGAAAGGCACAAATTTATACTTGGTGTCAAATACTTGGTGAAGGTAGGTGATGCCATTTTTTTGCCATTTGGGAAAGTAAATCGGTTCATTGTGAAGACGGAAGTCGGAAGTCAGGGTTGTGCCAAATGGGGGTATACCTACGTGGTCCTGGGGGTGATTTGGTGATTTTATTGGTTTTCCACCAGGCTGCCACAGTTGTTGTTATTGTAATGTTATGATAGAAGTCCAGTTTTTTGATTGACTGTGGTAGAAAGGGAAGGTCTGCCATTGAATTGGGGGAGCACAAGTATTGCTCAAGATCAAGCCATTGGTTGTGTCTGTTGTTGAGTCCATTTATATAGATACTGCAATTGGTTCGCCAGATAATAGTGCATACAATTTGGTGCTTCCAGTCCTCCTAAGTGTTTTGTGTTTTGAAGTGTTGTAAGTGCTATCCTTGGTTTTTTATTTTTCCAGTAGAAGTGGGTGGTGAGGGAATCAAATTTTTTGAACCAATAGTCCGTCAGGGTAATCGGAATCATTGAAAATAGGTAATTGATCTGGGGAAGAATTTTCATTTTGATTGTTGCGATACGGCCTATGAGTGTGAGTGGGAGCTTGTTCCATCGTTTATAATCGCTTCTATTTTCTTGAGGAGTGAGGCATAATTGAGGTTGTAAAGCTCTGACAGCCTGGGGGAAATTGATATACCTAAGTACTTGATGTTACCCGTATTGTGGGGAAGGGAAGAGTCGTGAGCTGCAGAGTCCACATCGTCTCCTGATAACGGAAGTATAGTTGATTTGTTCCAGTTAATTGTGTAGTGAGAGATTTTTGAGAATCTGTTGATGACATTGAGCGCTTCGTTGAGTGATTGGGATGGAGTTTGTAAGTATAATAGTAGATCATCTGCATATATACTAATTTTGTGTTGAGAGTTGTTGACTTGGATTCCTTTAATTTTGTTGGTTTGGCGTATTGCTGCTGCAAGTGGTTCAATGAATATGGCAAAGAGAGACGGAGAGAGTGGGCATCCCTGTCTGGTTCCTTGGTCCAGAGTGGAGCTTGGTGAAGTGATCCCATTTGTGACAGCTGTGGCCCTTGGAGAAGTGTATAGTGTTATCCATTGGATGAAAGACTCTCCAAAACCAAATTTACGGAGGGTGGTGAATAAGAATGTCCAGTTGACCTTGTCTAATTGCATCACTAGACGCAGAAAAAGCATTCTAGTTTTTTGTGTCTGTCCTTGTGCAATACTGATAAGATTGAAAAGTCTGCGGATATTGCTGTTGCATTTCTGTTTTTGATGAAGCCTGTCTGGTCTGGGTGAATTAGTGAATGCATAACTGTTTCAATCCTGGTTGCTAGAGTCTTCGTGATAATTTTCAGATCAGTGTTGATTAATGATAGTGGGCGGTAACTAGAGGGATGTGTTGGGTCCTTGTTGGGTTTCAGAAAAACAGTCATGAGCGCTGTATTCATATATGTGGGAATGGTACATGTGGTTTGGATTTCTGTAAGTAATTTGTTGAAGATTGTTGATAAGATGTTGCAAAAGTGTTTGTAAAATTCGGGTCCAGGTGATTTATTATTTTGCATGCTTTGTAAGGCTTTGATGAGTTCTTCAGGGGTGATGAGTTGTTCTAAAAAAAATTGATTGTTCTGTGGTTAATGAGGGAAGGTCCAGATTATTAAGAAAAGAGTCAATTTCAGATTGTAGAGGTTGGGTGCCGGTAGTGTACAAAGAGCTCTAGAACTGGCGAAAAGTATTATTGATTTCTTGAGGGTCCTGCGTAGTTTTACCTAAAGTGTCCAGAATGGATGGGATGAGTGATTTGTCTTTTTTTTATTGTAACATGTTTGCCAGATACTTACCAGCTTTATTACTGAGGTGAAACTGATCATGTTTAAGTTGTACATAGAACTGTGTTTTTTTGTTTATGATACTATCCAATTGAGTCTTAAGTTGCTTGAGTTCAGTTTGTACTTCTTCAGCTGGGGCGGTAGCCTGTGGATTGCTAAGTAGTTTAATTTTCTGTTCAAGACTGTTTTCCAATTGTTGTTGCTGTTTTTTCTTTTATGATGAATATGATATAATTATGCCTTGTGAGTGGTGACTCATGACTGCTTTGCCCGATTCCCAAAGTGTTGATGGTGACATTTCTGGAGAGTCCAGAAAGGATGCCCACTCTCTTTTTATAAGAGTGATAAAATTAGTACAACAACACTACTGGTATTCATGAACAACAGCAGAAAGATAATTTCTGACATTATTTTTAATGTTATTTAAAGTATACTTTGCTTATTAAATATACGTCCGTGAAATATTTCAGCCATACGCAGCCATATCACCCTGTAGCCCAAGACTGGTGTCCCACTGAAGCTAAGCGGGGTTGAGCCTGGTTAGTACCTGGATGGGAGACCTCCTGAGAAAACCAGGTTGCTGCTGGAAGAGGTGTTAGTGAGGGCAGCAGGGGGCACTCACCCTGTGGTCTGTGTGGGTCCTAACGCCCCAGCATAGTGACGGGGACACACTATACTGTCAAAGAGCACCGTCTTTCGAATGAGATGTTAAACCGAGGTCCTGACTCTCTGTGGTCATTAAAAATACCATGGCACTTCTCGTAAAAAGTAGGGGTGTAACCCCGGTGTCCTGGCCACATTCCACCCATTGGCCCTTGCCAATCATGGCCTGCTAATAATCCCCATTCATTGAATTGGCTCTATCACTCTCTCTCCTCTCCACCTGTAGCTGGTGTGTGGTGAGCGCACTGGCGCTGTTGTACTGTGGCTGCCGTCGCATCATCCAAGTGGATGCTGCACACTGGTGGTGGTTGAGGAGAGACCCCGAAATGATTGTAAAGCGCTTTGGGTGTAAAGCGCTCTCACGCCACACATCCATTTTCTCAAACAGAGAAAAATCACGGAGCAAAGCTGAAACCGTCAGACTAGACAGAGCAGGTTACTTTTGATATGAAAAAAATATATAATCTCTCAGGTTCTATCCATTTTATTACGAAATTCAGACAATAAATACCGTTTTGGCTCTTGTAAATGTGACGTGACAGCAGTGGCGGCCTTAAAGGAAAACTCCGGCGCAAAATGAACCTTTGGTCTAATTACACATTGGTTCATAGTCAACCGTTCTCTGAGATTTGTTTTCATGATTATCGAATGTAAAGAGTTTTATCTCTAAAAACTGCTTAGCTTATAACGCTAGTATATAGGGCATAGATTAATGAAAATAAAAATCGCTAGTTAATACTACTAACATGGCTCAAAATAGCCCAACACTAACACGGTAGCATAATGAGGGTCCCTACCTGCAAACAGAAGCATTGAGAACGTTGTAAGTGTACAGAAAGTTTAATAAGAAGATATTTTATTAAGACAGTCCACTTCGCATATACAGGCAGGAGCCATCTTTGGAAAACAGTCTCGACCAGTCAAATTCTGAACACAGAGCCAAGTGCGCTGAACTGTTTTAGATTCCAAGGCTCTTGGCTCTTTATAAAATATCTTCTTTATAACCACCGCATCAGCACCGAAAACATGGGGATTTTTACAATAAATGACAAGCTGCTAGTGACCTTGTTTAGTTAATCGCCTGTCACGAGTGCAAATGTAAAGCTGATTTAATAATGGTAAAACTATATTAATTTACAAAATAAATATATATATATATATATGTGTATATGTAGTTAACCCTATTTAATCCCAAATTTTTCCCAGACACAAAATTATCCGCATCATGTGTCATTAGTATCCCTTTAAAACAATCAATCATAATTTTTAGAAATTTTCATGGAAAAGTGTGTGAAAAAGTGTGTTTTATGATTGGTCACAATTGTGACCGGTGGGATACTGTGTTGTATAAACCATTGGAAAGACTGAATATAAGTCTATTTGACCTGTGCAGTGTGTGTGTGTGTTTGTGTTTGTGTGTGTGCGTGTACGGAGTCCCCCTAGTCCCACTTTGTCAAAAAAAAAAATTATAACTATCTCGTGGCCTCAAGATAGTAACTCGTGGCCTCAAGATAGTATCTTGAGGCCACGGGATAGTATCTTGAAGCCACAGGATGCTATCTTGAGGCCACGGGATGCTATCTTTAGGCCACGGGATGCTATCTTGAGGCCACGGGAAGCTATCTTGAGGCCACGGGAAGCTATCTTGATGCCACAGCATGCTATCTTGAGGCCACGGGATGCTATCTTGAGGCCACGGGATGCTATCTTGAGGCCACGGGATGCTATCTTGAGGCCACGGCATGCTATCTTGAGACCACGGCATGCTATCTTGAGGCCACGGCATGCTATCTTGAGGCCACGGCATGCTATCTTGAGGCCATGAGATGCTATCTTGAGGCCACGGGATGCTATCTTGAGGCCACGGGAGGCTATCTTGAGGCCACGGGATGCTATCTTGAGGCCACGGGATGCTATCTAGAGGCCACGGGATGCTATCTTGAGGCCACGGGATGCTATCTAGAGGCCACGGCATGCTATCTTGAGGCCACGGGATGCTATCTTGAGGCCACGGGATGCTATCTTGAGGCCACGGGATAGTATCTTGAGGCCACGGGATGCTATCTTGAAGACGCGGGATGCTATCTTGAGGCCGCGGGATGCTATCTTGAGGCCACGGTATAGTATCTTGAGGCCACCGGATGCTATCTTGAGGCCACGGGATGCTATCTTGAGGCCACGGGATGCTATCTTGAGGCCACGGGATAGTATCTTGAGGCCACGGGATGCTATCTTGAGGCCACGGGATGCTATCTAGAGGCATGCTATCTTGAGGCCACTATCTTGAGGCATGCTATCTTGAGGCCACGGGATGCTATCTTGAGGCCACGGTATGGTATCTTGAGGCCACGGGATGCTATCTTGAGGCTACGGCATGCTATCTTGAGGGCGCGGGATGCTATCTTGAGGCCTCAAGATAGTATCCCGTGGCCTCGGGATAGTATCTTGTGTGTGTGTGTGTGTGTGGAAAGTTGCAGTAGGTAGGAAGTCAGGTAGCAGCAGAATTAGCTAGCAGAATTAGCTAGCTAGCTAGTCTTCCTTGGGTCCGTGTGTGTGCGTGTGTGATTGTGTTTTTCTGTGTGTGTCTGTGTGTAAAATTAGGTAGAAAGTTAGGTAGCAGCAGAAAGTAAGGTAGAACAGTTAGCCTGTGTGTATTAGCATGTAGATACAACGGGTTATCCCACCGGTCACTATTGTTGCCGGTGACATGTTTGTGAGTTCTATGACCACATTAAACAAAGTTGAGTAACTGCAAATGCATATATCAATACTAGACACCTTAAACATGATGTGTACCAAAAATCTATGTCCTATCTTTATGTTAACATACTTTAATAACCTTTTCTTTGGGAGCTTTCTTGCTGCCATCCTCTTCTCTTGGCGCAAAGAGGAAGTAAACTGCTCTGGTCATGTGACAATTTACAGTAAACATGCGACACTGCACATATTTCATTGAGACCATTTATTATTTCAATATCTGCTGGAAATGCATTGATAGAACATTCAGTAACATTTTTATAGCCTTAGAAATGAAACATTTTTTTTACGGTCACTATTGTGACCGGTATTATAATTTGTCAGGAATAAGAGGGCACATTGAGCATGCCTGTTGCTGAGTCTCATCACGTTCGGAGGCAGGGTAGTGTGCTGACCAGGTCAAGTCAAGTCACCTTTATTTATATAGCGCTTTTTACAATACAGATTGTATCTAAGCAGCTTCACAGTGATAACAAGAAAATAATACTTCAAAGTTTGTTTCTAGAAGAAAATTGCATCATCATCCACCTTGAGTAAGGCAAATCAATAATATTGTTGAATATTTAAATGTCCCCAACTAAGCAAGCCAAAAGCCAAGGCGACAAGGTGAGGGGGCACAGTAACCTATGTGGCCAGGCCATGCCCCCTGGAGCCCCCTCGCAACTTGTCTTGATTGCTAATCCACAACATATGACGATTATTAGTTTAAATGTTCAGAATACGATTCCATATAAGGCTATATTTCAGCACTTCGTGAATGGACAGCGAATGGACTCTTAAATAGCATGTAGAACGCGTTCTTGCGCGTTCATGTTAAATACATTTTTGGGAAACGCTCTTGGAATTGTGGCGAGCGTTCGTAACCTTGCGCGTAGAGAGTGCTCTTAAGAGCTAAGCAACATCGTTATCGGGAAACCCGGCCCAGAAACTTTTGTTCCACAACTTCGTAGCTCGTGGTCAATCTACCTTGGATGGTTTAGACATTATGGCTGAAAATCATAAAAAAGTAGAAAATCCTACGGAGAAAATGAATGGGATTATGCTGGTCTGTTAGGGCCCCCTTGAAGGGCAGGGCCCGTTTCAATTGAAATGGGTAAAACATAGGCAAGGCCGCCAGTGCGTGACAGATCACTATAGGCTAGCACCTCAGTTCAAGTAAACCAGTCATCTGTTACTTTTTATTTAAAGATACAGTACCACTTACCGAAAGGTATATGCCTCATACATAATATCGATCAATCAGTGTTTTTCAATCACAGAAAGAGGTCAATAAAACTGCAGGAGAACAAATGTCACAGAAAGTTACATTTTCCTCAGGAAAGCCATTTAATGACCAGCACGTTAGTTGACTAGAAAAAAATAGCTATAGAGAGGAGTGTTTTGCTAAATATGTGCACTATTGTATTATATTTTACTTCTGTCATTACATAATTGTTATTATAATGAAAATTGTATTAAATTTAATTTTTCTCTGTACATTTAAAGCATTATGTTAATTAACATGCAGGCTATCTACTGTAGCCTACCTAATATTTATCCAAATGAGTCAATATTGAATCAAGATTGAAATCAAATCCAAGAATTGAATTGAAATCGTGAAAATTGTGTTAAGCAATAATACAAACAGTAGCCTACCAGTCATTGTACCATGTAAACATTGTAACATGTTGTCACTAAACTGAATACAATTCTGTTTAGTTACCAAATGTTTTGACAATCACATTGCGATGCAAGTTTTTTTTTTTTTTTGGATACCCCCAAATCCATCCGTTTCTCTTGTGCAATTAAAATATTGTGATAATACCATATACCGTGATGAAAGCTCAATCAATTAATCGCAGCATGAAAATTTGATACCGGCACATGCCTACAAGGAATTTACATTTTCAATTTCTTTAAAATATGCAAGAGTTCATTTGAGGATGGACAAACATTGATATTGAAGAGACCAAAGGCACCCAATCAGAGAACAAGAAAATTTTATTTACAGCATGTTGAAATATTTAGGAAACCATGAAGTACATTAAAACAGTGATCAACATTAATTGAGGCACACGTGTTTCACAGATGGAGAGCTAACAACCTAAGATATTCAGAGTAGCCTAAGAGCTTTTTATTAAAGCTACTCAACAGTTTATTTGAATGTAATTTTTAAAAATTGTCTGATGCTATTAAAAAAATGTAATGGAATAGTTTGGTTCCGGACTAAAGCTAATTTCAGACTGAGAAGTTTTATTTTAAAGAAGTCTCATTTTAAACTATGTTTTAGTCCAGGGCTGTTTCTCAAGCGCATCGTGAGCCAAGTTGATCATGAGACCATTGGTTGCAATGGTTCTATGATCTACTTAGGCTTACAATGCTTTTGGAAAACAGCCCAGGACTCTTCTGGGTCTGACAAAGGAGAAAGCATGAAGTGTGAAGGCAAAAATAATCAAATGAAAAAAAGAGCATAAGGACATTAGGACAACTGGTGATGGTAGTGTGCAAGATGTCTTCCACTGCTTTTAATACTTCTTCCACTCTACATCCTCAGGTGGGTTCATCTCTACTTTCCGTTTACCAACATCTATCCAATTGGTGCTGAGGACTGTGCCTCCTGATTCCATCTGTGGGAGAATATTGAAAATGTACAACTTTACTAGAGTTGTATGACAGCAGAAGTGATTGAAATGAGGATGAATGTGTCATGTTTGTTGCATGAAAGACAGCAGCTCAGATTTCAGTAGACTACCACTCTAGTCTTGACACAGAATCTTGTTAATTGAGCAGAATAGAACTAGACCATTAAACTAAAATATGCTTGCTGTTTTCTAAATGTTTATCAAATCTTAATTTGGTCTTGGTGGTTCTTTTCTAGTTTACTGTTCTAAACTGCACACAAATTATAACATTTAAAAAATGTGGGCAGACGACGTGAGAATACTGCTGGGCGGTATACCAGTTCATACGGAATACCGGTGTTTATTTTTGTTATGATATGAATTTTTAATATACCGCAATACCGGTGTATGTCACCTTAACAACGTTGGGAACGCTTTGTGTACAGGTGTCGCGGGGAAAACCGCTATTTCTGCCTCTCCTAAAGCACCTCCTGCTGGCACCTATATAAATATTGAATATTTGGTCATACCGCCCAGCACTACGTGAGAACATCAAAAGAGATATCAAAATCTATGCATACTTGGACCCCCTTGAAATACTTACAAAGGACTTGTTCATTGCCCGCTTGACCTCATCCGAGCCGTCTGAGTAGATCTGCTGGAACAGCTTGTTGAGAGCAGCATCCCCCTCCACCTTCTCGCTCTTTTCCTCCTCTTTTATTTCACCTACCAACTTGTCCCAGTTGCGTGTGTAGTGGGAGCATGATGGGTACTGGTCTAATAAATTTAAATGGAAATAACAACTTAATAATATTAATAATAATATAATAATAACCTGGTTTAACCCATTTTGGCATTAACATGAGGGAAAATGTTGAAAATGTTTATTCTGTGCTTTTCAATACTGACTGGGAGTAAAGTGCTTCACGTTAGAAACTGTGCCTTCTCCTTGCAGTTTATCCCACTGTGTGGCTGTAGTTTTCTTCATCTTAATCTCTATCTGGGGAAAAATACGAAGAAGATTACAGAATTAGAGATTGAGTGACTTCACACAGAATGTATGCTTCAGAAGAGCAGCAGGAATTGCAACAACCATGGCAATCAATTAGGGTGTGTTTAATGGAAACGACTAAACTTAGCTTAATTACTAAACATTTGTGGCTTCCTGATAAGGACACGCAATAGAAACAAGAGTTCTGGTGGTGACATTTGTACCATTTGTTAAAATGCTAAAATGCAAATCTCATAATTGGCTATAATTTCATATTAATCAACAATACAAAAAAATACTTTTTTTTTTAATTACTGCTAACAAAACTCAGTGAAACAGGAGTATAATATGCACACTGAGTTCCAAATATGAGGTGAGACAGGAAAGACTTGGAAAATATCCAAGAATACAGTGTGACAAAATGTTGAGCTGGACAAATCAGGAAATAGCTATAAGAAAATAGTGTAATTGTTGAAATTCTCATTTTTACAATCTTGACAATAATTAAGAAGTTTAAGTAAACTGAAGATGTTAGCAAATGACTTGAAAGAGGACGTATAACTATATTGTCCCAAAAAGAGTGAAGATGATGTTCAGGTAGCAAAACAATCTGTTAGGATCATATATGGAGAATTGCAGACTGCAGTTGGGTCTTAAAGGGTAACTAAGCCCAAAATCAACTTTTTTTAGTTAATGATCTGTAAGACCGGGGCTTTATTAATGCTGTTCATTGATTCAAGTAGTTTTTTTTTTTTTTTTACATTTTGGGTATAAAGTGTTTTAATTCTACAATATATGGTGTAAAAACGTCTGAGTGCTGCTCTCTTCAGGTTGAAAGGTGGCTACTGCAGTTGAATTTTCCTATTGGAAGATGTTGTGCCCTGTGACATAAGAGGGTACCAGCTAACCACGCCCTTGCCTACAGAGAGACGCATCTCAGGTGGACGGACGCGCCCCAAAGTTTTATCATAAGGTACGACTAAAATAGAGTTTTTTGGAAACAAACACCAGAGGTAGGTTTGAAAGCCAATTCAATATCAATTAATCAAATTATCTCAGATATTTCAAAGAGCCTTGCAGCCAACAAAGCAAAAAGGACCAAGTAGTTTAGTAACAAGTAGTTTAACTTGTTAAATTTACCCAATCCTATTCAGTAATTGCAAAACTGTTATTCACACCTGCTTAATCTCTCTCTCAAGAAAACAAGAAAACAAAAACAGGAGCGGCTCAAGTCTGTTACTATTGCACTTTGCAATTAGCAACTGAGGCTTGGAATGTTTGTAGAAAAAAGATGGATAGGAAAGTAGTTTTACACACAAGAGGATAAATCCTCAAATGTCTTGGTGTGGTAACCGTGGTATAAGAAATATAATTAACCCTAGACCATTGAATTACTGAAAAATAAGGCTCACTCGAAGTGCATTACCACCAGAATATGCATTATTTTTAAATCATTCAACAGCCTGTAGTCAATTTCTTACATCGGTAAATTAACTTAGATCAGGTTTTGATTAATAGCATAAAATAAAAAATATTAGTACGAAGAAAGTTAGTTTAAAAATAAGGAACATTCAGCTAGAGAAGCATACACATTAAGGCTGACCTTGGTTGAAAGGATCCTGTATGTGCTCTGTTGTGTGACAATAGGATGCAGAAGATAGACATTTAGGCAGTAATCTTCTCCTGATGGAAGCTTTACCACAGCTGTCAGCTAAGACAAAAAAGAGAAAAGACTCATTAGATTTTAATTTTGGTAGACAGAACTCAGGCTAGTTTGATATGTCATTATTTTTGGCACAGATCTCACCAACCCTCTACGGACACATTGAAGCTTGAGTCGCCATTGACTAGTAAATGTTTTATTTTACTCAGACTTTTTTACATGGAATCCAAGAACAATGCGAAATATAGCTGCGAGCAGCGATTGCGGGCCCAAGCCGGTGGCACCGATGGCAGCCGATGGCACGGGGTGGCGGTGCCGCCAGCTTTGGCCCTTCATCGCTATGAAATGTGCCAAATGGGACAGGGCCTATGATCGTGAACCACAATAGCCACATATATGAGATCATTTCAATTTAGAATAATTTTTAGGTCAATATGTTTTGCAGCACTTAAATGTGTAAATCCAGAAGCCCAGTATTTATCTGGAGGTCTTTGTCCTTTGCCTGTCAAACTGGTTTGTCTCTGCCTTTTCTGTTCTGCCCTGTTTGCCATTGTTCACCCTGCCTGTCTTGACCATTCTTAATAAAAAGCTGCAAATGGATTCCCCTGGCCTGACCCTGCCTCGATACAACACACATGCTGCATCTGCTAGCTATCTGCCGAACGGCTCTGGTAGTTCCGCTTCAGCACTGATGATGTTGTAGGAATAATGCGCTCTGGTTGGTCTGGATTATTCGGGAATTTTTATTTTATACAGAAATAAGTTATTTATAATTCAAATTATATATATATATATATATATATATATATATATATATATATATATATATATATATATATATATATATACACACATATATATAAAGACAGAGAATATTACTTGCCTTACCTGATTAGAACAATGAAAAAAAATAAAATAGGGAATCACTAAACCGAGAGAATTATTCTGATTTGATGATACACTCAAAATATTACACAAGCAATCCTTTATATTTAATGATATTCAGAACAGAACAAGAATTTTTAAAAACTATAAACAAAAAGTAACCGAAATAATATAAAGCTAAAGTGAAAGTAAGTGGTGTTGGGCTCATGTAACTCTCTCATTACTGTTTCAACATTTGCGATGTATTTGGATGCTAAACTATTCTTTATTATAGGCTTTGTACTTCACTCACGTTCCAATGTGTGTGTGTGTGTGAGAGAGAGAGAGAGGCGCGATCGAACTGTGTGTGTGTGTGTGTGTGTGTGTGTGTGTGTGTGTGTGTGTGTGTGTGTGTGTGTGTGTGTGTGTGTGTGAGAGAGAGAGAGAGAGAGAGAGAGAGAGAGAGAGAGAGAGAGAGAGAGAGAGAGAGAGAGAGAGAGAGAGAGAGAGAGAGAGAGAGAGAGAGATGCGGGCGCGATCGAACTGTGTGTGTGTGTGAGAGAGAGAGAGAGAGAGAGATGCGGGCGCGATCGAACTGTGTGTGTGTGTGTGTGTGTGTGTGTGTGCGTGCGTGTGTGAGAGAGAGAAGCGCGGGCGCGATCGAACTGTGTGTGTGTGTGTGTGTGTGAGAGAGAGAGACTCGGGCGCGATCGAACTGTGTGTGTGTGTGTGTGTGAGAGAGAGAGATAGAAAGAGAGAGGCGCGGGCGCGATCGAACTGTGTGTGTGTGTGTGTGTGTGTGTGTGTGCGTAATACATGTAAAATATGAATAAAAGTGCGTATAAATACAATTTGACACAAGAGGGCAGTATGGCCCTATGTATGAATTTGTGTTTAAACTATCACCCGAGGAGACCCCCCGACCCCCCCCTCCCCTCCCCCCCTCCCCTCCCCCCCTCCCCCTCCTCACACAGACACACACACACACACATACAGAATGGGTGCATTCTCTCTGTCAGAGAGAGAGAGGGAGAGAAATTTCACAGAATCCACATTCAAGCCACAATATCTGACTTTCTGTTGCTCGGAGCTAATGACAATAAATTAGAAAGTTGTTCGGCTTGATGTGAACAATATATACGTCAAGTTTTGTAACTGTAGGTAAAATTATCTAAATTATAACACACTTTATGTCCTTTTTTAGTCATAAATTCATTTCCTCGCCACGGCCAAACCGTTCGAGATATCAAAAATCTGTTCGCAATTTAGCATCCTCAATGTCTTGACTTCACGCTGACCGAGTTTCGTGGTGTTTGGATTAATTCTCTAGGAGAAGTATATCAAAAATAAAAGCATGCATTTTCCAAACAACCCATAATAGCTGACTTCCTGTTGAGCTGTCGTAAAACTTAGAGCACGAAAGTTGTTCGGCCCGATGAGATCTATAAGTGTACCGAGTTTCATATTATTACATGCAAGCATGTTTGATATATGGACAAGTGTTCGAATCCCGTTCCAGGGGGCGCTGTCGAGCCCCCCTGCCACGCCCGGGTACCATCTTCAGCCCGGCCCTGATGGCCGCAGGTTCTGACCTGTGTGCAAAGTTTCAAGAGTTTTCGAGCACGTTAAGGGCCCCAAAACCTTGAAAAACTAAAATAAAAGCATTCTCACTCAGCAGACAAACCCCCCTCCCCTCAAACACACGGAGAGACGTAGGGTCAGAGAGAGAGGAAGAGAAAATTCTCCAAAACATTCACATTCAAACCAAAATATCTGACTTCCTGTTGGTCTGAGCTAATAAGTGTAAATTAGAAAGTTGTTCAGCTCGATATGAACATTATACATACTGAGTTTTAAGATTGTAGATACAAGTATAGACCTAACTCCCCCTCTTTTGTCAAAAGGTGGCGCTACTGAGCCCCGGCACCAAGCCCGTTTCTGAAACTTTGCACATGTCTACTGGCTAATAAATGTGATGTGTCTATCGAGTTTCATGCAATTTCAAGTATGCTAAGAGTCTCAAAAGCATCAAAAAAGAATCTTAAAGTTTGATGCGTTACCACAGCAACAGTATCTAAGATATCAATAATCCTTTCACAGGTCTAAATCTGCCGTGTGTTTACATTATACACAAAGTTTGAAGCAAATCGGGTAAAAATAAGAGGGTGATTTCAAAGCATTTTGAAAGTGACACACTTCCTGCTGCCAGTTTGTGGCGCTATAACTTTGACTCACAATAGTCACATCCATGTGATCGGCCTCTTACAGCGAACACACTGCTGAAGTTTCATCAAGATCAGTCAATGTATGCAGAAGTTATAACACACTTCCTGTTTCCATTATTCGCAATAAATTCGTTTCCTCGCCACGGCCAAACCGTTCGAGATATCAAAAATCCCCTGGCAATTTTTCATCCTCAATGTCTTGACTTCATGCACACTGAGTTTGGTGACGATCGGGTGGATTCCCTAGGAGGAGTATATCAAATTCCTGAACATGAGTTTCCAAACAACCCATAATAGCCGACTTCCTGTTGGGCTGGCGTAAAAAGTAAGAGTGCAAAAGATATATGAAACGATGAGATCTATATGTGTACCGATTTTCAGATTAATTCATGCAAGCGTGTTTGATATACGGACATGTTTTCAAATCCCGTTCCAGGGGGCGCTGTCGAGCCCCCCTGCCACGCCCGGGTACCATCTTCAGCCCGGCCCTGATGGCCGCGGGTTCTGACCCGTGTGCAAAGTTTCAAGAGTTTGAGCACGTTAAGGGCCCCAAAAGTGCCCAAAAGGTAGTAAAATAATAATAAATATAGCTGCGAGCAGCGATTGCGGGCCCAAGCCGGTGGCACCGCCGCCCCGGTGCCTTTAGGGTTATTGTGCACGACGTGCAAAAACGTAACCCCGCTTTGACTGTTGAAAAGAAGTGTGCTGTAGAGCTCGCATCAGTGTGGCCTCTGCAAAAGTGCGTATCCAGGGCACATATCAACCACAAAGTATGCGTGAGAAACCTTCTGAAACCCAAATTGAAAAATGAGACAGCCTACGGTCTCATGGATTTAACAGACACATGAAATAAGTACACAAGACCGAAAATTCACATGAAGTGTGCCATTTGGGGACAGGGCCTATGATCGTGAACCACAATAGCCACATATATGAGATCATTTAAAATTAGAATAATTTTTAGGTCAATATGTTTTGCAGCACTTAAATGTGTAAATCCAGAAGCCCAGTATTTATCTGGAGGTCTTTGTCCTTTGCCTGTCAACCAAGTTTGTCTCTGCTTTTTCTGTTCTGCCCTGTTTGCCATAGTTCACCCTGCCTGTCTTGACCATTCTTAATAAAAAGCTGCAAATGGATTCCCCTGGCCTGACCCTGCCTCGATACAACACATATGCTGCATCTGCTCGCTATCTGCCGAACGGCTCTGGTAGTTCCGCTTCAGCACTGATGATGTTGTAGGAATAGTGCGCTCTGATTGGTCTGGATTATTAGGAAATTTTTATTTTATACAGAAATAAGTTATTTATAATTCATATATATATATATATATATATATATATATATATATATAGATCGATAGATAGATAGATAGATAGATAGATAGATAGATAGATATACATATATAAAGACACAGAGAATATTACTTGCCTTACCTGTTTAGTAAAATGAAAAAATAAAAATAAATAACTAGGGAAACCGAGATCATTATTCTGATTTGATGATACACTCAAAATATTACACAAGCAATCGTTTAAATGTAATGATATTCAGAACAGAACAAGAATTTTAAAAAACTATAAACAAGAAGTAACCGAAATAATGTAAAGCGAAAGTCAAAGTAAGTGGTGTTAGGCTCATGTAACTCTCTCATTCGAATCAAACTGTTTCAACATTTGTGATGTATTTGGATGCTAATTTTTTCTTTATTATAGGCTTTGTACTTCACTCACGTTCCAATATGTGTGTGAGTGTGTGTGTGTGTGTGTGTGTGTGTGTGTGTGTGTGTTTGGTGTGTGTGTGTGGTTGAGGTGTGGGTGCGATTGAACTGTTACACATAAAAACATACTCCGTCATTTTGTTCATCGAGGACGTAAATTCAAACTGCAAAGTGTTTATTTATATGTATGTACACTCACAATAAAACACAAAGTGCTTTTGTCAAACTATAAACTCAAACTGTAACCTACAACTGTCCCCCAACCAAAATCTCACCCACACACACCAACACCCACACACACAGTTTAAAAGCAAAAAATATTTATCCAACCTCGTTTAAAAAAAGTCTGTGAGTGCCATCTTTTGGACATTCATCATATTGCATTGGTTTTAATTTCTTGTCCTCAAACAGAGCACTGATCTGTTTATTTTTAAGTTACACATTCTACATTGATTAAAATAGAAAATCAAATGTGTTTTTTTAATGGTAGTATTATTTTATACAATAATTTATAAATGTGATGAGAATAAATGTAGTGTGCATGAAATTTTTAAGGAAAACATTGATCTAATATAGCACATTAAAGAGAGAGAGACAAAGGAGCGGGCGCGATCGAACTGTGTGTGTGTGTGTGTGTGTGTGCGTGTGTGTGTGAAAGGGGCGCGATCGAACTGTGTGTGTGTGTGGGAGAGAGAATAAAATTTAAGGAAAACATATTGATCTAATATAGCACATTATTGATCTAATATAGCACATTAGAGAGAGAGAGAGAGAGAGAGAGAGAGAGAGAGGCGTGGGCGCGATCGAACTGTGTGTGTGTGTGTGTGTGCGTGTGTGAGAGAGAGGCGCGGGCGCGATCTAACTGTGTGTGTGTGTGCGTGTGTGGGAGAGAGAGAGGCGCGGGCGCGATCAAACTGTGTGTGTGCGTGAGACAGAGAGAGAGGCGCGGGAGCGATCGAACTGTGTGTGTGTGTGTGTGTGTGTGTGTGTGTGTGTGTGTGTGTGTGAGAGAGAGACAGAGAGAGAGAGAGAGAGAGAGAGAGGCGCGGGTGCGATCGAACTGTGTGTGTGTGTGTGTGTAATACAGGTAATAAATGAATAAAAGTGCGTATAAATACAATTTTGGACACAAGAGGGCAGTATGGCCCCATGAATGACTTTGTGTTTAAACTATCACCCGAGGATACCCCCTCCCCCTCCCCCTTCTCACACAGACACACACACACACACACACACACACACACATACAGAATGCCAGGGTGCATTCTCTCTGTCAGAGAGAGGGAGAGAAAATTCTCAGAATCCACATTCAAACTACAATATCTGACTTTCTGTTTGTCTGAGCTAATGACAATAAATTAGAAAGTTGTTCGGCTTGACGAGAACAATATACACGCAGAGTTTTGTAACTGTAGATAAAATTAACTAAGTTATAACACACTTTATGTGTCCTTTTTTAGTCATAAATTCATTTCCTCGCCACGGCCAAACCGTTCGAGATATCAAAAATCCGTTCGCAATTTAGCATCCTCAATGTCTTGACTTCACGCTGACCGAGTTTCGTGGTGTTTGGATTAATTCTCTAGGAGAAGTATATCAAAAATAAAAGCATGCATTTTCCAAACAACCCATAATAGCTGACTTCCTGTTGAGCTGTCATAAAACTTAGAGCACGAAAGTTGTTCGGCCCGATGAGATCTATAAGTGTACCGAGTTTCATATTATTACAAGCAAGCATGTTTGATATATGGACAAGTGTTCGAATCCCGTTCCAGGGGGCGCTGTCGAGACCCCCTGCCACGCCCGGGTACCATCTTCAGCCCGGCCCTGATGGCCGCAGGTTCTGACCTGTGTGCAAAGTTTCAAGAGTTTGAGCACGTTAAGGGCCCCAAAACCTTGAAAAACTAAAATAAAAGCATTCTCACTCAGCAGACAAACCCCCCTCCCCTCAAACACACGCAGAGACGTAGGGTCAGAGAGAGAGGAAGAGAAAATTCTCCAAAACATCCACATTCAAACCAAAATATCTGACTTCCTGTTGGTCTGAGCTAATAAGTGTAAATTAGAAAGTTGTCCAGCTCGATATGAACATTATACATACTGAGTTTTAAGATTGTAGATAAAAGTATAGACCTAACTCCCCCTCTTTTGTCAAAAGGTGGCGCTACTGAGCCCCGGCACCACGCCCGTTTCTGAAACTTTGCACATTTCTACTGGCTAATAAATGTGATGTGTCTGTCGAGTTTCATGCAATTTCAAGTATGCTAAGAGTCTCAAAAGCATCAAAAAAGAATCTTAAAGTTTGATGCGTTACCACGGCAACAGTATCTAAGATATCAATAATCCTTTCACAGGTCTAAATCTTCCGTGTGTTTACATTATACACATAAAGTTTGAAGCAAATCGGGTAAAAATAAGAGGGTGATTTCAAAGCATTTTGTAAGTGACACACTTCCTGCTGCCAGTTGGGGGCGCTATAACTTTGACTCACAATAGTCACATCCATGTGATCGGCCTCTTACAGCGAACACACTGCTGAAGTTTCATCAAGATCAGTCAATGTATGCAGAAGTTATAACACACTTCCTGTTTCCATGAGTCGCCATAAATTCGTTTCCTCGCCACGGCCAAACCGTTCGAGATATCAAAAATCCCCTGGCAATTTTTCATCCTCAATGTCTTGACTTCATGCACACCGAGTTTGGTGACGATCGGGTGAATTCCCTAGGAGGAGTATATCAAATTCCTGAACATGAGTTTCCAAACAACCCATAATAGCCGACTTCCTGTTGGGCTGGCGTAAAAAGTAAGAGTGCAAAGGATATATGAAACGATGAGATCTATATGTGTACCGATTTTCAGATTAATTCATGCAAGCGCGTTTGATATACGGACATGTTTTCAAATCCCGTTCGAGCCCCCCTGCCACGCCCGGGTACCATCTTCAGCCCGGCCCTGATGGCCGCGGGTTCTGACCCGTGTGCAAAGTTTCAAGAGTTTTCGAGCACGTTAAGGGCCCCAAAAGTGCCCAAAAGGTAGTAAAATAATAAGAAGAAGAATAATAATAATAAATATAGCTGCGAGCAGCGATTGCGGCCCCAAGCCGGTGGCACCGCCACCCCGGTGCCTTTAGGGTTATTGTGCACGACGTGCTAAAACTTAACCCCACTTTGACTGTTGAAAAGAAGTGTGCTGTAGAGCTTGCATCAGTGTGGCCTCTGCAAAAGTGCACATCGAGGGCACATATCAACCACTAAGTATGCGTGAGCAACCTTCTGAAACCTAAAATGTAAAATGAGACAGCCTATGGTCTCATTGATTTAACAGACACATGAAATAAGTACACAAGACCGAAAATTCATATGAAGTGTGGCATTTGGGGACAGGGCCTATGATCGTGAACCACAATAGCCACATATATGAGATCATTTAAAATTAGAATAATTTTTAGGTCAATATGTTTTGCAGCACTTAAATGTGTAAATCCAGAAGCCCAGTATTTATCTGGAGGTCTTTGGCCTTTGCCTGTCAACCTAGTTTGTCTCTGCCTTTTCTGTTCTGCCCTGTTTGCCATTGTTCTCCCTGCCTGTCTTGACCATTCTTAATAAAAAGCTGCAAATGGATTCCCCTGGCCTGACCCTGCCTCGATACAACACATATGCTGCATCTGCTCGCTATCTGCCGAACGCCTCTGGTAGTTCCGCTTCAGCACTGATGATGTTGTAGGAATAGTGCGCTCTGGTTGGTCTGGATTATTCGGGAATTTTATTTTATACAGAAATAAGTTATTTATAATTCATATATATATATATATAGATAGATAGATAGATAGATAGATAGATATACATATATAAAGACACAGAGAATATTACTTGCCTTACCTGTTTAGTAAAATGACAAAATAAAAATAAATAACTAGGGAAACCGAGATAATTATTCTGATTTGATGATACACTCAAAATATTACACAAGCAATTGTTTAAATTTAATGATATTCAGAACAGAACAAGAATTTAAAAAAAAACTATAAACAAGAAGTAACCGAAATAATGTAAAGCGAAAGTGAAAGTAAGTGGTGTTGGTCTCACGTAACTCTCTCATTAAAATCAAACTGTTTCAACATTTGTGATGTATTTGGATGTTAAACTATTCTTTATTATAGGCTTTGTACTTCACTCACGTTCCAATATATGTGTGTGTGTGTGTGTGTGTGTGTGTGTGTGTGTGTTTGGTGTGTGTGTGTGGGTGAGGTGTGGGTGCGATTGAACTGTTACACATAAAAACATACTCCGTCATTTTGTTCATCGAGGATGTAAATTCAAACTGCAAAGTGTTTACTTATATTTATGTACACTCACAATAAAACACAAAGTGCTTTTGTCAAACTATAAACTCAAACTGTAACCTACAACTGTCCCCCAACCAAAATCTCACCCACACACACCAACACCCACACACAGTTTAAAAGCAAAAAATATTTATCCAACCTCGTTTAAAAACAGTCTGTGACTGCCATCTTTTGGACATTCATCATATTGCATTGGTATTAATTTCTTGTCCTCAAACAGAGCACTAATCTGTTTATTTTTAAGTTACACATTCTACATTGATTAAAATAGAAAATCAAATGTGTTTTTTTTAACGGTAGTCTATTTTATACAATAATTTATAAATCTGATGAGAATAAATGTAGTGTGCATGAAATTTTTAAGGAAAACATTGATCTAATATAGCACATTAGAGAGAGAGAGATGGACGCGCGGGCGCGATCGAACTGTGTGTGTGTGTGTGTGTGTGTGTGTTAAAGGGGCGCGGAGAGAGAGAGAGAGAGAGAGAGAGAGAGAGAGAGAGAGAGAGAGAGAGAGAGAGAGAGAGAGAGAGAGGCGCGGGCGCGATCGAACTGTGTGTGCGCGTGTGTGTGTGCGTGTGTGTGTGAGAGAGAGAGGCGCGGGCGCGATCAAACTGTGTGTGTGCGTGAGACAGAGAGAGAGAGGCGGGAGCGATCGATCTGTGTGTGTGTGTGTGTGTGTGTGTGTGTGTGTGTGTGTGAGAGAGAGATAGAGAGGCGCGGGTGCGATCGAACTGTGTGTGTGCGTAATACAGGTAATAAATGAATAAAAGTGCGTATAAATACAAGTATGGACACAAGAGGGCAGTATGGCCCTATGAATGACTTTGTGTTTAAACTATCACCCGAAGATACCCCCTCCCTTTCCTCACACAGACACACACACACATACAGAATGGCAGGGTGCATTCTCTCTGTCAGAGAGAGGGAGAGAAAATTCTCAGAATCCACATTCAAACTACAATATCTGACTTTCTGTTGGTCTGAGCTAATGAAAATAAAATAGAAAGTTGTTCGGCTTGACGAGAACAATATACACGCAGAGTTTTGTAACTGTAGGTAAAATTAACTAAGTTATAACACACTTTATGTGTCCTTTTTTAGTCATAAATTCATTTCCTCGCCACGGCCAAACCGTTTGAGATATCAAAAATCCGTTCGCAATTTAGCATCCTCAATGTCTTGACTTCACGCTGACCGAGTTTCGTGGTGTTTGGATTAATTCTCTAGGAGAAGTATATCAAAAATAAAAGCATGTATTTTCCAAACAACCCATAATAGCTGACTTCCTGTTGAGCTGCCGTAAAACTTAGAGCACGAAACTTGTTCGGCCCGATGAGATCTATAAGTGTACCGAGTTTCATATTATTACATGCAAGCATGTTTGATATATGGACAAGCCACGCCCGGGTACCAGCTTCAGCCCGGCCCTGATGGCCGCGGGTTCTGACCCGTGTGCAAAGTTTCAAGAGTTTGAGCACGTTAAGGGCCCCAAAACCTTGAAAAACTAAAATAAAAGCATTCTCACTCAGCAGACAAACCCCCCTCCCCTCAAACACACGGAGAGACGTAGGGTCAGAGAGAGTGGAAGAGAAAATTCTCCAAAACATCCACATTCAAACCAAAATATCTGACTTCCTGTTGGTCTGAGCTAATAAGTGTAAATTAGAAAGTTGTCCAGCTCGATATGAACATTATACATACTGAGTTTTAAGATTGTAGAAAAAAGTATAGACCTAACTCCCCCTCTTTTGTCAAAAGGTGGCGCTACTGAGCCCCGGCACCACGCCCGTTTCTGAAACTTTGCACATGTCTACTGGCTAATAAATGTGTCTATCGAGTTTCATGCAATTTCAAGTATGCTAAGAGTCTCAAAAGCATCAAAAAAGAATCTTAAAGTTTGATGCGTTACCACGGCAACAGTATCTAAGATATCAATAATCCTTTCACAGGTCTAAATCTGCCGTGTGTTTACATTATACACATAAAGATTGAAGCAAATCGGGTAAAAATAAGAGGATGATTTCAAAGCATTTTGAAAGTGACACACTTCCTGCTGCCAGTTGGTGGCGCTATAACTTTGACTCACAATAGTCACATCCATGTGATCGGCCTCTTACAGCGAACACACTGCTGAAGTTTCATCAAGATCAGTCAATGTATGCAGAAGTTATAACACACTTCCTGTTTCCATTATTCGCCATAATTTCGTTTCCTCGCCACGGCCAAACCGTTCGAGATATCAAAAATCCCCTGGCAATTTTTCATCCTCAATGTCTTGACTTCATGCACACCGAGTTTGGTGACGATCGGGTGGATTCCCTAGGAGGAGTATATCAAATTCCTGAACATGAGTTTCCAAACAACCCATAATAGCCAACTTCCTGTTGGGCTGGCGTAAAAAGTAAGAGTGCAAAGGATATATGAAACGATGAGATCTATATGTGTACTGATTTTCAGATTAATTCATGCAAGCGTGTTTGATATACGGACATGTTTTCAAATCCCGTTCCAGGGGGCGCTGTCGAGCCCCCCTGCCACGCCCGGGTACCATCTTCAACCCAGCCCTGATGGCCGCGGGTTCTGACCCGTGTGCAAAGTTTCAAGAGTTTGAGCACGTTAAGGGCCCCAAAAGTGCCCAAAAGGTAGTAAAATAATAATAAATATAGCTGCGAGCAGCGATTGCGGGCCCAAGCCGGTGGCACCGCCACCCCGGTGCCTTTAGGGTTATTGTGCACGACGTGCAAAAACGTAACCCCGCTTTGACTGTTGAAAAGAAGTGTGATGTAGAGCTTGCATCAGTGTGGGCTCTGCAAAAGTGCACATTGAGGGCACATATCAACCACAAAGTATGCGTGAGCAACCTTCTGAAACCCAAAATGAAAAATGAGACAGCCTATGGTCTCATTGATTTAACAGACACATGAAATAAGTACACAAGACCGAAAATTCATATGAAGTGTGCCATTTGGGGACAGGGCCTATGATCGTGAACCACAATAGCCACATATATGAGATCATTTAAATTTAGAATAATTTTTAGGTCAATATGTTTTGCAGCACTTAAATGTGTAAATCTAGAAGCCCAGTATTTATCTGGAGGTCTTTGTCCTTTGCCTCTCAACCTGGTTTGTCTCTGCCTTTTCTGTTCTGCCCTGTTTGCCATTGTTCTCCCTGCCTGTCTTGACCATTCTTAATAAAAAACTGCAAATGGATTCCCCTGGCCTGACCCTGCCTCGATACAACACACATGCTGCATCTGCTCGCTATCTGCCGAACGGCTCTGTTTGTTCCGCTTCAGCACTGATGATGTTGTAGGAATAGTGCGCTCTGGTGGGTCTGGATTATTATGAAATTTTTATTTTATACAGAAATAAGTTATTTATAATTCATATATATATATATATATATATATATATATATATATATAGATATAGATAGATAGATAGATAGATAGATATACATATATAAAGACACAGAGAATATTACTTGCCTTACCTGTTTAGTAAAATGAAAAAATAAAAATAAATAACTAGGGAAACCGAGATAATTATTCTGATTTGATGATACACTCAAAATATTACACAAGCAATCGTTTAAATGTAATGATATTCAGAACAGAACAAGAATTTTAAAAAACTATAAACAAGAAGTAACCGAAATAATGTAAAGCGAAAGTGAAAGTAAGTGGTGTTGGTCTCACGTAACTCTCTCATTAGAATCAAACTGTTTCAACATTTGTGATGTATTTGGATGCTAATTTTTTCTTTATTATAGGCTTTGTACTTCACTCACGTTCCAATATGTGTGTGAGTGTGTGTGTGTGTGTATGTGTGTGTGTGTGTGTGTGTGTTTGGTGTGTGTGTGTGGTTGAGGTGTGGGTGCGATTGAACTGTTACACAAAAACATACTCCGTCATTTTGTTCATCGAGGACGTAAATTCAAACTGCAAAGTGTTTATTTATATGTATGTACACTCACAATAAAACACAAAGTGCTTTTGTCAAACTATAAACTCAAACTGTAACCTACAACTGTCCCCCAACCAAAATCTCACCCACACACACCAACACCCACACACACAGTTTAAAAGCAAAAAATATTTATCCAACCTCGTTTAAAAACAGTCTGTGAGTGCCATCTTTTGGACATTCATCATATTGCATTGGTTTTAATTTCTTGTCCTCAAACAGAGCACTAATCTGTTTATTTTTAAGTTACACATTCTACATTGATTAAAATAGAAAATCAAATGTGTTTTTTTTAATGGTAGTATTATTTTATACAATAATTTATAAATGTGATGAGAATAAATGTAGTGTGCATAAAATTTTTAAGGAAAACATTGATCTAATATAGCACATTAAAGAGAGAGAGACGGAGGAGCGGGCGCGATCGAACTGTGTGTGTGTGTGTGTGCGTGTGTGTGTGAAAGGGGCGCGATCGAACTGTGTGTGTGTGTGGGAGAGAGAATAAAATTTTTAAGGAAAACATATTGATCTAATATAGCACATTATTGATCTAATATAGCACATTAGAGAGAGAGAGAGAGAGAGAGAGAGAGAGAGAGGCGCGGGCGCGATCGAACTGTGTGTGTGTGTGTGCGTGCGTGTGTGTGTGAGAGAGAGGCGCGGGCGCGATCGAACTGTGTGTGTGTGTGCGTGTGTGGGAGAGAGAGAGAGGCGCGGGCGCGATCAAACTGTGTGTGTGCGTGAGACACAGAGAGAGGCGCGGGAGCGATCGAACTGTGTGTGTGTGTGTGTGTGTGTGTGTGTGTGTGTGTGTGTGTGTGTGTGTGTGTGTGTGTGTGTGTGTGTGTGTGTGTGTGTGTGTGTGTGTGTGTGTGTGTGTGTGTGTGTGTGTGTGTGTGTGTGTGAGAGAGAGAGAGAGAGAGAGAGAGAGGCGCGGGTGCGATCGAACTGTGTGTGTGTGTGTGTGTGTAATACAGGTAATAAATGAATAAAAGTGCGTATAAATACAATTTTGGACACAAGAGGGCAGTATGGCCCCATGAATGACTTTGTGTTTAAACTATCACCTGAGGATACCCCTTCCCCCTCCCCCTCCTCACACAGACACACACACACACACACACATACAGAATGCCAGGGTGCATTCTCTCTGTCAGAGAGAGGGAGAGAAAATTCTCAGAATCCACATTCAAACTACAATATCTGACTTTCTGTTTGTCTGAGCTAATGACAATAAATTAGAAAGTTGTTCGGCTTGACGAGAACAATATACACGCAGAGTTTTGTAACTGTAGATAAAATTAACTAAGTTATAACACACTTTATGTGTCCTTTTTTAGTCATAAATTCATTTCCTCGCCACGGCCAAACCGTTCGAGATATCAAAAATCCGTTCGCAATTTAGCATCCTCAATGTCTTGACTTCACGCTGACCGAGTTTCGTGGTGTTTGGATTAATTCTCTAGGAGAAGTATATCAAAAATAAAAGCATGCATTTTCCAAACAACCCATAATAGCTGACTTCCTGTTGAGCTGTCGTAAAACTTAGAGCACGAAAGTTGTTCGGCCCGATGAGATCTATAAGTGTACCGAGTTTCATATTATTACAAGCAAGCATGTTTGATATATGGACAAGTGTTCGAATCCTGTTCCAGGGGGCGCTGTCGAGTCCCCCTGCCACGCCCGGGTACCAGCTTCAGCCCGGCCCTGATGGCCGCGGGTTCTGACCCGTGTGCAAAGTTTCAAGAGTTTTCGAGCACGTTAAGGGCCCCAAAACCTTGAAAAACTAAAATAAAAGCATTCTCACTCAGCAGACAAACCCCCCTCCCCTCAAACACAAAGAGAGACGTAGGGTCAGAGAGAGAGGAAGAGAAAATTCTCCAAAACATCCACATTCAATCCAAAATATCTGACTTCCTGTTGGTCTGAGCTAATAAGTGTAAATTAGAAAGTTGTCCAGCTCGATATGAACATTATACATACTGAGTTTTAAGATTGTAGATAAAAGTATAGACCTAATTCCCCCTCTTTTGTCAAAAGGTGGCGCTACTGAGCCCCGGCACCACGCCCGTTTCTGAAACTTTGCACATGTCTACTGGCTAATAAATGTGATGTGTCTATCGAGTTTCATGCAATTTCAAGTATGCTAAGAGTCTCAAAAGCATCAAAAAAGAATCTTAAAGTTTGATACGTTACCACGGCAACAGTATCTAAGATATCAATAATCCTTTCACAGGTCTAAATCTGCCGTGTGCTTACATTATACACATAAAGTTTGAAGCAAATCGGGTAAAAATAAGAGGGTGATTTCAAAGCATTTTGAAAGTGACACACTTCCTGCTGCCAGTTGGTGGCGCTATAACTTTGACTCACAATAGTCACATCCATGTGATCGGCCTCTTACAGCGAACACACTGCTGAAGTTTCATCAAGATCAGTCAATGTATGCAGAAGTTATAACACACTTCCTGTTTCCATTATTCGCCATAATTTCGTTTCCTCGCCACGGCCAAACCGTTCGAGATATCAAAAATCCCCTGGCAATTTTTCATCCTCAATGTCTTGACTTCATGCACACCGAGTTTGGTGACGATCGGGTGAATTCCCTAGGAGGAGTATATCAAATTCCTGAACATGAGTTTCCAAACAACCCATAATAGCCGACTTCCTGTCGGGCTGGCGTAAAAAGTAAGAGTGCAAAGGATATATGAAACGATGAGATCTATATGTGTACCGATTTTCAGATTAATTCATGCAAGCGTGTTTGATATATGGACATGTTTTCGAATCCCGTTCCAGGGGGCGCTGTCGAGCCCCCCTGCCACGCCCGGGTACCATCTTCAGCCCGGCCCTGATGGCCGCGGGTTCTGACCCGTGTGCAAAGTTTCAAGAGTTTTCGAGCACGTTAAGGGCCCCAAAAGTGCCCAAAAGGTAGTAAAATAATAATAATAATAATAATAAATAATCCTAAGGAAAACAATAGGGCCTTCGCCTTTTCAAGGCTTGGGCCCTAATAATAATAATAATAATAATAATAATAAACAATCCTAAGGAAAACAATAGGGCCTTCAAGGCTTGGGCCCTAATAATCCTAACGAAAACAAAAGGGCCTTCGCCTTTTCAAGGCTTGGGCCCTAATAATCCTTAGGAAAACAATAGGGCCTTCGCCTTTTCAAGGCTTGGGCCCTAATACATAATCCTAAGGAAAACAATAGGGCCTTCAAGAATAATAATAAATAATCCTAAGGAAAACAATAGGGCCTTCGCCTTTTCAAGGCTTGGGCCCTAATAATCCTAAGGAAAACAATAGGGCCTTCGCCTTTTCAAGGCTTGGGCCCTAATAAATAATCCTAAGGAAAACAATAGGGCCTTCGCCTTTTCAAGGCTTGGGCCCTAATAAATAATCCTAAGGAAAACAATAGGGCCTTCGCCTTTTCAAGGCTTGGGCCCTAATAAAGAATAATCCTAACGAAAACAATAGGGCCTTCGCCTTTTCAAGGCTTGGGCCCTAATAATCCTTAGGAAAACAATAGGGCCTTCGCCTTTTCAAGGCTTGGGCCCTAATAATCCTAAGGAAAACAATAGGGCCTTCGCCTTTTCAAGGCTTGGGCCCTAATAATCCTAAAGAAAACAATAGGGCCTTCGCCTTTTCAAGGCTTGGGCCCTAATAATAAAGAATAATCCTAACGAAAACAATAGGGCCTTCGCCTTTTCAAGGCTTGGGCCCTAAATAATAATAAAGAATAATCCTAACGAAAACAATAGGGCCTTCGCCTTTTCAAGGCTTGGGCCCTAATAAAGAATAATCTTAACGAAAACAATAGGGCCTCAGCCTTTTCAAGGCTTGGGCCCTAATAAATAATCCTAAGGAAAACAATAGGGCCTTCGCTTTTTCAAGGCTTGGGCCCTAATAAATAATCCTAAGGAAAACAATAGGGCCTTCGCTTTTTCAAGGCTTGGGCCCTAATAAATAATCCTAAGGAAAACAATAGGGCCTTCGCCTTTTCAAGGCTTGGTCCCTAATAAAGAAGAATAATAAATAATCCTAAGGAAAACAATAGGGCCTTCGCCTTTTCAAGGCTTGGGCCCTAATAAAGAGTAATAAATAATCCTAAGGAAAACAATAGGGCCTTCGCCTTTTCAAGGCTTGGGCCCTAATGAAAAAAAATCCTACTGTAGCGTCTGGACCAATCAAACAAACAATTAATCATATTTGATGAATAATCCAAAAGATGCCTCAAGACAGTAACAAGCAGACGGCGAGATATCTGCTTTTCCACAGATCATTATCCGTTTTTATTCCCCCAGGCTGATACTAGTCCATCAACTAGTGGACCACAGATACCTTGTGAACATTATTGTCTATTGTAAACATGCCTACTAAATTAGTCAACTTGAGAGATAAAAGATTGAGGGGGTGTTTCACAGTTCCTGGCTTCTTAATTATAATATGGCAAGACAAGAATTGTATTCCTCACACTCTTGATGGATTGAAAAAAAGATATAAACTTCTTTAAAGTATCTTCATGTCATTGTGTGTTTTCATTGACCGAAATCACAAACTTGGATGAGGACATTATGGCTTTTTAAAAAACAATTTTAATCATAGTTAGTACATGAAAACGAAATGTCACCCTTCATGGGTTTGTGATACAAGTTCTTGTAGAGCATCAGAATTATGAAAGGTCAGCCACACTTCACTATTACTTTCAATTTTGTGTACAAAGTGTTCTGCAATTTATTCATACATGCATGTTGTACATTGTGCTAAATATATGGGTCAAATTATTATTTTTTTCTTTTCAAAACTAATGTATTGCATCATGCATCAATGCAATACTTTTGAATCAGGAAAAATGTGTATAAACAAGTTTCAATTGTTAAATAACATTTCAAATATTTGTTTTGTTTTTTGGTGGCAAAAACAAACATTTGCAAATACCTTTATATACTCCTAATTTACTGTGAAGTCTTAGCAAAGTAACGCTTTTAGTGTCTAGTACCTAACATTATTATTATTTTATTCATATGAATGTATAATTATTGCATTCTAGTGGCCAGTGGTTTTTAATATTGAGAATCTCATTTTACTTTTAAAGACAGAAAAATAATCATACAAGTTTACCAATAAATGCATTTAATACAACTATTCACAATCTAGTTTTCAGCCCTTTGTTCACGTTGACCTATTAATTGTTGGTTTAAATAAAGAATTTCCATGGTTGCACCACCTGATGAATATCAGTTGTGTCACCTGACGTTATTAATGATATGGAATATGCTACATACTGGATTCTTGAAATACTGATATAAACCAACTCCCATGCCTCTGTGACATTCAGAATGGATGATATCCCTCTATGGTTTTTGGTTGCTAAGGTGCTCAACAATGGTTGCTAGGGAGGGGCTAGGAAGTGTTGAGGTGATTAATGAATGGCTGTTTGCTGCCCCGAGTCAAACGAGACCACCCTTGTGTTTCTATGACAATTCAGTCAGGAGATATCCCTTTGATTTCTTTCAATGGAAGTCTATGGAACTTGTTGCTAAGGTGCTCTAAATGGTTGCTAGGGCATGGCTTGATAGCTTCAAAATGATCCTGAGAGACTGACTGGTCATCTGTGTAAAATGAGCCCCCATACCCCCGATCGCTTATAAAAGTCATAGCACACCATTTCTCAATAATTCGCACGATTTGATGCCTCATTCGTGGGTCTGTGACAAAAGCTGCGGGAGGGGTAGCGTGCCAAACTTTTGGTGAAATAAAGAAGAAAATAAGTATGATCAATAACAATAGTGAGTGCCTTGCCTTTGGCAAGCACCCATTAATAATAACTAGAATATACATTTCCTGCAGAAAATGTGAGTGGGTGCTTGTAGTGGCAAAACTCGCCACCAGGTTGCTACGCGTTGTACATGATTGCATACGAGTCAACAACCATGTCTGTACAATGTTGTGGAGCTGAAATATGGCTCCTAAATGTTGCAATATGGTTGCTAGGTGGCTCTAAATGGTTGCTATGGTGTGGCTACACAGTTACCACGGTGAAATTTGAAAACAATTGAAAAAAATCAGACTGGCTACTCACCAAAAACAAAAGAGCCCACCCCCATGTCTGTACAATGTTCTGGTGCTGACATATGGTTGCTATGGTACACTATATGGTTGCTATGGTGTTCTGGGCGGTTGCTATGCAGTTTCTAAGGTATTCTGGGTGGTTGCTAAGGCATTGATATCTGCGAAAAAGATATAAATGACCATATTAGCCCGGTTCGGTCAACACTGCATTGGCTCCCTATTAAACATTGTATACATTTTCAAATATTGGTGATTACTTATAAAGCACTAATGGTTTTGCTCCCCAGAACTTGAGCGAGCTCTTAACACATTATAGTCCTTCACATCTATTGCGATCTCAAAATTCCAGCCAGTTGATAATATCTAGAATATCAAAATCGACTGCTTGCGGTAGATCCTTTTCCAATTTAGCACCAAAACTTCGGAGCGGTCTTCCTATAATTGTCCAGTGAGCAGACACACTCTGTCAGTTCAAAGCTAGATTAAAAACACATCTCTTTGACCTAGCATACACATAATACATTATAGACTTCTATAATTCAATGTTGGGCTGCACAGATTAGGTCAGCAGGAACCGGGAAAACATCCCATAAATCATGATGTACTTGGTACATCATAAGAAGGATGGCGTCTACGCTAATATCAGTCTCTCTGTTTATCCCGAAGTTTAACGCAGTCCGCCGGCTCTAGGCCATATCCAGATCTGATGAAGGACCAGCACCTGGACACTACGACAACGCAGTCCTTAAGTGTCAACTAGTCTCTCCTCTATGGTGGACCTGCGCCTGGACCCATCCCAACACATCCTGAAGTGCCAGCCTCATCAGCCCTGTGAAGGCCTCATCGGCACTGATCATCATCAACTCGTCTCCATTCCGGCGTGATGACTTTGACTTCCAACCAGATGGAAATGGATAAATAATCTAAATGCTGCAATCCAATCTAACTTGTAATGCTGCCCGAATCGTAATCATACACTGTTCCTTCATTGGCCAGAGGAGAATTGGCCCTCCGACTGAGCCTGGTTTCTCCCAAGGTTTTTTTTCTCCATTCTGTCACCTGATGGAGTTTTGATTCCTTGCCACTGTCGCCTTGGCTTTTGGCTTGCTTTGTTGGAAACATTTAATATTCAACAATATTATTGATCTGCCTTAAGGTGGATGATGACACAAATTTCTTCTAGAAACAAACTTTGTTGTATTGTTTTCATGTGATCACTGTGATACAATCTGTATTGTAAAAAGCGCTATATAAATAAAGGTGACTTGACAATAATAGGCAGTTGCTAGGGTGTTCTGGGTGGTTATTTGACTTGACAATAATAGGCAGTTGCTAGGGTGTTCTAGGTGGTTGCTATGGTGTTGCTAGGCGGCTGCTAGGGCGTTCTGGGTGGTTTCTATGGTGTTAGGTTGCTATGGTGGTGAACCAACCACCATGGTTGGTTGCTATGGTGTTGCTAAGGTTTTCTGGGTGGTTGCTATGGTGTTGCTAGGGTGTTCTGGATGATTGCTAGGGTGTTGGTTGGTTGCTATGGTGTTCTGGGAGGTTGCTAGGGTGTTCTGGGTGGTGGCTATGCTGTTGCTAGGCGGTTGCTAGGGTAGTCTTGGTGGTTGCTTGGGCATTGCTAGGTGTTTGCTAGGGTGTTCTGGGTGGTTGCTAGGGCATTCTGGAAGGTTGCTAGGGCATTCTGGAAGGTTGCTAGGGCATTGCTAGGTGGTTGCTAGGCGGTTGCTTGGGTATTTTGGGTAGTTGCTAGGGTGTTGCTAGGGTGGTTTCTATGGTGTTGCTGGGCGGTTGCTAAGGTATTCTGGGTGGTTGCTATGGTGTTACTAGGTGGTTGGTAGTTGTCACAGATGGTAACTATTGGAGTTCTTAACATTTTCTTGGCATGATTTAGCACTTACCTAATCACTTATAGCATGTAGCTATTCACAGCTAGCATGTGTAACATTTTGGAAGTCCTGTTTGCTAGCATGAGTCAAAAGAGCCAACCCCCATCTCTAAATTATGTTCTAATGCAAAGATATAGGTCTTGCTAAACGGTTGCAAGGGTACACTGTTTAGTTGCTAGGGAGTGGCTTGGGAGCTGCCAATGATGAAACTCCAAAGGCTGCTTGTCAGTATGAATGATATAAACCAACTCCTATTCCTCTGTGACATTCAGAAAGAAGTAGGGCTGTAGTCAACCAAAGAAATCCTTAGTTGACCAAAGTCCTGTCCTGCGCAACGATCAGTCGACTAAAAAAAAAAAAAAAAAAAAAAAAAAAAAAAAGACGTTTTGCATTTTGATTGAACATTTATTACACGCTACAAAAAATATAAAACTGCCAAATAATGAAAAATTCGAACAAAAGCTCTCGTTTATACAGGCTGTATATTCTTCTTTACTTTCAAAGCTATGGGTTAACGTTTGTCCAGCCGATCTAACTTAGGCGTTTTAAAACAAACACACAAAAAAACCAAATAGCCTAAAAAACAATCCTAATAATAATAGGCTGTAAAGTAGGAAGGCATATAGGTTTATTTTCATGTTGTTACATTATTTAGGCTATTTTCAAATGCGTCAAGTGTACAAATAAAAACAAAAACATAAGAAATATGTATGGCCATATTGGTCGTTGAGCTATGGTAAGTTAGCTTTAGGCCGCATAGCTTGCACTCCACAGTCTTGTCATCTTTTTTTGTAAAATGCAGCCAGACAAAAGATTTAGATTTCTTGGACATTTTGTCGATTTAAGCCAAAACAAGTAGCGTTCTAATGGTGTGTTCACACCAAACGCGAATAGAGCATCAAATACGCATCTATAGCGTCTAGTTAGACGCTTGAACATTTTGAACCCATTCCCGCGTCCGCATCCACTCACGAATAAAAAAAAACAACGACACAATTTCTTTCTGGCATACGTTTCCGTCATGTCTGATATAAAAGATATTGCTGCTCTGTACTGGTTGTGGAAGTCCCAAATACGGAGGGAAAGCCAAACGCCGACGTGTCTGGGTTCACAGCACCATTCAGAGGCGCACTCACCTCGGTGAATTTCACCGTCTTCTCCAGGAACTGCGCCTGGATGACAGCCGCTTCCAGCGCTATTTGACAACAGAGATAGACCGGACGTATCAATTATCAATTCACGTCATTCGAATCTTCCGCTCGAGTTAAAATTTTTCAACTTGCGCGGAAGACGTTCGTGGCAAACGCGTCGCCCAGTTCGCGTCATTCGCGATGCCCGGCCAGAAATGATGCATCTATTCGCGTCTTTGCATTGACTTTGTATGTAATCTACTCGCGCAAATAATTAAATTTGCGTTCGGTGTGAACACACCATAACTGAATGAATACAGCAAAACTACCTATATTCCTTACTGAGCGCGAAGCAGCAGTGCAGCCAGCCACAGGTGGGGTTCCCGAGTGTTCTACGTGGTGCGCTAAACTGTGGCGCTGTTACAAAATAGCCTAAATTAAAGCATTTAAAGTTGGGGATAAAACATAGGCTAATTATATTTAGAATACAGTAATATATAATTGATTATAAAGGAATAAATATCAAGGAGTAAATCAATGAAAATTTCTTTCTATTGAAAAAAAAAAAAAAAAAATTATATATATACATATATATACATATATATATATGCAACTGGTCAACCAATGAGAGTGTCAGTCGACCAAGACGGCATCAACGGATTAGTCGACTAAACGACTAAAGTTGACAGCCCTAGAAAAAAGATATCCCTCTTTGGATTTTGGTTGCTAAGGTGCTTGACAATGGTTGCTAGGGCGGGACTAGGAAGTGTTGAGGTGATTCATGATTGGCTATTTGCTGCCCCAAATCAAACAAGACCACCCTCGTGTTTCTATGACACATCTATCCAAAGATATTAATTTGCTCCATTTCAATGGAAGGCTAGGGAACTTGTTGCTATGGTGCTGGTTGCTAGGGTGTGGCTTGATAGCTTCACAATGACCCTGAGAGACTGATTGGTCATCTGAGTAAAATGAGCCCGCCCCCTTGTCTCTATGACACTGTGATCCAGAGGTATGTTCAATACAAAATCCCTATGCAATATACCATAGTAGGAGAAACGCATGCATTTCACAGGCCGTCCTACACCATAGTAAGATAATGGGGAAACTTTGGGGAAACTTTTACCCCATTGTGGGGTATGTTCTTACAGAACCTGTCAGTTTCTTCAAGTGTGGCAAATCATCTTGGTTACTAAATTAACCTCAGTTCCCTGAGATGAGGGAACGAGTATTGCGTAAGGCTAGCTTACGCTATGGGAAAACGTCTCGATTACTAACGTAACCTTGGTTCCCTGAGATGAGGGAACGAGTATTGCGTAAGGCTCGCTTGCGCTATGGGAAAACTCCTTTTCTCGAGATTATTGAAGCCAAATTTTTAAAAAGCAGTGTAGCTGCACAGCAGACACAGAAGAGAACGCTAGAACGGGCGTGGCACAAGCCTATAAATTAGTCCGTTCAGCTTAGGTAGTTAGGTTTAAGTTGACTGAAGCGATCGTCTGATCAAAGCACAGTAGCACGCCGGGTTACGCAATACTCGTTCCCTCATCTCAGGGAACCGAGGTTACGTTAGTAACCAAGATGTTCCTTTTCGAGAGGTCTCTAGTATTGCGTAAGGCTAGCTTACGCTATGGGAACCCCTTTCAAAATGCTGTGCGTGCTTAACTTCACCCCCATACTGTAGCCCGAAGCAGTATGCCTGAGGCACTAGAGGAGTAAAGTTATGAATCCCAATAGAAGCCGGTCATTTGATGAGCCCTACATAGAAAAAAAGAATGAAATGGGCCTCACAAATATCTTCAATAGGTATTCCACTTGACCAAGCCCATGATGAGGCCATGCCTCTCGTGGGAATGAGCTCTGACACCTAAGGGGCATTGAAGGCTCTTAGACTCGTGGGAATGAGCTCTGACACCTAAGGGGCATTGAAGGCTCTTAGACTCATAAGCTAGCGCAAAAGCATCCACTATCCAGCACGATAGTCTCTGCTTTGTTATGCCGAGCCCCTTGGTGCAGCCACCAAAGCATACGAAGAGCTGTTCTGACTGTCTGAATGAGGCAGAATGCTCCAGATAAACTCTGATAGCCCTAACGGGACAGAGTAAATTTGCGTCTCTTTTATCATCTGGCGATTCGAGAGCACTTTAGGAACATAACCATGCTTTGAATTCAGGACGATTTTGGAGTCGTTGGGCCCAAACTCAAGGCAGGAAGTGCTTATGAGAGCGCTTGCAAATTGCCCACTCTCTTAACTGAAGTGAGCGCCAGTAAGAGTACGGTTTTGAGCAAAAGATGTTTCAGGAGACTGAAGTGGTTCGAATGGGGCACCCAGTGGTGATCTGGATCTGCTGTTCACTGATCGATTGCTCCTGTCTGCCTTCCTGCCTGCTGTGAGTTTGTTTGCGTCAAGGCTGTAAGCTCTACACCTCGTATTAGCTTTGTATTTCTTTCTGTTTTGAACCATCATTTACTATCATTTCTAGTTGTTTATATTACTAAATACAGTTTACCCACCATCTCAGATAAACCTTACATCGCTAGCTTCCGTTATTGTTAGCACAGCACGCTAGTGTTTACGCGCCACCCGCGCTCATTTATTTATTTTCTCTCGCGCACCCGCGCCTTTGAGTTAATAAAAGCCCAGGTAAGTAAGAATCAGTCAACACAAACGGTGAGTAATGTCTTGTCCTGTTATTGTCACCTGTGTCACATGTCATATGTTTATTATAGGCTTCTCTGATGGCAATATAGGATTTATTTGTGATAAATGCAAGGAGACAGTCAGGCTGACGGAGAAGATTTCAGAGCTAGAGACAAGCATTCAAACTTTAATTGAGGATAGTAAGGATAGTACTAGAGCTTTAGATACTATTTTGGATGCGCCTAGCATAGTAAAATCTGTACATGATTCGGTTCCGGCTGAAGTAGAGCCCACGCAGCAGGGCAGATGGGTGACCGTGAGAGATCGCTCTAGTCGCGGATTAAAAAAAACCACTCTTCCGTTCCGATTACCATAACAAATCGATTTGCCCTACTCAGTGAAACACCCACTGAGAATTCTGTTGATTGTGCCCTGGTAATTGGTGATTCGATCACACGGAACGTGAAAATAGAGACACCAGCCACCATAGTCACATGTTTGCCGGGAGCCAGAGCGCTTGATATCAAAGCAAATTTAAAAGTGCTGGCTAATGCTAATCGTAAATTCTCAAAGATCATTATTCATGTCGGCACTAATGATGTTCGACTCCGCCAGTCGGAGATCACCAAAAGTAATATTAAAGAGGTGTGTGAACTCGCAAGTACGATGTCAGGCACTGTAATTTGCTCTGGCCCCCTTCCTGTTCGCAGGAGTGATGAGATAGTTAGCAGATTGGCCTCACTCAATGGTTGGTTGTCTAAGTGGTGTCCGTTGAATAATATAGAATTCATAGACAATTGGAAAAGTTTTTGGGGCAAGCCTGACCTGTTGAAAAGAGATACGGTGTTCATCCCTCCTGGGATGGTGCTGCTCTTCTTTCTAGTAATATGGCACATAGTCTTAGAGCTAAAACATGAAAATCTGGGGCTCAGGTCAGACAGACTGGCTAAACCGACCGTCTGCTAGCGGCCTCGCGTCACCAAGGTCAGATAAATCCCATCACATAGAGCCTCTTTCACCTAGATATCATCATATAGAGACTGTGTCTGTTCCCCGAATTTGGAAATCCAAAAAACGTCAGGTAAAAAATTTAATTGATGTTCAACAAATAAAAAACAGATATAATACAGATGAGCAAATGATAAAGCTTGGGTTGCTGAATATTCAATCCCTTCAAAATCGCTCATAGTTGATATGATTTCAGATTATAATCTATATGTGCTGTGTTTGACAGAAACCTGGCTAAAACCAAACGATTACATTACTTTAAATGAGTCAACCCCACAAGATTACTGTTATAAACATGAACCTTGTCTAAAACGCAAAGGGGGAGGTGTTGCTGTAATTTATAGTAATATTTTCAAAACGACTAAGAAATCTATTTTTAAATATACTTCTTTTGAAGTGTTGGTGCTTAATGTAAAAATATATAGTGTAAACGATAAATCACGTTTGAGATTTCTGCTGGCTACTGTATACAGGCCACCAGGGCACCATAAAGATTTTATCAAAGAAATTGCGGACTTTCTATCAGAATTAGTATTGGCTAACGATAAAGCACTAATTGTTGGTGATTTTAATATACATGTAGATAATGAAAAAATGTATTGGGATTGGCACTTAAATACATTGTAAACTCAATTGGAGTTTGACAACACGTGTCAGGACCCACTCATTGTCGTAATCATACTCTAGATCTAATATTATCACACGGAATAGATGTTGATGCCGTTGAAATTCTGCAGCAGAGCGATGACATCTCAGACCATTATCTAGTCTCATGTAAATTACATTTAGCCAACGCTGCAAAGCCGACTCTGTGTTATAAATATGTAAGACCTATAACTTCTGCCACTAAAGATTCCTTTATCAATAATCGTCCTAATCAGTTTCATCATCTCAGCATCCCGGATAGCTTAGAAGAACTTGATATTGCAACAGAAACTTTTAACTCTCTCTTTTCCAGCACTTTAGACGCAGTTGCTCCATTGCGCTTGAAGATTAAAGAAAATAGTCCAACGCCCTGGTACATCGAGCACACTCAGGCCCTTAAGAGAGCAGCCAGAAAAATGGAGCGCAACTGGAAGAAAACAAAACTAGAGGCATTTCGGATTTCATGGAAAGAGAGCTCGATTGCTTACAGAGAGGCTTTAAAAGCTGCTAGATCTGCTTATTTTTCAACCCTATTTGAAGAAAATAAACATAATCCTAGGTATTTATTTGAAACAGTGGCTAAACTAACGAAAAAGAAAGCTTCAAGCACAGAGGTTTCCAGGCAACACAGAAATGACTATGAACTTCTTCACTTATAAGATTGATAATATCAGAGACAAAATTATAACTATGCAACCGTCTACTACAGTATCGCATCAGGGAGTGCTTTGTAGTCTCCCTGAGGAAAATTTTTATTCATTTGTTGCTATAGGAGAGGAAGAATTCTGCAAACTCGTTAATTCATCAAAATCGACAACTTGTGTGTTAGACCCTATACCGACTAAGCTATTGAAAGAGATGCTTCCAGAGATCATAGATCCTCTTCTTAATATCATTAATTCGTCTTTGTCTCTAGGATACGTACCAAAAACCTTTAAGCTGGCTATGATAAAACCGCTTGTTAAAAAAACGCAACTTGATCCTTCAGAATTAGTCAATTACAGGCCGATCTCAAATCTGCCTTTTTTGTCAAGGATATTAGAAAAAGCAGTATCCTCACAACTGTGTTCCTTTCTTGAAAGAAATTATATCTGCGAGGATTTTCAGTCAGGATTTAGACCGCACCATAGTACTGAGACGGCTCTCATTAGAGTTACAAATGATTTACTTTTATCATCCGATCGTGGTTGTAGCTCTCTATTAGTGTTACTTGATCTTAGTGCTGCATTTGACACAATTGACCACAACATTCTTTTAAATAGACTAGAAAACTATGTTGGCATTAGTGGAATTGCACTAGCATGGTTTAAATCATACTTATCTGACCGTTATCAGTTTGTAGCAGTAAATGAAGAGATGTCTTATCGATCACAAGTTCAGTATGGCGGACCACAAGGCTCAGTACTAGGACCGCTGCTGTTTACTCTGTACATGCTACCATTAGGAGATATCATTAGGAAACGTGGAATTAGCTTTCACTGTTATGCCGATGATACTTGTATATTTCTTCAAAACCTAACGAAACTTACCAATTCACAAAATTAACGTAATGCATAGCTGATAAAAAAAATTGGATGACTAGTAATTTCCTACTACTAAACTCTGAAAAAAACAGAGATTCTAATTATTGGACAAAAAACTTCGACACATAATAACCTAGAATACTGTCTAACACTTGATGGCTGCTCTATTAAGTCTTCGTCGTCGGTTAGGAACCTGGGTGTGCTCTTTGATAGCAATCTTTCATTTGAAAGTCACGTGTCTAGTATCTGTAAAACCGCATTTTTCCATCTTAAAAATATATCTAAATTACGACATATGCTCTCATTAACAAATGCGGAACAATTAGTTCATGCTTTCATGACATCAAGACTAGATTATTGTAATGCTCTACTGGGTGGTTGCCCTGCACGCTTAATAAATAAACTACAGCTGGTCCAAAACGCTGCAGCTCGAGTTCTTACTAGAACCAGGAAATATGACCATATTAGCCCGGTTCTGTCAACACTGCATTGGCTGCCTATTAAAAATCGCATAAAATATCAAATTCGACTGCTGGCGGTAGATCCTTTTCCTATTTAGCACCAAAACTTTGGAACAGTCTTCCTACCATTGTCCGGGAAGCAGACACACTCTGTCAGTTCAAAGCTAGACTAAAAACACATCTCTTTGACCTAGCATACACATAATATATTATAGACTTCTATAATTCAATGTTAGGCTGCATAGATTAGGTCAGCCGGAACTGTCAGCCGAAACACTTCCCTTAAATCCTGATGTACTCGTTACATCATAAGAAGAATGGCATCCACGCTGATTTTAGTGTCTTTGTTTATCCCGAGGTTTTCCCACAGCCTACCGGATCCAGGCCGTATCCAGATCTGACTAGGAGCTTTGCCTGGACCCGATGACAACGCAGTGCTTTAGTGCCAACTAGCCTCTCCCTATGGAGGATCCCTTTCCCACTCTACAGATAAAACGTTGTGATTCCGGTTCGCGTACCCACCCCGAAGTGATAAAATAAAACAAAATTCTGTATCAAATTACAGTTACTGTAAATCCGGCCTCTAGTTCATAAACGCCAGAGGAGAACTGGCCCCCGACTGAGCCTGGGTTCTCCCAAGGTTTTTTTTTTCTCTCCATTAGGTCACCTGATGGAGTTTTAGGACACCAGTAGGTCACTTGATGGAGTTTTTCGGTTCCTTGCAACTGTTGCCTTTGGCTTGCTCAGTTGGGGATATTCAAATTAATTAACCAAGCATTAATACCATTGATCAGCCCTACCAAACGTGGATGTTTTTTCCACTAAGAAACAAACATTGTTATATTATTCGATTGATACTGTGAAGCTGCTTTGATGCAATTTATATTGTGAAAAGCGCTATAACTTGACTTGACTTAAGGTCCCAGATAGGCACAGGAGGAGGAAGCGGAGAGTTTAGCCTCCTTGCCCCTTTAAGGAAGCGTACAACGAGGTCTTTCCTTCATAGTGATTGACCGGACACAAGAGCATGAAAAGCTGTTATGGCCGCTACATACACTTTGAGCGTGGAGGGGGTCCGACCCACGTCCAAAAGCTATTGTAAAAAGGCAAGTATCTCTGATACCTTGCATGAATAGGGGTCCAGTCTCCGTCAAGTCATCTTCATTTATATAGCGCTTTTAACAATGTAGATTGTTTCAAAGCAGCTTTACAGAGATAAATAATTTAAGGTAACAGAGATTGTTTTGGCTTTACAGCGGTTCTTGAATAATGTTATTTTCCAGCTAAAGTTAGTTTTGATTGATTCACTTCCGTCGAAATGATAATTTGTCATAAAATTAGGGGCCGATAAGATGACACGGTTCTCTCTAAACAGACTTTAAACGCGAACCTGTGATAAACGCTGATGCCGCTCACATGCGCATTAAGAATTGATTCTATAGTTATGTGCGTTTGAATATATGTGCGCAGGTTTGTAATTCCCTACAAATCATGTCTAAACAAACTACTTGTCTTGCCTATAAATTGATGCAGAATTTTATTTTATCACTTCGGGGTAGGTACGCGAACTGAATTTTCCTACACCGCTTTATCTGTAGAGTGGCAAAGGGATCCTCCATAGGAAGAGGCTAGTTGGCAATTCAGCACTGCATTGTCATCGGGTCCAGGCGAAGGTCCTTCTCTATACTACCTGGATCCGGCAAACTGCGGGAAAACCTCGGGATAAACAAAGACACTAAAATTAGCGTAGATACCATTCTTCTTATGATGTAACGAGTACATCAGGATTTAAGGGAAGTGTTCCCAGTTCCGGCTGACCTAATCTATGCAGCCTAACATTGAATTATAGAAGTCGATAATGTATTATGTGAATTTTGTATGATCAAATTGCGTTTTTTTAACAACCGGTTTAATCATAGCCAGCTTAAAGGTTTTTGGTACGTATCCTAGAGACAAAGACAAGTTAATGATATTAAGAAGAGGATCTATGACATCTGGAAGCATCTGTTTCAGTAGTGTTACGTCCAAGGACGTATATTTTTGTGAAGTACATGGTTCTGTGATCTGTGTGTGCTTTCTTTGTTGTTTTGGTGTCTCCTGCTCTCTTTTGGCTCCTCCCACTTTTTCATTCTGGCAGGTTGCTGATTACGTCTCCAGATGAACCTGCTTATCAACCAGGAGGGACACAGCATAAAAGCCAGCAGAACTATCAATCAGGGAGAACCTTTCTCCAGAGCATGGTCTGTGTCCTGCCCGGCCCTGTTGTTGAGCACTGTTGTGTTCCTTGTCGTGGACCTGTGCCTCTTTTTGTTGTTTTTGCCTATAGAACTGTTGCCTTATTCCTGTTTATTGTTAATTACTGGAGCCACGCACTGTTGCTTATTTGTGAGACGTCCCAGTCCATTCCTTTTTTTTGCTTTATCATTTAAGCTGCTATTTATCTGATTATTTGCTTTGTTTACTGTCTGGGAACTGTAGGGAGGTGGGTGCCATTTTTATTTTGCTATCCCCTGTTTTCTCCTGGTTTGTGATCAGGGAGGGAGAGAGTGCATTTCTGTTATTTTTTTTTATTTTTTTTTAAGAGATTTAGTTAGAAATTGACTCCCCCAGGCAGTCTAAACTTTGGTTTGTTATTTTGGCATTGCCCCCCCTCCTTAAGTCTTTGTTTCCTTCCCAATTTACTCTCAAAGTAAATTATTGTTAACTTTTGAATAAAACTGTTGAAAAGAACTTTATTGTTGTGGTGCTGCGGCAGGGCCCTGACTATTGCTCTTTAAAATCTTAACTATGTTACGCTCTGACCCCTAGACACTCAAAGGACGTAACAGTAGCTTAGTTGGTATAGGGTCTAACATACAAGTTGTCGATTTAGATGAATTTGCACAAATTTTTTTTTTGCAAAATTCTTCCTCTACTATAGCAACAAATAAAACAAGATTTTCCTCAGGGAGACTACAATGCACTCCCTGATGTGATACTGTAGTAGACATAATTAGCATAGTTAAAATTTTGTCCCTGATATTATCGATCTTATAAGTGAAGAAGTTCATAAAGTCATTACTGCTGTGTTGCTTGGAAACTTCTGGGCTTGAAGCTTTCTTTTTCATTAGTTTAGCCACTATTTCAAATAGGCTTGAATCTTTATTTTTCATTAGTTTAGCCACTGTTTCAAATAAATACCAAGGGTTATGTTTATTTTCTTCTAATGGGGTTGAAAAATAAGCAGATCTAGCAGCTTTTAAGGCCTCTCTGTAAGCAATCGAGCTCTTCTTCCTCATCAAATCCGCAATACCTCTAGTTTTGTTTTCTTCCAGTTGCACTCCATTTTTCTGGCTGCTCTCTTAAGGGCTTGAGTGTGCTCATTGCACCACAGCGTTGGACTATTTTCTTTAACCATCTGGGGTCTAAGGTGTTTTTGGGGTCCTTGAGATGTTTTGACATGCCCTGACATTTGTGCTTTTTTCAGTTGCTTATAAAGATATTAATGGCAAAGTTGTAACTGCACTATTTAGCACAATCAGGGCTACCATAATATGTGAGCAACATGCATGTACATATTTATATTTTTGAAGGAATATTGTTTATGCATGGTTATTTAAAAAACTAAAATTTAAAGCCTCTGAAATAAGGCCACAAAACACATACTAAATATGTGTCCACATGACTTTTGACTAATGGATGTTGTCGCCTAGATTTTTTGCTTCAAAATGATCTGAAAATGATCCTGCCTAATCATTTACACAAAACAATACATTGATTTACATTTTTTAAGACACTTTTTGTATGGAAAGGCAATATGCGGGTGGGCGTGATACTCACCTGAGAAGACAAAGGCCGCTTAATGAGCTGGATATTAATGAGCCTTTCACACAAGTGTGTCACTGGGTATCAAAGAATGCGAGGACAAAAGAAACCATATATACACATTTACATATATACATATATATACACATACATATATATATATATGTATATATATATATATATACACACACACACACACATTTATTTTGTCCTCGCAATCTTTCTTTTTCAAGATGTTTCCAACTCTAATTTTGAACCAATTCTGTTGAATATATATGTATTCTGCAGAATTGGTTCAAAGTTAGAGTTGGAAACATCTTGAAATTTTTTTTTGTATTTTTCCAAAAAATTTGTATGCATGCAAATTGTATAATATCCAAGGTAAACCTTTCTATTAATTGTGCAGTTAATTCTCATACTGTATTTTCAGAGTTTTGGAAAACCGTATTTTCCGGACTATAAGTCACACTTTTTTCATACCTTGGCTGGTCCTGCGACTTATAGTCAGCTGCGACTTATATATCAAAATTACCAAGATTTACTTGTGACAGGATTGCTCACGGCCCCAGATTATTATTTGCGAGTTTTTGATGTATTTGTATTATGACGTGAATGCATCATTTGCCGAAATTGGGGGTGACATTACCGTCTACAGCCACGAGAGAGCGCTCTATGCGCTCTAGACTACAGCTAGTTTTACCGCTGAAAAAATTAACTGAAAACAACTGATATTAACTGAAGTATTAGACTGAACGCAAACAAAAAGAAAATCATATTCTGCAGATTACAAACTGCAGGTAATAAAATATGCAGCCGAAAACGGTAATCGAGCAGCAGAAAGAAAGTTTGGAGTGAATGAGAAAGTTGTGAGGGACTGGCAAAAAGCAGAGGTTACTCTAACTGAAATGAAGAAAACAAAGAAAGCTAATCGCGGGCTGAAAGCAAGATGGCCAGAGCTGGAGTAACGAGTCCATAGATGAGTGCTTGAACAACGCGCTGCCGGGAGAGAGAGAACGGGATTTTTCCCGTTTTTTTTCCTCGTCATGACGCATTTTTGGGCTGATGCGACTTATACTCCGGAGCGACTTATAGTCCGGAAAATACGGCATGTATCCTCTCCCCAAATGTATAACTAAAACACAACAAAAAAGTTTACAATTACAATATTTCAAGTGTAATCTTTCTTTGTAAAAAGTATAAATTTTATCATACGCATTTCAAAGGTAAGGATTCATTAGTTTGAATATTGGAACAAACAGTATAATAACATCTTCGTTGATAATTCAATATACCTA
The DNA here is from genome assembly GCA_030578275.1 of Meda fulgida. Taxonomy (NCBI): domain Eukaryota; kingdom Metazoa; phylum Chordata; class Actinopteri; order Cypriniformes; family Leuciscidae; genus Meda; species Meda fulgida. The sequence continues at coordinate 18,997,985 of CM060616.1, forward strand.
CTTTATTTTTGACAAAACATCCCAATACTATAACCTATTTAACATGAGCAGAAATTGGCGAACAAAAGCTTAATGTGGCAGCTCTTTTTTTTTACAGTAAAATCTTTATAATCTATCCAAAACTAATCAACGAAATATTGTCTAAACATTCATATTTAGTCTGTAACATATCGTGTTTATGCAAGTGAGATGCACGCTGTTCAGCTGTAGTAAAAGCACGCGCATTGGTGCAGTTCATTCATTCATAAAAACAGACACGCAATTCATATTTAAACAGTCAATTCATATTTAAACAGCTTTTTGGCTTACAGACACTATTCCATATCACGATTAGAACAAGGCACTTAAGAATAAATGTACCATTCAAATCAGCTTGATCTGTTGCTCCTCAAAATTAAACTACCAGCACTTCTGAGGTAAATGTTCCAGAATTATTGCGATATTATTATTCCTCACAGCGTTGCAAGACGAGGTAAAGTGCGATTCTTATTAAACTTGATGTGTTTTATCCAGCTGATGTGGGCGTTGCCATGTTTGCACGGCTTGCCTCTGATCACGGCTTGCCTCTGACCTTGCGCTTGAATAGCGCGCTCTCTCCATGGGCGTGGTAAATTAACATTTAATGAGGTATAATGAGCTGAAAAGGAAAAAACTGACATCGCTCAATTCATACAGATTACATAAACTGAGAATATTTGTTTTTTTTTTATATAAATTACTTCATTTAAAAGAAGAGAATTAAAGCTTCATAAAGAAAAATCTCTCGTGTCTGTGTGACAAGTATTCGCTGAGTTAGTTCATTTCGGACGCGTTTCAAAATGGACTTCACTGACAGAGAGAAGGCAAAACTTGCATCATGTTTATTTTTCTTTATTTGACAAAAAGCACAAAATTTTGTTTTTATTGTGAGTATACACAAAAAATATAGACACTTAACAGAATCGAATGATGTATAACACTTGTAAGACATATGTAAGATCAAAATCAACAGAGTATATTGAGTCTCTTTTGCACTGATAAGAAAAAAGGTGAGCTGGTATCGCCGGCAACGGAGCAACTATGTCTAAAGTGCTGGAAAAGAGAGAGTTAAAAGTTTCTGTTGCAATATCAAGTTCTTCTAAGCTATCCGGGATGCTGAGATGATGAAACTGATTAGGAAGATTATTGATAAAGCATTCTTTAGTGGCAGAAGTTATAGGTCTAAAATATTTATAACAGAGTCGGCTTTGCAGCCTTAGCTAAATATAATTTACATGAGACTAGCTAATGATCTGAGATGTCATCGCTCTGCTGAAGAATTTCAACGGCATCAACATCTATTCCATGTGACAGTATTAGATCTAGAGTATGATTACCACAATGAGTAGGTCCTGACACGTGTCGTCTAACTCCAATTGAGTTTACAATGTCTTAATGTCATAAATGCCAATTCCAATGCATTTTTTTCATTATCTATGTGTATATTAAAATCACCAACAATTAGTACTTTATCTGCAGCCAATACTAATTCTGATAGAAAGTCTGCAAATTCTTTGAGAAAATCTTTATGGTGCCCTGGTGGCACCGTGCAGCACACCAGCCACTGAAAACCACACATTTCTGAGTGTAGAGGCGTCTTGTCAATGGTGCTCTTGCCTCAGTGATTGTTTTCAGCACACCATCCGGGAGACACCCGTGTACCCGTTGAGGGGTGAAGGAATAAAAATTTGTCAAATGTTTAATTTTAGGTTTCCACTCCAATGGTATAAAACTGATAAAGTTTAGTAGATGGATTTTAGATGATTATTTAGTCTCCTTTCCTGATAGTCCTGTTTTTCTCTCCTTTCAGCCTAGATGTTGAATCGTTAAGTTGATTGGATTAGCTGTCGGGGAGACTTTCACCTTTTGTCTTTAATGGCTCTGGGATGGCTCTTAGGAACCAGAGTTCCTGGCCACTATCAGCATTTGAATAGTTATACTGATTCAATTGGATTGGTAATGCCCTCAGAGTAGGGTGTTTTCATACCTCATTTGCATACTTTGTTTCAGAGTGACTCCACCCCAATGTAAACTCCTCCCCCTCTAAATGTATAAATTGCAAGGGAACATTTCCCTTAGTTAGACTTGGTTAAGACACAAGCTTGGAAGACTACAGCAACGAACAGCTCGTGTTCTCAATAAAGAAACCTTCTTAAGAGATAATCAAGACTCATGGTCTTTGCTTCTGAGTTCCTACACTTTAGAATAAAAAGTTCACAACAGATGGTGCCGTGACCCGGATAGAGATACTCACCAGAATCCAGAACTGGACTTCAACAAAGATCAACAAAGCTGAGTGAGTTCTGACTGAGTTCCAGCAACTTCGACCTCAACAAAGCTGAGTGAGTTCTGACTGAGTTCCAGCAACTTCGACCTCAACAAAGATGAGTGAGTTCTGACTGAGTTCCAGCAACTTCGACCCCAACAAAGCTGAGTGAGTTCTGACTGAGTTCCAGCAACTTCGACCTCAACAAATTTGTGAGCCTCTGCTTTGCCAGGGAAGTGTTTTATCCTCTGTTTCAGGCAGGGAAGATTAGCATTACGTGTCAAAAAACTTTTTTTGACTTTACCCTGTGTTTCAAGCAGGGAAAATTAGCATTATGTGTTAATTTGTTTTATTTTACCCTCTGTTTCAGGCAGGGAAGATTAGCATTATGTGTTAATATTTTGATTTTACCCTCTATTTCAGGCAGGGAAGACTAGCATTACGTGTTAATATTTAGATTTTACCCTCTGTTTCAGACAGGGAAGTTTAGCATCTTATGCTACTGATTTAAAAACCCTCTGTGCAGACAGGGAAGACTTTAGCCGAAGTTAAGTGTGAAGGGTTGGTAATTTGGAAGGTTAACAAGTGTACCCTCTGTTGATCAGAGAAGTTTAGTTTTTTGATTGTGTGATAAAGTAGCCCACAAAATGTCTGAAAAAAAACGCTAGACTGATTCCATCAACTGAGAAAGGTGGACTAGCAACACCTTTATGGACAGACAATGAGTTTAAGTCATTATGAGGAGAGCACATGGACTCCATAGTGACTGAGTCAGTCAGATTGAATTTGACAAAGAAATTTGGTATTCACCCTGAAAAAGTATAGTCTACTGAAGAATGCAAGAAGGTGTTAGGTGCATGTATCAGGAAGAGAAACCCAAAAGGCATTATCTGTTGCCAGAGAGAATTTAGCTTATCCATTGCACAAGAACAAGCTAGGTGTATAGCTAAGCTAAAAGAACAGAACGAACAATTGTACACTAAGGTGGGCCATAACCAGGTCTCAACCAAATGTGACTCAGAAGACCAACAGTCAGATGAAACTTATCCTGATTTTCAAGCTTTCTTTGAAACAGATATAGCTCTCCAATCAGTAACTGATAAGCCTGTAAAAATTGCAGCAGCATCCTCTAAGGTCAACGCAGAGAAGCAACAGAAACGTAAATGTCCTAAGAGAGAGGGCAGTTGTTATTACTGTGGTAAGCATGGACATTGGAGAAAAGAATGTAGGAAAAGCAAAAAGAACTTGAGAAGTTAACAATATTGCTCAGCTCCTACTCAGTCTGCCTTCTAATCTGAAGCAGCCCCTGCCTTCATCAATAATGAGTTTAGGTCAGGCTGTAAACATAAAATGCGCCCCCCCCACCTACAGGGACAGAATAGGACATGGAACATGAGGAGCCCAGAGAAGAACCGAACGCAACAGGCGTCGGGGGCCAACTCTGCGGTGAAGTCTCCCTCATAGGCCTTCCCCATCCATTACTCCATCATCACCTCAATGTTCCTTTAGGTGTCAAAATAATTAAGAAAAGGAATAACTAGGGAAAGATGGAACAACAATAGCAGACTCAGAAAAAGTTTACAACCCTAGTGTTTGAACAAATACTGCTCTCCTGTCTTTTGTTTTCTCTCTTCCTCTGTGCAGGTAAAACTTGATGACTGACCCGACACCCATAAGCACCGACCTCCTCACCGGCGTATGAAGCCAAAACCTCAAGAAAACAACTATACCCACTTCCGAGCCAACTATCACAAAAGAAGAAAAATATATACACAACGCAGAGACCCACTTACGGAACCTTAAATCATCCATCAACATGATCAAGATTGCCATACTACTAAACATCATGGACATCGCACAAAGTGTAGACTCCAGAAACAACATATGCTTAGAGCTGATGAATATGTAAAAAAATCCTCGTTTGCTGGAAAGAACGTTGCAGGCCACACCCGAAGATGGCTGCTCACTTGTGCAGGACTCACTTGTGCACCAACATGTTGGTATAACAAGACATTCTTGATTTTTCAGCAAAATTACACCAGATGACTGAAGATAACTAATTCTTCCGTAAGAATTTCACGAACCCTAATTGCATGCTTGTTTCTGTGTCAGCATGCAATTACAGATGAACAAAACAGATCATGTTATGTGCCTGTAACTTTCACAAAATACAAATTTAGACACTTAAAAGTTCATTCTTGTAACTTGTGTGAGTTTAGAACTCAAAGGGGGAAATGTAGTGTTACAAATTTATTAAATGTTTCAACAGTATTTTAACTGAGAAAGTGCACACAGTGTTTTACCATTTTGAATATTTAGGAAGATTAAGTCAAGCAATTCAGGTGTCTGACCTTAGCTTTTGTCTCTATGATAATGTGAAGGTATACAATCAGGCTGAGTGGATTACCATCTCACACTGTTATGCTGATGAGATCAGGAAGAGTTGACTCCTGTACTTCATTTACATGCTTTGTTCAGAAATGTCTCCACCTCTAGGTAACCCCTTCCCCTTATAATGTATATAAACAGTCTGTATTTTAGTTTAGTCAGACTTGGTTAAGACACAGGCTTGGAAGACTACAGCAACGAACAGCTCGTGTTCTCAATAAAGAAACCTCCTTAAGAGATAATCAAGTCTCCTGGTCTTCACTTCTGAGTTCCTACACTTTAGAAGAAAAAGTTCACAACAGGGGCCATACATGAAGGGCCCACCAGTCGGGATGGGGATGCCAGATTTTCCCATTTGCCTGCATGAGGAGATCTTTCCTCTGTGGTTTCGGCCATGGGGCTGTTTCCAGCAGCTGTGTCAGCACCCGTTCAATGACCTATGGTAGCATCATGACCGGAGGTAATGCATAAAGCGGTTGGTTCGGCCAGTCGTTGGGCGAATGCATCCCTGCTCTTTGAAAAGTATGTTTGGCAATGAGCGTTGCCTTCTGAGGCGAAGAGTTCGACCTCTGCCTCGCCAAAGGTGCTCCATATTACCTGAACCTGTGTGAAGGGACCATTCCCCTGGGGCAACATTGTCTCTGGATAAAATATCCGCACCCTGTTTCAAAACGGCTGGTACATGCGCTGCCCTTAGGGAGCGCAGGTTGTGCTGAGCCCATAAAATGAGGTTCTTGGCCATGGCGTGGAGGTTGTTTGACCTGAGACCGCAGGTTGGCGATTTATGTAGGACACTACTGCCATGTTGTCCGTCCGGACCAGGATGTGGTGGCCCCTTAAGTACGGGAGAAAAGCTTTTAGCGCTAGGACAACGGTTCTCATCTCTAGACAGTTTATGTGTAAGCGCCTCTCCGGGCTTGACCATAGGCCAGAGACGGGCATGCCCTCGTAAAGGGCCCCCCAACCAAAGTTGGAGGCATCTGTCGAGATCACCTTTCTCCTTTAAACCACACCCATACTCGACCGATACCAGTCGGCTGCTTTCCAGGGAGCCAGGGCTCTGATACAGCCATGGTTCGCTCTGATTAATAAGTGGCCAGATCGCCATGCATGTGTTGGTACACAGGGTTTTAGCCAGCACTGGAGAGGATGCATGTGCAGTAATCCGAGCTGGAGTACTGATGATGCTGAGGCCATAAGACCCAACATCCTCTGAAATCTCTTCATCTGAAGGATGCCGCCAGGCGCTGAATAGTGAGCATGTGCTCTGATGTGAGGCGCGCTTTCATTTGCATAGAGTCTATCACTGTTCCCAGGAAAGAGATGGCTGGGTGACAGTCTGCTCTTGGAAACGTTGATCCTGAGCCCTAGGCATTCTATATGGCTGAGGAGCCAAGATCTGGGTGTTACCAATTGTTCCTCTGATTGGGCTATAACCAGCCAATCATCGAGATAGTTTAAAACTCGCACTCCCCGCTGTCTCAGGGGGGGAAAGCGCTGCGTCCATGCACTTCGTAAAAGTACGAGGTGTCAATGATAGGCTGAACGGTAGTACTGTGTACTGGTAAGCCTGCCCCTCGATGGTGAATCTGAGAAATGCCCTGTGATGGGGCGATATCTGGATGTGGAAATAAGCATCCATCAGATCTACTGAGAAAAAACAATACCCCGGCCAAATTTGCGCAAGGAACTGTCATAAATACTTTGTTCAGGTGTCTAAGGTCTAGGATGGTTCTGGTGCCGCCATCCTTTTTCGGAACGAGAAAGTAACGACTGTAAAACCCCGACTCGCTTTGTGGAAAGACAGAAAAGTGCTCAAATCTGTGTCACCGTAAAAACGCTGTTTGTTTGAGGATGAGTGTGTTTCGTTACAGGCCCTTTTACTGCTATATCTACATTTCCAGCCGCCTGAAAAGAGGGGATTGGGTAACGGATGAGAAGTTTCACTTTCTTCCTATGAAGATTCTGGGTCAGTGTCCCCGTCTTTCAGGGAAATGCTGGTGCTTTGCAGAGTGAGAGCGGTGATGGACTTCAGCCGCTGGGTGGGGTTGAGAGAAGGAGGCGCTGATTTCACCTGCTGCTGCGACGGTGGCGGCGCCCTCTTAGGGCGACTCGAAGAAGAACTGGAGCGCTTAGGCAGGAAGTGGCGCATGGCCTGCGACGCCTTCTGAGCCTTGGTGTGGCGTTCCGCGAACCCCTTGACTGCTGGGCCGAACAGACCAATGGTGGAGATGGGGTAATCTAAAAAGGCCACCTTATCTGGATCCTTCATCTCAGTCAAGTTTAACCACAGGTCAAGTCAAGTCAAGTATAATTATATAGCGCTTTTCACAATATAAATTGCATCAAAGCACCTTCACAGTATCAATCAAATAACAATGTTTGTTTCTTAGTGGAAAAAATATCCACGTTTGGTAGGGCTGATCAATGGTATTAATGCTTGGTTAATTCATTTGAATATCCCAAACTGAGCAAGCCAAAGGCAACAGTGGCAAGGAACTGAAAAACTCCATCAAGTGACCTACTGGTGTCCTAAAACTCCATCAGGTGGCCTAATGGAGAGAAAAAAAAAAACCTTGGGAGAACCCAGGCTCAGTCGGGGGCCAGTTCTCCTCTGGCGTTTATGAACTAGAGGCCGGATTTACAGTAACTGTAATTTAATACAGAATTTTGTTTTATTTTATCACTTCGGGGTGGGTACGCGAACCGGAATCACAACGTTTTATCTGTAGAGTGGGACAGGGATCCTCCATAGGGAGAGGCTAGTTGGCACTTCAGCACTGCGTTGTCATCGGGTCCAGGCAAAACTCCTAGTCAGATAGTCAGATCTGGATATGACCTGGATCCGGCAGGCTGCGGGAAAACCTCGGGATAAACAAAGACACTAAAATTAGCGTAGATGCCATTCTTCTTATAATGTAACGAGTACATCAGGATTTAAGGGAAGTGTTCCCAGTTCCGGCTGACCTAATCTATGCAGCCTAACATTGAATTATAGAAGTCTATAATGTATTATGTGTATGCTAGGTCAAAGAGATGTGTCTTTAATCTAGCTTTGAACTGACAGAGTGTGTCTGCTTCCCGGACAATGGTAGGAAGACTATTCCAAAGTTTTGGTGCTAAATAGGAAAAGGTTCTACCGCCAGAAGTCGATTTTGATATTCTAGGTATTATCAACTGGCCCGAATTTTAAGATCGCAATAGACGTGAAGGACTATAATGCGTTAAGAGCTCGCTCAAGTACTGCGGAGCTAAACCATTTAGTGCTTTGTAAGTAATCAGCAATATTTTAAAATTTATACGATGTTTAATAGGCAGCCAATGCAGTGTTGACAGAACCGGGCTAATATGGTCATACTTCCTGGTTCTAGTAAGAACTCGAGCTGCTGCATTTTGAACTAGCTGTAGTTTATTTATTAAGCGTGCAGGGCAACCACCCAGTAGAGCATTACAATAATCTAGTCTTGTTGTCATGAAAGCATGAACTAATTGTTCCACATTTGTTAATGAGAACATATGTCGTATTTTAGATATATTTTTAAGATGGAAAAATGCGGTTTTACAGATACTAGACACGTGACTTTCAAATGAAAGATTGCTATAAAAGAGCACACCCAGGTTCCTAACCGACGACGGAGACTTAACAGAGCAGCCATCAAGTGTTAGACAGTATTCTAGGTTATTACGTGTGGAAGTTTTTTGTCCAATAATTAGAATCTCAGTTTTTTCAGAGTTTAGTAGTAGGAAATTACTAGTCATCCAATTTTTTTTTATATCAGCTATGCATTCCATTAATTTTGTGAATTGGTAAAATTCACAGGTGCCGCTTGAGCACCGTCAAGTTTGCCATGTTTCGTCCCTCGCAGGGCCAGGTCAGCGTCGCTGCACAGATTCTTAAAAGCTTCCGGTTCAGGTCCAGACTCGTCCACTGCATGGAGAAGTTTGGCCTGGAAGACTTGTAATACAGCCATGGTGTAGAGCGCTGAAGCAGCTTGGCCAGCGGCGGCGTATGCACGGCCGGCGAGAGCTGAAGTAGTGCGACAAGACTTTGACAGATGCAACGCTTTAGATCTCCATCCTGTAGCGGTGGGCGGGCAGAGATGTGCAGCCACCGCTTTCTCAAGGGGAGGAATCGACTCTTTCCAGAGCGCCATCGATTGTCGAGAGCGTAGAGGAAAAGGAAGTCTTTAAACAATTTGAGTGTGCCGCTTTCCACGACTTAGCTCGTCGTGAACTTCAGGGAAGAAGGGAGCAGGCTTCTGCAGAGGGGCCTGCCGGTGCCCCTGTAGAAACCACTCATCAAGCCTGTTGCACGTGGGCTCCTCGGACGATGCCACTCGAGCCCGAGGTCTTTCGGCATCAATGCTCGTTGTTCGGCAAGCGAGTGCAGCTCCAGCGTGGTCACGGCCCAGGCAGGAAGCCCAGAGGATGTGACTGTCTCCACCATAAAGGGGGGCTTTTGCACAGTTGGTGCAAGGAATTTGAAACAAAGCATCGGAAATTTGCTCTTTTAAATAAAGTGTGACGCGATGGCGAACACACAAGCTTTAAAAGGATATAGCGCGCCTGATGGCACAGCAGAACAGCAAGCTGAGGCGCTGTCCGGTGAAGACCAGGAATGGCGTCCTCAAAACTGCAGAGCAGAAGGCTTATCCCACTGAAGGCTTTTCGACGGCGGCGAAAGCTTCTTTCCGGAGATCAGCGAAGTGGTGAGTTCGCTGAAGGAGACAAAATCTGACTACCTAGGCTGAGCAGACTAGTTTATAGGCTTGGGCCACGCCCGTTCTGGCGGGCTTTGACGTGTCGGGGTGTGAAGCAGCCTGATTGGTTCACGCATCTGAGCCGCCTCGCCACAGGTTAGTGCAGTTACCGCATCTGTGTCTGCTGTGCAGCTACACTGCGTTTTAAAAATTGATCCGCTTCGCGTCGAGGTCCTGTTCGCTATAACAAGCACCTCGCTCTACATTTACCCTTACAAAAAAAAAAAAAAAATAGCAAGGTGTACCTGATAAAGTGTCCAGTGAGTGTATATAGGTAGAAGCCACTAGCCTGGATGCTAGCCCGAACCCTGCCCACAACATTTTTTGTTCTGGAAGTTCGGTCTGGTCTTGATCCGTTGAGGAGTTGTGACAGGGCCGACAAATGCGAGAATATTGTTTGCTTTGTCGAGATCTAATCCTAAACGGAGAACTTGTTTGTATACATTCACCTTTACTATTTCTCTCAAAAATGCAATTCGTGCTTGTAAGTACTCTGTGAATCCTTAAATTCTTTTTACAACACCGGCAAAGTGTCGTTTACACTCATTATTTTACTACTACTTCCAGCATGCGTCCAGTTGAGTTCTGTTGACAACTATGCGTCGCTCAACATACGTCACAACTGCGTTGCTCTGATTGGTTGGAGGTCTATCCAATTGAGTGCAGAGGTATTTTTTTTCCTGTTTCGGTTGAAACGCCCCATAGTCAAAGCCCTATGGAGCATAATCAGACTCACATTCTGACTAGAATATGAGCATGAGGAAGTCAGGCTAAGAAGCCACTTTAAACAAAGAGGAGACAATTTGGTTTTCCTCTATTATCTAAGCGAACTGATGATTAATGGATAAGTGGTGTTGTCATTTTCTTGCTCTCATTCCATTAATTTGGAATGTGGACTTGTAATTGTGTTCTACTGTACTGAAAATTCATTATCAAGTGTTATTGAATGTGAAATGCCCAGTTATCTCTTTCTTCGGTGAGCGTTCCAGAGCTAAATCCTCCTGCCAGCCAACTGGCTACCTGATTCATTAAAGTTTAAATGTTTTATTCATATACATTTGTTATGAATCTTTTTCAACATTTAGAACTTTAAAGTTGACTAATCTCTGTCAGTGCTATGAACATGAATACATTAGTGACATGAAGAAAAGCATGAACATTACCTCTCTCTCACCAAAGTTGACAGTTACATCCTCCTTCTTGGCGTCTTTTACCATGATGGTCACTGCAACATGAGACTCTGTCTGGTACCAGTCATGTCTGAAGTGGAGTAGGTACTTATCAAATGTGACATGATTTTTGCACATCTTATTGTATTGGATCATAATTTGTGCAACAAAAAAATGAACAGGGTGTTTAAAATAAAGTAAGCAGTAAAGCATCATCACCACACTTACTTGACAGAAAGGGTTGAAGATTGCTGCTGTTTAAACAGTCAATTGTTTGTGCATTCCAGTTGAAACCAAAGATAAAACGACAAACACAGCAGGGAAAATCATTGTTCACTAAAAACAGTTTACAGACTTCTCATCTCTCCTCTCTAAGGACTGCATTTAATAAAATACAACGAACAACGGATACATATAAAATGATAAAAATCAAGCAAAAAAAGGCAGTTCTAGCAAATTATTCTTTAATGAGAGCTCACTTAAGGGAAAGACAATAAACACGCTTACCAAATCTGAAGTTTTGTTTGGAACGTGTGCTGAAAATTCAGAGAAAAAGTTCAAGCAATAAACAAAAAAATTCACTTCATATTGACTAATGTAGAACATTTATTTGACACATGGGTAGAAAGGCCTGGTGAAGTAATACATACTCGCCATTTTGTTCTCACAGTGCTGGATCCATGTTTGAAATCCTTCAATAGAGCCTTTTCAAGACAAATACATGTCAAAATGCAGTATTTTACACGCAAAATTAATGAAGATCACTCTGTGAAATGGCCAATCTAACTAAAATTCAACAATATCTGATTCTTTGTCATTGAGACTATAAATGGACACAGCAATCTTACATCTCACATTTAATGCATGACATGGATAGATTTGCTACAATTACACTTCAACTGCATTATTCCTATTTAGACCTGGTATCAGGGCTCGAGACTAACGGCATGTTCCTGGGGATGATAGAAAATGTGTTTAGGACGAACAGAAATATTCTCCAGGATGCCTAGAGGACGAAAGACATTTTTGTACGTGTTCATTTATTACTAGCCTATTAGGGCAACTTACTTAGAAAATGCCAAAATGAACTGACTAAGCGCTGACTACAACGGAGCGCATCTTCTCATGCTGTTACTATAGTTACTATCACTGGCCAGCTACTCAGCCGCAGACTTGTTTCGCGGTATATCTATCACATGGCTTAATGACATCGCAAATATGTTGCGCTGGTTAAACAACGGTAAGGATGAGGTCAAACAGATTGAGCGCCAAGACGGCCCTGCATCTCCTCCATCGGCCCCGAGTAGGCCTACAATCCCCATTATTTTATTTGTATTAGTCACTGGATTGAAACAGTCTGCTAACTGCTCGCTACTAACCTACAAACGTTAGCTAGCTAACGGGCGCTACCCCGGCTATGTGTGTGTGTGTAAATTAGCTAAAGCATACATTTAGATTTCAATATATTTGTGGTCTTTTTTCTTTGTCTAATTTAGGGTGACCAGACTTTCATGTTTTCTGGGGACAGTCCCTGTTATTGGTGCAGTGTTAATTTCGTCGACGAATAATTTGTCATTTTCGTCAACATTTTTTAACAGACAATAACCAACTAAAAAAAAAAGTTTTGAATGACAAAACTATGACGAAAATCTATTGTGATTTTCGTCAACGAATAAAAACTAGACAAAAATGTTATATAGTGACGATAGTTGTTTAATTAATGCCTTACAATTAAACTAAACCCATTATAGAAAATTGGCCTGAAGCCGTGCATAGTTAGGGGGGGCTGAGGCAAATCAATTAATTTTCTTCTTTACAGAAACAAGGAAGCTCTGGCTATGCAATAAAACAGAAAAGAAAATTTCTTCCTGAATGGAAAAAGTGCTATTCATGAACCTGCACAAATGATGTACTGCAAAACATGCAGGAGCTGCCCAGCTCAGGCCAAGGGGAACGCCCTGTTCCATGGGATAACTGGACAGAAAGTCAGAGTGAGGAGCATCAAAGAGCATGCAGCCACGATTGCACACAAATCAGCTGATGATGCCCTACAAGCAAGAGCTCACCAAGAAAGAGGAGCACTGGTGGCAGTTTTTGACAGAATGGATGCAGCAATACAGGAAAAGATGGTGAAACTCTTCAACATAGCCTAATTCATTGCCAAAGAGGAGGCGGCATTCACCATGTTCCCCAAGCTGGTGGCTCTTCATCACACCAACGGCCTGGACCTCGGCAATACATATAGCAAAGACCAGGCATGCCGCATGTTCATCACAGCCATTGGTATGACTTTCATTGAGCTTCAGGAAAAGTTGTGATCAGACAGGTTCTTTTCTATTGTGTCTGACTCTTCAGTTGACCGATCAGTGAAGGACCAGGAGCTAATCTATTGCGTCTACCTCCAGAATAGCAAACCAGTGAACTAGCTTATCCAGATTGTTGCCTTGAACCATGCCTATAGCCAGGGCATTTTGAATGCCATTCTGGCTGGACTGGTGAAAGTTGGAGTGGGTGAGGAGGACCTGAAAAAACATCTGGTTGGCTTTGGGTGTGATGGTGCTGCCGTTATGCTGGGTATGAACAATGGAGTGACCGCCAGACTTCAGTGTTTGTGCTCGTCCCTTGTCTCAATCTGGTGTGTGGCTCATCGTCTAGAGCTAGCTGCTCTGGACTGTGTCAAACAGGTTCCTCAGCTGCAAGACATTAAGCAAACACTACGTGCCATCCACAAGCACTACACCTGCTCTGCGAAGGCCTCACGGGAACTTCAGCAAGGCGATGGAGATCTCTATTTTGAGGCCAGGCAACGCTGATGGTACTCGCTGGCTACCACGTCACATGCATTGGAGGCATTGATGAGGAACTACAGGCCCATCTTGGTACACTTTGAGAACCATGCCAGTGACATGAAGGGGACAAAGCTTGTGCAGCACACCCTGGAACAGTACAATATGCTGCTATTCATCCACCTGCTGGATGTCTTGCAAGAACTGAAGCACCTCAGCCTCCTTTTCCAGCAAGAAGGCCTCACATTGCAGATGGTCTCGGATGGACTGCAGACAACATCCCTGGCTCTCGTGGCCATGCAGGTGAGAATTTTTTTAGATTTGACATTATTAGGTGCTAAATGTCGGGTGGAAAACCTTATATGTCATTGACCCATATACATACATATTTAACAATTTTATAATTACATAATGAGGGGGCTAAGCACATAATGTGCGTAGGCACCTATTGTTTCTGTTCCCGTTCCTATTATTATTATTATTATTCATTTTTCCGACTGGTAGTCTATGGCAGCCCATAGAACCGCATGCGGGAAAGTTGTAACGGTTTGACATTCTGATAGAGGACAGTCCCAACATCAAATACACCAATTTTGCTGTGTCTAACTCATTCCCTCTAGCGCCACCACCTGTCCAAGGTTTCACTCATTTTTATGCTAATAACTTTTGAACCATAAGGCCTATAAACAAAATAATTTGTATCTTCTGATTCCTGAGCGTATGACGATTCGATTGCACCCTATGTCGTCATTGTCCGTCATATAAATATGTCTGCCATTTTGAATTGCCCCAAAAAAAACTACTTTTTCGAACTCCTCCTAGACGGTTTGTCAGGTTTGCACAAAAATTGAACCAGATCATCTCCAGACCATGCCAACAAAAAGTTCTGGAATTCAAGTTGATTTGTCAAACTGTTCTCGTATACCGCGCGAACTAATTTTACGTAGCGCTTGCAAAAACAGACGTAAGGCTATATCTCAGCAATGCTTTATCGTATTCAGACCAAACTTGGTACATGTCATCACAAGCATGACCTGGGGCGACTTGCAGCGTTTCGGTGCAGCTCCACCTACTGGTCCGGAGATATGAAAAATGGCTATTTTGGCTTATAACTTCTGAACGGTTTGCCCAAAAATCTTTTAAGATTCAGGGCGTCATGCCGAGTCGACTGATATCCAATTTTCCCAGGTCAGCCATTCTGGCTGTCGGCCATTTTTAATTGTGCTAAAATGCTGTATTTTATGAACGCATAAACGGATTGTCACGAAATTTGTTATGGGTCATCACCACAATGTCCTGAAGGAGTCTGAGAAGTTTCGAAACAGCGCCACCTAGTGGTGAATTTGTTTCTCTCCAATAGCTTATAATGCTTATAACTCTGGCTGTGGTTGACTGATTTTGACAGGAGTCATCTCCTTAAGTTCCTGAATCGTTTTCGAGTCCAACCACCCATGCTACGCTTCGCCTTACGGTTTGTGTAGCGTTGTGATTTAGCACTTAAAAAACATTTGCCAATATCTTTGAAACCGTTGGACCGATCGAGACGAAACCACCATCAGAAGTTTGAAACAATAGGTAGTTGGCTAAACATTAATGCCAAAACGTCAAAATTTTGATAGTAAGGGGTTGTAAAATCCAATCAAAGTCAGGTGTCTTATGTGTTTCCTCTTATAAATGTCTATAACTCCGAAGCTAATTGAGATATTTTCACCAAAATTGACACACAGATGTATGGGCTCACTCTGAGGACAACAATGTTGGGATTGAGCCTGTTGGTTGCGCTATAATAGAACAAAATATGAAATTGCCATTGACTTCAATACAGTTATATACAGTTCAATACAAATGCTATACTTAAATGCATTGCTGTAACATTACGAAACTCAGTATTATGCCATTAGCACCATGCCCTGAGGGTTCTTAAAAGATTTTGAGCCAGTCCAATTTTCACCGAAATCGAATCGTATCATCTCCAGACTGTAATGACTATAAGTTATGGATTTCATGTCAATACGAAACCATTTTCATATACCGCAGCAGCAAAGTTGAGGCATGATGCAAAAATGACTATTCAGCCTTTATATCTGCAATGCCTTGAAATATTGACACCAAACTTTGTATGTGTCATTGTCACTTCACGCTGACCACATCACATCGCTTTCGTAACTGCGCCACCTATTGTTTGAAAGTGATAATCCAATAAATTATATTTTTAATTACTTTTTATATGATTTTTCAGCCATTTCGCCTAAAATCCTCTTCAATATCCCCTATCCATATCTTTAATTGCTCCTTGCTCCAGTTGATCTGACATCTTCATCCAAGTTGGCATGTCCTGTAATCTGCTTGCTCTTGGCCCCGCTAGTTGCTGCTTGCAGCTATATTTCTATTTAATATTGTCACATCTCAACATTTGTATGGGTCCTTTTAGTAATTAAAATTACTAAAATGTTCTTTACCTCTTTTCTTCTTTTTAAACTGTAGACAAACCCAGGCCCAAGGCTACACCAGTTCATGGATGAGGTTGGGGCTGGAAGTACCAAGCAGGGTGTCCAGATCAGCAGGACCAGTGCTGATGACGACAAATTCAAAAACCTCAAGCTTTGCCTCACCAGCAGCTTCTGTGAGTTTGTGTCAGAGCGTTTCAAAAGTCTGGAGACTGGCGTTCTGAAGGCAACCTCCACACTCTTTGACCTGTCCAACTGGCCAGAAGACACTACTAATCTGACAACATTTGGCACAGCTGAGATGAATGCCTTCATGGAGCATTTCCATCCCATACTTGAGACATGTGAGGACTTTGAATCCGTGGAGGCAGCTAGGCGAGAGTGGCTTGACCTTAAGATTCTTGTTTCCCGTCACTACAGGCACCTCGGTTCCCAGGTACTGTGGCAGCGGCTGATTCAGGGTGCCATTGGAAGGGATGGCCAGTTTCAGCACATGCAGGTGGTAGCAGAGATCAGCCTTGTCCTCCCCATGATCTCCTCTTGCTGTGAGCGTGGCTTCTCCATTATGAAGAGGGTCAAGTCAGACTGGAGGTCCTGCCTGTCCAATGAGATGCTCAACAGCCTCCAAAACTATTCATGGCCCTCCTGCACAACACTATGACTCTGTGAAAGCAGTGACCAAGTGGTGGAGTAGTGGCTTCAAGGCATGAAGACCTCAGTACGAAGACTGATACACAGAAATTCCCCCAAATTCTGTGTTCTAGAGAAGTCATATTACACTTTTTAAAGCCCTTTCTCTTAATAAGACGTTTCCAGATGATCAGCTATGACACATTACCACTTTGAGATATGTAGTCACCAGTATTTATTTGTTATTGTTTAATCCAACCAACTCAAAAACGTTTTCTTAATTTTCGTATATGTAAAAAAAAGGGGGGGGGGGGGGGAAGATTTGTTCAGCATGAATACAAAAAAGCATTTAACTCCTGTTATTTTTTATTAAATCTGTTTTTTACCTGTTTACAGATAACTACTTTGAATGGAGCTAAATAAATATAATAATAATAATAATAATAATAATAATAATAATATTTTATATATATGTATCAAACATTTTAATGGTGTTTTCATTATGTGACTAACAACCATAGATGATGATAAAGTACAGAAACAACATTTTTATTTTGGGACGGTTGACATTCACTTTAGGACGGTTCAAACTGTTTTTCAGGACGGTTCCAGGACGGAGGTGAAAAAAGTTAGTCTGGAGTCCTGCCTGGTATCTTTTTTTTTTTTTTTTTTCACAGAATCATACACAAATTTTAGTTACAGTTTAAGGTGAAGTCACAGTAGATGATTTTATAGCCAATTTCCAGTCAAAAGCCTTGTTTAGATAATCACTCCAGATACAGATGGAGCCTGTAGGCTTGGTTGCATCTCTTTGGGGAAGTGTTAACAGCCACAATGACTATTTCCAATGAGCTTCAGAAGACATGAACGGCAGCTGTCCTGCTCACATATGGTTCTTTTGCAATTGAAAAGCCACAGCACAAATGTAATTTTTTCTTGATGACAGTGTGTACAATCAACAAAACAAGAAATTGGAGAAGGAACAGTCTGTTCAGTTCTTTTTCTCACATAAGCTGCTTGGATCTATGACTCCTACAGCAAATTCACTATTTTACTAGGGTACATGAAATGCATCCTAATTCAGTCCAAAACAAAAGTGTATGTTAGTGTGGCATTCTTATTTCGGTGATTGCCATTCTTTTTTTTTTTAGGAACTTCGACAAAATCAATAAAAATGGCAGGTGATCTTTAGTCATAAGTTTGTATCACAATAATAATCACACTATAATACTACAATACTAATTTCTTTTGTTGGAAACAATTGGTGATTGTTACAAAATCAACATTTTAGATACCAGTGAAATTTCACAATTTATAAGAATTAGACAAAAATAAGAAATAACACTACTACTGTGATATTTCCCAAACAAAGTAAATGCAAACACCACCATGTAGCCAATTCTAAAGATTTTACTGGTCAATGATTAAACAAATACTAATCCTTATTCTTCGTATACTGTTGGTAGCACATGCTAATAGACTAATATACAAACTATTTGACGCTATCACTTCTAATATTTTATATTAGTCAGAACTTTTGTGACCGCTGTGATGGTTTTTTTTTTTTTTGGTTTGTTTAATCATATTGATTCATGTAAATATATGTGTAATATTTGTACTTGTTGATTCACTCTGCTGTGTCTAAAAGCTGTGACTCCTGGTGGGCCACTAATAAATGTTTATGCAAAGAGAAACTTGGGAGTTGTGTTCGGTAATCCTGTGCATTAAAAAGTGGATCACTAAAGATTCTAGCAGCCACAATGGTTGAAGCAAGTGACAGTGAAACACTAAGGGTCTATTTACTGACAGCTTGCGCAATTGCGCCAGCTCAAACCCTCTTTCTGTCAGGATTTACTAAAGACACACTGTGAGAAATTAGAGATGAAAAGGCATAGACCGTTATTATTGCAGCAGACCTTTATTGCATATGCGTTTGTAGGAGTCTCCCTTTCAGATGCTAAATTTATGGGACAGTATTTAAATAGATCATGCAACGTGATTTACTAAGGTTTGAGGTAGTAATTTTACTGGCATTCGCACCATTATTTACCAACCAAAATTATCAAACATCCTTTTATAGGATTGAAGTCTAATGCTAATTTGCCCGCTGTAATAAATCTGGCCCTAGGGAAAATTAAAGAACAAACTTGTGAGACGTCATTTAGAACAAAATTAGTCCAAAATAAAGTTTGTTTCAGGATTTTGAAACCGCTTGCCAAAGCAAACTACAGAAAAGTTTTGTTGTTTATCTTGTTATTGGGAGGATGGAGCACAGCACATATTTACATTAATGTTGGATTAACAAAAGATGCTGTGTTAAATATTTAGATAGAAATTGAAAATATTATCATATCGCCCAGGCTTATCCATAACCACAATAGAGTAATTATGAATCATGTAATGCAACAACACCTTTAAACTGTACACTTATAAGCCCAGACATGAACTCATTGACACTCACAATCAAGCTCTTTTCCAGCTGTGAGGGCCTGAAGAGCAGTAAAGAAGTTATGTAGATGATACTCTGCAATTCTTCAAAAAGAATAACACATTAGGCATTAAACACATTAAGCCTGATATTTATTGTTATTTTATGGAATGGCATGCAGTAAACATCCTGACAGATATCACTGAATTAGCTGTCCTGAAATAACACACCTCTCTCTTGAAAAAACTTGACCGCTCTGTTATGATTGTGTAAATATCTTATGTAAATATACTCTTTCACCTTAAAGGCATAGCAGGTACATTTTTGCTGGTAGAGGTCGCTTTTTCAGAACAATAATAAAGGCGTAGCTAGATGACGCAGTGAATGAGTGTGGAATCATGGGAGTTGTCGTCTTCATCTTCACAGCTGATGGAAAGCAATCTGACGAGAGTCAGGCAGAAATCATGTTCATTGGTGAGCTAATGTATTAAAGTTGTTTTAATCTTACTGTGGTAAGAAGCAGTACGATTAAAGTTGTTTAACGTGAGCTTTGTTATTAATATTAAATTCAAATTATTTTATTCTAATGAAACAGCAGTGAATGCTGAATTACTACTCAAACAGGTCACTTTATCTGACAAATTAAAATCGTGGGGTAATGCAGCGCTGATTTACTTCGTCAAAACAATCATACTAAAATACGTTTGAGTGTTGAAAGTTATTTACATGACTGTGCATTAGCTCGGTGGCTGGTATGAGACGCTAGTTGCACACTGCAGTAAGCTAGAGCGATATTAGAATATCATATTAATAAAAGCTGGATGACTTGTGTTCGTAAATGGAATGCAATTCAAAATATTGTATGGTGTAGAAAATGCTGCATTTGCTGTTACTACAAATAAACCTCTTTCTGATCATGCCATGTTAGCTACGTGACAAAATAGAGTTGTCTATGAGGCATGGTACAAACATGTTACTCACGGTAAATCAAGAAATCAATAGATTCAAACAATAAGACTAACCGTGTTGAGCTATATAACAATTAGTTTTCAGTCGATAAAAGTATCCAAACAGTTGCATATTAAAATGTCTTTAGTGTTGGCATGGTTTCTACGGAAATCAAGGTTAGAGCAGAAATAATGTCATTGACAGGCGACACAATGACACTGGCTGTTACACTGGTTAAAATAGCTGATTTCTCTAGATTTAAACATTGTTGAAACATTTGGTTTAACATAAGTACAAGTCAAAAAATATATATATAACATTGTTTAAGTGGTTTTTGGATATTTTAATCCAAAAACAATCATACATACTATGCCTTTAGAGTGTGAGTTGATATCCCGAAGGTGAGCAATGGTCTGCTTTTGACTCAAAAAGCCTGGACTTAACACTGAGATTTAAACAGATCAATAATGAAAGCACACAGTGTAGTTCCACACACAGGAAGGAGAAATTCAATGTTTGACTACATTTTTCTAAAAATACTAAACCGTTTTAAAATGAGATATTTATATGTTTGCACTGGAATGCCAAATCTGAAATGGTTTGCAAATTAATGGTAATTGGATTCTAAATTTCACACAGTTTTTTTTTTGTCATTTGCTCACATCAAGGAATGATCAAGGAAGTATCAAGGAATACTGGCCATTGAAATGCTTAAGACAAGGCTCAGGTCAGAACATTCAGTCAGACAACACAGTCATTAAATATACAGACAAAGCAATTTAGACATAGATAGAATAATAATATAGTATGAAACGTAATATAATATGTAGCGATAAAAATACAGTGTGGCAGTGTGATATGATTTTTTTCTTCAACAAACTCTGATTTGATCTGGTGATTGTATTGGTTGGCTCCTTTTCATGATTTTCAACTTTGGTCTAAAAGAAATACTCTTTACCTTTCTGCTCTACTTTCCTATGTGGCCACATTCTCGGTATTGCTAATAAGATTACCCTCTGTTACGGGTGTAACGGTTCACAAAATTCACGGTTCGGTTCGATACGATACACTGGCGTCACGGTTCGGTACGTTTGATACAGCAAAAAGAAAGAAATGCCAGAGAAATTTCCTTGATTTTTCTTTTTTTTTCTTTATTAAAACTAACATTATAACGTATGATAATTTTTTACTTTGAGCAATGATGGAGCTATACTTGACTCTTCTTAGGAGCATATAAAACAAAAACAGCTCCCTGAAAAAAAAAATAAATGTAATATTGTAGTAGATAAACAAAGGTTTATTTTTATTTCAGATTAACATTTGAGGGTAGCAATTTTACTCATAATGTCGAAATAAAAACGACGTGACGTTACTTGAAAGCATTGTAGCCAACTATTCCTGCCAAACTTCCATGGTTACAGTAAGTGTTACTACAGTAAATCCATGGTGAATCTTGCTGATCTGTGGACACTGGATAGTTAATTCATGGCACAATGTTTCTTCCTGGTTTCCACGTCAGCACTGTTTGATCCGTTAATAACAGAGAAATGTGAATGTTTCTTACTAGATCTCGCAGCGATGTTATTACTTCAGTGGCGAATTCAAATGCTTTCTTTACTGGATGTCTTAGCGCTGTGTAGTAACCGTGACGCTTGATCAAGATCGGCTCGCGCTGCATTGGTTCAAACTGATAAACAAAATAACGAGTAGCGCAGTTTCGTTTCGCTTTCATTTCGTTTGCCATTTCATGCTGGGCAATGTTGTGGACGTGCCAGCGCGCTTGCCACGCGCATACATTTGAAATAACGAAATTTTGGCCAGCAGGAAAGATGGTCCAACGAACCATTCGGTTTGTAATGCGTACCGAACCGAAAGCCTCGTACCGAACGGTTCAATACGAATATGTGTATCGTTACACCCCTACACTCTGTATAAATGATTTGACAAAGAACAATTGATGACCTGTGCTGCAGCTCTCTTGCTCCACCTCTGATTATGATGGCCTCACAGTTACAACAGTACATTTGAAAAGTAATGAATTAAAAAAGAAATTACTTAATGATGCAGAGGCATACAAATACACCGGTTTGTGTTTTATGTGAGAAAACTACATTGTGAACTTACCCTGTTCTTAAGAAGGCAAGTGCAAGATCTGGCTGCAGCTGCTGGGCTTTCTTGGCATCATCAATTGCTTCTAAAAGACAAAGAGAGATAAATTTCACCTAAAAAAAACAATCAATCCACAGTCTTAAAGAATTGTATGATAAAGTTCTTTAAAAAAAATCCTTGACCATAATACACAATCATAAAGGCACTTTCCACAGACATGGTACAAAATAGGACCTGATGAACTCAAACCCAGACCCAAGAGATGACATACCCAAACTAAAAGTTCATGAAGCCTTTGGACAACAAGCATAACTGTGGTCCTATTTGAAAGAAGACAGTTGGTGGTGTGTTATCAATTCATAATATATTACAATCATAAACAGGATATCTGCCGGTTATGAGGCAGAATTAAATTTAAGACCAATTTCTTAGTAAAATTTGCAAAGAGAACACATTTCCATCCTTAAAACACATTGTCTGACATAGAGAGTGTACACTGCAATACCATTAACCTAATCAATGAGTTTATATGGATATTCTTCTTTGTTTATGGAGAACCCTCTCTCCCACCCGTAGCCTGCCAATGGGACAGGAGAAGCAGTTTCTTGCAAAAGCCCATAGCTAATTATAGCGCTGGCCCCGAACACTGGGCAGGAATAGATCTAGCCTGGTCTGAGGGTCAGTACGAGAGGATGTTCTCATTTTCAACAGATAAGAAGTCACTAAACTGCTGGATTATCACATCACCTGCAGAAAATATATGAATATACATTATTGATGAATATTTACAAAATTAGTTGATTAAATACGATACAACTAAAAAGGACATTTGACACAGAACCAAGACTAAATAAAAAAAGGCTGACAAAAGTAACACTGTTGTTTTAACCCCATAAGAACTTTGTTCATCTTCAAAACACAAAGACATCTTTAAATGAAATCTGACAGA
Source organism: Meda fulgida (assembly GCA_030578275.1). NCBI lineage: Eukaryota > Metazoa > Chordata > Actinopteri > Cypriniformes > Leuciscidae > Meda > Meda fulgida. The sequence goes on from CM060616.1 coordinate 19,020,883, forward strand.
TTTCTGTCCCTCTATTGAAGGTCTATTCACCCAAAACTCTGACACTTAAAATCGTTCATAAAGTTTGTCAAACAAATGAATTGTATTAAAATGATTTTCATACAGGACAACACTATCCCCCATGCTGCAAAAAAAAAAAAAAACCACCAGAACAATAAAACTGTATTTCTACACCCACTGTAACCTGGTGCAGTTATTCATAACTGTAAACTATGAATTTTATGTGGCCAAAAATGTAAATCAATTAGATATTTATATGCTGATAATTTAGAGTCCTTAAACCTGATCCAGTAGGCTTTCCAGGGTTAAGAGGAAAAGACTTATGTTTCTCTTTTTATAAATTTCAGACCTAATGTTTCTTGAGGTAAAAAAAAAAAAAAATGTTAGAAAAATGTTGTCTGTGGTATATTTTCACTGCATAACAGCACAAGAAATGCAGCAAATATTGCTGCAAATTTAGTCAATTTAGGCGACAAATATCAGAAAAAAGTCCTGCAAAATTCTGGAGAGACTGAGAAGTGCTTCATCAGAAAATATTGCTACTAGCAAGAATACATAGAACTGATTAGGGATGGCTAACTTGAGAACTTTGAAATAAAACAAACCCAGAGTTGCCACGTTGAATGAATTGCAACCCTAGATATCTTAACTCAACATGATCTTCTCCTCAATATCGGATACCGGCTTCTTTTTGGATGTTACAGTGAGTGAATGGCTCAATATACTTAAAGCGAAATTGAAAACCAAAATTGTGACATTTTGAACAAAATTAGGTCAAATGAGGTCCATTTGGAGTTGGCTCCGGCTGGTAAACACCTTCAAACTACTATTGGTCTGTGGCGATGGCAATCAAGTGCATTCTTAGTTCTAGCAGGTCACGATTGTCAAGCTCGCATCAGCTGACTCTCAGCTGATCCACGTCTACCTATAGGAATACAATGCCTATAACAGCATCCCTATATAAGCTCCTTCGGTATTATCAGCAGCTATCACGTTTCTCAGGACCTAATCACCCTGCTCCAGCTCCTCCTTTCGTCCAGTCAGGATTTGGTATTCTGATTCCCCTTTGAATCAGACTAAATTCTCAAAAATATGTTGTACATTGAAATATTGAATTAATGATATCTGCAATACATTCATGTTAGTTCTGTTCCGTTTACACTAAGGGGGGTTATTGCAGTTCTTGCCCAGAACAGAACTATACCACCAATCGAAACTGTATACTGTCAATCGTATTTGACGATAGTGGTTCTGACAGAATAATAGGTAGGTGTTGTAGGTACATAATCCTGCCAATATTGAGAATCGAACTAACAACCTTGGGGTTACAAGTCTGACTGTCTAACCATAAGGCCATGACTAATACATACATATTATACTGTATGTACAGTGAGGAAAATAAGTATTTGAACACTGTGCTATTTTGCAAGTTCTCCCACTTAGAAATCATGGAGGGGTCTGAAATTGTCATCGTAGGTGCATGTCCACTGTGAGAGATATAATCTAAAAAAAAAAAAAAAATCCAGAAATCACAATGTATGATTTTTTAACTATTTATTTGTATGATACAGCTGCAAATAAGTATTTGAACACCTGAGAAAATCAATGTTAATATTTGGTACAGTAGCCTTTGTTTGCAATTACAGAGGTCAAACGTTTCCTGTAGTTTTTCCACCAGGTTTGCACACACTGCAGGAGGGATTTTGGCCCACTCCTCCACACAGATCTTCTCTAGATCAGTCAGGTTTCTGGGCTGTCGCTGAGAAACACGGAGTTTGAGCTCCCTCCAAAGATTCTCTATTGGGTTTAGGTCTGGAGACTGGCTAGGCCACGCCAGAACCTTGATATGCTTCTTACAGAGCCACTCCTTGGTTATCCTGGCTGTGTGCTTCGGGTCATTGTCATGTTGGAAGACCCAGCCTCGACCCATCTTCAATGCTCTAACTGAGGGTGATGGTACTCATTCTTCTTCCTCCAAACACGGCGAGTGGAATTATGACCAAAAAGTTCTATTTTGGTCTCATCTGACCACATGACTTTCTCCCATGACTCCTCTGGATCATCCAAATGGTCATTGGCAAACTTAAGACGGGATTTGACATGTGCTGGTTTAACCCTCTGGGGTCGGCGGTCGCGCCCAGCTCGCTTTTTTTCTTATCAGTGCAAAATAGACTCTAAATACTCTGTTGATTTTTAATCTTACATATAAGTGTTGTACATCATTCAAAATTGTTAAATGTCTTCTTTTATTTGTGTACACTCATAATAAAAACAAAATGTTGTGTTTTTCATAAAATAAAGAAAATAAACATGATGCGCTTTCTGCCATCTCTCTCAATGTGAAGTTCATTCTGAAACGCGACAAAAAATGACCTGTAACTCAGCAAATGTTTGTCACACACACTTGACACGTATGTCTTTACAATGCTTGGAGTCTCTATTTTTAAATGATGTAAATTATATCAAAAACAAATATTCTATGTTTAAGTAATCCATATGAAAGCAGGGACATGTACAGTTTCTCAAATGGGCCTCATTCATTTTAATGTGACCACACCCACGCGCGCAAGAGTGATTGACATGCAAATGAGCCACACGGAGGAACGCAGAGCTGAACACGCCCTCATCACCTCAAAACAAAGAATCAGAGACTTCAGTAACTTACTCCTCTATGCTTTTGACCAAGTTTGAAAACTGTGTTTGTGCTATTTCACTTGGATTTACCTCAGGAGAATTAGAAGAACGCGATTTGAAGATGAGAAGATTTTTAAGGTAAGACATGTATTGGTGTCAGACTAAATTGTACGTTATGAGATTGGAGTAAAAACATGAAGCCTAATGTCGTACATGTATGTGTATCTACATATAGACAGAGACATGTTGAAATGTGAACTAGACTGGTAGGCAACCTTTTCATGCTAAATTTATATATGTTTTATGGATGTTTTATGTTCGCTAAATAATAAAACAGCATGATAAAAGTACGCTCGTATGAATGTTTACTAAAACATGGTGAATATTATAATTTTTAGACCCCTGTTTACTGTTAATACTGTGTTTGTGGATATCTGCTCAAAATGCAGATGTATAATATGGTAACAATAGTATTTAATAGTGTTTAATATTTTGGAGCAGCTCGATGCTTCTGTATATGTTCCCTGCACGCGCTGTGAGTCAGTTTGAAAGCAAAACGCGCCACACATTATGCTTTATGTTTTTACTCCAAATGTTTCCATTCATTACGATGATATGAAATGAGATCGTACAGCCCTATAGTTTCTATAGCAATCAGCATTTTTTATTTTATTTTTACAGAGACCAGATGCCCCATTGATGAGTCCTGCTGACTTCAACATTCACATGAGTCTCTGTACATGAGCATGGCAAAGTTAAAAAAAAAATCAAACACCTAGGAAATGACAGGTATGTGTTTCAGGAATGGCACAAAGGTGTGTGACTGTCCAAGTCTCTGTCTTTAGATCTGTCTCTGTTCAATAATGTGATTTTTTTTGTCATTTGTTGTTTATCTTTGGATTATGTTGTGTTGGAAATAAATCCAAACAATCAAAAAGCCATTCTTTTTTTTTTTAAGTCTCTCCTCATTCTTTGTGCAAGGCTCCTCATAATGATAGGGCCTGATAGCACCTTATAGGGCCATTAGGGGAGGGTCTTTGTCTTTCTCAGGTGTAAAACACTACATATTAATGGGCTGTTCACACCTTCTCGCATAAAGCTTTCTTACACAAAACATGTCTTACAAATTTTAAATCAATATATTGTCTTATCTGAATGAGTAGTCAGGATGATTTTCACATAGTTTTGGAGCAAATATTCTAGGCCACGTGATACAATTTTCAAAAGTCTTGTGAAGAAATAATCAGTATGGGTTTCATGACCTTCTTTCAGTGACAATTTATTTTAGTTTTTTCACAAACCACGCATAAACGTCATTATCTTAAAACTACAAACTTTTACATACATGCTGCTGACATATTACTGTAGCAGAGTTTGTGCTGAATACAGTGTAATCAGACTTTAGCCATGAAAATGTCACAAGTATCAGAAATAAGCACAAACCTCAGAGCATGTCAGAACACTTCAGGACCCAGAAAACACCTCAGACCCCAGAGGGTTAAGCAGGGGAACCTTCCGTGCCATGCATGATTTAAAACCATGACGTCTTAGTGTATTACCAACAGTAACCTTGGAAACGGTGGTCCCAGCTCTTTTCAGGTCATTGACCAGCTCCTCCCGTGTAGTTCTGGGCTGATTTCTCACCTTTCTTAGGATCATTGAGACCCCACGAGGTGAGATCTTGCATGGAGCCCCAGTCCGAGGGAGATTGACAGTCATGTTTAGCTTCTTCCATTTTATAATGATTGCTCCAACAGTGGACCTTTTTTCACCAAGCTGCTTGGCAATTTCCCCGTAGCCCTTCCCAGCCTTGTGGAGGTGTACAATTTTGTCTCTAGTGTCTTTGGGCAGCTCTTTGGTCTTGGCCATGATATGTAGTTGGATTCTTACTGATTGTATGGGGTGGACAGGTGTCTTTATGCAGCTAACGACCTCAAACAGGTCCATCTAATTTAGGATAATAAATGGAGTGGAGGTGGACATTTCACAGGCAGACTAACAGGTCTTTGAGGGTCAGAATTCTAGCTGATAGACAGGTGTTCAAATACTTATTTGCAGCTGTATCATACAAATAAATAGTTAAAATTATTATTATTATTGTTATTGTGATTTCTGGATATTTTTTTTAGATTATGTCTCTCACAGTGGACATGCACCTACGATAACAATTTCAGCCCCCTCCATGATTTCTAAGTGGGAGAACTTGCAAAACAGCAGAGTGTTCAAATACTTATTTTCCTCACTGCATATTCAGGTTTCGGGGCTGTCGCTGGGCAATACGGACTTTCAGCTCCCTCCAAATATTTTCTATTGGGTTCAGGTCTGGAGACTGGCTAGGTCACTCCAGGACCTGGAGAAGCTTCTTAGAGAGGTGCAATACAGGTGCAATTTTAGGCATGGATCTCCTGAGACAAATACATCTAACTTTAGACGTCCTCAGAATCTGCTAGCATAAAATTTCCTCAGCACTCTACTAATAATGCAACCCCCTCCAGAGTGTGCTTTCTTACAGAATCATCTAATTTGGGCAAAAGACAAGGATGATTGTAGGTTTTTGACAGGTGTAGAACCAGCCAAATTGACAGGAACTCCACCTCCGGTTACTAAACCATATCTGATCAGTAAGAAAGCTATACAGGGAATCAAACGCTCAAATGGCTGGTAGCGACTTAAAGTAGAGCAAAGTGGCACACAGCAGTGCTCCTTACGCACCATGTTAACAGATTAGGGCTTTCACACTGCACGCGGTTGCAGTCCGTTGATCTGTTCCAGGTGCGGCACGTATACAGCAGTGCAGCGTCCGTTTCTGAGTCTATTTTTGCAGTGCTGCAAACACTGAATTAAAGTGACACAGCATATTTCGTGGTCAAAATGAACAAAGATTGACCTGAAAATGTAGTAATTTTACCATAAATGCGTTTAATTAAACAAAATGTAGTAATCACACCATAAATGCATTTAATTATATACTACTATTTTTCATAGTCATCTTTTTACTTTAAGAAGACCGGGGTAAATCAAGGAAAACTACAATTTACTTCAAGGCGACATAATGAACAACACGTCTCATTCGTGGAGGTGGAAAAACAAGTTATTTGTGACATGCAAAATCTATTGTATTAAAATTTAAATGCAAAAGAAAAGGCACGAGAGTCGGCTGTTTTTGTCAATTAAGTTTTAAATTTAAAATATTTGCAATTTTAATATAAGTACATGGTTAATTAAAGCTGCAAGCAGCATTGAAAGGGCCCTCACACCCGTGCCACCGCCACCCGGTGGCTTTAGGAAGACATAGCACGGTGGGCAATGTCTATTTAAGTAGGTAAACATAGGAGGAGTATGTCAAAGTCAGTTACAAAAATGTCCTTTATTATGGGGATAATAGCATGAATTATCACTCAGATAAGTGTTGCTAGCATGTTTAAGCATGTTTCTAGCATGATTAGAACTTAATGGCATATTTACTATGTTGCTAGTACTGCATCACAGTGTAAAACATGTCACTTCCTGTCGACAGCAGATGGCACTATTACTTTAACTTAAAATTGTCATGTAGATGCGTTCAGGGCAGGACTCTTATCAAACGTGTGAAGTTTGGGGCAGGTTAGGGTTAGGCTTAGGGTTACTGCATCACAGTGTAAAACATGTCACTTCCTGTTGACAGTAGGTGGCGCTATTATTATAACTGAAAATTGTCATGTAGATGTGTTCAGGGCAGGACTTTTATCAAAAGTGTGACGTTTGGGGCAGATTGGACATTCCTTGCCTGAGTTAAAACAACTTCCTGTATCATGGCATTAATAGCATGATTTAACATTTAACTAAGTATTGCTAGCATGCTTTAGCATGTTTTTAACATGTTTAACACTCAATGGCATATTTTACTATGTAGCTAGTAATGCATCACAGTGTAAAACATGTCACTTCCTGTTGACATTAGGTGGCACTATTACTATAACAGAAAATTGTCATGTAGATGTGTTCAGGCCATGATTCTCATCAAACGTGTGAAGTTTGGGGCAGATTGGATATTGCCTTCTTCAGTAACAACAACTTTCTGGTTCATTGCATTAGCATGCTTTAGCACTTAGCTAAGAATTGCTAGCATGTTTTAACATGTTTCTAACATGTGTATAACTCAATGGCATATTTACTATGTTGCTAGTACTGCATCACACTGTTAAACATGTCAATTCCTGTTGCCAGTAGGTGGCGCTATTACTATAACTGAATATTCTCATGTAGATGTTTTCAGGCCATGATTCTTATCAAACGTGTGAAGTTTGGGGTAGGTTTGATATTCCATGCTTGAGTTACAGCAAATTCCTATTTAATTGCAGTAATAACATGCTTTAGCACTTATCTAGGTGTTCGCTAGCATGTTTTAACATGTTTCTAGTATGTTGCTAGCATGTTTAACACTTGCTGGCACTTTTTTATATATTATTAGGAGTCCACAACAGTGTTAAACATGCCACTTCCTGTTACCAGCAAGTGGCGCTATGACTGTAGCTGAATTTGAGCATGGACATGTGTTCAGGACAGAACTCTTATAAAACGTGTGAAGTTTGGGGCAGATTAGACATTGTTTGCCTGAGTTACAGCAACTTCCTGTTTCCTGGCAAAACATCGAAATTTGTCAGGCCGCTGAGGACACGCCCTTCGACGAAAACTCAAGATCGTCGCAATTTAACGTCGCAAAAGGCCTTAAGAATACACTCACCAAATTTGAAGATGATCAGATTAAAACTATAGGAGGAGTTCGTTGAAGTACGAGGCCTGAAAATGGCAAAAACTGCACAAAAATCTGAGAGGCACTTAAATGTGTAAATCCAGAAGCCCAGTATTTATCTGGAGGTCTTTGTCCTTTGCCTGTCAATCTGGTTTGTCTCTGCTTTTTCTGTTCTGCCCTGTTTGCCATTGTTCACCCTGCCTGTCTTGACCATTCTTAATAAAAAGCTTCAATTGGATTCCCCTGGCCTGACCCTGCCTCAATACAACACATATGGTGCATCCGCTCGTAATCTGCCGAACGGCTCTGGTAGTTCCGCTTCAGCACTGATGATGTTGTAGGAATAGTGCGCTCTGGTTGGTCTGGATTATTCAGGAATTTTTATTTTATACAGATATAAGTTATTTATAATTCATATGATATATATATATATATATATATATATATATATATATTTATATTTATATTTATATTTATATATATATATTTATATATATATATATATTTATATTTATATATATATATATATATATATATATATATATATATATATATATATATATATATATATATATATATATATATATATATATATATATATATATAAAGACACAGAATATCACTTGCCTTACCTGATTAGAACAATGGAAAAAAAAAAACACTATGGAATCACTAAACCGAGAGAATTATTCTCATTTGATGATACACTCAAAATACTACTCAAGCAATTGTTTAAATTTAATGATATTCAGAACAAAACAAGATTTTTAAAAAACTATAAACAAGAAGTAACCGAAATAATGTAAAGCGAAAGTGAAAGTAAGCGGTGTTGGGCTCACGTAACTCTCTCATTAGAATCAAACTATTTCAACATTTGCGATGTATTTGGATGCTAAACTATTCTTTATTATAGGCTTTATACTTCACTCACGTTCCAGTGTGTGTGTGTGTGTGTGTGTGTGTGTGTGTGTGTGTGAGAGAGAGAGAGAGAGAGAGAGAGAGGCGCGGGCACGATCGAACTGTGTGTGTGTGTGTGTGTGTGTGTGTGTGTGTGTGTGTGTGTGTGTGTGTGTGTGTGTGAGAGAGAGAGAGAGAGGCGCGGGCGCGATCGAACTGTGTGTGTGTGTGTGTGTGTGTGTGTGTGTGTGTGTGTGTGTGTGTGTGTGTGTGTGTGTGTGTGTGTGAGAGAGAGTGTGAGAGAGAGACGCGGGCGCGATCGAACTGTGTGTGTGTGTGTGTGTGTGCGTGTGTGTGAGAGAGAGAAAGAGAGAGGCACGGGCGCGACCGAACTGTGTGTGTGCGTAATACATGTAATAAATAAATAAAAGTGTGTATACAATTTTGGACACAAGAGGGCAGTATGGCCCTGTGTATGAATTTGTGTTTAAACTATCACCCGAAGAGACCCCCCTCCCCTCCCCCTCCTCACACAGACACACACATACAGAATGGCAGGGTGCATTCTCTGTCAGAGAGAGGGAGAGAAAATTCTCAGAATCCACATTCAAATTACAATATCTGACTTTCTGTTGGTCTGAGCTAATGACAATAAATTAGAAAGTTGTTCGGCTTGACGAGAACAATATACACGCAGAGTTTTGTAACTCTAGGTAAAATTATCTAAGTTATAACACACTTTATGTGTCTTTTTTAGTCATAAATTCATTTCCTCGCCACGGCCAAACCGTTTGAGATATCAAAAATCCGTTCGCAATTTAGCATCCTCAATGTCTTGACTTCATGCACACAGAGTTTGGTGACGATCGGGTGAATTCCCTAGGAGGAGTATATCGAATTCCTGAGCACGAGTTTCCAAACAACCCATAATAGCCGACTTCCTGTTGGGCTGGCGTAAAAAGTAAGAGTGCAAAGGATACATGAAACGATGAGATCTATATGTGTACCGATTTTCAGATTAATTCATGCAAGCGTGTTTGATATACGGACATGTTTTCGAATCCCGTTCCAGGGGGCGCTGTCGAGCCCCCCTGCCACGCCCGGGTACCATCTTCAACCCCTGATGGCCGCGGGTTCTGACCCGTGTGCAAAGTTTCAAGAGTTTGAGCACGTTAAGGGCCCCAAAAGTGCCCAAAAGGTAGTAAAATAATAATAATAATAATAATAATAAATAATCCTTAGGAAAACAATAGGGCCTTCGCCTTTTCAAGGCTTGGGCCCTCATAAATAATCCTAAGGAAAACAATAGGGCCTTCGCCTTTTCAAGGCTTGGGCCCTAATAATAATAAATAATCCTAAGGAAAACAATAGGGCCTTCGCCTTTTCAAGGCTTGGGCCCTAATAAATAATCCTAAGGAAAACAATAGGGCCTTCGCCTTTTCAAGGCTTGGGCCCTAATAATCCTAAGGAAAACAATAGGGCCTTCGCCTTTTCAAGGCTTGGGCCCTAATAATCCTAAGGAAAACAATAGGGCCTTCGCCTTTTCAAGGCTTGGGCCCTAAATAATAAATAATCCTAAGGAAAACAATAGGGCCTTCGCCTTTTCAAGGCTTGGGCCCTAATAAAGAAGAAGAAGAATAAATAATCCTAACGAAAACAATAGGGCCTTCGCCTTTTCAAGGCTTGGGCCCTAATAATCCTAAGGAAAACAATAGGGCCTTCGCCTTTTCAAGGCTTGGGCCCTAATAATCCTAAGGAAAACAATAGGGCCTTCGCCTTTTCAAGGCTTGGGCCCTAATAAAGAATAATAAATAATCCTAACGAAAACAATAGGGCCTTCGCCTTTTCAAGGCTTGGGCCCTAATAAATAATCCTAAGGAAAACAATAGGGCCTTCGCCTTTTCAAGGCTTGGGCCCTAATAATCCTAAGGAAAACAATAGGGCCTTCGCCTTTTCAAGGCTTGGGCCCTAATAATCCTAAGGAAAACAATAGGGCCTTCGCCTTTTCAAGGCTTGGGCCCTAATAATCCTAAGGAAAACAATAAGGCCTTCGCCTTTTCAAGGCTTGGGCCCTAATAAAGAAGAAGAAGAATAAATGATCCTAAGGAAAACAATAGGGCCTTCGCCTTTTCAAGGCTTGGGCCCTAATAATCCTAAGGAAAACAATAGGGCCTTCGCCTTTTCAAGGCTTGGGCCCTAATAATCCTAAGGAAAACAATAGGGCCTTCGCCTTTTCAAGGCTTGGGCCCTAATAAAGAATAATAAATAATCCTAACGAAAACAATAGGGCCTTCGCCTTTTCAAGGCTTGGGCCCTAATAAAGAATAATCCTAACGAAAACAATAGGGCCTTCGCCTTTTCAAGGCTTGGGCCCCAATAATAAAGAATAATCCTTAGGAAAACAATAGGGCCTTCGCCTTTTCAAGGCTTGGGCCCTAATAATCCTAAGGAAAACAATAGGGCTTTCGCCTTTTCAAGGCTCGGGCCCTAATAATAATAATAATAAATATAGCTGCGAGCAGCGATTGCGGGCCCAAGCCGATGGCACCGCCACCCCGGTGCCTTTAGGGTGGCCGTGCCGCCAGCTTTGGTCCTTCATCGCTGCTTGCAAAAGTGCGCATCCAGGGCACATATCAACAACAAAGTATGCGTGAGCAACCTTCTAAAACCTAAAATGAAAAATGAGGCAGCCTATGGTCTCATGGATTTAACAGACACATGAAATAAGTACACAAAACAGAAAATTCACATGAAGTGTGCCATTTGGGGACAGGGCCTATGATCGTGAACCACAATAGCCACATATAAGAGACCATTTAAATTTAGAATAATTTTGAGGTCAATATGTTTTACAGCACTTAAATGTGTAAACCCAGAAGCCCAGTATTTATCTGGAGGTCTTTGTCCTTTGCCTGTCAATCTGGTTTGTCTCTGCCTTTTCTGTTCTGCCCTGTTTGCCATTGTTCACCCTGCCTGTCTTGACCATTCTTAATAAAAAGCTGCAAAATGGATTCCCCTGGCCTGACCCTGCCTCGATACAACACATATGCTGCATCTGCTCGCTATCTGCCGAACGGCTCTGGTAGTTCCGCTTCAGCACTGATGATGTTGTAGGAATAGTGCGTTCTGGTTGGTCTGGATTATTAGGAAATTTTCATTTTATACAGAAATAAGTTATTTATAATTCAGATGATATATTATATATATATATTATATATATATATATATATATATATATATATATAAAGACACAGAGAATATTACTTGCCTTACCTGATTAGAAAAATGAAAAAATAAATAAGAATATAACTAGGGAATCACTAAACCGAGAGAATTATTCTGATTTGATGATACACTCAAAATATTACACAAGCAATCCTTTAAATGTAATGATATTCAGAACAGAACAAGAGTTTTAAAAAACTACAATCAAGAAGTAACCGAAATAATGTAAAGCGAAAGTGAAAGTAAGTGGTGTTGGGCTCACGTAACTCTCTAATTAGAATCAAACTGTTTCAACATTTGCGATGTATTTGGATGCTAAACTATTCTTTATTATAGGCTTTGTACTTCACTCACGTTCCAATATATGTGTGTGTGTGTGTGTTTGTGTGTGTGTGTGTGTGTGTGTGTGTGTGTGTGTGTGAGAGAGAGAGAGAGAGAGAGAGAGGCGTGGGCGCGATCGAACTGTGTGTGTGTGCGTAATACATGTAATAAATAAATAAAAGAGCGTTTACAATTGGACACAAGAGGGCAGTATGGCCTTATGTGTGAATTTGTGTTTAAACTATCACCCTCACACAGACACACAAACATACAGAATGGCAGGGTGCATTCTCTCTGTCAGAGAGAGAGAGAGGGAGAGAAAATTCTCAGAATCCACATTCAAGCCACAATATCTGACTTTCTGTTGGTCGGAGCTAATGACTAAATTAGAAAGTTGTTCGGCTTGATTAGAACAATATATACGCCAAGTTTTGTAACTGTAGGTAAAATTATCTAAGTTATAACACACTTTATGTTTCCTTTTTTAGTCATAAATTCATTTCCTCGCCACGGCCAAACCGTTCGAGATATCAAAAATCCGTCCGCAATTTAGCATCCTCAATGTCTTGACTTCATGCTGACCGAGTTTCGTGGCGTTTGGATTAATTCTCTAGGAGAACTATATCAAAAATAAAAGCATGCATTTTCCAAACAACCCATAATAGCTGACTTCCTGTTGAGCTGTCGTTAAACAGAGCACGAAAGTTGTCTAGCCCGATGAGATCTATATGTGTACCGAGTTTCATATTATTACATGCAAGCATGTTTGATTTATGGACCAAATTTTCAGACCAAGTTTATGGACCAAGTTAATTTAATTAATAAACTAATTATATAAAACTATTGTCAATGCACTACAATTAAACTGGTTATATGCCTTAACTTTATTTTAAAAATATATATATATTTAAAAAATACAAGGCTTAAGACATTTATTTTCTTTTTTAATGCAGGCCAAACCACACAGCAGTGAAATGGTTAATCTAGCACACTGCTGAAGTTTCATCAAGATCAGTAAATGTATGCTGAAGTTATAACACACTTTCTGTTTCACGTTTCTCGCCATAATTTCGTTTCCATCGGTGCTCGGGCCCTAAATATTTGACCACTTGCTTGAGCAACTTAATATAAGTAATGCATGGAATAATAGCCCTACGTTGTTTAAACTGCGTTTAAACGTGCATACGTCCATTAAAGAGTGTATATGTGTACAAGAGAATTGCAATGCTGTCAAAACTATTTTTAAATAAAAGTTGCAGCATAACTTCTGGATTTTAAGTAAAAATAGTAAGTATGTGTTTGTGGTACAGCGGCGGATCAGTTATTCACTGCAAACGCATATGTGAAAGCACTATAGCACGCACTGCTCCTGCACCGAAACACGCACTGCATACGCACTGCAAACCGAGTATGTGTGAAACGGGCGTTAGATCCACCAACAGTTCTTAGAAACTTAAATGCATCACGCACATTATATCGCTTTTTTTCGTACAACAGCAGCACTCATCTTGTTTGTTTAAAGCGGATGCGGATGAACAGTCATAAACCAGAAACTGAAATGCTGACTTCTGACAATAGCGGATGTTCGTCACTACGCTTGAGCACGTAGCCTATAAACACATTGATAAAATTACCCCCCTAGTAGCAGATCCATCTACAAGTTGTAATGGCTTACCATTAGATTGTAAGGTTTTTTCAGTAATTGATGTGTCTAATGGATTCTTTTTTTGTACCCTTACACTCTGACAGCCAGACATGGTTAGCTTTCACAGTTGACTATGAGCAATACCAGTGGACACAGTTGCCACAGTGATTTGAGAATTCCCTGACCATATACCATCAGTAAGACGTGATGTGTGACCCAGAATGTCCAGTCAAACAGTCCACTATATGTTGATTGCCTCAACAGATCATGAGGTACATCAAACTGAATTGGCAGCATTGTTGGACTATTTGCAGAAAAAAGGACACAAATGCAGCTTTCACAAAGCTCAAAGTGCTAAAAATTAAGTCATGTTTCTGGGTCAAACAATTGGTGCAGGAAATAGATCCATTACACAGGATCGAGCCGCTTCAGTAAAAGCTATACCTCCGCCAACTACCATTAAAACACTCCAATCAAAACATTTTTAGGAACAGCAGGTTACTGTAGAGCTTGGATTGAAGACTATGCCTCGATTGCACAGCCACTCTATGACATGTTGAAAGGCCATGTTGAAAGGCCATGTTGAAAGGCCATGTTAAAGATTCCGATACTGTTTGTATGAAGAACTTCATCTCAAAGCTTTCAATGATTTGAAGACAGCACTATGTCAAGCACCAGCATTAGGAATTGCACAATCTGATAGACCCTTTGTGCTTTATGACCATGAACACTTAGGCTTTATGACTGCATGCAAGATCATGGGGGCAGTTTACGCCCAATTCATTACTATTCTGGTAAAATTGATAGTTGCTCAAGGTATGGGCCCATGTCTTAGAGCAGTGCACGCAGTTTATCTAGCTCTTCAGGCTTCATCAGTAATGGTGTTAGGTCAGACTGTAAACGTAAAATGCCCTCATGCAGTGTCCGCACTAATGAATCAAGCAAAAGTTACCTATGTCACCTCCTCCCATTGGAGAAATTGGTTAACTACCCTCACAGCCCCGAACATTGTTTTAGAGCGTGCGCCAGTAACGAACCCATCCTCATTTATGATGTCTGCAATGACTGAAGTTGTGTTAGAGGATGAAGGAGAAATTACTCACAATTGTGTTATGCTTACATACACACCTACGAGTGAAGTAAAAGAAACTCCCATAGAGAATTCAGGATTTGAGTTGTTTGTTGATGGTTCAGCTCAAGTCATTGAACGTAACAGACGAGCAGGTTATGCAGTAACGTCCACCACTGAAGTGGTAGCTTCAGGTCGTCTTCCAGATCATTTTTCAGCTCAAGCTGCAGAACTAGTAGCCTTAACTAGAGCATGCATGCTAGCTTCAGGTTGCAAATATCTACAGATTCCTCAGGGGCCTCATTTATAACCGTTGTGTACACACAAAACAGGCCCTTTAAGAGGCGTACGCCATTTCCGACGCATAAGCTGAGATTTATAAAAACTTGACGGGAAAATTTGCGCACCTCCACGCAAACTCTGACCAATGCGTACGAACGTGCAGTGGAGCAGTTTGGCGACACCGATGTTGAGCTGGAGTTAAATGTATTTTTGGTCACTTTTAGACAGAAAATCTAAAGAAAATTATACACAAAGATAGATAATACAAATATAATTTCACTCACCAAGCCTAGGCTATCACTTGAAGCAAATATCCATCTAGGGCTGCAACTAACGATTATTTTAATAATCGATAAATCTGTCGATTATTTTGATTAATCGGATTTAAAAAAAAGCATTAATTTCCAACCCTTTATTCAAAAACAGAAATGACAGTGCAAATTCACAGTGCAAAAAATATATATATTTTTTTTAATGTGCACAAACGGGTTGCTCCTTGAACATCCCTGAGCTGTTAAAGTAATACTTTAACAAAAACAAAACAAAATGGACTAACACAAAAAACATACACATGTATGCTTTACATAGGCTTTTTTAAAATAAAGTGCTCAACAAGATGTATATTTTTGTTTAAAGGGACCTGAGCAGTCAGAACAATAAATAAGATGATAATAGCTCTAGTCTATCCTAATATTATAAATACAATGTACATAAAATATAAATACAATATAAAAAAATATAAAAAACAAATACAATGGATTGACCACCTCGTATGGTGTGTAAGGTAGGCCTATTTTGCAGCTCATCCTTTCCGAGGATATAGTGAAGTTTCTCTTGAGTCATTTAGAGTTAAGAATGAAAAATTCAGAGCTGCAAATTTTTGAAAAAATATTTCCCTTGTAGTAGTAGTTCTGACAGACAAGAAAGGGTTTTCATCTTTCATCTGATTCAATCACAGTCTGCTAATTCAGTAGTAAGAATTTAATTGTTGTGTTTTATTTATATTGTTGTAATATTTATATTGTTGTCCGGACTTCCATGCCTCTTATATAATAATTATATATTACTATGTACCAATTTACTAATGCTCAGATACACTCGGTCTCTTTTCTGCACTGTCGCTCACGCGCTGACACACTCGGTCTCTTTTGCGCATTGTCGCTTGCGCGCTGACACACTCGGTCTCTTTCGCGCACTTTTTTTTTGTACTCAAAACATCTCCGGGACTTATTGATAATCGCGCGACACAACGAATGATAATGAAATTCATTGCCAACTTATTTTAATCATTTTTATCAATTTTATCGATTCGTTGTTGCAGCCCTGTAACCATCCTTTCTTAAATGTCCGCGCCAGCTAGTGCGTTGGGCGGATTAGGGAAACTGACGGATGTATAGCCTATCTAACGGCAGATGAAGTAAAACCATAAATCTTCATTATGGGTGCAAATTAGGGCTGTAGCGATACACCAAATCCACGATTCGGTTCGTATCACGATTTTTGACCCACGATACGATATAAACCTCGATATGGGATGGCGGGGCGGGGACAAAACAGTTCAAAAGATATTTTGAGGAAAAAAATATATTTTTATTAAATAACATTTGAAAAACCTGTATAAACTGAACACCAAATAACAATATTAACTATGAAAATTATTAACAATATACCCAAGTAAAATAAATTATATAGCCAAAGCTAGAACACTTCTGTTTTCTTTGTAAAAAAAATACTGTTGAAAAACAAACAACTAAAGTTCATAGTGGAGATGATTCAAGCATGTTGAAAATTCTTGCATAACGGGGCTCGAGCACACTAAGTAAATACTTGAATCTCTCGTTTTCAACAACCGAAAAGGGGCGCATGTCCAGTGACATAAAAATTCCAATTGCATCAGTAATATTGTGCTCGATCTGAATTGACTGGACACTTTGCTTGGAATAAACTAGGCAGTGTAGGCTGCTGTTGGGTTGTTTTCTGTGCACAAGCTCAGAGCTGCCAACTCTCACGCATTGGCCGTGAGACACCCGCATTTGATTGGTTTCACCGCATTTGACACGCTCACACCCCCGATTTCTCACGGCGAAATGTTGCCATACTGCTGACTTAAAAGTATTAGGAGGGTCCGCGATCTCTGGATTGGTTGCCATGTTTCCTCACTAGCTCGCGTGACGCGTCACATGAAAGCTTAAAGGCCTGTTCAAACTGGGACGAATTTCGCGCGCGATATTCGCTGACGTTTAACGCCTCGTGACTAAACAAAGGGCGCCAATGTGAGTGTGCACACCGACGCGAAAAACGCCACGCGTAAAAGCGGCACTTTTTAAAGTGATGTCTGATCTCCAGTGTGACATTGATGTCTGGATAAAAATGTCTGGACATTCCTGTCTAACAGGTAGGACATACAGACATTGAATTAAGTTCAACAGTCTGCACTGCAAACATTATAAATTGAGTGTTTTTCTCTGTTCCTTTTGTTCGTTGATTAACTTTAACGACAGATAATTAGTGGCTACTGTGTTCTGTCCCTTTAAGACCAGCTGCTCCTGAGTCTGACAGAGACGCGGATCACACACGCGCATCATTCTCTCATGAGTCACAACTCTTTACGGCCATCGTAAGACTGCTCGTGTTAAGATACTCGACAAAAAGACATTTTGGTATAATTGTGTGTTATTGTTCGTTCAAGCGCAAAAGAGAACTGTATTCTGGCGTGCTGTCTTGTGCGCACGCACGATACTGGGGCGAGTCTTTCTCTGTGTGTGTGTGTGTCAAAGTCAACGCAATCTTTTTTTGTCTTGTCACGAATGAATGACTGAATCGAGTAACGTTTACCGCCTTTATCATTAAACGTGCAAAGAAAAAACATCCATATAAAGTCTGACCTGCTTAAATCCAATGCGTTATTTCCTAGTATCGATAAAATCGATTGATTACCTTTTAAAACGATGTTAGATCGATATATGTTGTCCCGAAGGCCAACTTGCTGAGCATAGATCGATGAAGTTGGATCATAGGAATATAAATCGATTCATCGATGTAGTCGATGAATCGTTACACCCCTAATAATATATATATATATATATATATATATATATATATATATATATATATATATATATATGTAAATACATACATACACACTAGGGGTGGCCCGATGCCACTTTTTCATGTCCGATACTGATACCACAAAGTTGAGTATCTGCCGATACCAATACAATACCATATTTTTCTCCCTCTTAATTAAGCTGTTAATAACAAATTTGTCAGGAGGATGCACTGTGATTAACCTAGCCATCTAAAAAGCATCATGCTCAAGCAGTACAATACATGTTCTACTCCCCTAAAGGAAGAAATACGTAGCCCATAACATGACTCAGTTGTGCAATACTGCTGCTTAATTTTTATTAAAACAGTTTTTAAACAAAACTTGTAGCAGCATTTTTAATTATTCAGCACCATTCAATTAATTAAATTTAACCCATAAGAGCCCGGACCAATTTCCCCCTTGTCACAGTGAGGTTCTGTGACTAGAGACTCTTATTTTGGAGAAGACTCTTGTTATGACGCTGGACTGAGAAAATGCATACATAGACACTTTTCACAGTAACATCCTAACACACTATCTGTTTGCGCATATTTTAACATCAGTTAAGGCAGACATAGGTGTGTCACTTATTGTGGATTGTTTCCTGTTGTACCTGTCTTTAACATCCCCTTTTTCCATTTACGGAGTTATTAATTTCTCTTTGTTGATTTATGTATTGTTAAGAACTCAAGCAAGACCGGTAACCATGTTATAAGTTTATTGATTTCAATTAACCACTTACATAATAATAAATTGTCATACTTACGCACAGGAACATTTTACTTTACCAAACAGACGAAACCCGGTCACAGTAACTACCACCATTTTGAAGGCCTCTTTCCCGCCAATAAGCACAGTTAATTGCTGTCATGTGTGAGGGGGAGATTGGAGTTCTGTTTGATTCTTTGTTAAACGTTGTTCCAACATTAATAATTAATTGAGTTGTTTTGTTTTCGATGTTTATATATTTTTATATTATTCTGACTGTTTATCGGTTTGTTATTGTTAAATCTATTTTGATTTTGTCTTTTAATGTCCTAGTTATCTTTAATTACCAAATGGTTTGGTCCAAATAGGAGGGGCTTAGCCTTTTTAAGAAGGCGCCTCAGTGTGGTTAGGAGGCTCGTAGAGTGAGTGTTTGGGAGTTTTTGCTCTGTTTTTTGGGTCAGATTACTGGTGTAGCCAAATATTGTTTGCAAATAACTTTGAACAGTTTATTGTATTTATTTTTGTTTTGTTTAGATTTTTTTAAGGGATTTTCACTGTAAATACCAGTTGAACTTATTGGATTAAACACTGAACTTTTTGACCTCATCATCACGTCACATTTTTTTGCCTCCATCTGCCGGTACATACAGAGCAGTGGTGCTGCTACTGTTAGTAACATCTTTGAGGCCTCTTTGTGGCAGTTGGCATACCTCTGGCTCTGTTACAGTTGGTGTAAGAAGTGGGATGTACCGCTGAGGTGACGTGGACATTCTTGTTTTTTTTGCAATGCCACCAAAGACAAGAAAGCAGCCTGATCAAAGCACAAGGCCAGATGGGGACCAGAGTGAAGTCGAGGAAGATTCAAGAGAAGGAGAGCAGTCTACGATGGTTTCTGGGGCTGGAGCTGATACTGCTGTTACTGCTCTGGCACAGATGTTCAAGTCCTTTATGGAATATCAAAAGGGTAGAGATGAACGTCAAGAGAGAGAGACAGCCCGACGAGAACAAAATTTTAAAGTGCTCAGTCACCATGTCACGCAGATGCAACTTGACATGGAACATATCGGTCGTGGAGCAGTTTCCGACAGACAAGCACCAAGGGTGATAGACCGTGAGCCACGGCTTGCGAGACTGGAGGACTCTGACGATTTTGAGCACTATTTGCTGACATTTGAGAGACTGGCAGAGGTGTACCAGTGGCCTAAACAAGAAAGGGCCATTCACCTCATACCATTGCTAACTGGTAAGGCCAGGTCTGCGTTTGTTGCAATGGACCCTTCGCATACACAAGACTATGACGTTGTTAAGAGAGCAATATTGAAAAAGTATGAAATCAATGCTGAGACTTATAGGCTGAGGTTCCGTAACCTAAATACCCCTACCGATGAGTCACCACAGGAGCTTTACATCAGACTGAAGGACCTGTTTTGCAAGTGGGTGCGCTACTCCAGCAGCACTAAAGAGGATATTATGGAAACCCTGGTTTTGGAACAGTTCCTACGAGTCTTGTATCCAGACAAGAGGACCTGGGTCAAGGAGCGAGATCCAACGACTGCTGCTGAGGCTGCCAGACTGGCGGAGGCATATATCACAGCCCGGAAAGGAGCAGGAAACTTCCGCTATGCAGGATTCCTCCCTTCGGCCAGAGGTAAGTCTGACGGATTTGGGGGCAGTTCAAACTCTCAAGATAGAATCCTAAGACACACACCAAGTAAAACCACAACTCCGCAGGTAACTTCGCAGAGTGTAGTTAAGGAAGATGTTGTCTGTTATCATTGTGGTCAACCAGAGCATACAAGACCTCTGTGCCCCTTAAAGAAACCCAAGGCGGCAAGCCTTTGTTATGTTCCTCATTCAGTTCAGTCATCCCCCATGAAATGCAACTCACAGCCTATTAGATCTGTCTTGTTAAATGGTAGACCAGTTTTAGCCTTAGTAGATACTGGATGTACATATACGCTAGTGCAGAGCAGATATGTTCCCAGACCAGACTGGAGCGACACGGAGACTGTTACTGTTTGTTGTGTGCATGGGGACAACACTCCACTGCCTACTGCGGAAGTGTATATTGAAGTTTTGAATCAGTCTTATCTGATGAAAGTTGGAGTTGCTGAGACTCTTCCCTATCCCATCCTGCTTGGCACGGATATGCCAGTGTTGGCTGAATTGTTGCAGGACACAGAGTGGTGTGGGGTAGTGACAAGGGCTCAGTCAAAGCAGGCAGTGCAGGCAACAAACAACCCAGACCCAAATGATCCCTTACAAACCTTGCCTTTTTGTTCAGCTGATATTGAGACTGAGGCAGGACCAACCGAAGACAACAGGTTGCGACAGCGTAGAGATTGGGTAAAGGACTTGATGGATACATCAGAGCAGGCTAACGAGGATATTGCTGAACCTGAGTTATGTGAGTCAGACATCGTGATTCCGAATGGTCTAGCCCAGCTGCAGAGAGAGGACACAACCCTAGACACATGTTTTGACCAGGTTAGGCGGAAGAAAGACTCTGATGTTTTACTTGAAGATGCTTTTGTGTTGAAACATGAACTACTGTATAAGCAGACGAGAGAAGGAGATCTTCGACTTGTTGTACCTAATGCACAAAGGAGTGAGGTGTTACAGTTAGGTCATTCCATTCCATGGTCAGGTCATTTAGGGTTCGCAAAGACATGTTGGAGAATCTCTAAAAAATTTTACTGGCCTAGAATGTACACAGACATTAAAGAATACTGCCAAAAATGCCCTGAATGCCAACTCACTACTGGCCGGACTCCTGCATATGCACCACTAATCCCTTTGCCTGTGATTGATGTACCTTTTGAGAGAATAGGGGTAGATGTTGTTGGACCAGTTGAGAGAAGCCAGGCAGGAAACCGATTTATTCTAGTAATCTCAGATTATGCTACGAGATACCCTGAAGCATATCCCTTGAGAGATGTTACTGCTAAGCAGGTAGCTTCAGCCTTGTTGAAATTCTTTTCGCAAGTAGGCATACCAAAAGAGGTTCTGACAGACCAGGGCACTAACTTTATGAGTCGCACACTGCAACAAGTTTATCAGCTATTGGGCATTAAGAGAGTACGAACAACCCCATATCACCCTCAGACTGATGGCCTTGTTGAAAGGTTCAATCAGACTCTAAAGAATATGTTAAAAAAGTTTGTTTCAGACTCTGGCAAAGACTGGGATAAATGGCTGCCATACCTCCTTTTCGCCTACCGTGAAGTACCCCAGGCTTCTACAGGATTCTCTCCGTTTGAATTGCTATACGCCCACCAAGTAAGAGGTCCTCTAGATGTCCTGAAAGAGAGCTGGGAGGCGACAGACAACGAACGTCCTCACTTACGTGATGAAGATGAGGGAGAAACTTCAGCAGAGTACTGCCTTGGCACGAGAAAACCTGTTAAGGTCCCAAGTACAACAGAAACACTGGTACGACAGGACGGCTAGATCACGAAGTTTCTAAACAGGGGACGAAGTCCTGTTGTTACTTCCAACCTCCGAAAATAAGCTGTTAGCGAAGTGGCAGGGCCCATACCAGATAAAGCAGAAGGTAGGTCCGGTGACCTATCAGATCGAAATTCCCTCAAGAAACCAGCCTCTGCAAACATTTCATGTGAATATGCTGAAAAAATGGCATACGCATCGAACTCCAGGCCAAACAGAGGAGAGCAATGACATTGCTATGCTGGTGAGAGCCATAGAGGGTGAGGAGGAAGTAGAAGAACAGTATTTACCGACCTGTCGCGGTGACAGCAAATTGAATTTGCAGCACCTGAGTGAAGAACAGAGACGTCAACTATGGGAATGTATACCTGAACAGCTCTTCATGGATACCCCTGGCAGAACAGGCTTGGTCGAACATTCTATCATCCTCAAGGACCCTAAACCTGTCCGTCAGTCGGTGTATCGGGTCCCAGAGAAACTTCTATCTGTGATGAAAGAAGAATTGCAGACCATGAAACAACTGGGTGTTATGTTACTGGGTGCTGGTGCCGAAGAAAGATGGTACTCTGCGGTTCTGCTTAGACTTCAGGAAGCTGAACAGCGTTAGTAAATTTGATCCTTATCCAATGCCACGGGTGGATGAACTGGTGGAGAGGGCGAAGTACCTGAGTACGCTGGATCTCTGCAAGGGATACTGGCAGGTACCGCTGAAGCCAGCATGTAAGGAGCTTACTGCCTTCAGAACTCCCTTTGGCCACTTCCAGTTCCGAGTCTTTCCTTTCGGACTCCATGGGGCCGCGGCAACATTTCAAAGGATGATGGATAAAATCCTCCAGGGTGCGGAGGACTATGCTGCAGCGTACCTTGACGACATCATAGTCTTCAGCCAAAGCTGGGAAGAACATATGAAGCACCTTGAGGGGGTGTTGAAACGCATCAAGGCTGCAGGGCTAACCATCCGCTCTGATAAATGTACTCTCGCCAAACCAGAAACCCAATTCCTTGGATTTGTGCTGGGTCACGGTGTGATCCGACCTCAGGTGGGGAAGGTAGAGGACGTTAAAGGCGCAAGACGGCCTGTGACAAAGAAGCAGGTTAGAGCTTTTCTTGGACTTGTTGGCTAGTATAGGAAATTTATTACAAATTTCTCAGCCAGGGCAATAACCCTAACAAACTTGACAAAAAAGAGCCAGCCCAACAATGTAGTATGGACTGAGGACTGCGAAAAGGCCTTTAAAGACTTAAAGGATGCACTATGCCAGGAACCAGTTCTTCAGAGTCCTGATTTTGAGAAACTGTTTACAGTACACACTGATGCCTCACAACGTGGCATTGGTGCGGTACTCCTTCAAGAGGAACAAGGTCAACTCAAGCCAGTTGTATACATCAGTAGGAAACTCCTGCCCAGAGAGGTAAATTATTCCACTGTTGAGAAGGAGTGTCTGGCTGTTAAGTGGGCCTTGGACTCTTTAAAGTATTATTTGCTTGGACGTAAATTCCGGTTGGAAACTGACCATCGAGCATTGGCCTGGTTAGGCCGCATGAGAGACACAAATGCTCGCATTACCAGGTGGTTTCTGGCCATGCAGCCGTTTGACTTTGAGGTGCTGTACAGAGCAGGGTCACAAAATTACACTGCAGACTTTCTCTCGAGGACACCATAGGCAGTGTCTGGAGAGGGAGGGGAAAATGTCACAGTGAGGTTCTGTGACTAGAGACTCTTATTTTGGAGAAGACTCTTGTTATGACGCTGGACTGAGAAAATGCATACATACAGACACTTTTCACACTAACATCCTAAAACACTATCTGTTTGCGCATATTTTAACATCAGTTAAGGCAGACATAGGTGTGTCACTTATTGTGGATTGTTTCCTGTTGTACCTGTCTTTAACATGCCCTTTTTCCATTTACGGAGTTATTAATTTCTCTTTGTTGATTTATGTATTGTTAAGAACTCAAGCAAGACCGGTAACCATGTTATAAGTTTATTGATTTCAATTAACCACTTACATAATAATAAATTGTCATACTTACGTAGAGGAACATTTTACTTTACCAAACAGACGCAACCCGGTCACAGTAACTACCACCATTTTGAATGCCTCTTTCCTGCCAATAAGCACAGTTAATTGCTGTCATGTGTGAGGGGGAGATTGGAGTTCTGTTTGATTCTTTGTTAAACGTTGTTCAACATTAATAATTAATTGAGTTGTTTTGTTTTCGATGTTTATATATTTTTATATTATTCTGACTGTTTATCGGTTTGTTATTGTTAAATCTATTTTGATTTTGTCTTTTAATGTCTTAGTTATCTTTAATTACCAAATGGTTTGGTCCAAATAGGAGGGGCTTAGCCTTTTTAAGAAGGCGCCTCAGTGTGGTTAGGAGGCTCGTAGAGTGAGTGTTTGGGAGTTTTTGCTCTGTTTTTGGGTCAGATTACTGGTGTAGCCAAATATTGTTTGCAAATAACTTTGAACAGTTTATTGTATTTATTTTTGTTTTGTTTAGATTTTTTTAAGGGATTTTCACTGTAAATACCAGTTGCACTTATTGGATTAAACACTGAACTTTTTGACCTCATCATCACGTCACTTCATTTTTTTGCCTCCATCTGCCGGTACATACAGAGCAGTGGTGCTGCTACTGTTAGTAACATCTTTGAGGCCTCTTTGTGGCAGTTGGCATACCTCTGGCTCTGTTACACCCCTATAGGAAAATTATGGGGCATGTAAAACAGACTAAATGGACCACTTAAAACATGTTTCTGCCGTTGTTTTTTAAATATAACCACTCCTTGTCAAAGATCTGTAATGTTACACATGTCACATTGGGCATTTATGATACATTTTTAATGTTACATATGTCACATTGGGCTTTTATTTCTCATTTGAAAAAAACCTTTTTTAAATTTAAATTTAATTTAATTTAAATTTTAAATTTATCATTAAATTTTATAACAACTTTTGTAACATCAAAATTCTACCTTTTCAGGTATACGGTTTAATCAGAAATACATTTTTAGATTATCTTTAACTCGAAAATGTGCAAACTGAATAAAAATAATTAACTATACCACACTGGAGGTCAACATGTTGAACATGCATGTAGTGCAATAAAATTGCAAAATTCTACCTTTTCAGGTATACGGTTTAACCAGAAATACAGTTTTTTATTATTTTTTCACAACTCGAAAATGTGCAAACTGAATAAAAATAAATATGGTGTTTTATACAATGTTTCATACCTGTTTTGGTTCAAAATATTTTCAAAATACATTTCATTAAAGGGTAAACCCTAAACCAACTTTCTTTAGTTAGTGATCTGTAAGACTGGGGCTTTATTATTGCTGTTCACTGATTCAAGTAATTTTTTGGACATTTGGGTATAAAGTGTTTTAATTCTACAATATATGGTGTAAAAACGTCTGAGTGCTGCCCTCTTCAGGTTTGATGGTGGCTACTGCACTTGAATTTTCAAGTTGTGGTGCCCTGTGACATAAGCAGGCACGAGCTAACCACACCCTTGCCTAAAGAGAGACGCGTCTCAGGTGCACGCACCCCTCCGCTGGGCTCTGCCCACTTTTCCAGCATTTTTCAAATATTGCCAGTGGGTGGAGTCAGGCTCTGACCAGGGGTTTAGTCACCCTTTAACAATGTTATTAATTGGACATTTTTTTAGTTTATATATGTTAAAATATGCTTTGAATTGAGCAGCAGAATATATATAACACTAAAATAATTGAATCAGCTAAATTATTTGAGCAGATCATTACCATTTTTCTTAATGTGACACATACGTCACATCAAAATTCCACCTACTGTTTTAAGGTTAACAGCCTGATGTGACACGTCACCACAACATTTTCAAAACTTGTTTTATATCAAGTTATATTATATCAAGACATGTTTTAAAATCAGGTCAAGTGTAACCTAGGATATGTTATTAAAACATTAGAATTGTTGCATGGGTTGAAACATACCTTTAATAACAAAAACAAGTGTTTTTAAAAATTGCTGACACTGCAACATGTGCACACCAGACAGGCCACCATTTTGGAAATGTTACCATGGCAACAAAAATGCACACACTGTCACATGACTGAACCTGGGTGTTCCTTAAATGCCCCTTAGGGACTTCCTGGGTTGAAAGTGAGGTATAATGCTTTTAAAAAAAACTTTCCAGATAATCACCAATGTTTGTGACACCCACGTCACAGCGGGTAATGCAACTGTGCATATTAAAAAAGATATATAATTCCAGTGCCACATACTGGATGCAACACAAAACCCTATGTAGTCATAACTTAAAGTTTATTACATTGATTGGTTGAATTGCGCTGCTAAGTATAACCATAGACAATTTATATAGAGACATGTCACTTCCTCAATCCTCAATACAACTATATAGGGAAAACCCATAACGCCAAAGATGGCGGTTGTATGCAAATGTCCCGCCCCTCCCGCTGGAAAGCCAATCGTTTGCTTTTAACAGTCAAGCCGGGAAACATTTAAGCCTATCGTCTGGTTCTACTGACGCATGCGCACAGTTGAGGTTTGCGACAGCGGAGAAGAGAACCCTTGCGCATGCATAGTAAAAGTATAACTTGTGGGGAAAAAGGCATTTTAAACCTTATTTTGGGGCAAAGTCATCAAACTTGTTCAGCGATTTTTATCAAATTTTACTGCTGTTTCTATACATGCAGTTTTTATGTCCCGGTGACCAGTGAAAGTGCAGTTCTGACTCTCTGCCCATTAATTTAGATAGGAGCCTGGTCTTGTTAGTCCGAAATAGCTGCCCGGAGACGTTGCCAAGATGGCGGCCAAGTGGCATGACTTGCCTAAAAGGACTTTGGTATAACACACCGTTGCCATGAAAAACAGAGCCATGGAAATGGAACAGACTATTTTCTTTAGCGGAAGCAATACAATCGTTTTTAAATCAAACTCCTTTTTAAATCAATATTTTGTGTCAAATTATTGATTTATTTGGTAGGTAGCCATGTAATAAGCGGGATAATGTAGAGCAAGGCGGTTGTTATAGCGAATGCAACCCCTTCAGGCTGATTCAAGACCACTCCGCTTTGCGTCGTGTCAGGGTCCTGATCAGCCTGTCGGGGTTGTATTCGCTATAACAACCGCCTTGCTCTACATTATCCCTTACATAACCTAACATAAAAATAATGGTATCTCCATTATAAAATGTACAACAGAATAGAAACTCTAGGCCATTACACCTGATAAAGGGTAGACAGGACAAGCTCTAAAGTTTTTTTCACATGTAACATCTTTAGGCGTTATTTGGGGGTGGGAAATGTCCCCACCACTTTTTCTCAGGATCGATATTGCCCCCCACCACTTTTTGAAACATTATGAGGCACAGATATAATCCAAATAAATAAAACATTTCCAGTTAACTAGCAGAGGGCAGAGCATTCATTGAGTTCACTATTAAATAATAGCAGAGCATTAATTAAAATAGTTCTAGCAATAGTACGATCAAGCACTAAAATGTGTTGTTTTTTTAAATCAAGCTGAGCGCCCGTTGCCACTGTGATCAGTGTCATGGATACTGTGATTCTCTTGTGGCTCGCACACAGTGAACACTCGGAAGCGCACTTCAATCTATCGCCGTTGCGGAGACTCTCTATTCGTTCTGGTGAAATCAAAAAACAAAGTGCACACAAACGTGTCGCTGTCTGGTATACAACCACTGATGAACATATCCGTAACCTCTGACACGCGCTTGGCAAAAGTTCTGCCACTAGACAATTGAGAAACTCAAAGTTTGCGGATCTATATATTTTACATATATCTGATTTATAATAACTCCACACAGCTGACATAATTACTGACAGATCTCACCTCACTCAGTCAGTTCTAGCTACCGTTCACGTCACATCAGTGTTGCCAAGTCCGCGGTCTCTCTCCCAGCCGAAACGCAATTGGCTATTTTTTAAGAAGCAATTGGGCAGGTTTTGTTGTGAAAATCCAGCAACCCTGTGTGACGCATGTTGCTCGTCTCTCTTTACGGCATGTCTCTCAGGTGTTGTTAAGCATTTGTATGACAGTTTTAGGACTAAGGTCCGTGATCGGATCCGATTATACTCCCGCCATTCATAAATCCGATGATTTTTTTTGGCCAGTATCGGACTAATACCAATACTGAATATCGGATCAGCGCACCCCTAATACACACACACACACACACACACATGGTCAAAATTAATGGCACCCCTGGTAAATATGATCAAAAAATGGCTGTAAAAAAATATATCTGCATTGTTTATCCTTTTGATCTTTCATTCAAAAAATTCACAAAAATCAAACTTTTCTTTGAAGTAAAAGAATTGAAAGTGGGGGGTAAATCACATTATGAAATAAATGCTTTTCTCCAAAACATGCAGGCCATAATTATTGGCTCACAGTTATTAAATCCTTTTGGCAACCTCCTTTTGCCAAGACAACAGCTCTGAGTTTTCTTCTATAATGCCTGTTGAGTTTGGAGAACAACTGACAAGAGATGAGAGACCATTCCTCCATCAAGAATCTCTTCATATCCACAAGTTCATGTTGGTGGTGCTTCTCTTCAGTTCACCCCACTCATTTTCTATAGGGTTCAGTTTAGGGAACTGGGACTGTCATGGCAGAAGCTTCATTTTGTGCTCAGTTACCCATTTTTGTGTTGATTTTGATGTTTGTTTTGGACCTTTGTCCTGATCGAAGATCCAACCACGACCCATTATAAGATTTCTAGCAGAGGCAGTCAGGTTTTGATTTTTTTATCTGTTAGCAATCTTTCATTTGAAAGTCACGTGTCTAGTATCTGTAAAACCGCATTTTTCCATCTTAAAAATATATCTAAATCACGACATATGCTTTCATTAACAAATGCGGAACAATTAGTTCATGCTTTCATGACATCAACACTAGTATACTGTTCTCTCTATATGTTTGCTTTTGAAAACGTGAATATGGATAAACAGCCAGCCAAACTCTGTTCAAGAGCCAGAATATGAGCGTCTTGCTCCTTTAATAGTACAACATGTACTGCAGTTTGCATGGGCAAAAACACCGACCATTGAACCGAGTTTGGCTTGCTGTTTATCCATATTCACGTTTTCGAAAGCAAACATATAGAGAGAACAGTATAGTAAAAAGCCATGGATCAGCGGGTGCAAGAAGTAGTTACAGATGCAATCATGGAAAGTGAAAGAAAAGGCATCTTCAGTGGTCAGTTCGACACGCTCATCATCTTCCTCCAAGTGTTCTGTTGCCAGGGCTGCCGCTAAAGCGAGAGCCTCAGCAGAAGCTGCACGTGCCAAGATGGCGTTTGCAAAAAGACAGCTTGAAATGAAGCAAGAGAAAGCCAAGCTGGATCAAGAGAGAGCAATGGTGGAAGCGCGTTTAGAAGCATTGGAAGTTGATAGGAAGCTGCCGCTGCCCTGGCAGAGGCTGAGGCATTAGAGACAGCAGTGAAAATGGAACGTGACGACAATCGCAGTGAAAAGAGCATACTTTCATCACATGGGATTTCAATGAGAACAGAAGAATATGTGAAACACCAGTCTCAGGTGAGCTCTGACTTCGCTACCTTACCTCTGAATAGCTCTTTGTTAACCTGTGGGAAGGAATCGACTCCATGTACGATAGTCTGAGAGCATGAACGCTGCATACGACGGTGGTACAGACACTGCTCAGGAGTGAAGCGGAATCTGTCAAGGTGAACGTCAGCAATGAGTAAGATATCCAGAGTCACTGTATAATCTGCCTCATTCCATACCAAATACTGCATCTACAGCATCTCCATGTCAAGATCCTGCTTAACAAAGGTACGCAGTCCATCCAGATATGCAGCATTTCTCTCAAAGTCAAGTTGTGCCTATGTCAGACTTTGCTAGATTCGTAGCGCGTAGAGAGCTAGTAACCACAGGACTTACTAAGTTTGATGATATCCCAGAGAACTTCAGAGCATGGGAGTCTTCATTTGTTAATGCTACACAAGACTTACAGCTCTCAGCCAGTGAAGAATTAGACTTACTAGTCAAGTGGCTGGGGAAGGAATCGTCAGATCATGTGAGAAGGATTTGAGCTGTGTATGTTGCTAATCCACAAGCTGCTCTTCAACTGTCGTGGACGAGACTTCAAGAATGTTATGCGACTCCTGAAGTGATAGCAAGTGCTTTATTTAACCGCTTGGATAACTTTCCACGTCTATCTCCAAAAGACAGCACAAAACTCAGGGAACTCCCAGACTTGCTCATGGAGCTCCTTGCAGCTAAAGAAGACACGTACTTACCAGTGTTAGCTTATCTCGATACCCCTCGGGGTATCAATCCCATAGTGGAGAAGTTATCAGTAAGTTTGCAAGAAAAATGGCTGTTCGCTGGTTCACGCTTCAAAGAAGAGAAAAAGGTCAGTTTTCCCCCATTCTTGTTCTTCACTCATTTCATTTGCAGTGAAGCTAAAGCCAGGAATGATCCTAGTTTCAAGCTCTCAAACAGTAGTTATACAGCCATCAGAAACGAAAAACCCCTGTATAAACATGGTGCTAGCAGAGTTCCTGTGTCAGTGCACAAGACAGATGTGTTCGCAAATGAGTCATATTCAGATAATGTGAAGGATATTATCAAGAGAGACTTGACAAAGTATTGCCCTATTCATAACAAATTGCATCCTCTGTCAAAATGCAGAGCCTTCAGAAAAAGATCATTGATGGAACCTGCTGAAAGAACATAAAAGATGTTTCAGGTGTTGCTCTCCGAGTCATGTAGCCAGAGAATGTCTCATGATGCTCAAATGCTCAGAGTGTGATTCTGACAGACATTGCACAGTTATGCATCCTGACATAGCTCCGCCCCTCTCTATACCTCCGATGCAAGAACCAAACACAGAACAACAGGTCAACACAACCCCAGAGGTAACTTCAAGGTGCACAGAAATTTGTGGAGAAAGTGCTCCAATGCGATCTTGTGCAAAAATGTGCTTGGTGCGTGTATTTCCTCAAGGAAAGCAGGGACGAGCCATCAAGACGTATGTCATCATTGATGACCAGAGCAATCGCTCACTGGCCAAAGGAGAGTTCTTTAGTCTGTTTGGAGTCCGGAGTAACCTCTCTCCATTTTGTTGAGAACATGTGCTAGTTCCATAGAAATGTCTGGAAGGAAAGCAGTCGGCTTCCAAATAGAGACGCTGGATGGTAAGATGTGTCTTGATCTCCCTCCACTAATAGAGTGTAATGAGATAATGAGCAGCAGATCAGAAATTCCCACTCCAGAGGTCGCCCTTGTTCATCCACACTTGAAACCTTTGGCACAGTGCATCCTAAAGCTAGATCCTGATGTTCAGATCTTAATATTGCTGGGAAGAGACATGACACATGTACACAAAGTGAGACAACAAATCTATGGGCCTCACAATGCACCCTTTGCACAGCGGTTTTAGGCTGGGTGATTGTAGGTGATGTCTGCATCGACAAAGCTCATAAGCCGATGGGGAGTGTCTTTAAAACTAACATCCTGGAAAATGGTCATCCATCTCTTCTCACTCCATGTCAGAGCCACTTCAAAGTAAAAGAGAAATTGTGTCATGGTGGGGAGCATAAGTCTGTTGTTTTTTCCCATTCGTTCAATGATGCTGCTCATTGCATGCAAGACAAAGATGAATTTGGGCTCAAGGTATTTGAGAGAACCAAGAATAACAAACTTGCCATGTCCTTCGAGGATGAAATGTTCTTGAAAATCATGCAAACTGAGTTCCAACAAGATGAACAGAAAAGTTAGGTCGCTCCTTGGCCATTTCCAGACCATTACTCCCAAATAATCGGGAACAAGCTTTGTCTCACCTTAATTCTTTGCGTCGCACACTGAGCAGAAATCCTGAGATGAAGGAACAGTTTTCTGCATTCATGGAGAAGCTCTTTCAGAACCATCATGCAGAAAGAGCGCAACCTATCCACGAGGATGAAGAATGTTGGTACTTACCCATCTTTGGAGTGTATCATCCGCAAAAACCGGGACAGATACGGGTGGTATTTGACTCCAGCGCACAACACCAGGGTATTTCTCTGAACAATGTGCTCCTCTCAGGCCCTGACCTAAACAACTCCTTGTTAGGTGTGCTGTTACGGTTCAGGAAAGATCTCATTGCAATTATGGCGGACATCCAACAAATGTTCTATAGTTTCCTGGTGAAAAAGGATCACAGAAACTATTTGAGATTCCTCTGGTACAGAGACAGTGACTTGAGCAAAGAAGTGGTAGAATACCATATGAGGGTACATGTTTTCGGGAACAGCCCTTCTCCAGCAGTGGCCATATACGGTCTACGGTTAGCTGCACAGCAAAGTGAGCAAGTGTATGGAACTGACACTTCACACTTTATCAACCGACATTTCTACGTGGATGACGGGCTCATGTCCTTTCCCACAGAAGCTGAAGCGATCGATTTGCTCAAGCGCACTCAAGAATCGCTTTCCAAGTCGAATCTTAAGCTCCATAAGATAGCTTCAAACAGTGTCAAAGTAATGCAAGCTTTCCCATCAGAAGACCTGGCTTCTGGCCTCCAAGATCTGAATTTTGCAAATGAGATTTGGCCCACTCAAAGAAGCCTGGGTTTATACTGGGACATAAAAACATACCTTCACCTTCAAAGTTGCAACTAACAACCAGCCCTACACTCACCGCGGAGTGCTCTCCACTGTGAACAGCCTCTTCGACCCTTTGGGCTTGGTAGCACCAGTGACAATCCAAGGCAGAGCGCTAGTACGTGTGCTGGCAAAAGAGGTGCATGACTGGGACACAGCCCTTCCTGAAGAGAAAAGGAATAAGTGGGAAGAATGGAGAACCTCACTTCAAAAGCTCAGTAACATTCACATCACACACATATACCTACATCATTCACTCTCTAACACTTCATACACTGAGTTGTGTGTCTTTTCAGATGCCTCGAACTGGGCCATAGGGGCAGTGGCTTACATTCGAGCTCTGAATGATGAAGGCGAGGCCAAAGTGGGATTTGTGCTGGGCAAGGCAAAGCTATCATCTCGTCCTGAGCCTTCCATCCCTCGCCAAGAGTTGTGTGGAACGGTGCTGGCTGTAGAGATGGCTGATCATATCCTTGACGAACTAGACTACAAGCCGAATGCTGTGAAGTTCTATTGTGACTGCAAAGTAGTCCTGGGATATATCTACAATGAGACCAGACGCTTCTTCGTTTATGTGCAAAACCGTGTTCAACGGATACGTCAGTCAACTTTTCCAGATCAATGGAATTATGTGTCTACGGACCAGAATCCAGCTGATCTAGCGACAAGATCAGTGGTTGCATCACAGCTTAACGACACTATATGGTTCACAGGACCCAGCTTTCTCTACAAACTGCCCAAAGCGCAAGAATGTGAGGTATTCGAACTGGTGAATCCTAAGGAGGATGCAGAAATCAGACCTAGCGTGACCAGCTTCGTTACTCAAATTGACAGAAGTCACTTCTCAGAACGGTTTCAGCGCTTTTCTACCTGGGAATCTTTGCTAAGAACCGTTTCCTTTCTGATTCATCAAGCACGTTCTCATAAGTCAGGTTCCATCAGCACATCACGTGCAAAGGATGGCATCAGTGCAGCGAAATACGCACTCCTGAAGAGCAGGCAACTGCAAAGAGACTAATTCTTCTACATGTTCAGAAAGACCTATATCCAGAGGAATATCCTGCTCTGCAGAGGAACGAACAAGTTTTTCATTCAAGTGGGCTGCGGAATCTCATTCATGTTACCAAACTGTTGGTGAGTTACTATCATTCCAAAGTGCACCATCAAGGCCGACATATTTCAGAAGGAGCAATCAGGTCGGCTGGCTTGTGGATTTTAGGAGGGAAAAGACTGATAAGCTCCATTCTTCATCGTTGTGTGACATGCCTCAGACTCAGAGGAAAGCAGGAAGTCCAGAAGATGGCAGATCTGCCTCCTGAGCGCCTCAGTACATCTCCTCCATTTACCTACGTGGGGTTAGATGTTTTTGGTCCATGGACTGTGGTCACTTGACGCACCAGAGGTGGGGTAGCTGAAAACAAAAGGTGGGCTATACTCTTCACGTGTATGAGTATGCGAGCAGTACACATAGAAGTTATAGAATCCATGAACACTGCCAGTTGCATCAACGCTCTGCGACGGTTTTTCGCTGTGAGGGGACCTGCAAAATAGCTCAGATCGGACAGAGGAACCAATTTTGTCGGAGCTAGCCAGGAATTGGGCATGCAGCCAACAAAAGAAAACCAGCCTAGTCTTCTGAAATACCTCCATGAGAATGGCTGTACGTGGGAATTCAATCCTCCACACGCTTCCCATATGGGGGGAGCGTGGGAACGCATGATCGGCGTGAGCCGCAGGATTCTAGACGGTATGCTGTTGCAAAAGAAATATGCTCACTTGACTCATGAGGTACTTTGCCCTCTGATGGCAGAGGTATCCGCAATCATAAACGCTAGACCTCTGACTCCCGTCTCTTCAGATCCCTATTCTCCCTGCGTACTCACTTCAGCAATGCTCCTTACCCAAAACCCAGGAGTACCCGTCCCAATTGAGAACTGCACTGAAAAGGATCTCCTAAGATGTCAGTGGAGACAAATAAACGCATTGGCCAACGAATTTTGGAGCCGATGGCGAAAAGAATACATCAGTACACTCCAACCTCGACAGAAGTGGCTTGAAACTCACCGAAACTTGCACATTGGAGATGTTGTGTTGTTGAAACAAGTTCAGTCTAAAAGGAATGACTGACCTTTGGGTTTAATCACATCCGTCTTCCCGAGCAGTGATGGAAAGGTCCGCAAGATAGAAGTTAAAACAACCTCAGGTGGTAACGTGAAAACATTTTTGCGACCTATTTCTGATGTGATCTTACTCCTAGCTAAAGAGGACTAAGACTAATCACGGACTGTTACAGTGGTATTAATAATGCCAGGTGGGGAGTGTTCTGCCTCTGTTAGAGGCTGTGTATAACTTACGATGGACATTTACATTTATAAATATTATATTTTCTTGAATATTTAATATTCTGTATAAGATCATTTTTCCTTGCCGCTATTATGTTAAGTTCCTATGTGAGGACTTTTATTTTGACGTTTTCCACGAGCAATGCGCATCGGGTAACAGGAAATAATTAGCTCATGGTGCAGTGAACGCTTGAGAGATGTTTGTGTTGCTTCTGAGGCAATCTTTCTTCTAATCCCTGTTGTAAGCATTGGCTGTAAGTTAATTTGAATCATTTATCTGTGTAGTGTATATTGCAGGAGTTTAAACGTGATATAAGTAAAGATGTTTGTTATTGCAGATTGGCGCTAGTGCGCTGTATTGATAGTGTAACAAGTAAAATGTATATAGATACATTAGGTTAGAAGCATTGTTAATAAGTACGTCATTTTGTTTTCTAATACGTTTTTTTATATTTCTTTCATTTATTTACAGTTTTACTCCGTTCAATGGCCGGTGTTTTTGCCCATGTAAACTGCAGTACATGTTGTACCATTAAAGGAGCAAGACGCTCATATCCTGGCTCTTGAACAGAGTTTGGCTTGCTATTTATCCATATTCACGTTTTCGAAAAAAAACATATGGAGAGAACAGTATAACTAGATTATTGTAATGCTCTACTAGGTGGTTGCCATGCACGCTTAATAAATAAACTACAGCTAGTTCAAAACGCAGCAGCTCGAGTTCTTACTAGAACCAGGAAATATGACCATAGTAGCCCAGTTCTGTAAACACTGCATTGGCTGCCTATTAAACATTGTATACATTTTAAAATATTGTTGACTGCTTACAAAGCACTAAATGGTTTAGCTCCGCAGTACTTGAGCGAGCTCTTAACGCATTATAGCCCTTCATGTCTCTTGCAATCTCAAAATTCGGGCCAGTTGATAATACCTAGAATATCAAAATCGACTGCTGGCGGTAGATCCTTTTCCTATTTAGCACCAAAACTTTGGAACAGTCTTCCTACCATTGTCCGTGAAGCAGACACACTCTGTCAGTTCAAAGCTAGACTAAAAACACATCTCTTTGACCTAGCATACACATAATACATTATAGACTTCTATAATTCAATGTTGGGCTGCATAGATTAGGTCAGCCGGACCTGGGAACACTTCCCTTAAATCCTAAGAAGACCATAAGAAGAATGGCAACTACGCTAATTTTAGTGTCTTTGTTTATCCCAAGGTTTTCCCGCAGCCTGCCGGATCCAGGTCGTATCCAGATCTGACTAGGAGCTTTGCCTGAACCCGATGACAACGCAGTGCTGAAGTGCCAACTAGGCTCTCCCTATGGATGATCCCTTTCCCACTCTACAGATAAAGCGTTGTGATTCCGGTTCGCGTACCCACCCCGAAGTGATAAAATAAAACAAAATTCTGTATCAAATTACAGTTACTGTAAATCCGGCCTCAAGTTCATAAACGCCAGAGGAGAACTAGCCCCCGACTGAGCCTGGGTTCTCCCAAGGTTTTTTTTCTCTCCATTAAGTCACCTGATGGAGTTTTAGGACACCAGTAGGTCACTTGGAGTTTTTCGGTTCCCTGCCACTGTTGCCTTTGGCTTGCTCAGTTGAGGATATTCAAATTAATTAACCAAGCATTAATACCATTGATCAGCCGTACCAAACGTGGATGTTTTTTCCACTAAGAAACAAACGTAGTTATTTTATTTGATTGATACTGTGAAGCTGCTTTGATACAATTTATATTGTGAAAAGCACTATATAAATATACTTGACTTGGTATTTGCTAGAATCCATAATAGGCAAGTCAAGTTTATTTATATAGCACATTTCATACATAATGGTAATTCAAAGTGCTTTACATAAAAGTTATTAAAATAATCAAAAGAAATAAGAACAGTTTAGAATAAAGAAATTAAAATAATCAAAAGAAATAAGAATGATTAAAACCGTTTAGAATAAAAAAATTAAAATACAATAAAAACAGTCGGACGAACAGTGGCACAGTGCTCATTCATTAAATGCATAGGTAAACAGATGTGTTTTGAGTCTGGATTTGAATGTGACTACAGTAGGAGCACATCTCTTCTGGAAGCTGGTTCCAGCTGCGGCTGGCATAGTAGCTAAAAGCAGACTGTCCTTACTTAGAGTTAACCTTTGGTATTTCTAACTGATGTGATCCTAATGATCTGAGTGATCTGTTGAGTTTATATTCAGTGAGCATATCTGCAATGTATTGAGGTCCTAGGCCATTAAATGATTTATATACCAGTAATAATACTTTAAAATCAATCCTAAATGTAACTGGGAGCCAGTGTAAAGACCATAAGAACTGGTGTAATGTGTTCATATTTTCTGGTTCTGCTCAGAATCCTGGCAGCAGCGTTCTGTATGATCTGCAACTGTCTTATGGTCTTTTTAGGAAGGCCAGTGAGGAGTCCATTTCAATAATCCACCCTGCTGGTGATGAAAGCATGCTTTGTTTCCAGTCAAGACTTAGAGAAACTTGTGCATCTAATTCTTGCAATATTTTTCAGATGATAATATGCTGATTTAGTTATTGCTTTGATATGACTACTGAAACTAAGGTCTGACTCTAGAGACACACCAAGATTCCTGACTTGATTTTTTGTTGTTTGACCCCTAGAGTGAAGGTATGCATTTACCTTGAGAACTTCATCTTTGTTTCCAAACACAATGACTTCAGTTTTGTCTTTGTTTAATTGTTTAACTGAAGAAAGTTTTGGCACATCCAACTGTTTACTTCATCAATGCATTTGAACAGGGAGTCAATAGGGCTGTAATCGTTAGGCGATAGGGCTAAGTAGATCTGTGTCGTCTGCATAGCTGTGGTAAGAGATTTGGTTCTTTTTCATTATTTGGCTCACTGGGAGCATATACAGGTTGAATAGGAGTGGCGCAAGAATTGAGCCTTGAGGAACTCCGCATGTCATGGATGTCCACTCAGACTTATGGTCTCCTATACTCACACAATAACCTCTCCCTTCTAAGTATGATCTGAACCATTTTAGGACTATCCCAGAAAGCCCCACCCAGTTTTCCAGCCTGTCAAGAAGTATGTTGTGATCGACAGTGTCATGCAGCACTGACGTCGAGTAGTCCCCGTACTGATAATTTACCTGTATCAGTATGAGCGAATATCGTTTATTATCTTTATAAGCGCTGTCTCTGTGCTGTGATGTGATCTGAAACCAGATTGAAAATTGTCAAAGTATCCATTCGAGCTTAAGAATTTGTTCAGCTGATTGAAGACAACTTTTTCAATGATCTTGCCTATGGAAGGAAGATTTGAGATCGGTCTATAGTTGCTTAATATGGTCTTATTCAGATTGCTCTTTTTCAGGAGGGGTTTGACAACTGCAGTTTTCAGGGAGATTGGAAAAGTCCCATAGAGAAGTGAGGCATTAACCACTTCTAGAAGATCTGCTTCTAAGCTGTTTAACACACTGTACGGTTTCTTCCAAAATTTTGCCATCAATTTCTTTGAAATCAGACATAGTAACTACTTTATCAGGTTGTGGACTGATCTGTCTGACCCCAGTGCGGCTCAATGATGTGCTGATCTCCTTTCTGATATTATTGATTTTCCCAGAGAAGAAAGAAGCAGACTCCCTGCACTTGCTGTCTGAGAGCAATTCATTGGGAATCTGGCTTGGGGGGTTTGTCAGTCTCTCTACAGTAGCAAAAAAAGAGCGTGTGTGTGGTTTAAGTTGTTGTTTATAATATTTGAAAAGAAAATCCTTCTAGCTTTGCCTAGTTCCATATTGAAAGCATTGATGGTGTCTTTGTAGATGTTATAATGGACTAAAAGTTTTGTCTTCCGCCACATGCGCTCTGTTTTTCTGCATTTTCTTTTCATATTTTGCACAGCAAATAGGT
The DNA here is from genome assembly GCA_030578275.1 of Meda fulgida. Classification (NCBI taxonomy): domain Eukaryota; kingdom Metazoa; phylum Chordata; class Actinopteri; order Cypriniformes; family Leuciscidae; genus Meda; species Meda fulgida. Next base: position 19,059,819 of record CM060616.1, read on the forward strand.
TGATAATACCATGTATCTGAACAAGATGTCTAGGACCTCCAGCACAAAAATAGGCCCACAACATATAAGATCCAACAGTATATTTGACCGTAGGCATGGAGTACTTTTTTATCCCTGTTTGCACCAAACACATCTGGTGCCAAAAAGCCCTTTTTTTTTGTTTCATCTGACCATAGAATCCAGTCCCTTTTGAAGTTCCAGTCATGTCAACTGAATATGTTGGAGTTTGTTTTTGGAGGAGCAAGGATGATTTTTCATAAAACCCTCCCAAACAACATGTGGTGATGTAGGGGTTGTTTGATATTTTTTGTTAGGCTTTCTGACCCCCAAGACTCAAGTAATCCATCTGTGATCCTTGGAGAGTCTTTGGCCACTAAAACTTTCCTCTTCACCGTGCATTAAGACAATATAGACACATATCCTCTTCGTGGCAGATTCATAACATCTTTAGTTGATTGGAACTTCTTAATTATTGCCCCGATGTTCAAAATGGGGATTTTCAATTCATTAGATATTTTCTTACAGCCACTTTCTATTTTGTAATGCTCAACAATCTTCTGATGCACATCAGAACTAGATTCTTTGGTTTTACTCATTGTGATGGATGATTAAGGGAATTTGGCCTTTGTGTTTTTTCATATTTAAACTCCTGTGAAACAAGAAGTCATAGCTAGACAATTGCATGTTCCCAGTCACCCTGGTGTGCTAAAAAAGGTAAATATTAAATGGGAATAGACTTCAGAGATATTTTACTCGTAAAAAATTATAGGGGTGCCAATAATTGTGGCCAACATGTTTTGTATAAAAACATTTATTTCATAATGTGATTTACCCATCACTTTCAATTCTTTTACTTCAATGAAAGGTTAGATTTTTGTGATTTTTTTTAATGAAAGATCAAAAGGATAAACAATGCACATATTTTTTACAGCCATTTTTTATTATATTTACCAGGGGTGCCATTAATTTTGACCATCACTGTATATGTATATGTGTAATATATATAATGTATGTATACACACACACACACACACACACACACACACACACACACACACACGTCCTTCTCAAAAAATGTTTTTCCATAATGTAATGATAAAAATTAAACTTTCATATATTTTAGATTCATTTCACACCAACTGAATTATTTCAGGTCTTTTATCGTTTTAATACTGATGATTTTGGCATCCAGCTCATGAAAACCCAAAATTCCTATCTCAAAATATTAGAATATCATGAAAAGGTTCTCTAAAGAAGCTATTAACCTAATCATCTGAATCAACTAATTAACTCTAAACACCTGCAAAAGATTCCTGAGGCTTTTAAAAACTCCCAGCCTGTTTCATTACTCAAAACCGCAATCATGGGTAAGACTACCGACCTGACTGCTGTCCAGAAGGCCATCATTGACACCCTCAAGCAAGAGGGTAAGACACAGAAAGAAATTTCTAAACAAATAGGCTGTTCCCAGAGTGCTGCATCAAGGCACCTCAGTGGGAAGTCTGTCGGAAGGAAAAAGTGTGGCAAAAACGCTGCACAACGAGAAGAGGTGACCGGACCCTGAGGAAGATTGTGGAGAAGGACCGATTCCAGACCTTGGGGGACCTGCGGAAGCAGTGGACTGAGTCTGGAGTAGAAACATCCAGAGCCACCGTGCACAGGCGGGTGCAGGAAATGGGCTACAGGTGCCGCATTCCCCAGGTCAAGCCACTTTTGAACCAGAAACAGCGGCAGAAGCGCCTGACCTGGGCTACAGAGAAGCAGCACTGGACTGTTGCTCAGTGGTCCAAAGTAATTTTTTCGGATGAAAGCAAATTTCGTATGTCATTCGGAAATCAAGGTGCCAGAGTCTGGAGGAAGACTGGGGAGAAGGAAATGCCAAAATGCCTGAAGTCCAGTCAGTGATGGTCTGGGGTGCCATGTCAGCTGCTGGTGTTGGTCCACTGTGTTTTATCAAGGGCAGGGTCAATGCAGCTATCAGGAGATTTTGGAGCACTTCATGCTTCCACCTGCGGAAAAGCTTTATGGAAAAGATTTCATTTTTTCAGCACGACCTGGCACCTGCTCACAGTCCCAAAACCACTGGTAAATGGTTTACTGACCATGGTATTACATGTGCTCAATTGACCTGCCAACTCTCCTAACCTGAACCCCATAGAGAATCTGTGGGATATTGTGAAAAGAAAGTTGAGAGACGCAAGACCCAACAATCTGGATGAGATTAAGGCCGCTATCGAAGCATCCTGGGCCTCCATAACACACTCAGCAGTGCCACAGGCTGATTGCCTCCATGCCACGCCGCATTGAAGCAGTCATTTCTGCAAAAGGATTCCCGACCAAGTATTGAGTGCATAACTGAACATAATTATTTGAAGGTTGACTTTTTTTGTATTTAAAACACTTCTTTTATTGGTCGGATGAAATATGCTAATTTTTTGAGATAGGAATTTTGGGTTTTCATGAGCTGTATAACAAAATCATCAGTATTAAAACAATAAAAGACCTGAAATATTTCAGTTGGTGTGCAATGAATCTAAAATATATGAAAGTTTAATTTTTATTATTACATTATGGAAAATAATGAACTTTCACAATATGCTAATTTTTTGAGAAGGACCTGTGTGTGTGTGTGTGTGTGTATATATAAATAAACATGCTTAGGCCCTTTAGATTGCAACTTCTTGAATCTGCAATCCTATTACAGTATTTTTCACAAATAAAGTAATTGTTTAAAACTATATGAATAAAAAGGAAGTAAACACTGAAACAGGGCACTTAGTAATCTGGTAATTTCATGCGCACTGATAATCATATTTTTTTCAAATAAAGACTATTTTTTTTACTTTGACAAGGTAACGCTAATTTTACATACAGCACACAATGAAAATGACATGAATATGACACAGTGGGCAACTGGCTATAGCACAGCATATTTTAAAATGAAGGATTTAAAGTTTTTTGATCGAGTCTCCTGTGAAGCATATCTTCTGTTTGCATTCACTCACTTCGCACGGACCAACTGTCACTCGCAGTAACACACAGGCTACAAATGCACACTTCACAAGATATCACAGCTGGATTCGATTAAATCTGCAAGGTTTGTGAAATTAAATGTTTATTAGATATTTAGAGATTTGTTTAAATGTAGATTTGTTTGTTATGTAGATGCGCATTTGCTGAATGTTGCCAGTAAATGAGAAAGTATTTTAGCCTGATTGTTTGCCTTTTCTGTTACAAATAATATAAAAGCAAATTAATTACTTTGTCGCATACCATTTACTTTCTTTGATTACCAGTTCTGTAGCCACCAGTTCTGTCTAACAAAGTATTAGATATGACTGACAGAGATCGCAAACTAATGTAGACGGAGAATGTGAGTGAGCGTTGTGTGATCAGGCGCTGCCATTCTCTTCTCAGGTGCTGGTGTTCTCAGCGCCGCCCGTCAAAATAAAAGTCGGCAGCGGCATCAAAATAAAAGTTCCGCTTCCAACACATCGGCCAATCAGAAAAACGTATCGGCCGATGCAGATATTTGAAAAAAGCCAGATATCGGCCGATATATCGGTCGACCACTGGTCATGATAAATTAATTCAGAAACAAGCCATTAGAGCCTAAGTGGCACAGACCACATCAAGTGATGTTGATTACAGCAGCTGCAGTGTTGTGTCAGGGAAGGACAACCTGGACTCATGTGTCACACTGTAACCTGGACTCATGTGTCACACTGTAAAGTTGTTCCCCTATCTACAGGAATAGGATAGGACACGGACCAGTGATGAGCCCAGGGAAGAACCAAATGCAACAGGCTTCGGGGGCCAACCCTGCAGTGAAGACTCCCTCATAGGCCTTCCCCATCCACTAGTCCATCCTTACCTCACTGTTCTTTAGGTGTCGCAGGAATTAAGAAATGGGGAAAGGAGGAACAACAATAGCAGACTTGGAAAAGAATACAACAACCCTAGTGTTTGAACAAATGAGGAGCTCTTTTCCAAAACGCGATAAATCCATTTCAATAGTTTTCCGGATTTTTTTTTTTTTTTACCTAGACCCACACATTTTGTGAATATTCAATTTAGCCTGTTAAAATGTTTTTCCCCTCAGTCTGAACATGTTGAACAATGATTATTAAATCAAACAACAATATTGTTGATGATAAATTCAAAGTAAAATTTTTTTTTCCAAAACGCTATTAATCCACAAAAGAAAAATCCTAAAATGGATGATTTTGGCCACTTAAGTTTTGTTTTGTAGAAAGCCTTTCTTTAAAGTGAATTTCGTTTTGTATAAATTGTATGTTAATTTTAATAATTTTTTCATCAACCAATTGCCTGGATTTAATAAATAAGAAGCAAATAGACAATATAATCACGACATGGAGGCGCCGGCGTGGTCACTTGCATTGCACGTGAACTGGAGCGCATCTCATCATAAATTAACCGAAACTCAGCGTATGCCTCACAGAGTCATGAGAAATATATCTATATAGAAAGCTTGAAATGTCTTTAAACGAAACAATTAAAAAACGAAAATAAATAGCATACTCTCTGATTATGTAATCCATTACATGCATTTCTCTCTAGGCGTGTTCACTACAGAGATGCTGATCGTCAATTTCATCTTTGCAGACACTGACACACAGAAAACAGTTGATTAATAAAAATAAAATAATTTCGATTTTCGAACGATATACAACTTTTGCTCCTTGATTGTCGAATGCCATTTTTGGCAGAAATTATAAACAGAGACCTTTGGCAGCTGCATCTACCCCAAGTGTATGTCTCACTGGCTCATCAAGGCCATCAAAAGTGTTATCACTGTTTAAAGCGCTCATTTTGAGGAAAGAATGAACATAAACAAACCTCTGTTCAGCGTGCCGATGTTGGATTGCGTAGAACGCTCACTGAACTCTGATTGGTCGAGAGAGGATTTATCGCGTTTAGGCTAAAAATAGGTTTGGCGCTTGAAGATCCAAAATTTCATCTTTTAATATTATTTTATTATTAAATATTATGTATCTGTATTATTATTCTTTATTAATATTCATAATCAGTTGTATCATCTTATGAAGTTGCAAAAGCATGAGTTTGAATGCATAAGGGAACTATAGATAGCATGGATCCATGGGAGGATCATATGTCAGACAGGGGGAAGCTATATTTTGCTATGGGGTGTGTACAATGTAACATGTTCGACTGATGTAAGTGCATCACAGATGTAAACAACAAGGATAGTTCTTAATATGGAAGTGAATTGTGACATGCTAAACATAACGTATACGTATGACATACGTTCTAATTTTAAGAAGCTCAGAGCAACATGTTTTGTTACCTTATAAGGAAGCTGTAAGACTCTCTGTGATGTATAAAAGCTCAATCTTACTGTACTACCTCAGAGAAACACGGAAACGCATAGACCTGGCATGAATACAACATCTTGAAGTTTCTCTCCTGACATATAAGAATAAAATCTTTCTTGGCAAGATAACTGGTGTCTGGTCCCGTAAATCAAATAATAACGGGGAAACAAAAGAGGCTTTAATTCCAAGTCTACAGCGCTTATCGCGGTTTGGAAAAGAACTGCATCTTGCAGTACATTTTAAACAAGGAAATATAGCGATTTAGCATGAAACATTGATGGAGCAGTGAATAGGTTCAGAACAAAGCAAAATGACATGACAAACTTTTTTTTTTTTTTTTTAATGGCATTTATCGCGTTTTGGAAACGAGCTCCTCAAATACTGCTCTGTCGTCTTTTGTTTTCTTTCTTACTCTGTGCAGATACCACTTGATGGCTGTCCCGAGACCTATATGCACCGACCTCCTCACCTGCGTATGAATCCACAACCTCTAGAAAACAACTAGACCCACTGATGAGCCAACTATCACAAAAACACACAACGCAGAGACTCATATACGGAACCTGCAGTCATCCATCAACATGATCAAGATTGTCGTACTACCAGTGTTCGAACTACACCGTGTCCTTCGGGTGGAGCCCTATTTTTTTCCAAATGGGGGGGGGGGGGTTGATCGTGCACTTGCGCGTGCCGAGGATTAAAGCCCCTTTCAGACAGGATGCGAAATGCGCACTTTGAAACCCATTAATTTCAAGGACTTCCAAAGATGCATAACAGCTACAAGTGTATGCACTATGCAAGCACTATACAGGATTCACCCTATTATACTTTATCGACACAAATTGAAGTCAAACATCAAACAGCCATCCCCAAATAGTCTATAGCTACATAGGCTGTCTTTGACTTGAACCAGGTTAAATTCTTATTAAATTAAGAATACCATAATTCATCCGTTCAATTAGGCCTAATGGTGTGTTCACATCGAAGGCGAATTTAATTACTTGCGCAAGTAGATTACATACAAAGTCAATGCAAAGACGCAAATAGATTGGGCGAAATTTGAACGAGCAAATGTTCAAGCGTCTAACTACACGCGATAGACACGTATTTGACGCTCTGTTCGCGTTCGGTGTGAACACACCAAGACATCGAGAGTCACGCAGACCTATAACAACCCAGCCACAACATATAATTGGGAATAATGCCTTACCTTAACGGACTCTGCGCGCAGCTCAATAGCATCCACCGTTTATATTCAAATCTTTGAGTTAACATGTAACCTACGTAAACATGATTGGAATTTGCACCACAGCGCCACCACACCTTGATGCTCATGACAAGAATAGCATGTATAGTTATCTTTATTGAAGTGAATTAGGTTTAAATCGCTATCAAGCATGCATGCATGATATTTTTGCTATTTTAGACATAATAATCCACGATGATCACATTACACAAAACTGAAATTGCACGTCAAAATAAAACAGTCAATATTTTTTGAGAGCCCCCAAAATTTCACGAATCACGTTTTCAGGGGAGCCCATGTCTTAAGGGGAGCCGAGCTCCCCCTAGCTCCCCCGTAGTTCGCACCCTGCGTACTACTAACCATCATGGACATCGCACAAAGTGTAGACTCCAGAAGCAACATATTCTTAGTGCTGACGAATATGTCAAGAAACGCCTTGTTTACTGGAAAGAATGTTTGCATGCCACACCCGCCTTCAGTAGGAGCAGGAATCCCATGGGTGGCACACCCCATCTCCAAAAAGAATACGTCACAATATCACTCCTTTTTTAATATCACAATGTTTAACTCCTCCAGCTTCTATGTTGCATTCCTGGATTACCACCCTGCAACCTTACTTCAGCTACTCCCATCATGACAGATCTACTCTTGCCAATGAATTTTCCTTGGTGCATGGAAAATTGTGCTCCAGCCTCGACTCCCTTGGGTGAAATTCCTTGTGAACGTTGCAGCTTTGTGGTCGAAATGAGAACAGAAACCCATCTGAACATTACTCCATCAGCAGGAAAAGAGGAAAAGGACTTAGAAGGGTGTCTCCATAGGACACCACTCATTTATTGCAAAGAGCTTCGGGAAGGATGGTGTATGATTCCTCCACCGACAGGCACTTTTTGGTTATGTGGAACTTCTGTCTACAGCATCTTACCCAGCCAATTCAACGGCAGGTGCACCCTGGTTTATGTTCTACCAGCTATCAGAGAAAATACACACTCCACCCCAAGCAATCCACATCTACAAAATACAGCTTCTACCACAAACAAAGAAGATGGCTGCATTCCAGGACTCACTTGTACACAAACAAGGTGGTCAAGAACTCTTGGAGCATTAATCCCATTTTATGGTGTCATGCTGGCCCTTGATCAAGTCAGAAGCTTATCGAATTCTGTACAGAAATTGGCCAATGATACGGCTTTGGCCATGGGTAACATCACGGACACTCTCGCTTCGCACAAGATAAATGATCTTACAGAACAGAGTGGCCTTGGATTACATTCTTGCAACGCAAGGGGGAGCACCTGCACCATTCTCATCCCTCAGTGCTGCACCAGGTTAATGGATCCAACAGAGAACTTGAACAAAATCCAACAAGACATTCTTGATCTTTCAGCAAAATTACACCAGATGACTGAAGATAATTTTTCATGGTTCTGAAACTTGTTAGGTAAAACCCTGGCTGTGGATCAAGGAAATAGCAATTATGTTGTTGTTTCGCCTACTGGCGTACTATGCGTCCACAGTATCAAGTGTTTAATTCAACAAATGACTCACGCCCCTCACAAGAAAATGACAGTTCCAACCAGAAAAGACTATTACCCGTAAGAACTTCACAAACTCTAAATGCGTTCTGTGTCAGCATGCAATTACAGAAAATCAATACAGAGCATGTGCTATGAGCCTGTAACGATCACAGGTTACAAGAATGAACTTTTAAGTGTCTAAATTTGTATTTTGTGAGAGTTATAGAACTCTCTCAAAAGGGAGAACTGTTGTATTACAAATTTATAAAATGTTACATCTAGGTTCCAATACAATAGTATTTAAACTGAGAAAGTTCTGTACAATGTGTTTTACATTGAGGCATAGATGATGAGATTCAAAGAAGATTAAGTGAAGCAACCCAGGTGTCTGACATTAACCTTTTGTCTATATGCACCTCCTGAACAGTGAATAATGTGAAGGTATGGGTCATACTGTCCGGCTGATTGGATTATCATCTATGCATTTGAATGAGACTGTTATGCTGATGAGATCAGGTAAACGAGCTGACTCCTGTAACTTCATTTACATGCCACCTCTATGTAAATCCCTCCCCTTTGAAAGGTATATAAACTACAATGTAAATGTAAAGAGTTGAGTGACAGTAGCAGAAGCTTGAGTTGGGATGCAGATGTAAATTAAAAACAGTAACATCTGTAAAAATTGTAACCATATTTATAGGTTAAAATTGTATAGGGTAAAATGTTTCTATGGTATTTATGAAAAACAGTAGCCTGAAGACATCAGTATTATACAAATACACAAAAACAGATATAGCTTAATAAAAAACACTGTAAATATATTAGAGGACTATTGGAATATAATGTCTACATTAATTATATAATACAATTCTATATGAATATCCCACAGTAATGCCAAAATCCCATGGCTTCAGCTAGTGTTACTACAGTAAATCATAGGGGTGTAACGAAAATGTGACAATAAGTATCATTGATGTAAACGATATGATGTGTTATATAGTTAGTTTTATCCAAGGCTCAGCTTACTGTATTTCTAAGGTATAATTCACTCAAATTTTAATTCTGTCATCATGTACTGACCCTCATGTCATTTTGAACCTATAAGATTTTTGTTTAACTTCCAAACACAAATGAAGATATTTTTTATGAAACCTGAGATTTCTGTCCCTCCATTTAAAGTCCATTCCTCTAATACATAAAAGATCCAAAGAAAGGTCATAAAGGCATCGTAATTATAAACAATCGAGTGTCTAATCCAAATCCAAGTCTTCCGAAGAGACACGGTGGCTTTATATGATGAACAGATTTACAACAACATGTATAACCTAAACTCAGGTGTTCAAATGATTTTGTGACATGCAAAAACGACACGAGAGTGAGTAAACACAGAATTAAATGTTTTGGATGAATTAATCTAACAGTTTGGGAATAGTAATTTTGAAACACTTTCTTGCGATTAGAACTGCGATTGATTGCATTGATCATCTGAACAGCACTCCTAAAAGTGAAAGCGCAAACATAATTTATATCACCATAACACATTTAGTATTAGTAGTATAAATATTCAAAGCGTTTTAGATGGTTCATTATTATATGTATAGTGCATTAATAGTGGGAGAGGCAGGTCATAGCAAACACCGGGAGAGTCTGTGCGTAAAGAGCTTTGTCTGTGTAAAGAGATTCAACGAATATCTGCATTGAAAGTGCGAGTACAGCGTGAGAAAAAAAAAATGGAAAAGTTTCAGTGACATTACTACATTAACCCTCATGCACTGTTCGGTTCCTGATGTGAGAGAGGCCAGGCCTGGATTTTATTTGATGTTTAGTTTTTATTGTGTGGCGGCAGTCGACCATAAGGGACTGCCGTCTTTACTTTCATTTTTGTATTTGTTTATTTATTATTAAAATTATTGAATGTTCGCCAGTTCACACCTCCTTCTTCCCATAACATCTAACCTTGTTACAAATTCATGTCGATGTGAAATAAACAGTTATGGAAATGTAGAAATTATAGTTTAAGCTTAAATCTCCTCCCGAATATACAGAAAAAAAGTCAGTTGGTGCCCCAGTGACTACTTTACTCAGAGAAGCAGTCAATCATGGCGTCACACCTACGTTTTTAAAGCATCAAATAACTAATTAAAACCAAACTTGTTTTAAAAAAACTTACATCAGCGTGATAAAAACTGCCTAAAATTACTAAAAACCATCTTTGGAAAAAATTCTTTAAAGTGTAATTTGATTGTTCAATTGGTCTCATGTCCAATTACATTACATGGATAGGGCTTATGACCTATACTGCATCCAGCCACCTAGGGGCGATAGAGATGATTTGGTGTGGCACATTTGGTAAATACCCAGCCCTAATCAACAATACTACGCTATTTAAGCAAAGATTTTAGAAAGAATTCTACATTTCACATGGCAATAGTATATAGATAAATGAGTGCTTAACTCTGCAGAATTGTATTCTGTAGTCTTTCAGTAGCATGCAAGTAAAAAAATAGACAAAGGAGTGCTTACTAGTGTACTCTTTCAATAGTATATAGGCATAAGCCCGCTGACAGAGCCATTCAGCATTTTCAGCTTTCTCTCCCAATGCCTCATTTAGCTCCTATAAGACAAGACAGATATACATTATTATTAGAGAAATTATATACACAAACACATTGACCCACATTTATTTTCTTATACATGTATTAAATTATTATTAGTATTAAATTATACATGTATGATAATGATGTGTTGGATGAACTATAGATATGCAAAAAGTGAATATAAACTTAAAATTATGTCACCCCAAAAACACTCTTATAGTAAAAACATACACACTTGGATCAAGTACTTTTTGAAAATTGTGCAATTCAAAACTTGAAAACAATAAAAGATGCATCAAACTTTTGTATTTTACCACCAGACTCTAGTGATGTCAAATGTACCTGTACACTGGTGCCAAGTGATACAAAAAAAAGTTAAAATAACCTATTAAGGGTCGTTCACACTGAGAACGATTAAGCCATGAATGTATGTCATAATTGAATTGACGCTCTTGAATTGAAACAATAGATCGCTATGGAGTTATTCACACCAGGCATGATCCATCACAGCACGACAAAGCGAGATTTTTCTCCCTGTTGCTCCGCAATGAAACGAGCCATCCGATTAGATGCAAGTTAACCTGAGCCGCTGCTGTTGCACAAAAGTGTGAGAATGGTGGCAATGTTTTGAAAACCTTTGTTAACAGCGAAGAAAAATATTCCGAAAGAGAGAAGAGAATGGATGTTGATTTATTATTGGTGTCAAGTCAAGTCACCTTTATTTATATAGCACTTTTTACAATACAGATTGTTTCAACGCAGATTTACAGAGATAACAGGAAAATAATTTTGTAATAATATTGTTAAATATAAAATTGAATGTCCCCGATGTGAACGTTGGTGTCTGAATGTCAGAATGAGAATGTATGAGAATGTTGGTGTCTGAGATGTTCTTTATTCAGATTATAATTTTCTATTAATTTCCTCTGACTTATGCAATCTGAAGAGCTTGAAACAGCATACAGAACACTGTTTTCTTCCGTGCGTGACGGATCCGCATCCCGGAGTTAATATCAGGCGTAAACTTATAGGCCGCCATGACCCTCACACTTCGGCAGCTCAATGCTCTTTATTTTTATTTGTAATAACCAAATAAACAAACCTGACAACACACCCACTGTTCTGTCTTTGTTCAAACAGCCACGCATTTTAATTGTAGGTGCACTTTATTTTATTTAAGCCTCCTCACCTGCAAGTTTAAAGTTAATCCCTAATTGAGATTTAAATCTGACTTTAAAGTTATGGAGCAACAGGGTTAATGTTCTTATATATAAATTAAATCCATGATCAAAATGATGGTTTAAATGCAAACCTGTTTATTCTTAAACAAGTTTTAAAGTTTGGTGCAACAGAATTATTAGATAAACCTTGACTTAATCTAGATTTAAATTCAATCCTTATGGGTGCAACCAACCCAGAGAGCTCATTTGCTCTAGAGCTGTCAATTATGTGATCATAACTCCATATTATGTGATCATTACTCCATATCATAATGCCCTTTCTGAAAGATGAAGTTGTGTTCATTTCCTCACTCGAAGTTATACATGGTTACGCACAAAAACAACTGAGAGAAACGTTTCTACGCATAAAACATGAAGCTAAATAAACATGATTATGATGATATGTTCTGTAGCTATGTATTTTTCATGCGGCTCGAGGTATTTTTATAACAATAAAGAATGAGAAATGCTTACATGAGAAATGCTAAGCAGATGTAGCATTCAGTTAATCTGTTTATCATTCAGTTTATCATAAAACACTACAAATAATGCACGTCTGCCCATTATTAAATAAAAATTTAGATATTAGAACTTTAGATCGCAGTTTTTAGATCGGCAGTTATTACACACATCCGATGCACTCATTTCTGTGTAGTACCAAAATATCTTAATTTACTGTTGTATGTTGTGCAGCGGATGAGGTTAAAGCCAAATGGCAAAACCTGTGAGATGCATAGGGAAAAATGTATTCTCAGTCAGCGTGCAGGTGTGAATTCGCTGAAAGCAATCAATCATTTCACGTTAAGTGTGAAAGCTCCGTTTCTCTGTGCTTCGCTTAGCTTTATAACGTTGCACTCAGTGTGAAAGGGCCCTTAGACTCTGGGGTCCTTTCCAATAAGTAGTGATCATGTCTCATGTCCTACTCCCCATTTCCTTTCCACTTCAAGTTAGGACTGCACGATTAATAAGACTCGCAATAAAACCGCACGCGATTTGGCAAAGGCTGCGATATTTTATGTGCAGCTTTTCAGTGCAGTGCAGCTGACCGGTAGTAAAGGCTGCTCCATTTGAACGCCAGAGGGCGCTCTCGCGCAGAAACGATAAATATGCCCTGCCGCAGAAGTACAATAACGCGCATCATTCCAGGAAATCGCTGTAGCTGAATAAACAGAAGATTGAAATGCTTTGATTGATTAAACATGACTTATAAATACACAACTGCCTTATTCTGTGTAAGAAGCCACATCACAAATTATGCTCATCTGTCGTTATGGAGTGAGTTTGGAGTAAATGCATGTTATTAAATGTTGTCTTTTGTTGGACAAGAGGTTCATAAATGCTTCTCATGTTTGGAAAGATGTTTGACGCGTGTTGCTTTTTCAAATGCACGTTATAAGTGACTCAAACTCAGTGCTTTCAGATGGAGCAGTGTTTACAGAGCCGTATATCAATGAGGAGCTGCGAGTAAAAAAAAAAAAAAAAAAAAAAAAAAAAAAAAAAAAAAAAAATCGCAGCCTTTGCGATAAGCCATCTCGATTTAAGTGCGATTACATGTAAATTGAGTATTCTCTGAAGAGAACACCTGCATGTACCTGTGTGAAATTTACTTTGGTATGTTTGTGCCGATTGACTATTGTCTGAGCCTTTGATGATATCAAGACCATAATTGGCTCATTTTCCCATTAATTTATTAAAATATAATTATTGTTATTATTTCCCTTCCCTAATTTCATTACATCGTCACATAACCACACTACATCCCACATCAGGAAGGTGATCCATTCACAAAAAAATATTAAACAAAGTAAGAAATATTACTATTGAAATAACACTTTCATGATTAAAAATAAAAAATAGAGTATTTAATAATAAATATAACAATATAATAATATTTTTATTTGACAGAAAACTTATTTTATGAAAAACTGAAGGGTTACCACCTGTTAACATGCAGGCAGCCTATAAATCATTAGGATTTATTATAAAATATTATTATGATAAAAATCTGTTTCTTATTTTTTGTCAGGAGGCATGCAAAATCCAAAAATCATTAAGTCCATGGCCCTCATTTATCAAAAGTGCGTACATTTCCAGCGTACACCTGGCGTACACCCAAAACCACGGTGACAGATTTATCAATATGGACGTTGGCATACTGCACGCTCAAATCCTACGCCAGCTCAGGAGGTGGTGTACGCACGTTTTGAGTTAGTGAGGAAATGCGCAGTTAAACAATTCCTAACACCACAAAACGCACTGACAAACTAAAAGATATGATATATTATGACCCACTGTAAAATGACAAAAACATAGTAATTATAAACTTCAGTGTTTATTTTTGTGCAAAATGGACTTCAATGTTTAATTTGTGTGACTTTACCAAAGCATTTGATTTGTAGGCATAGCCTATGTAGGGTATTCCTTCAGTTGCGAGCCTGTGCGCTTTAACTGACGTTTCAGGGTTAGGTCCGGCAGGTGCGCACGGACTGGGTTCAGTAATGAAAGGCTTTCAATAACCAAAAAATAATTCAAACTGACAAAATAATAAAAATGACATTCTTCAAATCAAATCAAATCATTTTTATTTATAAAGCACATTTAAAATCAACCTTGGTTGGCCAAAGTGCTATAGATCAGGAACTAGACAAGACAAAATTACAAATAAATAAAATAAATAAGACTGATTAAAAAGCATACAAGTTATGGTACACTGAACGCACTGGAGAAAAAAATGTGTTTTCAGCAGCGATTTGAATTCAGCTACTGTGGAATTGATTTAATATATAATGGTAGAGTGTTCCACAGCTTGGGGCCAGCTACTGCAAAAGCACGATCACCTCTACGTTTTAAACGGGATCGTGGGACAGCCAAGAGCTGTTGGTCTCTTGATCTGAGTGATCTGGATGGATTATGAGTAATAATTAAATCCGAAAGGTATTTGGGGGCCTGGTTGCAAAGCGATTTATAAACAAATAATAAAATTTTACCAAAAACTGGACTGGTAGCCAGTGCAGAGAACGAAGATTTGGAGTGATATGATCTCGTTTTCGGCTGCCTGTGAGCAAACGGGCAGCCGCGTTTTGGACCATCTGAAGACGTGAAATAGAAGCAAGAGATAACCCAAAATATAATGAGTTGCAATAGTCAATACGTGTTGAAATAAAAGCGTGAATAATCGTTTCAAAGCTATTCCTATTTAAAAATGGCTTGACTTTGGCCAACCGGCGTAAATTATAAAAACTGGCTCTGACTGTGACATTAATTTGCTTGTTTAGCTTAAGACTACTGTTGATTCTTCTTAAAAATAACAATAAGCGTCATTAATAATAAAAATCAAAATAATAAGAATATTACAAATTGTCATGCAATTATTAATGTGAATGAATGGTACTCCACATCACATCATCATCACTATTGTACACCCCAATACAAGTGACGAGATACGAAATTAAATACTAATTGTTTCAAAACTCGTGCTGTAAAAAAATGCATTGTGATAGGTAATTTCGGCTCCACGTCGGAGAAGTTTCTATTCTTTGCCATCTTCCGTGTGTCCATGGCGTAAAATGAGGGCGTGGG
Organism: Meda fulgida; assembly: GCA_030578275.1. NCBI lineage: Eukaryota > Metazoa > Chordata > Actinopteri > Cypriniformes > Leuciscidae > Meda > Meda fulgida. Next base: position 19,075,335 of record CM060616.1, read on the forward strand.
GGAAGCGGAGACTTGAATATTTAGGGGCGTGTTATTCTAATGACGATCGTTTTCAGCCGCGGCATTTATCAAGGGCAGATATTGCGTACACCTGGACTTCATAGGTACGCACAGCTTCATAAATCAGGCGGTGAGAGGAGTGTAAGCATAATCTTACGCCAACATATACGCCCGTTTCTACGCAAGAATGATAAATGAGGGCCCATGTCTTTATGAAATTTAAGCTTCTTATTTGCATTCTTATGCAAAAAAAAAAAAACCCTCCTAGGTACAATTCTACTCCTAGGTATGGGTCTGCAGTAAATTTCACTTTAGTTTAACAGCGGTTTATTAAAATCCACAAAAATCGGAGAGGCTTGCAATTTTTCTTAATTGCCGCATATTTACTGCAGATTTTGGGCCTAGGTTTTGTGTCATCGCACATTCAGCCAAAGCCAACTTCGAAGTAGGCTACGTGCGATCGCTAAACTTCTGTTTGCGCCGTTGATTCAGCAATGTATCTGTCACTACAATTCAGCCAACAGTTCAGTTTAGCAACAGTGCCTGTGTAATGCATAAAAGAGCCTCACGCACTCAAGTAAACAACCCCAAAATGGAGGAGAAGCAAGACGGAACGAGTGAAGGAGATACTGAATGAAAATGTAAATTCACTCTCTGACAGTAGATGGTGCTTATGGAGCAACAGTAATATAGTGGTTTCCAGGGTTACCTCTGTAAACACAGCAGGCTACTAACTTACTTTACCTTTTTGACACTACTTGTGTACTGATTCTTTATTTTTTAAACTTTAGTTATGTTCTTTTGTACTTTAATCTGGTTGAAACATTTTACTTTATACATTTTGTGAATTCTTCAAAATAGGTTATTGTTGTTTAAAGGTCCAATATGTAAGAATTTTGTAATTATCCGAAAATCACTTGCACAGTGTGATATATTTCCTGCAGTTGTGTACTTACAATATCCCAAAAGTCTCCAAAGATTTTTTATTTCAGAGAAATTCCAATTTTAAACAAGTGGCCGTCCCGGAAAAAAAATGTCGCCTGTCAATGACGCAATATCCGCGCTATTTTCGCTCGAACTTCCATAGTCATGACGTAACCATGGCGACAGACGTGGACAAATAGGTGCGTACGTTACGTGCGTAACGTTTAGCGGCACGCAGTTCTTGTTTCGTTCAAACATAAGACCATGGCAATCAGACTTTGGGACAAACAAGGAGAACTAAAATAAGGATCATCAGCGTGGCGTTTTTGAGATGCCGAGAGCTCAACGTCCTCGACTAACTTGGACTTGACAGCTTTATTATGGTGAGCAAATGTAGGCTACATAAATCAAATCAATGATGTATAACGTTAGCTCAACATGATGAAATGTTAGAAATAGAATATGGTCAGTATGTTATTCTAATGTTGATCTAGCTTAACGTTACTGCTAGTTTCGTATAGCAAACGAACTAACACGTAGAATAACATCATAACTTTCAACACAAATTTAAATGCTGTTTGGTGTGATAGTGTAACGTTAGACCAAGTGAGGCAGCGCTGCGTTACCTCACAAGTTTAATTCGTCTAATAAACTGACCTGTGTGAGTAATCCAGCACTTGCGGGTAGATCGGTAGAATTAAATGTCCTTATTCCTTTATATCCGGGACTCGCGTGTGATATCTGTCTCTTTAGCAATCGCGACCTGCTTCATACCACTGTAAAGTTAAAAAACGTGAATGTTTGCACTCATCCATAAACATTATAAGATCCATCAGCGTGACAGCAAGTCCCATCATTCAGCGCTCGCCACTGCGTCATAAACATACGCCTTTGTTATTGTTTGAAACTGCGCCCTCTAGTAGTGAAAAATGCTAAATATTGTGCCTTTAAGGTTATTTTTGTTATTATTAAAAATACTAATTTGTTATCAACCCTGTACAGCCTGAAATAATTCACTAATACTATGAAATTATTATTTTTTTAAACAGAAGATTTTTTTAACCTTTAGACAAAATATAAAATAAAAACATTTGCATGCGTTTTATGTTTGATCCCAAACTGAGCAAAAATAGCAGTTTGCTGCAGTTATTTATAATACGGCCAAAAATGTAAATCAATGAGATCTAACAGTATAGCAGACTATTTAAAAAGCAAACAAATATCATTTGTCATGCTATATCTCCCAGTAATGTGTCTTAGTAAGATGGCAAAACACAACGCAATGCAATGCAATGCAATAGGCTGTAGGTAATGACTGAGAGATAAACATTGCCCCAAAGCTTGTTGTATATAAATACAAAACTGATTGAATACCTTTAAAATATACAAAATTGTCTAAAGGGGAGCATGTCTCCAGACCACCCTAGAGGACCACTAACATGGCCCCATAATTTCACAAAATCCTGTGGGATTTTGATTTTTTTTGTTGTTGTTTGTTTTATTTGGTGTTACATTTTAAATAAAATTACATTAAGACAATATCAGTGTTCTCCTTTTAAAAAGTTACAGAGCACAATCTTGACGTCAGAAAAGTAATAAAAATGTTAGAAGAATGTTGACTGCTATGCATTTTCACTGAAAACTACACAAGAAATGCAGCAAATTTTTAGAAAAGTCACCACAAAATCAGTCATTTCAGGCCGCAAAAGGCAGAAAAAAAAATCCTGTGTTATCCTGGAGGGACTGAGTGTCTCAGTTTACATTACATTTACACTGGTGTATAGGAAGCCACACAATTAGAATATAGCCTAGGCCTAATAATAATTTTATATTATTGTTCCTATTACAGTAAAAGCCATATATTGTAAAACAAATTGGATTATTTACTAGAAAATAAATGAAAATTACTATTTCATACGCATTTTATTTTACACTAGCCTACAGTAGGGAAATTACGATACTTTTGTCCTGATTTCTACACTTGCAAGATATAAACTCTTGAGCTTTTATTTTGACTGGGACAGAGGCTCATGGGCTAGAGATGCGAGGATCAGGTCTAACATCACCTGAATCCACTGTTAAAAATAAGTCATCCACCTGCCACCAATGATTTTCTCTGATTTAGATATCCGCAGATTCCGCGCCTGATTGTCACATTACAATTATTCAGATTCTCAGTGTTAAGCATGATGATATGGAAACATATCACATTGAAGTAGGCTGCTTTTAAATTAACATTTATTTAAAGTCCCCCTGTAGTCAATAATTGCATCCCTTAAAACTCATCTTTGATCACCTAAACGACATATTTAATTCATTTTTCCTGTGAAAAGAAAATTTATTCATGGCTTAAAATAGCTTAAATGTAACCACACCCTTGCTTCATTTAGTATAGGTGTACCATGAATATGTAAATTAGCCACACCTCTACTGACACCAGCTCAGAGATTCCACTCGGTCAAATTTACTAGGGGTGCACGATTCAGAAAATGTCACGATTTGATTCGATATCGATTTTTAGGCTCAAGATTAGATTCAAAATCGATTTTCGATTCAAAAACGATTCTCGATTCAAAAAACGATTCACAGTATGTAAATGATGTTTACTTTTTCCTATGTGATTGATTGCAGTAGACATACCATTTAAAAAAAAGTCTTCATACAAAAATAAAAACTTTTCCAACTAAAAAGTGCCAAGCTTTGGCCAGCTTCCAAATATATTTAATTCAAGTTTAAAATAAAACTTAAATAAAAAGCTTTTACATTTAGCTTTAAAGTGCTGTAGTCAGATCAAACAAACAATAATGCTAAATGTGGTTTAAGGCGTACTTCAGATACCGGGTTGACTGTTGAAATGTGAACTCGACTGGGCACATTGAACTCCCTTAAATTCCTAAAAAAAATATAATGTCTGATAGAAGCCTTGCAAAAATGATTTAAAATAGATTACAAAAGCCACCGCTACTGGTAACATCTATGGTTATATTGATTTGTTTAGATCCAGTGAAGTCGTGTTATAGGCGTAATTTGCGGGTGGGATGGATGGGACATGTCCCCACCCCTTTTTCTGAAGATCGATATTGTCCCCCACCACTTTTTGAAACATTGAGGCACGGATTTACCTAATACAAATAAATAAAACATCTCCAGTTAACTAGCAGAGCATTAATTTAGTTTGCTATTAAATAAGAGATCTAGTGCTTAAAAGTGTTGATTTGAGCACTCATTGCCGCTGCTATCAGTTGCATTGCGGATCGATGCATTTATTTACAGGTTGAGCAGAGAGGCTGCACAGTTTGACCAGCGGGCAGCGGCCGCACACCAGGCCGCCGGATGGTGTTGCTAAGAACTTGCAATGTATAACTATTATCAGACCGGCCCTCGCGGCCTCGAAACACTACTGGACCACCGGGAAAAGTCCCGACTCTCGCGATTGCCACTCCGCCCCTGCAAGCCACTACAAAATGAAAAAAAAAAGAATATGTATATGAATCAATTTTTGGAATTCTATTAATTGATTTTGAAACGGTAAAGCTTGAATCGCGATACAAATGTGAATCGAATTTTTTGCACACCCCTAAAATTTACTGTAGTAAACATTGCACAAAGGCAAGTGAAAATACTTTTGTTCAGGAAGTTGCAGTAATGGAAACAATGACAATTCCAACATCCAATCCCATTTCTCACATCACATCCCTACCGTTATGTGCCTGACGTTGTAGAGAGCAATGCATAAAACGCATTACCGTTCTTGTACACATCGACTTGTATAATTCATTCTTATACAAGATATTCACACACACAAGATATTAAATACATTGAGCCTAAGCAAAAGCTGGATATAGGCTTTTTTAGTTTATTGACATTTACATACAGCCAGAGCCGCCTTAACCTAATGTTAGACCCCGTGGCTGAGAGGTTTTGTAGGCCCCCCATCCCCTCGATTTATAGTCTCATTTAAAAAAAATTATAATATTTAGGTAATCTACATCACAAAATGCATTAGTTTCTTTCGAGACCTACAACAGTGAGTTTTCCCTCTTTGAGCCAGAAAACACCATAATATTGTTATTAACATATCACTGAGCCCACTTGAACATAAACACAATATACTTTATTTAACCACACACAGCAACTTATGGTGATAATAAAACCAAAATGTGTGAAAGAAAGATTTCAAACGTCTTCCCCGACATTTTCCACTTAATGTCACTCAATCATAGAGGGACACGGACACATCTCAAAACTAACTATAGACATTCTGATAGGTAAGCCTATAGGCTATAGCCCTGTTCACACCGCCAACGACACGCAGCGACAAAGCGACACGATGCCATTCATTTCAATGGAGCTTTGGCGACTTCCGGCGATATTGACCATTGGCGACAGAATGTGGGCGTGTCAAGCATAGACCGTGAAAGAAATGGACACAGCGACCCCATTGATATCAACGGAGAAGCCCGAATATTTCACTTCCTGTCTGATGGCTGAGCGACTGCGCTGGCTCAAACTGACCGTGACGACAGTCTGACAGTTGTAAATATTCTAGTAGCTGTGGCAAGAAAGACAAATCTGAATCACAATCTTGAAAAATTCATCAAAATATTGTTGAAATATTTTGTCCCATTGCTTTTATAGAATCGCTATCTATGGGCTTCTCCCTTGACTTTATGCCTCAATTTCCCCCCGATTGCCTCATAGACAGTAAAAGATTGCCTGCGAGCTTCTCCTCCTGTCTATACAGTAACTACAGTCTCTATTGTGCGACAAAGTTGCGTGGTTATGACGCAATCGTTAGCCTATTTTTTTTACAAAAAACAGCTTCTACGGGGCCATAACGTAAGATACAAAGTAATGGAGCCTTTTATACATTGTCGTGTTTCTTTAGAAATAAATAACAGACACATGCACTCTTTGGACGCCTCAGATGTAAAGTTATTCGCTGTCAAAGTGACGCCAAAATGAATGGGAGTCAATGGAATGCTAACAGCAGGTGAAGTTCTGCTACAATGGCGGCTCCCGCGAGGCTTCAACTTCCGGCTGATGGATTACCCCCTTGGTGTCAAGCGACGAGACACACGATAAAAGTTGAGAAATTTCTACTTTATGCAAATGAGAAGCAATTTTCTTCTGTTATTAATTGTCCTTTTTTTTATTTCTCTTGTATCTGTTTTGCCTTCATTGCTGCTTAAACAAGTGAACCCCGCAACCGCATAGCTTAAAGAGTCGGCAAATTAGTGCCTGATGTAAAATTAAGCTTTAAACAAGTTATTTCCATCATGTTGGAAAACACTCTAATAACAATTTCTGTTAAGCTTTTGTATATTTATTTTAGTTAAAGCTGTTAGTTAAGCAATCTCTCATTTATTTATTTTTTTAATGTCCACTAGGAGGTGATATTGGCATATGTTATGCTTTATTGGGGTTTCCCTGAGGAGATCATTGTTTTTGAAAACGAAAGTAGAAGAGTGAAGCACATTCGTTGCGTTTTGGTTTTACCGCGAAATGAGTTCTGCCTTTATTATAAACAACATAATGATTTATCTCATCCACCCGCGACCCACACACAATTAACTGGAATGTTGTTGTTTTATATTATTTGGCCTGCCCGACCCGCGGATTACCAGTATGAATAGAGCGGTTTAGTACAGCTTTTCTGAAGAGATACGATTGCTATAATTAACAGATTGAATTTAGGCTTATTCACTTTATAAATACCAGCGAACATAAACAGAAGCTCAACCGAAACCTGCTTGACGTGCGATAATAAACCTCATTGGCTCTTGAGGTAGCTCAAAGTTTTGGCCAGTCTGACAATGTCAGCAACCCTCAGATTTTGTCCACTGTATGTAAGTTAGCACAATTCGACAGCGAAAAAAATGCTACCAAACAGATTATGCTACCAGCATCATATTCATGTGGTTTGAGGCTTTATTAACGTCCATACCAACCCCTACCCTAAACCTAACCTTAAAATAATCCGTTTAACCACCAAGATGCCCATCGCGCGAGAAATGTTTGAATTCTGAGTCAGATAAACACGTCAGAAGTATTGTGTAAGTGTAAACTGCAATAATAGTTGATAGTGAACAAGCGCCTACCTCAAGCGCTCTCTCTGGATCCTCGTCTATGTAACTGTCAGAGAAACGCCTGCAATGTAATTTCACATTATATGGGTGACATTATACATGTATGTGTGTGTGTGTGTGTGTGTGTGTGTGTGTGTGTGTGTGTGTGTGTGTGTGTGTGTAGGTGTTAAACGCATTTGTTAAAAAGGCCTTAAATAACTCACCCGCTGGTTGCCATGGGTCCGCTCTCAGCACTTTCCTTCTGAAGCTGTAGAAAGTTCTGGAGGAAACGGAGACGCTAAAGGAAGTAAACATGTGGGCCTGTCAACCATAGATATATGTATACGTAGACATCAAATTCGAACACTCCAGACGTGTTAACGCGTCAGCCATCTTGGAACGGTCAAAACACTTCAGATGCTGTCGTTTCTCACTGTAAATCAACGAGTTTTTAGATGGCACAACAATGTGCAGCCTCTGGTTGTAAAAAACTGCCGGGATTTAAATTCCCGCAAAAAAACGGGATAACCTTTCACAGATGGGAATGTGTTGGTTTATGATTTTTTTATGCTTATGCATATCAACTCAATATTAGTTTTTTAAACTATGCTAACTTTTAAATGTCGTGTTAGCTAATGCTTGTTGTCTTAAATCATATGAAAATAATCTGCTGTTATAGATATTCATACTTACTATGGTTGCAAACACAGTCAACTTATTCTCGACTGTTCATGGACTGACATTGACCGTTCCAACATGGACGGCTTATGTGGAATCGCTAATGAGGTATCTATGGCTGCGTTCGGAATCGCATACTTCCCTACTATATAGTAGGGGAAAAGAGTAGGCGAGCGAAAAGTATATACGAATCATAAAAGAGTAGGCGAGAATTACCTGGGTGACGTACTAATTATCGCGAGATTCGGACTTAAGTGCGTTCGAATATGCCTACTTTCCTACTATATAGTAGGCGAAAACAGTACATAAAGGAACCAGTACGTTCGAAACATCAGTGTTCATAAAAGAGTAGGGGAGAAGTTCCCGGATGGCTTACTGCTTCCGGTCCGATTTTTGAGCGTTCAACCGATGGATACTCTTCTATCCCAGGAGGCCACGCGAGAGCATACGTCATTATCAAACATCACGGAGATCAGCGCGCAGGGGTTTCAAATGTGAGTAAACACGGTAACTTGTGGTTAAATCGTATGTGTTAAACTACTATAGAGTAAACGTTTAACTGTTGAAGGTGTAAAGGAGTTTGAGATTATAGTATAGCTGTGATTTTGCTGTAAAAACATGTTTTATTATGTAGGCTATAGCAGTAAGCACACGTAACGTTACGTCTCTAAAGTGGATTTACATAACCATATACATCTTAAACACGCTTATTTAAAGTGTTTATTTACATCTGAAAGGAATATATTGTATAAGTATTACAGATGAGCACATCACATGAAAAAGACAAATGTGCTGTAAATAAACATATCTATAAAGTAATTAAACATGTTGTATATTTCATTTGTCCCTTATTACTGTTGATAAATTGAGGAACATTTAAGTTGGATAAAAAGTGAGTTAACATATCAGCTCCAGTCTCAGCATGTAGGCTAGTATTGAGCATGTAGGCTAGTAAGATAAATCACAGAGGTGAATCTTGTCTGGATGTTCCAGGGACAGAAGAACACGCGTGTGTGTATCCGGTGGAGAGAGGCTTATGACCGATCTAAAGTTGGTTTGACGTTGGAAGTTTGACATTTGTCCGAGATTCAGCTCCGAAACACTTCAATACATCAATAACGGTTTGGCATAAGAACGAAAAACAGGTTGTGTTCGAACTGTTTTAAGAGGTAGACGAGAACACGCAGTGTAGTTTATGTGTTTTAATCGGCTTTACTGTATCACAACTATACATGTTGTAATGTAAAACAGCAGATAGGGACCATCTACAAAGTACAAAACGAAGAGGAAAAACGCTCAATTGTTCCATCCATATATGCTTTACTCTTAAAAAAATGTGTTTAAACTGCGCACAAAGCCTTTACACATGCACACACACACACACACACACACAATCTCACCTGGTAAAAACACCGTTATGTTATAGGCCTACATTGGGAAGTTATACACGGGGAAGAATAAAATGTGTTGTAATAATAGCCTAATGTAAGACATTTATCCCAAAATTCAATTAAAATAGTGTGATATATTGTTAAAATAACTAAATAACTGCTTTCAGTTTGTTTAGCTGTCATAAGTGATGCAAAAACAATGCTACTGAGATTCAGATGTGCAAATAAATGTCTCTAAAATACATGGACTTTTCTGAATATAGATTGTGTGTGTTGTTGCTGGTTCCTAGAAGAACATTTTGAACATACAATCACAGCACAAGGTATGCTATTGATATTCAAAGAAAGACATAAACTCATAAAAAATAAATAAAGTGTTCTATCTCAACTTCAAAGGGTGTGTGTTGTTACTGGTTAATAGAAGAACAATTTTATGTTTTTGTTATTCATAAAACTCCACCACAACACGTGTTATTGGAAGCAAAAATGGTGAAAAATCTCGCAAAATCTCTTTAAGAGTGTGCGGTATTACTGCCCCCTAGAGGAACATGTTGCAGTTGTTTGGACCGAGTATGATATTCAAATTTTAAATTAATTCTTTAAAAATTAATTGAGTTTTCTATCTCAACTTCAAAGGGTGTGTGTATCTGGATATTGGTTTTAGTATATATATATATATATATATCAAATTGGAATTGTTCCCCACACCTGTAGGAGGCAGTGTCATAATGGCACATATAAATTGAAATTTTAAAAGGATAAGCTTTTGTTTCACACATGTTCTAAACATGGATAGATATAAAAAAAGGACACAAATTAAAAAACAAAGATTTATGGACAGATGCTGGTGGGAGGGATGCTATTATAAAAGCATTTATCTTGAAAAATATCAGCAAAAAACAAAAAATCTGTTCACAAACATGGTCAAACCTGGCTATGGATATTTTTAAAAAGACAGATGACAAACTGTGCAAATGGTTGAGCATGATATGGAACAACAACAGGCGAGGTATACAAACTGAAGTCCTTTGTAAAGATAAGGGAGAGTGTTAAATTGCTTTGTTTTACTGATAGTTTTCATAATCAAGTGTCACAAGTGGATCATTGTCTTATACATAAAGTTACTACAAATACATTCAATTTAACCATGATCGTGTGTGATTAAATCAAATTTTCTCATTACAAGTTACAATATTCTTGTGTTGAGAAACAATGAGTACGTGTAAAAAATTTAAAATAATGAAAGAAAGTCTTGAAAGAATGACTAGGGGTATTACTACAGGTGTGGTGAGCTTGAGGCTATTTTATTGGCACATACTTGTATATGGGTGACTGTAAATCAAGAGGTCCAAAATTGTAAAGTGTGTTGCACAATTACCTCTATGTATTTGGTATTGCAGAACCACCAGTGTTTTACTTTGACTCATGACACAACACATTTTAGGTATATCTCAATGTAAGGTAAACCTCAGCTCAGGATAGTCCAAACGCTCTAAAAAAAATACAGCATAACGGTACAAGAACTTGCAGTGTTGTTACTTAGACATTATATCCAAATTAATTGATCAAGAGTGAATTTAATGTCCATTTATAATGTGAGGGTTTCTATGTTTTAAGGATGAGTAAGCATACTAAATTATATAGTGTGCAAGCAGACCATTTCAGGACAAAAACTTTAACTGTAGAGATCTGCTTTTGTAAGATACTGTGGTTTCCATAAATGTCTTTGCAACTAACATTTGTTGTGCATCAGGACACAAACATGGCCACTGTGGTTACACCAAGCCAAACATAAATAAACTGGTGGTTTTGCATTTCCAACACAAATGGATGTTCAAAAAAAAAACAAAAAAACAGCAATCTTGGTTGAACATGTCTATGTTCCCACAGCCCTAACCCTAACATACCTAAACCTACCCCTCACAGGAGGGAGACTTGTCTGGGATGTAATTGGGCTATCCCTGTACCAGCACAAGCACTAAAACCTATCCTTCATAGGGGACATAGTTAAATGAGAGAAAATAGGACTGTGGGAACATAGGGCTGACCCCAGTTGGGGCACTTCAGATGGATTGACCAACATAGATCCACTCTATCACCGCTCGCATCGTGTAGAAATTTACCAACTCAAC